>BQKY01000011.1:0-600000 GCA_036244875.1 Rhodotorula paludigena
CCTAACCCTAGCCCTAACCCTAACCCTAACCCTAAGTCTCGCTTTGTCGGTCGGGTTACGGCCCTCTTCGGCCTCTACGGGCTACGGTCCACGCTCGTCCTTTTGGCCTACGGCACCCTGCCTAGCTCTTCGCTTTGCTTAGCAAACTCACGAGCCCCTCAGTCTCGCTCTTCGGTCGTGGTCTGGGTTACGCTGCCTCTCCTTTCTAACGCTGCCCCAACTCGTGCAACAACGTCAAGTTGCGTTTAACGCACACGCACTCGCGCCCTGCCACCTCGCACTCAGCTGCTCTGGAACAACTGGCAAGGCTCCGGTTCTCACTTCGGCCCCACCCTCTGCCCTGACTGGGCTTTCACAACTCAGGGTCAGCCTCAGACGCGCCTCACTCTCTCGCCGAGAGCGGACGAGTGTACGCTGAACTCTAGCCAGAGTTGGCACAGCCTTTAACCCTATGTGCCAAGGAAAGGTGTTCGGTGCGCTGGACGCCGGTCTCACGGAAGCGTGGTCAGGTGCTCTCTCAAAGTCTCGCAACGAACCTGTGCCGAATTCACGCTGTCTCGAACTGCAAGTCGACCAGCCATGCTAGCTCCTCCACTCCGCAAGATCCCTCTCCACTGCCCTCCCCGCCTCGAACCACTCTTGCTCCACTTGTCTGTCAAACCACGCCTCCTCCGTCTGCGAAAGCTCAGCCGGCTCCTCCGCACGCCGTCTCAGGTCGTCCAAGAGAGCGCCGAGCCGGGTCGCCGCATTGCCGGCCCAGCTGCTCCACCCGTCAAGCCGGACGGTCGCACAGAGCCGGGGCTGCAGTACGGAGAAGTCGTCGCACACCGTCGCCCCCGTCAGGACGTCCTCCAGCGTGTGCGGCCTGGACCATGGCGGACGGTGGCCCGGGTCGATGCGGTACTGGTAAAAGCTCGCCATGGCTGGATGGAGAGCCGGGGTGACGAGGTGCACAGGTCCGTCGGTCGCGATGAGCGGCGTGCTCGAGTCCTCTTCGCCATCGCCAGGACCTCTCGACGGCGGAGAGTCGAGCACGATGACCTCCAGCCGCGCATGGGCAGGCAACGGGCTCGACCGCTGCTGGACAACTTGTCGGACTGAGCCCGTCCACCCGGGCACGTCCCGCTGCCAGAGCCTCCCGGGCGTGTCCTCAGGCTCGCCGTCGTGCTGCTGCAGGATGCCCCACGGGCGAGCGTCTGCCAGCACCAGCGTGTCGAGGTTCGGGCAGCGTCGGAGGAGGGCCTCGACGAGCGACCACCCTTCCGCCATGCCGACGACGACGACTTGGACCGAGTCGAGCTGGCCGGGGACGCCTGCTGCATCGAGGACGCTGGCCGCACTCTCGCCTGTAGCGCTCGAGTCGGTCAAGGCGAGGCGGCGCAGACCGCGATGGTGACTTGGCGCAACGTGCGGGGCGCGGGCGAGTGCGAGGCGAGCGACCAGAGGCGCAGCATCTGCAAGGAGGACGCGGGCAAGGCAAGGGTACGGCAGCGTCGGAGGCGAGTCGAAGCTGGCGTCGTCCGGGTCCGGAAAGACGAGCTCGGCACGACGAGGGACGATGGGCGCAACGGCGAGCTGCGCGACGGCGACCGAGGCGAGGTCGGTGTCGCTGCGTCGGAGAAGCCTCTGGATGCAGGCCGTGTACGGGACGAGCCAAGGCAGGTCGGGGTCGATGGAAATCGGAGGGTCGAACCGCCCGGCTCGGTCGGCGGCCTCTAATGCGTCCGCCGAGTCCCAAGAGGAGAACGCAAGAAGTTGCACGACGCCAAAGTGAGCCTCGAGGGCGGCAGCTCGAAGCGCTCGACTTGCGCCGAGGACGCCACGCAGGCGGCAGTAGGCGCAGTGAGGGCATCGGCGGGTGCCAGTCTCGTCGTTGCAATCGCACGGGTCCGCGTGCGCCGGCCCGTACCAATCGTCCGCGTTCGGCTCATGCAGAGCGCGAAAGACGGGTGGGCCGTGCAGCTCGCAGGGCTCGAGGCTGAGGGCAGGAGGGAGGCTGTGCAGGATGTGGAGCAAGAGCTCGTAGGGGACGGTGGCGCGCATTGCAAGGGGCGGCTCGAGCGCGCAAATGCAGAGAGTGTGCAGCCAAGCAAGCCAGTGCAGCGGCTGCAAGCAGGCGAGCGAACAGACAAGCACCTCGACAAGCGGGGCCGGCATCTCCGCCAAGATGGGGCTCGAGCACAGCGCCGCACTCCAGAGCCTCGACAGGCTCTGCAAGTAGCCCTAGGACCATGAAACTCGCACGAGGCAGATGGGAACGGGAGAGGGTCATGTGGCGATGTAGCGGGCTGTCGCAGGCGAGCTGCTCCCCGGGGAGGATCCAACACGGCGCTCGCGAACCATCGCCCGCTGCCATGGTCGCATTTCGCGCGGCTCTCTCGCTTGCTTGCTTGGAGCGGGATAGCTACACCATGCCGAGCTCGCATTCACACTGGCAGGAGCGCCATCAAAGCCAAAGCTACAACCGCCGCCGCTCCCTCCGAGCCGCAGAGGTCGGCTATCGCTCCTCCCACGCTGCAGGCGGACGCAGGGCTGGGTGCCGCCGGCTCAGATCAAAGAACACGTCGTCCAACGAGCTGCACGGGTGCCAAGTGTGCCCGTCGCTCGGCGGAGGGCCATGGTGCACCGGCCAGTACCGCCACAGCCACGGGTTGTCGGACTCGGCATAGTCGGACGCGGCGGTGGCGGACGACGCTTCGGACGACGACGCAGACGGTGCTGGGGACGGTGTCCGCGACGCAGAGGCGGAGGAGCCCTGCGTCGGAGCGGTGCAAAGAGATTAGCTCGCTCGCTCGAGGGGACGGTGAGGAGAGGAGCCCTCCCTCGCCATGGCCCGCCGCGCTCGAGGTGCCCTGCTCTGCGCAACGTTCTGCTGGTACGAGCTGCTCGAGCTGGGGCCCGGCGCCCCTGCTGCCCAAGGCTTCCGGCCCTGCCGCCGCTGCCACACGAACCCGGCCTGGGGGACTGCCAGCGGCGCCACGTGCGGCTGCGGCCGCCGTGCTCGTTTCGCCCGTCAGGTCGAGCACCGACAGTGCGCGTGCACGCACGCGCTGCGCTGGCGTCGACGGCGTGCGCGCCCTTGGAGGAGGCGGTGAAGGCGCCAGCGCGTGCACGCGCCCGCCGCGAACAGGTGCGTTGGGTTCGCTGTCCGAAGCGGTGTCGTCGTCCACGAGGGAGATCGTCTCGACGGGCATGTGCAGCGGGCCGGGGCGAGGCGGTGTGACGACCTGCAAGAGGGGATCGGGCGAGGTGGGGGGTCCAGCTCGAAGTCGAGACGGGGGCCAGACGGGAGGGTTGTGCGCAGCGCTCAGGCTTTGCGCGACGCCAGCAGGACTCGGTACCGCCGCTGCAGAGCGGAATCGGGCTTGTGGGGTCCGGCAAAAACAAGCGGCAGCCGGAGTGGAGGCGGTGCAGCTCTCTTGCGCGTCCCTCCGCCGAAGGCACGCGCTGGCGTTGTCGAGGTTCTACTCGAGACAAACGAGAAGAGAGCCGGCTTGCGCTGCCTCCAGCTCGTCCCTCTCGCTCTCCGCTCCTGCTCGCAAACACCCTGCCTTGCACACTTGGCTTACTCCCCGGGGCTGTGCTACTGGAACGTCTTGATGCTACACGACACGGCTGCACCCGAGCCTACTCGTTGCTAGACAACGCGGCGTGTTTCTTTGAAGCTCTGCACCGCCGTGCTCGTCCCGAGTTAGTCAGGGTGCCGCTGTGGCTGGCGGTGCGCGCGAGCGAACGAAGAAGCGAGGAACGAGAAGCAAGGACGCACACGCCGGGGACGCCCACCTGCATCATGGCCTTGGTCGCACCGGCGTGCGGGGTCGCCTCGACTCTGTCCGGCGAAAGAGCCGACACGCCAAACGTCTCCGAGTCGTACAGAAGCACGCGCGGGACGCCGTCCGAGACGAGGTGGCGCGAGTCGTCGGGGTGAGGCTACGGAACCCTCGGTCAGCCAGTCCAACAGATCGGGCACGGTCAAAACGAAGAGACGCACTCGACAGCCCGGCACGAGCAGGAAGACCGGCTCGCCCGCTGTGCCGGCAGGCAGGTTCTCGGCGACCCAAGCGGCCCCAGCGTCGGAATGCAGGTGTACGTGCGGGACAAGGTCGGCACGGGCGGTGGAAGGTCGCGGGACAAACTCGAGGGGGCCGCCTTGGACCGTGTACGCCTTGTTGACGACTTCGCCCAGCACTGCAAATGTCTGACCCGTGGCCACCGATGCAGGCGCGTACAGCGTGACGGGTACAACCTGTAGCGCAAGCGTCAACCACGCGCGAAGCACACACACGCACACGGCGCGTGCACGCGCAGGACGCGGAAGCATGCGGATCTGGACCCACCGCCTCTTCCGCAGGACTGGGGACGGCCGCGTGCAGCATGACGGGCAGTGCAAAGGAGGCGCAAGAGCGGTCAAGGGAGAGCCGCGTTGCTCGGGCACCGGCGTGGGGAGGCCCCGCCGCCGGACCGTCCGTCCATTCACTTGCTCCTGTCCAAGTTCCGCGGACCCTTTCAGTCGTGCGAGGCCGCGCTCCCAAGTTGCACTCGACGCTTACGCAGCAAAGCGAATCCCAGAAGGAGTACCGGGGTCCATTGCAGGTGACAAGGAGAGCACGAGGGTTGAGGGAGATGGAGGGAGAGGGAAGGGAGAGCAGACGCGGCCTAGTTCCACTCGTCGGCACGCATGGACGGCGAGCTGTCTTCGGCCGGGTAGTCGTCCTCGCTCATGGCAGCGTCGGCCTCGACGCGCCCATACCCAAAGGCCGGAAGGCACTGCTCGATGCGAGACCACAACGAAAGGGACGATGCCACCTCGGCCGTCACGTCGAGGCCGTAGCGAGTGACGGCTATGGCGGCGTCGTTGCTGAGCCCGTACTGCTCGTCGACCTGCAAGACGAGGGCTGGGGCAGCCGGGTCTGCCCTGATCTTGGGCATGCTCGACGAGACCTGCGAGCCCTTGCGTCAGCGCTCGCGGCACTGCTGGGGGCAAGGGAGCGCGAGGAGGAGGAGAGCCGCACCCAGGTGCAGTTGAAAAAGAGGCACAGGTTGTTTGTCTCTGCCTCGGGCTCGACAGCGAGGTTGCCGGACGGGTGCTTCTTCCCGATAAAGACGTCGCCGTAGTTGCTCATGGTGCGCATGTGGTTGCGTGCGTCGACAGCATAGTCGTACTTGGCACCGCCAATCGTGTCGTCGATCACGTTCTTGACCCGCACCAAGAGGTGGAACGCGGTGGTGCGATGGGCCTGCTTCTTGGCAAAGGCGGCCTCAATCGTGAGCACGTCCTGCAGAGGGCACGCGGCCGTCAACAGACAGTCAGCAACCGGGTTCGTCCAAAGCGCAGAGAGAGAGAGAGAGAGAGAGAGAGAGAGAGAGAGAGCGTGCGCACCATGTTGGACCAGCGTGCAAAGCACTTTTGGAGCATGGCCGAGTAGGCGGCGACCGCGTCGCGGCTCTCGGGGTTGTCGCGCACGCGCGAGTAGAGAACAACCTCGGGCTCGAACGCACGCTGCGACGCGGACGACATCGACGAGGAAACATGGGACACGGTCGACCTTGCCGTCGACGCGGGCGGGCGGA
Organism: Rhodotorula paludigena; assembly: GCA_036244875.1. Classification (NCBI taxonomy): domain Eukaryota; kingdom Fungi; phylum Basidiomycota; class Microbotryomycetes; order Sporidiobolales; family Sporidiobolaceae; genus Rhodotorula; species Rhodotorula paludigena. The sequence continues at coordinate 5,572 of BQKY01000011.1, forward strand.
ACGGGTTCGGCACGGCCGACACTCCGGAAGAAGGCATCGTGAGCGGCGTCGGCGCACCGCGCGTGTTTGAAACGGTACTGCCCGTTGCTGACGACGCAGACGAGCGGACAGAATGCGAGGGCTCCGCCTGCCTCGAGGACGGACGAGGGGGCGGCGGGCCCATGCCACCGGCTCCGCCAGCCTCGCCAGACTCGCCCAACGTCGGAGCGGCAGGCGCCGGAGCGGAAGACTCGAGCGGGCGATGAACGCGGGACGAGTTCGAACCCGCCGCGGAACCGGTGATGGCCAAGCCAGTCAAGCCGAAATCCTGGTGCAGGGCGATTGACGTTTGAATCAGGTTGTCGTGGGATTTCTGACGCATGCGAGAGAGAGAGAGAGAGGGAGAGACAGGACGCACGACGAGAGAAGGCCGGCTTGCGGTGGAAGCGCCGGCTCCCGCCGACGCAGACTGGCCGTAGGGCTGCTGCCCGCGGCGCTGCGGGCTGCCAAGCGAGACGGCCGACACCTGGCTCACACTCGGGCCGACGTTGGACGGCGTCGAAAAGTCGGACGCCGGCGTCGTACGAGGCGACCACAGCGCAGCCGACGCGGCAAAGGCGGGCGCAGGCACCGGCTGGGTCACAGAGCCGAACCCTAAGTCGCGCGCGTGCGAGTGAGGTTTCAGCTGTAGGCGGGTGGAAAGACGCGGCAGGGAGCACGCGGAAGCACCTCCGACTCACCGAGGTCGCCGCCCTGCGGCTGGTGCGCAAAGACGCCCATGCACCAGCGCGACGTCGTCGGGTCAACCTCTTGCTTGGTCCACAGCACGACGCTCTCGAGGCCGGAGCGGGGCAGCCACAGCTCGGGCGGCGGCTTGCTATCCGGGCTCGGAACGTAGGTGCTCCCGGCGAGCGGGATTGCGACGTAGACGCCGGCGTGCGCCGGGCGAGGCTGCTTGCGGGCGTCCGACGAGACTGGGAGGAAGACGCGGAGGTGGCGTGCGCCGTCGAGGATGCCGTTGAGGCCGTCGACCTCGGGGTCGTACGCACTCACGCGCATCTCCTCGCGGTTGTTGACGATGCGCGAATCGGCGGCGAGCTGACCGAGGAGGTACCCCATCGACGTCGTCGGGGTGATCTTACTCGAGCTGCCGCCAGACGACGACACCAAGCGCCGCGGGCCGGACGCAACAGACGACGGCGCGCCGGACGACGCCGACGACGAAGATGCCGACTTGACCACTCGCTCGGCCACCCCGGGGAGAGCCATCGTGACGTTGGGTTGATCGCCGAGGACGACGTAGTAGCCTGCGGCGAAAATTTTGCCATCGAGCGACGGTGCGGGACGAAGGCGACCGGCGAGGAGGAGGCACGGCTCGGGAGTCGGGTGCTGGACAGGCCACGAGCTGCTCGTGCCGAGGTTGCCGCTGGTGGCGTCTACGGCCTCGTGTGTGTCGGCGTTGCGCTCCTGGTGTTGCGGCTGAGGACGAGCAGGCGCATCGGGCGGGGGCGGCGCCGCGAGTCGAGCTGGCAAAAGAGGGGGGCGTCATGACAGCCGGACGGCGTGGATCTGGGCTGAGCAAGCGCGGCGAAGCAGGATAACGAGAGAAGCCAGCACGCACCACGTTTGCTCCTCAGCTCAGGGCGGACTGTGCGCCGTTGCCCACCCGGGGGGTCCGCGGAGCAGAGACGGGCAGACGCCGCCGCTCGGGGGTCAGGGGTCAAGAGGTCCAAACGCGTCAGGAGATGCCGCGCAGCGGGGGACGCAAGAGGCAGAGAGAACGCGAGCGTGGAAAGAACGAGACGGAAGACGACGACGAGGCGAGGAGCCGGGGGCAGCGAAGAGCACGCAGCGCGATCGCACGGGGACGAGCGAGTACAGCCTTGCACGACAGCAGAGATAAGACAGAGGCGAGGGGTTCGCAACGCAACACGACGGGGATCTAGCGCTCCCACGCGGGGAGGGGGACCCGCTCGCGGCTCGGAAAGACGATAAAGGTGCGGACGGAGGGGCGGGATGACAGGCCTCCGCCGACAGCGGCAAAGACCTCGGGAGCAGGGTAGGGCGCAGTGACAGGTGCTGCGAGCGCGGGCACCACCGACCGCCTTGGCCTCGCCGGGTTGTTGAGGAAGACGTCGCCGCCGCTCGACGGCGGGGGCGGTGCCGGGCTCGACGTGAGCGTGTTGGACCACTCGGCCGGATCGAGGTCCCCGCAGAGGCTAGCCGCGTCCGAGGTGGGCAGGACGACGCGCGAAGTGTGCGCGGCGACGGCGGCGGCGGCGGCGGCGGTCGGGCCAGACTGCGGCGAGGACGAGTCCTCCCACTCTCCCAGCACGAGGTCGCTCAAGAGGCGGTCGGGGACGTGCAGCGGGTCGGGGGTGACGATGCGGGCACCGTCGCGCGCCTCGAACGAAACGCTCCCCGGGGAGCGCCGGCTAGCGTCGACCGCCGAGTGCGGGTGGGCCTGGCGACGGGGCGCCTTGCTCGGGCGGCGGCGAGGGGACGAGCGCGGATCCTTCTGCGGCGACTTGGTCGGCGAGCGCGCCCGCTTGACCGAGGTCACGGCCGACCCCACCTCGGCATGGTCATTGTCGTCATCGTCGTCGAAGGCGCCCGCCTCGCCCGCGCTGCCGTCCACAGCGTCGTCGTCTGCGTCCGAGTGGTCGTACTCGAGCTCCGCCATGCGGTGCACGTCGGGCGGCAGCATCAAGCGGCGGCGGTCCTCTTCGCTGTCCTCCTCGACCTTGATCTCGACATGGGGCGATGCCGACGCAGCTCTGCGATCATGGGCGTCGCCGCGGCCGCCGTCGGAAGCGCCGCTGTCGGAGCCGTTGCCGTCCGAGCGCCAGGCCATGTCGGCGTCCGACGAGGTGAGGAGAACGAGGACTTCGACGGATGCGCTGCGCCGCTGCGGAGTGCCCGCGTCGTCGAAGCTGCCCGCGTCGTCGAAGGCGACATCACCAACGTCGTTGTCCTCGAGCGCGGCGCTGGCGTCGTCCTTGAGCGCGGCGCTGGCGTCGTCCTCGAGCGCGGCGCTGGCATCGTCGCTCCAGTCGCCGGCGTCGGCCCTACTACCGCCACTGCCGCTCACCACGTCATCGCTGCCATCACCGCTGCGCGTGGGGTCATCGGGGTGCAACACCTTGTCGGGCTGGACGACGTTGAGCCAGTCCGGGGAGAACGCCCACTCGGTCTGCGCGCAAAGGGCGGGGGAGAGAGGCGCGTCAGGCAAGCCTCGAGCCACCTGCGCGGGACGGCGCGGAGCAACTGCGGGACGGCACTCACAAGGGCACCAAACTCGCTGTCCCAGTGCGCGCGCGGGACCTTGGCGGCACCGACGAGGCGGAGCTGCGACGGGCACCGCACCGCGTTGACGGCGGCCGAGAGCCACATCGGCTGCGAAGAGTGGACCGCGTCGAGGTAGGCGGTGACGGGCACGTCGGGGATGTAGTGCCCGTTGAGCGTCGTCAGCGCAATCGTGTTCGCAGGCTGCAGCGGCACCTGCTCCGCACCCGGGGATGAACCGTCGTCGCGTCAGCTGCCTGAACGCGAACCCGAATCCAACTCGAGAGGGGGGACGCCACGCACTCGCACGATGAGGGCGACGGCGGTGCCCGGGTCGTTCTGCTCGCGCTTCGAGTACCCGAGGTCGGCCAGCGACTCGCAGAGCTCGGCACGGCGCTCCAAGCGCTGGTGTTTGCCGTCGAGGTCAGGCCCGGGCTCGTAGACGTCGCCGACGGTGATGACGCGCAAGGCGGGGCGCACGAGGACGACCTTGCGCCGCGACGAGAGCGAGTGCGGCGCGCCAAAGCGGTCGAGGAGAACGATGGGCCACTCGTGCTCCTCTTCCGCGTCAAACATGGCGAGGCGCGCGGCGAGGCACTCGGCGTGCAGGAGCGGGTGCAAGGCAGGCTTGTGACACGGGAGCGACTCGGACGTGACGTTGGTGGGCCAGCTCCGCATCGCGCGCAGGTCTGGCGACTGCGACGGGACCATGACGGCGCCGACAAGGCCGTCGCACGCAAAGCCGCGCGGGACAAACTCGCAGTTGTCGGTAACGACCTCCGATGCGCGGGCGACTTGGTTGTACTGTCCGGCCTTGGCAAACCCGACGACGATGCCAAACTGACGGCGTGCAATCGAGTGCTGCGGGTGCGGCTGGAAGGACGCGTCGAACTGTACGGCAAGAGGGACGCGTGCGTGAGCGCTTGCCCTCCATCAAGACCATGGCGGGGTAAGCAGGCCGCACCATGACGCGCGTGCCGACCGTGAGGAGGAGCGGGTCGTGCGGCAAGAAGAGCGCGGCGGTGTCGAGGTCGAGGATGGGACCCACCCCCGAGTCGCGCCCCTGCAAGATGCGCTCCGAGACGAGGTACGCCGCCCTGCGCCCGGCACGCTCGACCGCGTCAGTTGCTCGCAACGTCCGAGACGCAAGAGCCAGAAGAGGGTCCCGACGCACGTCGACGAAAACTCGCGGCGAGGGAGCGGGTCGGTGCGTGGCTCGATGCCGTACTGGGGGTGGCCCGGATGGCTCACGTTGGGAGCTGCGTCGTACAGCACACGCTCGTACGTGGCATTGACGCCGTCGACGCGCGAGCGCCTGCGGGTGGGTGTGAGCTGGCGCTTCCCGGGGAGAGGGAGAGCGAGAGGCGAGCGCGCCAACGCACGCGTGGAGGGTCGACGAGAGCACGCGGTGCTCGAGCGAGGAGCACAGGCTCCGCCACAGCTCGAGGGGCTGGCGCGAGACGTCGTTGCGGCCCTTTTGAGCGAGGTGCGACTGCAGGTTGCGAAACGCTTCCAGCACCCACAAGGCCTGGCGTGCTCTGCCGCCGTACGCCGGCCACTGGGCTGCGAGGGCAAGAGCAAGTCAGCCGCGGTGGTGACAACGACGCGAGGCCCTAAGAGGAAGACTTGCGATCGGCGGCAAGGCTCCGCTCGAGCGCGAGGGTCGAGTCGGGGCCGACCCCGTCTTCAAACGGCTTGTAGGGCGGGCATTCGACCTGGGTTGGCCAGGCAGCGAGCGTCAGCGTAAGCAGGCGAGAGTTCACCCCAGGGAGCGAGCAAGTCGAGCGTACACAGACTTCAAACACGGCGCGGAACGTGTTGGACGCGTACGTGGGCGGGTCGAGTTCGAGCGTGCGCGCCGCCAACGTCGACGGGCGCTCGAGGAGTTTGACAAATGCATCCGGAACTTTGTACGCGTCCTTGTTGTTGCCGACCGGGCGCGCGCGGGGCGGGATCGAGCGAAAGTCGGCGACGCCGACGACCTGCACGCGCTGGAGGCCTCCGCGACTCTGTTCGCCGTTCGAGAGGAAGACGGCGAGGAAGCGGTCGAGGTACTGCAGCTGCCCGGGCGAGAGGCGGTCGAGGCTGGAGCGCGCAAGGCGAGCAGGTCAGCCTGCAAGACCAGACGGGCCGCGACGGACAGACAGCGGGGGTCGCACCCGTGGATGACGAGGACGTCTAGCGAGCGCAAGCGGCTGGCCGCGCCGACGAGAGGGTCGTGAGGCTTGCGGTCTTTCTCTGCGCGGTGGAGAGCCTTGGCGGCGTCCTTCGACGAGCGGGACCACGACCCAAAGCCAAGGGCGTGGGACAGGGTCTGGACGCCCCACTTGACGGCGGCGAGCGAGTCGCACGCGCACTCGACGACAAAGATGTTGTGCTCGCTGAAGACCTGGCCGAGCGCGAGGGCGAGCGGGTGCGCACAGGACCAGTGGTTGCCGATGAGGCAGGTCGACGCGCGCGCCTCGAGGACGAGCCGCAGGACCTTGGTCATGCCGGGCGACTGCACGAGCCAGTAGTCTCCGACGGCGTCGTACGGCACAGAGTGCACCTTCGAGTCGGCTGCACCGTCCTCGGGGCGAAAGTACGCAGTGATGAGGGCCTGCGCGCGCTGCTGCGCTCGAGCGGTGGGGGGCCACGCGTCGTCGTCCATGCAGCAGGAGGAGCAGCACGAACGGCAGCGCGCACGAGCAAAAGCACGCTCGGGCGGGCGAAGGACTTAGGGCGCCATGCGAACTGAACTCCTGTCCGCCAGACGCGGACGGTCCGCGGGGACGGAGCCGAGCGCGAGCAAAGGCGGCGCACGCAGGCGCCTGCGAGTCATGCGCGCAGATGCGACCTTCACGCGGAGGGCGAGCACGAGGCGACGAGCGATGAGAGCACGCACGAGCAATGCGAGCTGCTCCCCGGGGAGCCAGATCCAAAGTTTCCCCCTGTGTTTATCTCACTCTTCCTGGCGCGGGCGACGCGAGTTGCTCCCCGGGGAGCCAGATCAGGCTTCCTCCTGTCTTTATCTCACTCTCCGCGGCAACAACCCCGGACACGGCCGTCGGACACGCGGCTGTCGGACTTGGCCCGGCCGCTGCCTGCGCCGTTCCGAGCTCGACTGCCCGCAAGACTCACGTTGCGCGTAAGGTGGGTGGCCACCGCAGCGGCAGCAAACCTCGTCCCTCGCTTCCGCTCGAGGCGACAAATCAGAGGCTCCAAGCTCAGCGGTGCCGCGACTTGCCCCACCCTGCCCCGTCGTTCTCGCTGCACACGATGCTGCTCGGGAGCGCGCCGCGCCCGCCTGCGCTGCGAGACCTCGCCCACATCCGCCTCCTCGCGACCGTCTTTAGCAACGCCGACCCGCGCTGGCGCAAGGACGCCCCACGACCCCCCGACGAGGACGGCGACCTCGACATCGGCATCAGCGACGCGGACGAGCGTGCGACTGCCGTGCCAGAGCACCAGTTCGAGGCCGCTCGCCACCGCACCATCGCCGTCATGGCCGACCTCGAGGCGTTTGCAGACAGGCGGGTCGGGATGCAGCTTGCGGGGCTGCCCAAGGAGCGACAGGTCGAGCAGGCCAAATACGCGCGCCGGCTAGATGCAAAGAGGCACTACACACTCTGCTCCCGCGACGGGCACGATCTCGTGTACGTCGTGCGCGGCGGGGCGCGCGAGCTCCCGCGCGAGGCGGGCGACGAGTTTCACACGGCGAGTCGCTTCCCGATCCCCTTTGCGTGAACGGCCTCGGCTGACGTGCGCGCGCGAGCAGATGGAAGACTCGCCGACGGTCATTGCCGACGCGATGAGCGCGTATGCCGAACTCCACCTGGGCGACGAGCGGCAGGCTGCGGCCGCCCCCGGGAAAGACGCGCGCTACGTGAGCAGCGACGACGGCGCGGGCAGCAGCGAGCGCGCGACGCACTACTGGGCGTACTGGCACAACAAAGTCGCGCGCTCCGAGGCCGCCACGCTGTACGCCTCGGCCGACCTGCGCAGCGGCGCGATGCAGAGCGGGACCCAGCTCCCGCACGCGACCGAGCTGCTGTACTCGCTCGGGTTCTTTCTCTTTGCCGCGTGGGAGTTTCTTGCCCTGCTGCAGCCAGTCGCGGTCGACCTCTACCAGGACGCGGCGTGGTCGCGCGCGCGCTTCGACCCGGTCCAGCAGCTCGTCGCAAGTCCTCTCTGCCCCTTCCCGGGAAAGCATCGGAAACTGACACGGCACACCTGCATGCAGAACTCGGTGCACTGGATCTGGTCCGGCCTCGCGCTGCTGTGGAATCAGACGGTCGACGCGCACCGCGACGGCCAGGACGCCAAGTTTGGCTGGCTCGCCGAGACGGTTGCGGGGAGGTTTTCGGGCGGCGAGATGTTCCTGCCGCAGCTAGGGATTGTAATCCCTTTGCAGCCGGGCGACCTGCTGCTGATCCGGTCGGCCTTGCTCGAACACTGCGTCCTCCCGTTCGAAGGTGCGGGGGTTAGGGTTCTCCCCGGGGAGGACGAGGGCTGACGCACGCTGGAATTCACGACAGGCGAGCGCTACGCCGTGGTCGCCTTCCGCCACCAGTCGACTCTGCTGTGCAAGCGGCTCAAGGTGAGCCCATGTGCCCGCCCATCGTCCCTCGCGCCTCGTCTAACGGCCGGTTCGTAACCCTCAGCGCACCTCGGCTTTCTTCCGCAGGTCGAGGAACTGGTGCGCACCTACACGAGGCACTCCGGAGCGGGCTGAGGTGCGCGCGAGTCCGTACCACCTCGAGAGATGACCCCCCCATCGCTCACCCTCGCCTTGCGTCGACGTGCAGCTCGACGCGCGCGTGCAGTCGCGAGTCGACTCGGAGGCTTGGATCAGCCAGCGCGAGCGGGTGGCGCAAGCAGAACGGTCCTCCGGGCGGGACGAAGGGATGTAGCGCGAGCAGGAGAGCAGAGCGGGAAGGCCGCTCACACGCGCGCGCGCGTGATACTCGCTCCCAACAAGTGATGTCCCTGGGTTGAAACATGTAAAGCAGCGCCCGGAGCGCGCGGGGCGAGTCGAGAGAGTGTCGGAGAGTACAGTAGGGCAGCTGGAGCCCTCGTGAGCGCGCGATGAGCGGGGCCAAACGGCCGTACCACCTCGAGTGCTGGCCTCGTCGGCCTGCAGCCAAGCGCGCCGCGTGGCAAGTGGTACGGCCGCGCAGCAACTGCGCACTCCCTCGCCGTCGCGCCCACCCAGCTCCACCCCTCTCCCTCCTGCTCACTCTTCCGGCACCCACCTCTCGCTCCTGTACCCTCCGTCTCGCCCGCTTGCCCACCGCCGCCAAACCACTTCTTCTCGCACGCCCCGCCAGCCCTGTGCCGCCTCGCTCCGGTCGCTCCGGGCGGAATCAGCCCGCCGCAGGACCGTCCGCCAGCGCCGCCGCGCCTCGACCGCCTCCCCCTCCTCCGCGCGCCTCTTCCCCCCTCGCCGCCTCCGGCGCCCTCGGCAAGGCCATCCACCCGAGCCGACCGCCGCACCCGTCTCGTCCTGGCCTAACGCACCGAAGCGGTCATGGCGTCGTCGTCGCAGCAGGCAGGTCCCTCCACCCCGGATAGGAGAAAACCCCGAGGCAACGATGCGCTCAAGGTGCGGCTTTGTGGCACGGCAGGAGCACGGCAGCAGCGCAACAGCAGCACTGACGCATTCCTGCAACTTGCGCCCTCAACGCGCTCGCAGGCTGACCCCAAGCTGACGGCGGAAAAAAGGAGGGCCGGCGAGTACGACAAGAACGAGGACGACGACTACGAGAGGTTTAGGGCGCCAACGCCAACTCCGATCTCGAGCATCAAGAAGGACAAGGGCAAGGCAAGGGCCAACGCGCCGCCCCCGACGCCGCCGTCGACGGCGAAGCGGGCTAGGACGACCCCGCAGAAGGCCACGCCCGCCGCAAATAAGGCCACGCCCGCAAAGAGCACGCCGTCTGCAACCCAGCAGCCGCCGGGCAGACGCGACGAACAAGAAGAGCGGGACGAGGTGGTGAGAGCACGATACACAACGTGGGCCGAGGAGAGCAGCTTGCTGACACGCGCAAGCCTCGATGTGCGCAGAGCCCGACGCCTGAACAGGGCGACAAATCGCAAGATGCGATGGACGTTGACGGGGAGGGAGACGAAGAACGGGTGCGTCTGGCGCGCACGCGGCTCGGCCTCGACCCCGCCCCCTCCCCCTCCCCCTCGTCCTCCTCCTCTTCCGCTCCATCCGTCTCCCCGGCTGGGTGTGCTCTGGCGTATGCTTGCAATCATGTGTGCTGACGCTCGTGCTCGCCCCCTTTCCTGCTGTGCCTCGGCGCTACCGCTCGGCTGCCGCCCGCATGCTCGTGCATCCTCTTCTGCATCGCCTCGCTCCCGCCACAGCTGCCGGCAGCGGTCGCTACGGCAGCGGTCAAGGCCTTCAAGCGCGTCATGCGCTTGGAGGACGCCGCAGACGACCGGCTCGAAGACGTCATCGACAAGGCGTCCAAGGACCTCGCGCCCTTCCTCACGGCCGAAAGGATCGGCCCGACGATGGACGCGCTCCTCAATGGCCAGGCGACGTGGCACGCGGTCCTCGGCGGCGTGCTCGAGGCGGTCCCGGGCGAGGTCTCGTCGGCGTTCGAGCGCTACGCCGAGACGCATCGCGATGTCCAGCAGCTCGCCGAGAAGGCCCGGACGGCCATGCACGAGGCGATCCGGCTTTACGACCGCGTCAACGAGTTTGCGGGCGCGATCGGCCTCCCCAGCGCCCACGGCGAGTGGGTCGCGCAGGACGAGACCGACCGGCAGCTCCTCAAGGACCCGAAGCACCGCACGCGGTCGCTCGTCGTCGTGTACATGACCGTCCTGCAGTGGGTGCGCGGCCTCGAGGGCAAGGGACGCGACAAATCGACTGCGGTACCGGCAGCGGGCAAGGTCCGCGGCACCCGGCAGTCCCTCTCGCGGGCCGAGCAGCTCGCGCGCTGGGCGACGTTCAAGAGGGTCGCGCTCGAGCTGCACCAGCACGTCAAGCCTGGGCAGACCCTCGGCAAGAACAACCAGAGCGAGACGATCAAACTGCTGCGGAGGTTCGAAGAGGCGGCCAACAAGACGATCACGTCCGAGGACGACGTCAAGGCCGTCCTGGGTGCGCGGCTCTCTCTCACTGCGCGCTGGACTGCAGGCAGAAGTTGACCCCCGGCCGTGGTCCCGCCGCCTCTTGCCTGCAGCTTTCAAGAAGACGAAGAAGGTCGCCGCCGCCAGCCCGCCTCCCTCCCCGGGGAGGGGCAATGGGCCGGCCAGGTCGCGCCGCGGCGAGGGCAAGCAATCGCAGGACGGCAACGACAGCGGCAGCGGCAGCGGCAGCAGCAGCAGCAGCAGCAGCAGCGAGAGCGGCAGCAACAAGAAGGACGGCGACGACGACGACCAGCTCGACGACGACGACCAGCTCGACGACGACGACCAGCTCGCGGATGCGGATGCGGATGCCGAGGGCGAGCGCGCGGACACGGGCAAGGGCAAGGGCAAGGGCAAGCGCAAGCGCACGGGCGGGCGCAAGGGCAAGGCCGCCAGCAGGGTCCGTGCAGTCAAGGCGACCGACGTCCAGCTCGGCGACCATTACTACGTCGCCGTGAGGGGCCGCCCAGCCGGCGTCGGCAGAGGCGACGACGACGCGACGAGCAACGAGCGCCGAGTCGCGCACCAGTTCCTCAAGAACGCGGCTTCGCGCCCGCACGACGACATGATCGAGGCGCTCACGGTGCGATGGCTCCAGCACGAAGCTGTGCAGTGCAGTATGGAGGCGGAGGACGACAACCCGCCCGGCCCTTCTGCCGTGGCGGGCTTCCTGGCTTACCGCGCCTGCATGTACGTATCCAAGCTCTCGAAGCCCCCGGTGCGGCCCGCCGCAGGCGTGCGGCCGCCGTCCCTCGTCGACATTGCGAAGCTCCTCGAGGCAACCAAGTGGCCCACCGCGCACCCGTTCACGGCCCTGAGCGCAGTCCAGTTTGCCGTCGTCAACGTCGCCTTTGTCCTCGCCTACCGCGACGACTTCGACTTCAAGCCGCCCGAGGCGCGCGAGGCGTGGAGGCAGCACGACTGGGAGGAACGTGACGCCGCACCAGGGACGCCGCCACCTGCGGGACCTGGCGGCGGCAACGGCCCGGACGGCGGTAGCGACGTCGGCACCGACGGCAACGTCAGCGACGACGACGACGGCGGCGGCGACATCTGGGTGCAGCTGGAACAGTTGAGCTACGACGAACTTAGGTGCAAGCCCGACCGGAGCAAGGTTCGCGTCAAGGTGCCAAAGGTCCCGCCGCCGACCTGGGAGGGACCCCCAGCCCTCGCTGCGTCGGCCAGCTTTGACACGCCCGACAAGCCGCGCCAGGTGCACGATGCTGTCGTCACCGCTCGCGTGCACGTACTGACGCGGGACCACCGGACTGCAGGTCTACACGCTCGAGAACCCGCTCCCTTGGGACCAACTTGCAGCCGCGTATTTTGCGCGGGACGACAACGCCCTCGCCAAGCACATCCACGACCTGCAGAAAAAGGTACGCCAGGTGCGCACCAGGGACCGGTTCTCCGACAACGAGTGCGACCCGCGAGACTGGCAGTATGTCGACCGCGAGGTGGACGCCACGCTCGCGAACGCGCTGAGCAGACTCGTCAACGACCTGTGGCTCAGCACGACCGTCATCGACGCTCTCCTCGTCGTCGCCCACCAGGGGCGCGCCCCGATGACCGTCGCGCCGACGCTCGCGCATTCGCGCCCTGAGCCGGAGGGGCACAAGCTGCGACGCTGGGCGACGCTCAACTTTGAGTCGCTCGAGCGCAGCTTCCGTTGGTGGTTGGAGCACGTCGAGGGGCCAATCAACGAGGCGGGCGGCATCGACGAGGTCGTAGAGCACGTCCGCGACATCGAGGCCGATCGCATGAACGAGGGCGACGACAGCCTGCGTGAGGACGAGCTCATGGGCCTCGTGAGGCTCATGGCGCGGTGGGAGAAGAAGCCAAAGTCTGACGTCGAGTGGTGGATGGCCGAGTTGCGCTACGCCGTGCGTCTCTGCCTCTCTCTCTCCCAGCGACCTGAATCCCCGGGGAGGGGAGCTGACCACCGCCGCCACGGCGCAGGAGTGCGTCGCCGCCAACTTTGACGAGGCGCGCGACAAGAACGACCGCGGCAAGCTGAAGGAGCAATGCGAAGACCCGACACCGGGCGGGTCCAACTACGCCAACTCGCAGGGGAAGATCGAGAGGCTCGCCGACGTGCACAGGAACGGTTGCATCTCGATGGTCGTGTTCGACAAGAACCACCACTTTATCTCGATCAACCTCGACTACGCCACGCACCGCGTCGTGTACTGCGACACGCTGCACGACCAGTGGAAGCTATCCGACGAGAAGGAGGAAGCAACACGCCGGCTCATCCTCGTGCGTTGAGCCATGTTCCCGGCTCTATGCTCTATCGCGATCCGAGCTGACGCCAAGACACCCTGCAGGCGCTCCCGGAGGTGTTTGCAGCGCGCTTGGCAGACGACAACGACCCGTACTGGGAGAAGGCGCCGTGGGAGTTTCAGCGGCTGACGGGCATTCGCCAGTCCAACTTGGCTGACTGCGGCGTGTACGCGGTGCGTCTCGTCTCGTCTCGTCTAGTCCGGCGAGCTTGCCGCGGCAGAATGGCTCCGAGGCTGACGCGGCGACGGAGGTCGAGGTGTGCCGCTCGCACCAACTTAGCCCGCCGATCTTCGACTGGGTCACTGCTATGGGTCCGAACGTCGGCGTCTAGTGCGTGCACTGCTTCCCTGCGTTGCCGAACAACCGTCGGCTGACCGAGTCGCATGCAACGCAGCCTCCGCACAAAGTACGCCGCTGAGCTCCTCTTCGGGCACCACCTCGAGTACGAGATCTAGCGTCGTGGGAGCATCGACATCTGTGTACAGTCCTGCTTGCCGCATCCTCTTACCGTAGCCCACACTCGTGCATTCCATCTCTGTCGACAAGAGCCTTTCCTCCCCGGGGAGTTTGTCTCTGCCACACGCTGGATTGTCTTTGGGGAAGCCAAGCCAGAGGGGGTCCCGAATAGAAGAGGTAAGAATACAGGGAGCGCAAAGCTACACCGCGAGACGTGCAGAAGAAAGGCCGCCGAGGGCAAAGGCGGCAACAAAGTCGACGACGGCAAGCGGACGGCTCGTCCCCTGATCAAGCGGGACAGGGGCGGCACAGACCTTGGAGAACTGCTGCTGGTGGCGCAGCGCGGCGGCAAAGGCGAGGGCACGGTCCTTCGGCTTGGACGCCGGAGCACTGCCGCCGCTGTCCGGAAGGGGGACCACGAGGGCGAGTGCGGCAAGGGCGCGGAGGACCTCGTTGGGCCACTCCTGGCTCCGGAGAGCAATCGGCGGGAGGCTCGAAAGAGCAGAGTCGCGCTTCGCGGCGGCGACGGGCGCAGTGTAGACAAACCACGCGAGCTGCGTGACGAGAGGAACCTGCGGACACTCGCGCTCGCCCGGGTCGACGTGCGCAGGCCCGTGACACGCCGTGCAGCGCTGGAGAGGAAAAAGCGTCAGCGGGGACGCTGCCGCAAACGCAACGAGGACGAGAACGCACGCCCGTCTTGAACTGCATCAACGCGATCGACATCCACGACGCCGGCTTGCAAGCGTCGCCCGGCTGCTTCTGCCACACGCAGTCGCGGGAGGCAATCGTGTGCGCGTAACTGCGACCGACGAGGGCGCACGGGAGGCACGCCGGCCTGGGCGAGCCGAGCGGAAAGTCGGGCACCAGCGCGCGCACTTTGCTGCACAGCGCCTCGGTCGAGAGCGCGAACCGGTGCAGGTGCTGAGCTTGCTGAGCAGCCCCAGCCTGTGCGAGAGCAACTGGCGGGACGGCTGCGGCTGCAAGGGCGGGCGAGCCGGACCCGGAGCCCGAGACGAGCGCGTGCGGACGCTTGCGGGAGGGGAGCGGAGCGACGCGGGAGAGGTTCGTCGCGAGGCCGAGGAGCGCGTCGAGCACCCTGCAGTGGCAAGCGCGCCAAGTCAGCACACCCTCTCTGCACCTCCTCCCCGGGGAGCAGGGCGGGCACGCACTCGCTCGAGTCGTCGTGGGCGGCGGCGGGGCTGCGGGCGTGGCACAAGTCGCACTCTGCCGTGTCGGGCTTGCTCACGCACAACGGCGGGTAGTGGAGCGGGCGACCATCGAGCCAGTGCGCGAGGACCGAGAGGCGGCAGGTGGTCGAGTCGTCGAGGAGGCGGCGGTGCTCGTGAACGTCCTCGTCGCCGAGCGGAGCAGAACGGGCTGCACTGCCGTGCTGCGGCGGCGGTACGACCACGCAGAGCCCGCGAGGAACTTGAGGTCCGCGCGCAGCGCGGCCAATCTCCTGCGCAAAGTTGACGAGGCTTTCGACTTCGGTTAGGAGGTGGATCGTGAAGCGCACGTCGGGGCGGTCGACGCCGGTACCAAACGAGTGCGGTGTGCAGAACTGCGTCGACAAGGGAAGGGTTAGCTAACGAAAAGGCGCGCGCCTGGAAAGAGGCAGAACTGACCATGACGGGAGACGCCGTGCCGGTCGCCCACGCCCGCTCGGCAGCGGTGCGGTCCTTGACCTCGATGCCGCCGTGGTACATGCTGCTCGGTGGCGGCGCACGCTCGTCCGCCGCGTCCGCAAGCGCGTGAAACGCACTCGCGACCTCCTCGACGAGCTGCTGCGTCGGGAGGTAGACGATGCCGCGCACGCTCCCCGGGGCAAACCCAGCAAACGCCACTTGCTGCACAGCGCAGACGAACCGCGCGCGCTCGTCCTTGCTCGAGAGCGAGGCGCGGAGGACGACGACGTGCAGGTCGCGGCGAGTCGTCTCGCTGCGAAAGACCTCGACGGGGCGCCCGCCGGTGCCAAAGGCAAGGAGCACGGGCTCGAGCTGCGGCGGGATGGTCGCACTCAGGTACGTTGTCGGGACGCCGAGCGGCGCGAGGAGGGCCCCGAGCTGCGCGAGTTGCGGGCGGAACGCATGGTGCGCAAAGACAAGCTGCGGCTCGTCGATGACGACGTGCACGTCGCCGCGGGTTGACGCGCGGCTTGCGACCTGCGTGCACCACGACGCAAACGCGCGCACCTCGGCGTGCTCGGGCGAGACGAGGACGATGCCCTCGGCGGCGGACGACGTCGTCGAGGACCACTCGCGCACGTGCGCGTCCGGGTGGAGCGCGCCCTGGAAGGAGCGGACGGCACGCTGAAGCGCGGCGCGGACGCTGGCGCGCAGCGCAACTGTCGAGACGACAAAGACGACGAGGCGGCGCGGGTGGACCAGCGACGGGATGAGGACAGCGTTGGTCTTGCCTGCGCCGGTGCGCTCGACGAGGGCCCTCACCGGGGACTGGAGCGTAAACGTGACGTCTGCGCAGAGCAGCGCGACGAGGTTGGCCTGCGTCTCGGTGTGCCACGTCGCGTCGGCACCGTAGACTTTGCGCAGCGCCGCGAGGGGTGCGGCCGTGTCGATGACGGGGAACGACAGGAACGCGCGAGCGCTGAGGGGAGGCGAGGCTTGACCAAGGGCCGCACGACCACGCGCGAGATCGAGCTGGAGCGAGACGAGGCGCGCGAGCTCGTCGAGGCGGTGCTCCTGTGCGTCGGCAACTCGGGCGACGAGGTCGTACGTACGCCCGCCCTGCGACTGGATGTGCTCGAGCGCGTCGAGTCCAGGGTGAGCGCGTGGAGGACTCGCCGTCGCTGCCTCCGCCGCCGCCGTCGTCGTCGCTGCAGAGTCGAGCACGCGCACCTCGCGCGAGGGAAAGACGTCCCACCCGAGCGCGTGGAAGTAGCGCTCCGAGATGTCCTCGACGCAGTCCCAGTCGAGCGACGTGATGGTGGTCGAAGAGCCGCGCCAGAGCGTCTGGAGGTGCTCGTCGTCACGCACGGCGTAGTGCAGGTCGGCGACCCGGGACGAGTGCCCGGCCATCTGGTCGACAACGAGGCGCCCGCCACTGCTCCCTGCGGTCGACGTCGCGCCTGGGTCGGCGCCCTCCTCGACGTCGAGCTGCAGCAGCTTGTCGGCATTGCGGAGAGAGCCCTGGGCCGCAAGGACGAGGCGGAGGACGCCGATGAGCGACTGGCGGAACGCGCTGCACGGGAGGCTGTCCCGCCCAAAGAGGGCGCCGAGGCCGCGCGAGAGGATGCGGCGTGCACGGTCGACGTCAACGAGCGCCTTGCTCGAGGGGACGACCCACAGCGCCTGCATGTGCCCCTGCGCGAGCGTCGTGTAGCGCCTGGCCTCGGCAGCCTCGTGCGCATGCTCGCGAGCGGCGAGGACGGCAACGCGAGCGGCGAGCGGCTTGACGACGGCGACAAAGACGTGGACGAGGTGAGCGAGGAACTTGGGGAGCGGGCGCGGGATCGGCGAGCCGCGCATGCCCTTCTGCAGGTTCTTGCTGTACCACGGGACGAGCTGGATGCGCGAGCGCCGGTACAGGACGCCGCGGCTGGTCCCGACGAGGTTGGCGAGGCCGATTGAGAGAAACTCGGTCACGCGGTACGCGCCGGCGGCAGCAAAGTACGCGAGCGGCATGAGCTCCTGCGTAACCTCGTCGACCTCGGCGAGGAAGCGGTCGAGCGCGGCAACCGAGAGGTGCTCCGTCCCGTCGATGGTCCAGTGTGGGACGAGGTCGTCCATGATGGCGTCGAGACCGCCCTCGACGCACCCGTTGTCGAGCGCGGCGCTGTAGCCCAGCTCGAGGTTGGCAAAGTTATCAAAGACGTCATCAATGGCCCGCACGCGCCCGTCGAGCTGGACGCCGCACAAGAGGCGACCCTTGACGCGCGCCTCGAGGTCGGCGGCGGCGACGAGCGCCTGCCGTGCGGCCGCGCCAAAGTCGAGCGAGTACTTGTCGAACTGGACCTTGAGCACGTCGCTGCCAGTGGTCGAAAATCGCGCAAAGGGCAGCTCGTGGCTGAGGCACGCCGTGAAGAAGCGCGACCAGTGCGTGAGCGTGTGGAACGCGCCGGGGACGCGCTCCGACAGCGTGACGGCGGCAACCGAGCCGAGCGCGGTGCCAAACTCGACGAGGCCGACCTGGTCTGCTCTGCGGCGGCGGACGGCAGAGGCGATCGCAAGGCGCGCAATGTACTTGACCTTGGCGATGAGCGGCGTCGTGCGCGCGACGGGCCCAAAAGCCGCGACCTGCTGCGCCGCGCGGGTCGAGTCGGCCTTGACGAGCTGCGCAAAGACGACAAACGCCGAGGCGACGTCGCCGCACGAACGCTCGTCGTATGGCGCCTGCTGAAGGTCGAGATCGACCCCGGTGAGGAACAGCTGCTCGAGGAGGTTGACGACGGCATGCACGACAGAGGTAGCGCCGGGCTGGGTCGCCCCTGCGAGACGTGCAAAGGTCAGGCGGCAGAGCGAGGGTTAGGCGCACGGGAAGCCGGACGCACTTTGCGGGTGCAAGTACTCAAACGCGCCCGCCGCAGCGGGGTCATCGGCGGCGTCGCCATCGCCCGTGTCGACCGTCTCGCAGCCGTCTTCTAGGTGGATGGGGTCGTCGTCCTCGTCGTCGCCGTCTGCGTCCTGGGGAACGAACGCAACGTCCTCGTCCGCAGCAAGCGGCAAGGGGGGCATTGGCGTCCCCATGGCCGACACGACGGCCCTTGCCGCCGCTTCGAGGGTCGAGGTGACCGTGACCTTGGCGCGCAGAGGGTGCTGGGCAGAGAGCGAGGCGACGCGGAGGGCAAAATGCACGAGGAGCGTTGCCGCGTCCGCATAGTGGAGGCGAGACGTCTCCTGCGAGAGCGGCTTCCAGCGACTCGTGTAGACGCCGTTGCGCGAGGGCTTGTCGTGCTCGACGAGGCGGTCGCGCACCGACGGCGGGAGCGATGACACAAACCCGTTGAGGAGCATGAACGCGCTGCGGACGTGCAAGCGGAGCTCGCCCAGCCAGGTGTTGGCGTCCGAGCTTGTCGGAGGCTGCACCATCCACCGCACTTCGCTGCGGAGGCCGCTGACAAGCACGGTCCAGTCGAGGGCCTCGAACGGCGGGATGGTGAGCGGCGAGATGTGGCCGAGGATGCTTTCGCCTCCCGCCTTGGCCGCTTCGGCGACGGCGTTGCGGACGTCGGCGACAAGGGGCCCAAAGGCGAGAGAGGGTCCCGGCGCAGGCGGGGGCGCCGCGCGCTCGGCGGGGACGCGCACCAGCACGGGGGAGGTCGAGGGCCCGGGGACGAGCTGCGCCATGCACCGCTGCTTGGCGCTGCTGCCCCCCGGGCACGCAGGGCAGGGCGTCCTGCGCTTGTAGACGTGCCCACAGCTCGTGCAGGCGTGTGCCTCGACAACGCCGACGCCGGGAAGAGGCAGCAGCTCGCTCGACTCGGGAAGGTGCGCGAGGTTCGCGGCGTCGCATCCACCGAGCGTGTCGAGCAGGTGCTCGGCAAACAGACGCGCCTTGTCCGTGAGAGTCGACGGCGACGAGTGCGCGGCGAGAGCCGCCTTGGTGTGGCTCGCGAGCGACTTGAGCGCGACGACGGCGTGGCACTCGTAGCAGACGAGGCAGCGCGCGTCGCGGTTCAAAGCGAGCTTGTGGGGCTTGAGCGGGCCCGTGTCGTAGTCAAGTGCGTCTGCGTGACGGGAACGGTCAGCAGGGCGGGCAAAGAGACTTGGCAAGTCTGCAGCAGGCGCCGCACCGGGTTGGAAGATATAGGTCGGGGCGTTGCGCACAGGCGAAGGTGGGGCGGTGGCGGTGGGCACGGGTGTTGGGGTAGAAAGCGGCAATGGTTGGACGGCAGGAGTGCTGGGAAAGAAGACAGGAGGCGCTGCTGCAGGAGCAGGGCCGCTCGCGTCGAGCTCGATCGCGCTCCCGCCATCGCTGCCGTCCTCTTCGAGATTGCTGGTGCTGCTGTCGTCGCCCGAGTCGAGGCCGCTGTCGAGCGCCGCAAAAGGCGAGGGAACCTCGGCGGCCTCTTCAGACATGACGACGTCGTCGTCTTCGGGACGAAGGGCCGGTGTCGCCGCAGCGGCGGGAGGGCTGCGCGGCAAAAGGCGGTCAGCATGCGGTAACACAGAACAGTGCGCTGGGACGCACGCAGTGCACGCCTCCACGTGCACCTTGAAGTTGTTGCGCTTTGCAAACTGGCACCCGCACACACACACAAGGCGTGAGTCGTCAGGAGAGAGAGCGCCAGGGGGGAGAAACCGCTCGTAGACGCGACCTTCTGTCTCGCCGGGGCGGCACAGCGCAGGCGAGGGCTCGTGATAGGTGCGGTGCCGCTGCAAGATCGGCGGGATCCGGCACGGCTTGCGCGCCTTGCGAGCAGCTTCCACCTTGTCGTTGCAGTTACACTGCATGAGCAGAGGGCACACAGAGCAAGACAAGCCACGGGAGAGCAGGCGACGCGGCGAGAGGGGCGCGGGGAGCAGATGGCTGCCGCGGACGGGCCGACGACGGACAGGAGAGGCGGTGCAGGCCGGCAGCAGCCCACTCGGGCACTGCAAAGAATGCAAGAGTGGCTAGAGACCAGACCCGTGCGCTGCGCGCAGCGCGAGCAAATTGCTAGGAGTCGACCCAGCGCGCGGAAGGTTCTCCCCGGGGAGCAGATTGACGGGCTGCCCTCGGCGAAAAAGATAGATAAAGTCAGGGGGAAAATTGCCTGTGCTGTGCACCCAGCCACCTGAGCGCCTCACGATCTCCCAGGTGGTCAGATAGTCGTGCTAGGATACTTGGGAGCAAGTACAGCCGGCAGGAAGGCGAACATTGGGTGCATTCATCCTCCTGCGCGCAGGCCGTCCTCCCCGGGGAGCACAGCCTCACTGTGCCAAAGTTCGCTTTGCTGCCCCGGAGCGGCGCTCTTGGCACCGCGAGCCGCTGACAATGCTATGAAACGCCAAGCAAGGGTGCAGGAAGACAAATGAGGTGAACGCAGCGGCACTTCACCGCAAGAGTCTCGGAGAAGCCCCAGAGCAAGGCCGACACCCAGAGCATGCTCCTCGACAGTCTTGACAAGCCTCGTCGAGGCTACCTGCACGTCAGCGAGCCGTACCACCTGCATGGCCAAGCCTGCGAAGCTGCGAGGGAGCGAGGGCTGCGCGGAACATCATCTACGTCGCACGGCCTCCGAGGGCTTCCTCCCGCTCCCTCTCTCTCTCTTGCTCTCCTGTCCTCCTGCGATGGCTCTCCACACGACCTTGTCGACCTCGCGCTCCGCCGCCCGCGCCGGCAGCGCTACCGGCCTGCTCAACCTCCCAGCCGAACTTATCCTCCTCATCTTTGACCACCTCGCCTGGTCGTCGTCCCCTTTTACGACTACCACAGCTACGCACACGACGAGTTCGCCACGCTCTCGCTCTGCAAGGCGCTCCGGCCGCTCGCCGCGCCGTACGTCTGGCCCATCTTTTCGCCGCGTTTCCGCTTCCGCGGCCGTGGAGGCTGGGCGCCGACGCGCGACCCTCGCGCCGCGTGCGCGCACGTCAAGGTGCTCGACCTCATCCAGTGCACCGTGGTCCCCGCCAACGCCGACCGCAGCGCCGCGGACAGCCCGGTCCGCCGCTACCTCAACCTGTGCGACAACGTCGAGACCGTCTTCAACCTCGGCAAGGTTCGCCGCCTCGACGCCGTCATCTCGCTCCCGACGTACTCGGAGCACAAGACGATGCCGGTCCTTCCTCCTTGCGTCAGCTCGCGTGCGTCACCTCTCTTGCTCCTTGTTTCCAACGGGCAAAACTGACCGAGCAACGTGGGCACTTGCAGTCGAGGTCCTGGTCGTCTCGGCCACCGGAGGTCGCCCGACGCTTGGCAGCGGTCCTTCGAGTGCTCGCCTCCCGACCGGCCCCCGCTTGCGCATGCTCTTCCTCGACTCGGTACGCCTCGACTGCAGCTACATCCTCAAGCTCCTCTCCCGCAAGGTCACGCCGGCGCTCGAATACCTCGGCCTCGACCAGGTCAGCACGCGGTGCGACGGCGGGCTGCACGGGCGCTCCGAGGACGAGGCCGAGTTCTCGCGCTTGCGCGGTGTCTTCTTGACGTCGCAGTGCGACCCGATCTGGGCCGACCTCGCCAGCGCTGCGCAGGCGGTCATCTTCGCCTACGACTACCGCCTCTCCCCTCCGATCAGCCTCAAGGGCGCAACACTGCCGTCGACGGTCGCGATCCGCTGGCCGTTGCCCCCCTTTGGTCTGTACGGCATCAACCCGCCGGCGCTGCATGACCTGGCGAGGGCTATCGGCCCGCACGTTAAGCTGCTCACAATTCCGGTGGAACTTGAGAAGCAGGAGCATCCCAGGATGACTTCGGCGCTCAAGTTTCTCCGCAGCAGGGCGCAGAGGGTCGGCGCGACGGTCAAGGTGGAGACCGGCACGTGGAGAAGCCTCACTGCGGACCGCACGGACTTGCATGCCCTCTTTGCGCCTCTTGTGTAGCTCCGAGGACAAAGTTGCGCCGAAACGCTGCTTGGTCGGGACACTCGTGGTTTGCGTGTGCCTGCAGGGGGCGACGGCACCCAAATGAGGACCGTTGGCGAGTCTGAAGCTTGAGACAGCTTGACTGAAGCTTGTATGACAGGGTCAGACGAGACGCAGCAAGCAACTCGCCGCCCAAACGAGGGCAGGAAATCATCGCCGGGGACGATGACCTGACCGTGGAGGGGCCTCTGCTTGCTTGCACAGCGGCTCAAACGCTCGCAAGGTGGATATTGTGCGAGGGTTTGCAAGAAAGCCGGTCGGCATAGGGTAGTACTCAGCGAGGGGCTTAGGGTTAAGGGGGTCCCAAGAAGAGGCGGCGTGCGCCAGCGAGGTCAGCGAACGAGCGCAAGGTGCCGCGCGTGACCACTCGAGAGCACCCCGGTGAGCACCAAACACCCGGCACCTCGGCCCAATTTGCGGTGTGGCGTGGCGCACAGCAGCAAGACGCTCCGCCCTGGGGACCGAGGCAGCGCAAAGCGGGCGAGACAGGGTCAGCAAGGGCCTGACACAAGTAGCAACGCCTTGAGCAAGCATGCATTGGGGCCTAGGGTTAGCCAGGCAGGCGCGCTGGCACGAGGCTACAGCAGGAGAGCGCGTGAGGCGGAGAGGGCAAGGTGGTGGGGCGGTGTGCGCCAGCGAGGTCAGCACAGGAGCGCAAGGTGCCGTGCGTGATCGCTTGAGAGCACCCTAGTGAGCGCCGTGCACCTGGCACCTTGGCCCCATTTGCGGTGTGGCGTGGCGCACAGCCGCAACACGCTCCACCCTGGGGACTGCAGCAGTGCAGAGCGGGCGAGGCAAGGTCAGCGAGGGCACGACGCAGGCAGCAGTGCCTCGAGAGAGCATGTACAGGGGCGTAGAGCCAGCCAGGCGGGCGCGCTCGTGCGAGGCTGCAGCAGGAAAGCGCGCGAGGAGTCGTCGCCGAGGCGGAGGGCAGCTTGCGCAAGCGAGGTCAGCGAAGGGGCGCAGGGTTGCGCATTTGCCCGCTCGAGAGCCCACCAGTGAGCGCCGTGCACCCGCAACCCCAGCCCACTTGGCGGTGTGGCGTGGCGCACAGCCGCAACACGCTCCACCCTGGGGACTGCAGCAGTGCAGAGCGGGCGAGGCAAGGTCAGCGAGGGCACGACGCAGGCAGCAGTGCCTCGAGAGAGCATGTACAGGGGCGTAGAGCCAGCCAGGCGGGCGCGCTCGTGCGAGGCTGCAGCAGGAAAGCGCGCGAGGAGTCGTCGCCGAGGCGGAGGGCAGCTTGCGCAAGCGAGGTCAGCAAATAAGCGCAGGGTTGCGCATTTGCCCGCTCGAGAGCCCACCAGTGAGCACCGTGCACCCGCAACCCCAGCCCAAATTGCGGTGTGGCGTGGCGCACAGCAGCAACACGCTCCACCCTGGGGACTGGGGCGGTGCAGAACGGGCGAGGCAGGGTCAGCGAGGGCACAACGAAGGCAGCAGCGCCTTGAGAGAGCATGTAAAGGGGCGTAGAGCCAGCCAGGCGGGCGCGCTCGTGCGAGGCTGCAGCAAGAGAGCGCGCGAGGAGGGGCTCGCGAGGAGGAGGGCAGCTTGCGCAAGCGAGGTCAGCGAAGGGGCGCAGGGTTGCGCATTTGCCCGCTCGAGAGCCCACCAGTGAGCACCGTGCACCCGCAACCCCAGCCCAATTTGCGGTGTGGCGTGGCGCACAGCCGCAACATGCTCCAACCTGGGGACTGCAGCAGTGCAGAACGGGCGAGGCAAGGTCAGCCAGGGCACGACGCAGGCAGCAGTGCCTTGAGAGAGCGTGTAAAGGGGCGTAGAGCCAGCCAGGCGGGCGCGCTCGTGCGAGGCTGGGTTAAGAGAGCGCGCGAGGAGGGGCTCGCGAGGAGGAGGGCAGCTTGCGCAAGCGAGGTCAGCAAATAAGCGCAGGGTTGCGCATTTGCCCGCTCGAGAGCCCACCAGTGAGCACCGTGCACCCGCAACCCCAGCCCAATTTGCGGTGTGGCGTGGCGCACAGCCGCAACATGCTCCAACCTGGGGACTGCAGCAGTGCAGAACGGGCGAGGCAAGGTCAGCCAGGGCACGACGCAGGCAGCAGCGCCTTGAGAGAGCGTGTAAAGGGGCGTAGAGCCAGCCAGGCGGGCGCGCTCGTGCGAGGCTGCAGCAAGAGAGCGCGCGAGGAGGGGCTCGCGAGGAGGAGGGCAGCTTGCGCAAGCGAGGTCAGCAAAGGGGCGCAGGGTTGCGCATTTGCCCACTCAAGAGCTCATCTGTGAGCACCATGCACCTGCAATCCTAGCCCAAATTGCGGTGTGGCGTGGCGCACAGCAGCAACACGCTTCTCCCTGGGGACTGGGGCGGTGCAGAGCGGGCGAGGCAGGGTCAGCGAGGGCACAATGCAGGCAGCAGCGCCTTGAGAGAGCATGCAAAGGGGCCTAGAGCTGCCTAAGCAGGCAGTCTGGCGCGAGACTGCAGCAGGAAAGCGCGCGAGGAGGGGGTCCCGAGGCGGGGGGCAGCTTGCGCAAGCGAGGTCAGCAAAGGAGCGCAGGGTTGCGCATTTGCCCACTTGAGAGACCATCTGTGAGCACCGTGCACCTGCAACCCTAGCCCAAATTGAGGTGTGGCGTGGCGCAGAGCCGCCACACGCTGCTGCCGGGAAGGGGCGAGGCTGCGTCGGGCGCGACCTGGCGCAAGGTGCGCCCTGTCCTGCTGGTGCCCAGGAGATCTGGGTACACGAAGGCCCGGCGCGGCCTCCGATCCTGCCCCAGGGATGCGACGCGAGCGGGAGGGGAGCAACACGCTCGCGAGACCCTGCGAGAGGACCGTGTTGCCCTCGCCGCGCCCGCCCTCGCCTCCCAGGGAGGGCGCCGCCGCGCGTCCCGGGTGCCCACGAGGGAGATCACCTGGGCAAACGCGACTCGGGCCCCTCGCGAGCAAGCGGCGACGCGCTGGACGCCGAAACGTGGTTGGGCGCCTCCCCTGAGGTCGGCGCCCTCCTTGGGAGGGGGTCCCGGGAATACCCGCTAGGAAAGAGGGTCGCCTTGCGGCAGCCCAGTCTTCAAAGTGATCCCTTCCGAGAGGAATCCGTTGACGATGTACCGCGCCTTTAGCGTGCCACCATCATACAGTGCTTGTAAGAGCCGGAGCAAGCGCGGCTTTGCGCCAAACGCCTCGTAGCATGCAAAAAGCCACTCATGATCGACCAGGTCGTACGCTTTCTTCTGGTCAAGGGAGAGGAGCGCAGTCTTTGAATATCCATCCGTCTGCACCTGCTCGATGAGGAAGCGCAGGAATGTTCCTGCATCTGCAGACTGTCGCCCAGGCACAAAACCAAAGTGCGAGCCCGGGATGCAGGCCAGGAGAATGCGGTTCAGACGCGCCACAATGACCTTGGTCATGAGCTTGTAGTCCGTTTCTCGCAGGGAGATGGGTCTCCAGTACCGCAGATCGCTCGGATCAGCTCCGGGCTTCAGGTCCTTGAAGAGGAGGCGCACATGTGCCACTGCCTGGGAGGGCGGCAGCATTCCGGATTCCCAAGTCTCGTTGTACAGGTCTGCCAGGTCCTGGTACACAGTTGCGGGACAGGCTTGGTAGAAGGCATACGGGAGCCCGGATGGGCCCGGGCTGGAGTCCTTAGGCACGCTTGCGCGCGCCGCGCGCGCGGGGCCGGCGTGAGCGGAGCGTGAGCGCCTTCCCGTTCGGGCAGGCGCTCGCGCCTCGGCTCACACGGAGAGTGGTTAGACCAGGTTAGCGGCCTCGAGCAACCCATTAAGCTGCAGGCACTTGTTTGGTATTGAGTACCCCTTTGTCTCTTCCATGGCCGCAAGTTGACGTCTTGCGGGCTGAGCCTTTCCCTAACGAAAGCTCCGAGTCCGCCTCCACAACTCCGCGCTGTGTCGGTCACGTGGGCGTTCGGTCCGCGTGGGTTGCCTCGTGCCTTGACCGTAACGCCGGCTTGTGCCAGGCAAGTGCCGGGTTATCTGCGCTTGCCCTCGTCCTCGCATCCTGCAGCTCTTGCGCCCCTCCGCTCAAGGTTGTTCACCTCAACTGCTATGACTGCCGCTAAGCTTGGCGCGCTTTACTTCTGCCTGGTTGTGGGCCTTGCTGCACTAGTACCGGGCGGTGCGCTTCCGCTGGATGTCCTGGTTGTTCAGCTTGCAATTCCAGCCTGACCAGCTTCTTCCCCACAGGAGCCGCCAGTAACATCACGACTGCCGCAAGCAACAGCGCTCTGGACCTCGTGCGCGTAGGAATCGCGCAGAATGATTCGTGTACCCATGTCGAGCCTGCGGGCCCGACTTCGTGCGAAAGCTTCAAGAACTGGGACTCATCTGTAGGGCACGGTCTAAATTGCGTCAAGAGCATGCTGACAATCTTAATGGATCAGGCGTGCCCGTCGCTGGTCAAGGAGAACTCGAACGAATGGCGCAACGACACATGCTCATGCGCCGCACTGTACGTTCTGGCGGACTGCATTGCGTGCAGCAGCAGTGAAACTATTGAAGCGGCCAAAAGTGCGTCAGTGTGGCCCCTTCTAAGAGCTTGGACCGCGAGAAGTGCACTGCAAGCTGACCTTCAAATTGCTTCAATTCCCCTTTCCCTGCGGTTAGCCTTCGCTCAATACTGCCTCCAGGAGTCCAATGACAATGTGACGGACTCCGCCGCTGCTGAGGTCATGGCGCTCACCGGTGGTGCGACAGCCGGCATGGCCTTGCACACCGGTTTGATCCTCTTGCTCCTCGTGTCAGGCAATGCGCTGCTTGCAGCCGAGCTCTGATTCGGCAAGACGTAGTAGCCCATTCTACCGTTGTGTCCCTCTGCAGAAGCTGTCAGCTCTTGGTACGTCAACGCCGTGGACAGAAGCAAGCGAGCGGAAAGAACGTGGGACACATCTCTGCAAAGCCAACTGACTGAATGCCTCGTCACACGTTGTCTAGAGCGCCCGGAGAGACAGCATGATGCCACCCTTGTATGAGAGTTGAGCGCTCGGAAGCAATGCACGCACAGCTTTGAAGGCGTTCGAGCTTAGCAGGACCACGATGCGAGACCCAGCCCGAAGCGGAGGCATGAAAGCGAGACCAGCACTCGCGTCGAGTGACAGTGCAGTTGCACCGGCGTCTACGCCTCCTTTCCTGCGTCAGCAGCCCCCTCCGCCGCGACATCCTGCTCGAGCCCGCCCTCCTTGCGCACGTCGTCAATCTCGCGCTCGCGAGCCGCCATTGCGTCCGTCTCGTCCGGATTGATGAGCGCCGACGAGACGAGGAGGACCTCCTCGAGCTGGAAGCAGCGGCGGAAAGCCAGAGGGACGAGGGACGAAGCGGGCGGAGAGCGGGAAGGTGCGGGGGACAGGCGAGGGAGGGTGAACGGCAACGACAAGGCGAAAGCGGGGCGTCAGAAAGGACAAAAGCGGTCAGCAAAACATCATGCACAAGGAAAGAAGCCCAGACGCCGACGCACCTTGCGATACTGCGCGAGCTTGGCGGACGGGTGCGCAAACTCGGCCGGCAGCGCCTTGAACGCCTCGAGCGTCTTGCGCACCGCCACAGTTGCTGCGAACCCAAGAGCATCGTCAGCTCCACCGTCATCTGCGCGAGCGACACCGGAAACGCACCCTCCTCGGCCGCCTTCTTTGCCGCGACAACCTCGTCGGCATCGAGCGGAAGCGGCGTCACCTCGCCCTCCTCGTCGTCGTCGTCATCACCCGCGTCGGGGCGGTACTTGGCCTCGACAGCGTCTTCGAGCAAGAGGAAGCGCGCGGCGGACGCGTCGGCGACGCAAACGTCCACAAGGAAGCGGTACAGCGGCAGCGCGTCGTCATCGTCCTGCAGCTCCAACAGGTGCGAGTCGCCGTAGAGGTGCAGCTCCTTGACACCCTTGGCGAGCTCTTCGACGGCAGCTTCGGGGCCAGCGGGCGCTCGCGCTTCGAGGAGCGCGATGCGCGCGGTGACGGCGCGGAGGTAGGCCGGGATCGAGTCGCTCGCGCCGAGGTAGTGCGACTCGGCGCCGAGGCTATTGCCGCTGCCGGCACAGTCGTACCGCCACCCGAACCAAGCGTCTTCGCCCTCGACGTCAAGCGCGTCGTCATCGGCGCCGGCGCCGAAAAGCGCGTCGACGTAGCGCGCCTGGCAGTGCGAGTAGAGGGACGCGACGAGGCTCATGATGACGAGGTGGTCTGCGTCGTCGGCGCCTTCCCACGCGGCGGGGAAGAGGCCGTCGACGACGAGGCGCAGGCGAGACCACGCGGCGTCGAACCAGGCCTCGCGCGTCTGGGGCTCGCGCACGTCGACCTTGCGGCGCTTGGTGCCCGCGGCGTTCTTGACGGCCGAGGCCTTGAGAATCTCCTCGGGCGGCTCGAACAGCTCGCCGAGGTAGTGGAGCGCGAACGACTGGAGGAACCAGAGCGAGGGCTCGGCGAGGTGCTGCTGCCAGCTCGTGCCGACGCCGAGCGCCTCGAGCTTGTCTTCGGCGACGTCGGCGCGGCGCTTCGAGACGTTCTCCTCGTCGCGCGAGCCGTCTCCGCGGGCCTCGTCGTCCAAGTCGCCATAGTCGCTCAGCGGGACAAAGGGTTCGAGGACGGCGCAGCCGTGGAGGATGCCGCGGAGGAAGGAGCGGGCCTCGTCGATGCGGTCGGGGTCGGCGTCCTCGAGCGAGAGACTGGTCGGGAAGGGGTAGAGGATCTCGAGGACCGAGGTGCGGAGCTCGAAGAGGTCGCCGAGGGTGAGGGCGTCCTCGTCGAGGGGCATGGTCTGCTCCTTGTTGAGCTTGGGCTGGGTCTCGGCGGCCGAGGTGTCGTTGGCGAGGGTAGCCGGGTCGACGGGAGCAGCGCGCTTCGAGGCCTTGAGGCCTTTGGGCTTGGGAGGCATGGCGGAGAGGAGTGCGAGGAGGGGAAGTGGTCGGGATGAGCAAGTTGCGCTGCGAGAGGGAGATTGAGCGTCAGCGTGGTGGCTTCTGGACAACGTCCCGCACAGCGCAGCACGCTGCCCGGGCACAGGGAGCCGTGGACGAGTCGAAAGCGCTTCGAAGAGATGAAGTCGAGAGGGGGCAGAGTGCGCGGCGGCGACAGCTCGTTGGAGTGCGGTGCGACTTTGAGGATGCTCGTGAGCTCACTGTGTGCAGTTCTAGCTGGTCACTCGGTCGCTCGAGCGGGTGCAGCGACGAGTCGAGGTCAACGTCGAAGCGAGAGAGAGAGCCGGCCGAGGTTGGCGTCGTTCCGCTCCATCGCCGCCGCCATGTTCAAAAAGTGCGCACTCGGCGGGACGAGCACGCTCAGCCCCGGGTAGTACTGACCCGCCCTTGCACCGCCCTCTGTCCCCCCGCCTCGTCTTGTCCTCCTCGTCCCTCCTCCTCGATCTCACGCCCGCGCAGCTTCCAGCCCAAGGAGCACATCGCAGGGAATGCCCCCATGAAGTCGTCCGCCCAGCGCCAGATCCGCGCAAAGCTCGTCGACCAGATCCCCTTCCTCTCGCACCCGGCCTCGCCTGCCCCCGCCGCTGCCACCGCCGATGCACCCGAGCCCGCACCGCAGCCCCCTGCAGCCGACGCCGCCGACGACGACGACGAGGACGACGGCGGGCGCGCAGGCGGCAAGAAGGGCAAGGGCGGCAAGAAGGGCGGGAAGGGCGGCGGCGCGCAGAAGGGCGGCAAGAAGGGCCGCAGGGGGGACGACCACGACGACGACAACGACGAGGGCGCAGCTGCGGCAGAAGACGGCGGCGCCCTCACCGTCCTCGACCTCATCTGGCCCAAGAAGGAGACGCTCTCGCTCGTAAAGTGGTCCGTCCTACCTTCCCTTTCTCTCTCCGCGTCCTTCGCGCACCCACCTGCTCTCGATCCCCGCAGCCGAGACCACATCTCGATCTACACCGTGCACGGCGAGCCCATCTTCTACCAGCACTTTGACGGCCCCTTCTACCCGACCCTCCGCCTCCTCCATCGCTGTGCGTCCAGGTCCACGCCCGCTTCGTGCGGGTACTTCGCGTGTTCGTGCGCTACTGGGCCGTGCTGACACGACCCCTCTGTGTGCGCACAGTCCCCGAATTGCTCCCGCGAGTCGGCGTCGACCGCGGCGCGATCAAGTTTGTCCTCTCGGGCGCCAACATCATGTGGTGAGTCGGCGACAGTCGTGACGGGCTTGCCCAGTCGTCATTAGTTGAGGTGACTCGAGCACGACCCAACTCACTCGCATGGTTCTCCTTCCGCAGCCCCGGCATGACCTCCGCAACCGGCTACCTCCCCCCTTCCTCGCACAACATCCCCAAGGGGACGCCCGTCGCCGTGCACGCGTATGGCAAGGAGAACGCGCTCGCGATTGGCCTCCTGACGATGAGCACGGACGAGATCCGCAGCGTCAACAAGAACATTGGCGTCGAAAACATTGCCTTCCTCGGCGACGACCTGTGGAAGGTCGACCGGCTGTAGAGCGGGTGCGGACTCAGGAACGCGCGCCCAGACTGTGTAGCTGTAACATCAACCATGCATCCGCAGACGTTGGAGAGATTGCCTTCGCTTGTTCTCGCTCCCTTTGCTGGCGGCGTGCTTTTTAGCGCCTCTCGCCTCCTCGACTTTTTCTCCAGACGGAGTCGAAAATGCCTCTGCACGTCCACAGGGCTGCGAATCTGAATCTAGTGCAACTGCAGGGTATCGACATCGAAAAATCTCGCTTCGGTCCTCCCGTCCACCTACACGGTTCCGAAAGACCGGTCGCCCGAGTCGCCCAATCCGGGCACGACGTAGCCATCCTCCGTGAGCTGTGCGCAGCAAAGCGGACGGTCATCAGTACTTGAGCGGCCTTTCTGAGCCAAGCGCAGCCCGTCCGCAGCGGAAACCGCACGCACCTGCTCGTCGACCGCGCACGCAAAGATCTGCAGCCCCGGGTGCTCGTCGGCGACTTTTTGCAGCCCGGGCTTGGAGCCGAGGATCGAGACGAGCTTGATCTGCGAGATGTCGAGGCCCCAGTCGAGCTGTGCGTGGACGCGGAAGCGTGAGTGAGGTTCCTCTGGTAGTCGCCAATGCGCGCGATCTGGGGCGCGCCCACACAACGAGATATCTACTCACAAGGATGGAGATGGCGGCGCTTGCGGTCCCGCCGGTTGCGACGAGCGGGTCAAGGAGGTACAGCGTGTCGACGGTCACGTTCTTCGGGAGCTTCTGGTACTGCGAGCCTCCCTCATGGTCAGCCTTTGCTTCGGTTGAGTACCAGGCGAGCTCGACGCACGTATTCGACGGGCTGGAGCGAGACCTTTTCGCGGAAGAGGCCGAGGTAGAAGACGGAAGCTTCGGGGAAGAGGTCGAGGAAGGCTGCGGGCGTCTCGACTCTGTAGATTTTCCGCCGACCGCACAATAGCTTGGATGCACGCACGGTCCGTCATGCCGATTCCTGCGCGGAGGATGGGCGAGAGACCGACTCTGGGCGCGACAGCCTTGCCCGTGTACGGGGCGATGGGGCTCTCGAGCTGCGGGTGCCCACGAGCAGTCAGCGAGAGATCCTTCGTGAGCTCTCGCTTCTGCGAGAGGCTCTGCAGCGCTGGCAGTGCGACCCGTCCTGCGAGATAGCGCTCGAGAGATAGCGGAGAGCGAGGGGAGGGGGACGCACGCCGGGCACGTCCTGCAGCTGCACGTCGCGGGTGGCCTCGATGCCGAGGATGGTGGTGAGCTCCTTTACGAGGGCGCGGAAGCGGTGCGACGAGGTGCGCTTGTCGCGCAGCTCGGAGAGCTTTGCCTGGACGAGCGGGTGCGAGACGACGTGGATCGACATGGCTGGGGGGTGGCGAGAGAATCTAGAGTGGGAGTAGCAGGAAGAGCGAGTCGCTTCGGGCTGTTGCGGGTGAGAGCGTGGCGATGTCGGGCGAACAAGTGGGGGCGGGACACGGGCACAGGCGTCAGGAGCAGCGCGAGGGGCGGGACGTGCACGAGAGGCTCACAGAGAGAAGCACGGAAGCTGGACAAGCACCTACAGGCTCACACAGTCGAGCGGTGGACCGAAGAGACGAAGCGGGCGAGCGACCGCGCGTGACCCGAGCGACGAGCGGGCGACGGGCGGGCCGCCGCCTGCCACGGCCGACCGCGCGCTCACCGCCACAGGCAGACCGCGATAACGCAGTGCAGTGCACGTGCGACAAGACAGAGCGATCTACAGCAAGCGTCGCGCCACCAGGCTGCAGCGACTCCCCTCCTCGACCACCTGCTCGCGTCTCTCGCCCGGATGACCGACCCGATAAGCTCTGATAGCTGCATTCCAGCTTGCACGCGTCCCCCGTCTAGTGCAGGAAGACATCGAGCCGCGTCAACTGGCTGTACGTCTCGCTCGTCAAACGGTACCGCAGCTGTGCGCGCCGCCAGAAATCCCGTCAGCACAAAGTAGACAGCCGAAAGCCAAACTCGAAACGCACCATGCCCGCAAAGGTCATCAGGCTCCGCGCCTTGGCGCGCAGCTCGTGCATGCGCTGCTGCCGGCTCTGGTCGCCGCCGTACGGGCTCTCCTTGAGCTGCTGGTGCAGCTTGTACAGCACCGTCATCGTCGCGACGAGCACCACGTCGAGGTTGCGCACGATCGCGTCGTCGACCGACGACAGGTCCTCGGCCGCGCGGATCAGGTGCACCAGGTCCGAGTGCAGCGGGATCAGGTTGGTCGACTCGATCGTCTGCGCCGTCGCACACAGACCCATCAGCTCTGCATCGCGGGAAAAAAGGCACACACGCAACGCACCTGCAGCGCCTGCTCGAGCTTGCCCTGCTCGTACAGCGTCATGGCCTCCTTGAGGCGCATCAGCACCTCGCACGTCTCGCGGCGCTTGCGGCTGACCTTGCCGCCCATGCCCGCCGCGCGGTCGTAGTGCTCAAGGATGCTCCGCGCCACCTGCGCAACGTCCTCCTGCCCCGCCGCCATCCCGACCGTACCGCGCGAGCCGTCGGCGAAGAAGCCGCCGCGCGAGGCCGCACCGGACAGAGACGAGGCGGCGCCGGCGGGCTTCGACAGCGAGTTGCCGAGCTCGACGTTGAGCACGGCGATGACGGCGTCGTACTCTTCCGCGAGATTGTACAGCAGGATCGCCTCGCTGAAGCGCTGCTCGAGGTCGGCGCGCTCAGCGGCCGACTTGACGATGCCGAGCAGGTACGCGCGCGAGTCGGCGAGGTGCAGCAACTTGAGGTCGCGCTCGATCTGACCCGGCTGCGGAGGCATGTGGCGTCAGTAAGGCGCAGCGAGGAGATGACTTCTACGTTAGGCACACGCACCACCTTGGTCCCGTCGTTGCGCACATCGCCGAGGAGCTCGCTGTACTGCCTCGTATCCATGACGAGCTCGCGCACGTACTCGTGTGCAAGCACGACCTGCTCGTCGCCGCGCGGTGCGGGAAGGTCGGCGTTGAGGCAGATGAGGTACAGGTACTGGAGCGCCTCGGCCGCGTCGGACTGGGCAAAGAGGCGGGTGTAGCGGTGTAGGAGGCGGGCGAAGGAGAGCGAGGGAGTGTCGGTGTTGGCGTCGACGACTGCAATCGCGGGCAGTCAGTATTGCGGCACGTGGGACGGCGAGCGAGAAACGCACGGAGCTCGACGTCAGCCGCCTTGGATCGTGGCGGAACGCGCAGGAGACCGTAGTAGGCGAGAGCGATCGCAAAGTGCACCGCATCTGCCTGGTAGTGCGAGTGTTGCTGGAGGAATGCGACGGCCTGTGGACAAGAAGAGCGAAACGGGGCAGAGTCAGCCTTCGCGCAGGCGCGACACCCCGCACGCAGTTCGGCCCAACGCACCCGTTCAAACTGCCCGCTGAGGAGCAGGACCTGGAAGTAGAGCAGCGGCCGCGTGCCCTTCGGGTCAAAGTGGGCCTCGCCAAACTTGCGCAGGACGGCGGCGAGGTCGCGCAGGCCGTACTTCTCGTGCGGCGCCTCGCCGGCGCCCTCATTCTCGCGCACGAGGCTCAGCTGGAACCAGAGCCAGTCCTCGGTCGTCTGCGTCACGCCGGGGACGTTGCGGCGCGAGATCTCGACGCGCCCGATGAGCTTGTACAGCGCGTGCTTGTACGGGTCGCTCGTGTCGGTCAGGTAGCGGATGCGCTGGTTGTACTCGGCGAGGAAGCGGTCGCGGAGGAGCTTGGGCAGGCGGCGGTCGGGCGAGTCGAGCCACGCCTTGAAGTAGGGCACAAAGCTCTTTTCGAGCTTCTGGATCGCCGCCTCGTTCTCGGTCGCAAACGCGAGCGCCTCCTTGGCGTGGCCTGAGCGCAAGAGGTAGTAGATGCGCGCCCACACCGGCGTGTTGTTGGCGATCTGCAGGGGCGCAGCGTGAGCAATGGACCGACTCGCGCGGCCGGACTGAACACACCTCGAGCGCCGGGTTTGCCCATTGCCCGTTCTTCTGGTACTTGACGTTGAGAAAGGCGCGGATCTTGTTCTGGATCGACGGAACGCCGCCGAGCGATGCTTCTGCCGGGCGCGATGCGAGCGTCTTCTCGACGTAAGCCAGGAACCTGTTTGGCGACGTCTTCGCATCAGTACTGCTCGCAACGGGGCAAGAAAGGCTGAAGCAAGGCCTGCAGACGCACTGCTCCTCGAGGTAACCCCGTGCGCCCTCGCCAATCTTTCGCCTGAGCTCGACGGCGTCCTGGCTCTCGGCGTCGGCAAAGAGGTACGCCTGAGCGTACTCGCGCTCCTGGAGGGCAGCGCGCTGGAACTCGCCATTGAGGACGTCGCGCTCCTGCACAAGGTGCGAGAGGAGGCGCCAAGTCTCGGTCGTCTGCGCCGAACGCTGCAATTGCGAAGTCAGCCTATCGGGACCGTCAGCATCGAAAAAGTCGCACAACGAACCGAATCGCCCGCCGAAGTCGCGACGCTTGCCTCGCCCAGCGCGGACACAAGGCCGAACGCAAAGCCCTCCTTGCGGAAGTCGTTGAGGCGGCGGGTGACGCGGTCGTAGCGCATCATCTTGGAGTGCATCTGCAGCGAGCCCGAAGACGACGGGAGAGGCGTGGCGGGGGACTGTGCGACTCGACCCGTCAGCTCGAATCGCGCACATCTGCAAGGCGGAGACTCACGCCGCGCTCAAAGCTGCTCGAGCTCGCGCCGCCACGACGGGGTGTCTCGGTGCTCGGGCCGGCGAGGGGCTGGTGGCGCCCGAGCTCCTCGAACATCTTGTCCTTCTGACGCTCCCAGTCGCGGCGCATCTTCTGGTCGAGCGAGCGGTAGAAGTCGGCGGTCGTCGCGCGGCGGCCTTCCTCGATGGCCGAGATGATGGCCTGCTCGTGGGTGTGGCGGATGTAGCCCTGCGCCCAGCAGTTGAGATCAGTCCGGAGTGCTGGGACAAGGCTCGGGAGGGTGAGCGCACCTCGACATCGGTGTCGGAGAGCGGGACGAGGGGCTCAAAAGTGCC
Organism: Rhodotorula paludigena; assembly: GCA_036244875.1. Lineage (NCBI taxonomy): Eukaryota > Fungi > Basidiomycota > Microbotryomycetes > Sporidiobolales > Sporidiobolaceae > Rhodotorula > Rhodotorula paludigena. The sequence goes on from BQKY01000011.1 coordinate 40,539, forward strand.
TGCGAGGTTGACCGAGTTGATGTTGGACGAGAGCTGGTCTGCGTTGACTCCGCCCGACGCGAGGAGGTACGCCCTGCCGCGAGGACGAGAGGGTCAGTCAACGCCGCGACGACGCCCGCCATAGCCTGGTGCAGAGTCCACGGGAGCAGCACAGCGTTTCAAGTGACGGCAGAGCGCCTCGGCAGCCCCGCTCGAGGCTGGTGCGGTGCTCATCGCCTCGTTCCGCCCGTGCTGCTCGTCGCTGCCGCCTCCCGCGCAAGTGAGAGCCAGGACGCACGCGTTGCCCGTCTGCCCCGCCTCCTTCAAGCTGCGTCCAGCGATCCTGCGGCTCTGGCTCTCGATCTGGTCGAGCCCGAGCTGGATGGCGGGGAGGTCGACGCCCGACGTCTGCACCTGGTGCGCGAGCCGCTTCGACTGCTCGAGCAGCGCGGCGAGGGAGCTCATGGCCGTAGTCTGCGCGCTTGTACGGGCCCGGAAGAGCGGACAGCCGAGGCGGTGAGCGACGAAAGCGGCACACCCGCCGTCAGTGAACGACGGCGCGACGGCGACGACGACGAAGCTCTTGCGTCCCGACCACACCAGCCTCGCTGCTGTGCTGTGCACAGACGTGGTACTGCTGCCTTGCACCGACCCTGCTGCAACTCCGCCCGCTTGCATTCCCTCGACTCCTTGCACTCTCGTCTCTCCCCTCCCTCGAAACGACTTCGCCGTCATGCCGCGCGGCATTGCAGCAGAGACCTGCTCCGCCTACGAGCACGCACAGGACGATTCGGGGGTACAATTTGGGGAGGAACTTGGGAAATATGCGGATGAGAAAGACCACCTCGCCAAAGGAGCTACTGCTGCGCAGCGAGGAGCGCCTCAAGCCTCTTCTCGAGCCTCGACTCGGGCGTCGTGCTGCGGCGCGACTGCTCGCGCTCGCCATCACTGCGCGGCACCGCGACGAAGCGCTTCTCCTCGAGGCTGCGCCCACCGAAGCGGTTGCGCCCGCCGCCTGCGCAACCGATGCTTTAGTGGATCGCTCACTAGTGTAAGGAGGGCTGACGCACCGAACCTGCGTCCGCTACCGCGCTGTTGCTGCTGCTGCTGCGCGCCGCCGGTCGAAGCCGCCGCCGCCGCCGCCGACGTGGTCGCGCCAGCCGCACTCGCCGAGCTCGTCGCCGCATTCGAAGCCGCATCCGTAGTGCTAGCTGCGTCGACGCCCTGCTGCTGCTGGTTAACCTGCTGCTGCGCCTGCTCGTTGCCCGCACCGGCACCCTGCTGCTGCGAATCGGCCGCGCCGTTCTGCTGAGCCTGGCCCTGGCCAGCGGCGGCGTCCGACCCAGTGTTGTTCGTGCCGACGGCAGCGTTGTTGAGACCGAGCGCGGCCTGAAGGGCGTTCGGGTCGTTCGAGGCGACCTGCGGGAGAGAGTGAGGAAGCGAGGTCAGTTTTGGTCGGAACAAGGCGAGCGATCGGCCGACTCGCGAAGTAGACGGCGTCGTCGAGAGAGCCGCGCTGAGCGACACCAACGAGCGCAGGCTGGTGATTCGAAGCGCTGTTGATCGAGCTGTGCGGTTTGCGCGAGGCCACGGTGAGACCTCGACACGATGAAATCGAAGCGGAAGAAGAACGAAAGCGATCATAGCGAAGAAGAGTCCACTCACCTCATCTGCGCACGTAAAAAGCGACGTGAGCATCTTATACAGCCGCCGTGCAGGCTTGCAGGTCTAGAACGTGACGCCGCCAGAGCCAGTGCCAAAGTAAAGCGGGAACGCACCCTGTAGACGCCCTCAGGGAGACCACCCGAGACGGACGCGCTGAGAATGCCGTTGACGGCGGCGAGGTTCAAGCCCTGAAAGAAGGCAAACTGGGTCGGGTCGGTGACTTGCGTCGAGGTGAGCGAATCGATCTGCTCGACGACGACGTGCGAGTGTCCTGCACGATGACCGGAAGCAGCGCTCACCAAGCCCTCAGTAGGACGCCAGCTGGAGTACTCAGTTTGCCACGCACCGACGATGATGCCCTGCGCGTTCGTAGCCTGCGGAGCTGCGAGCGAAGACGCCGCCAAGCGTCGAGGTCAGAAGAGGTCGCCAAAAGAGCGTTGCACCGAACCTGCATACCCGAGTAGTAGTCTATCACCGCCAGATGTCAGTGTGATGCGAAGCAGACGAGGTGCGGAATGAACACACTCTGCTGCGCGTTGACCTGCGGTGAAGGGCCGGCGGCGGGCGAAAGGTCAGTCGACCCTAAAGGCCAGAACGCGAGGGAAACATGCAGCACGCACAAAGTTGCCGGTCTCGAGCTTGCGGGTGAAAAGTGAGCAGGGGCGTAAGGAGCAGTGCGAAAAGGACGAAAAGAAGGAGATAGGCAAGGTCAGCTTCGAGCTGCATCTCGCGAAACGAACGGCTCCGTCGCTAAGAGGTCGTCGACGTACGTTGTTGATCGCCATCTGGATCGTAAAGTCCTGGTTCGGCGGAATGACCTGTGCGCAACGGCCGTGTCGCGAAGGTCAGCTTCGTCCCCGCCTGAGACGCATCGGGGTAGCGGGGCTCGCGCGCACGTACATCGAGGTTCTTCGGGCTGACAAACTTGCTCGACGGCATGCGGTTCTGCGCCGCGATGACGCCCATCGGGACGGCGTTGCACGAGCCACCGGTCACCCTGAGTGCGGAAGGTGGAGGAAGATGAGCGACGCTTGAAGCCTCATCGGACCGCCAGCACGCAGCTTGACGAGCTGCAGGAATAGAAATCGATCAACGCACTGGTTGCCATTCGTGAGCGGCTGCGGCGAGCCCAAAAGCAAGTTGAGAAGGTCAGCGCCGCCGAAGCGGAACGTGAGCGACCAGAGCGGGGACGAGCACGCACCAGGTCGGTACGAAGCAAGCAACTGTTGATGAAGTTATTGGTGCTCGTGGCGGAAGCGACCTGGTCTGTGAAAAAGTGAAAACTCTGTGAGTGTCGGACCCCTTCAGACTTGAGCGCGACCAAACAGCGAAGGCGGACTCACTCGCAGCGGGCACGTCCTGGCCGTCGTTCGCGAGCCCAACGGCGATCTGGCTCGGGTCAAGGAAGAGGTTGCGCTGCGGGTCGCCCGTGTCGACGATGTTGGCGGGAAGGCCCGAGGTCTGGTTGACGTTCTCGTTGCCCGTGCCCTGCTGGTCGGCGCCTGCAGCATAGAGGCCACGCTTGCGTCAGTCTCAGCGACGAAGGACGAGCGATCGATGTCACCGGGCGCACCCTGGTTCTGGCCGTCCGTGTTGCCGGGGTTGAGCTTGTTGTCGGTGACCTGCGGCGCGCGGCTCACATCGCGGTTGAACGGGTTGCCGAAGCCGCCACCGCCGAACGAGCCGCGACCGCGACGGCCGCCGCCGCGCTGGCGAGCGAGGAGCGAGTGGCCTGCGGGAGTGCGGGAAAAGAGGCTGTCAGGGCGGCTTCCTCGTATGTCGCTCGCCCACACCGCTCGTGCAGGTCGTCACAGGACTGGTCATAACGAGTACGCACCATCTGAGTCGCGCTTGCCGAGCGAGTCGTGGTCGCTGTGCGGGCTGACGGCCCCGCCGAGCGAAGCGGACAGGACGAGTGCGAGGGCGGCGGCGCACACAAGGATGCGGGTACTGGAGAGCATGCTGGACCGGCCAGTCGAGCGATGGAAGCGAGGAGAGTGCAGAGAAGTGGGCGAGTGGCGGAAGACAGGAGACGGAAAGCGAAAGGGAGGGCGAGGGAGCGGGTCGAGGGTAAAGCTGCTACTGTGGGGCTCGAGCAGGCGAGGGACGACCAGCGTCCTGGACTCTGTTGAGCGAGTCGAGCGAGAGGGGAAGGAGGAAGAGCAGGCGAGCGAGGCGAGTCGGCGGGGAGCGAGCCGTTGGGAGCAGCGGGAGCCGCTTGGACCTCGCTGCGCGCTTTCCGCCTCGAGCCGGCCGAGTCTCGACGTCTGTCTGCGCGAATCTCTGCCGTGTGCGTAGCTGGCAAGTGCGTCACGCTGAGCCAGAGGCCGCCGCGGCGAAACGAGACAGAGGAAAGGGAGAGGGTCGAAGCGTAGACGTCGAACTGCAAAGCCGCCGCGACAGGCACTGCAGACACAGCAGACTCGACAGCATTCCGAGGCGAGCACGCTGAAGGCAGACGGAAGCGAGAAACAAGGCGAGGCGGAAGCAGCTGCGACGCGAAAGAAGAAGCGCTCTCATCCGCGCGCTCACCCGCCCACACGAACAGATGCTGCTGCAACAGCGCTGCTCCGTGTCACAGGCGTCTGCGCAAAGTCTAGCGAGGCACGAATGTAAGAAAGAGGGTCAAGAGGAAGTGGGCGAAAGGAGCGAAGAAGAGTAGGCGAGAGGAAGGGGACGGAAGTGAGGACGTCGAGGGACTCGTGCTGCGCGAGGAAGACGGTGACAAGCTGAACAGGCGTAAGAAGGGCGAAAGAGCGAAGGAGGGACGTGAAGCGTGTGAACGAGGAAGGTTGGGGCGATGTCTACAAAGTGGATGCGAGCTGGATCGAAGAGGGCGTGATTCCATGAGACAGAATGACCGAAGGATGCGAGAAAACGGCTGTGTCACGGCGTGCGAGGCCGGTAGTGGAAAAGTGTCTGTTGCCCGTCTGAAAGGCGAAGAGGGCGGTGCGACCGACGTTGCGACAGAGCCCCCGAGCTGCACATTTCCCGTACTGTGAGCTCAGATCACACGGAGACACGGGTTATGGAAGCACGCACCCACTACCGGATCTGGCCCTGTTCGTCTCGCCCCAAGCTGTCCAAGCTGAGCCCCCTCGCCTCCCGCTCGGCGCGCATCTGCAGCTTCTCGAGCGGGCTCTTGGGCTCCTCTTCTTGCACGGGCGAAGCAACGATGACGTTTGCCGGACCCGCCAGCGACGACGTGCGGACTTCGAGCGAAGGCGGAGCGCGGGCGGCGTGTTGAGGGTGAGGGTGAGGAGGATGAGGTGCAGAGGCGGACGGCACGGGGGATGCGAAAGAAGCGGCCGAGCCCGACGAGAGGTTCGAGTCGCTCGAGTTGGCGCTCGTCGACGCCGAGGCGGAGCGAGGGGGCCCGACCGGGTGCTGCGCTTCTTGCGCCTGTGCGCGCAAGTGCGGGTGCGAGCGTGGCTTGGACGGTCGCGAGCCGGATGCAGCGGCGGCTGAGCGCGGCACAGAGGACGAGGTGCGGCGGGAGGAAGACGAAGAGGACGGAGTCGACGGAGGGAACGAGTGTTGCTGGTGGTGAGGGTCGTGCTGCGGGTGATTGTAGTATCCGCCCTGCTGCAGATGCTGCGGCGCATAGGACCCGTCGAACGCCGGGTTCAAGCGCTCTTCGACGTCGCCCGCCTGCGCCGCCTGCGTTGCGGCGAACCACTCGTCGTTCGTGCTCGCACCGCCAAGCCCTATCCCGCTGCTCGGGGCAAAGTCGAGCGTGCTCTTGTCCGTCGCAATGACAGTGCCGGGCGGCGGAGCGAGCGGTGAAGGCGGGATGACCTCGATGCGCGAGTGCGGGTTGTGCGGCGCCCCAGAGATGCGGTTGCCGGAGGGAAAGTCGCGCACGGTCGCCGAGCCAGCGAGGCCGGGCGAGGAGACGGAGAAAGTCGAGGCGGCGCGAGTGTGGAGAAGCTGCGAGCCGGAGGCAGAGGAGGAGTAGAACGAGCGGCGAGGCATGGCCATCGTCGTCCCGCTGAACGAGGCGCGCGAGCCCGAAGTCGGGAACGCATTCAGCGACGCGCGCGAGCCGTTCGCCGAGCCAGGGGAGCCGTCTCGAGGCGAGCCGGGCGGGTTCGGCGAGCCGGCGAAGGGCGGCGAGAACTCGCCCTTCTCGCTCGCGGCCCACGAGTCGCCGCCCCAGCTCTCCTGCCGCCCGCGCCCCATGTCGAACCCGCTCATCGACCTCCCATTGTACGCCAAGCTCATTTGGCTCGGCAGGGTCGCGAAGCCCGGGCTGATGGGGCTCTTGATCCCGCGCGTCTCCAGTTCAGGCGGCTCATCTGCGTCGTCCGGAGTCCGCCATCGGCGATGAGCCCAGCTGTACAGCTTGTAGCCGATGAAGACGGCGACGATGGCGGCGACGATGGCGACCATGACGGCTGCGCCAGTCGGGAAATGGTCACCACCGTTGTCGGTCGAGGGAGCGGCGGGGGTGGTCGGCTTGCCATCGAGCCCGATCGAGGGAATGATCTGGGTGGCAGGCGCAATGTTGGGCGCTGGTGTACCCGAGTCGGTCGTGGCTGCCGCATTTGAAGAGGGTCAGCCTGGGCTCGGTTGTTTGCGTGACGGGGAGAGGTGCTGCGAGTCGCGGCGAGTCGAGGGAGCCAGGCTGGTGCCTCGCGCGCCGCTCGTGCTGGATCCAAACAAGCTGCAGGACACTCCGGGCGCGTCTCACGGGCCCTCGTCGCCGCGCAAGCCCTCGATCACCATCGCCTCGCCATGATGCTCCTCGAAAGGCGACTCGCGCCGGAGCGTCTCCGAGACTGGCAGCGGCCCCTGCATGGGCTCGCACAGAGGGCTGGACGCCTCTGTCGCCCCGCAAGCAGCCCTGGTCGACGTGCGAGACGAGCGAGCTCCGCCCAGCCTCTGTCCTCCGGGCAACTTCGCCTTCGCTTGACCTGAAAACAGCTCGCAGGGCCGCGAAAGATGACGTGAAGCACTCACAAGACATGTTGTTGCTCCCTCGAGTCTATCCGGCGCAGTCCGAGCGAGCGGAGCGGTTGTCGAGGCGCCTGCAAGAGACGCTGTCCAAGAGGGCGAGTTGCAGGCAGAGCGGGCGTCAAAGCGGGTGCCAGATGCGCGCTGAGAGTGGGCCAGGTAGCACTGCTCTGCTGGGACTTGGCTCGCCTCCGCTCGTACGGCTGGCGAGGCGTCGCGGCGGATCGAGAAAGGATGCCGAACTCGCAGCTGCGAACAGGTCGAAAGGCGGGCGACGGCAGGCGGGGACAGGCTCGAGGGGCCGTTACAGACTTGCAGTCGACGCGATCCTCGTATCGAAGGAAGCAAAGGTCGGGAAGGCAGTGAGTGCCAAAGTCGCCGGAGCAACTTGGGAGCAACACAAGTCGATTCCGGACGACGATGCTTCCCTTCCCCATGTGCCAGCTTCTGCGCACTCACGTCTTTGCTCAAACGATGAATCTGACCATGGCTATGGCGGGTTGCGCGATATAGGGAGTCTTTGGGGAGCAGGCCTCTACGCGGAAGCAGGGGAGCGGAGAGGACCACAACACGGAGTCTAGCGCAAGCACACAGTTGATAGAACGATATACGGGTATGCAAGGATGCGACAGTGCGAGGTAACTGTGGGTGGACGGACACGTCGCGGCGATACATACATGGGCGATGATTAGCGAGAGAGTAGACGGATTAAGGAGTCGTGTCGCGCTGCTCGGCGAGCTCGACCTGCTTCCAGATCGCCGCTTCGAGCTGTGGATCCGGGACTCGACATAGTCAGCGTCGGCGTACGAAGCGAAACTGAGTCAGAGCAAGTCGTCGCGCTCGACGCACCTCTTTGGCTCGGACGGGTTTCGCGAGGTACGAGTTCATGCCGCTCTCGATGCAGCGCTCGCGGTCGCCGGCGATGGCCGATGCCGTGAGGGCGATAATGCGCAGGTTGCGGATGCGCGGGTCGTGCGAGGCGCGCAGCGTCTTGGTGGCTTCGTAGCCGTCCATGCCGGGCATCTGGCCCTGCAAGCGCGAGAATCGCGTGCACGGCAATCTGCGTCAGCTTCGCGCGCTGGGCTGAAGCGTGCAGGAATGTGTGATAACGCACATCCATGAGGACGACACTGTAGTCCTCCTTCTGCACCTGCTCAATGCAGCGGCGACCGTCCTCGACCGCGTCGACTACGAACCTCGCCTTGCGGAGCGTGCGCGTGACAATCTCGCGAATAAGCTCGTTGTCCTCGGCGAGGAGGATGCGCACGTCCTCGGGCCTGCGCGTCTTGCGCTCGCGCTCGACGCCGCGCTCCAAGTGCTGCGCCTCTGACGCGCCAGCCGTGTCTCCCGGCAAAAGTGGGCGCACAGTGCCGACAAAGTCGACGACGTCGCTCAGCGGCGCCTTGGTGAACGGGATCGTGATAGTCATGCGGGAACCCTTGCCCAGCTGCGAGGTGAGGCCGATCGTGCCGCCCATCAGCTCGACAAGCTGCGGAAAGACGAGAATGTTAACAAAAGACCGTGAGCAATGAGGGGCAGGGGGAAAGCGAATACGCACGTTCTTTGCAATGGTCAAGCCGAGACCGGAGCCGCCGTACTCCCTCGCCGTGCCGGCGCTCGCCTGCTTGAACGGGCGGAAGAGGGTCGGCAGGACATCGGCACCGATGCCGACGCCCGTGTCGTCGACGACGAAGCGGATGACGACGCGCGAGTCGTCCTCGAACAGCTGATGACACCTTAGAGTCACGCTGCCTGAGAGCCGGAGAAAAACGCGAGTCAGTCGAGATACCTCTAGCACAAGACTGTGCAGGTGGGGCGCACCCTCGCGAGTGAACTTGACGCTGTTGCCGAGCGCGTTGACGAGGACCTGGCGCAGCCGGAGTCGGTCACCGAGCAACGTCCCCTCATACGTCTCTCCGAAATCCTCGACAAATTCGAGACCCTTCTTCTGGGCGATGACCGAGAACAACCTCGCGTCCATGAGGGCGTCGGCAAGCGAGAAGGGCGCCGCCTCGAGCGTGAGTTCGCCCGTTTCGACTTTGCGCACGTCGAGAACGGCGCCGACGAGGTCGAGGAGGATCTCGCCGCTGCGGACAGCCTTTTCGACAAGGGTGCGCTGGTCCTCGCTCAGTCGGCCCGAGTCCGCGAGGAGCAGCCTGCAGGAGGCCAGTCATCAGTCTCAACAAGTGAGTCAAGGGGAAGCAGCACACGCACTCGCAGATGCCGAGGATTCCGGCGATGGGCGTACGGATCTCGTGGCTGATGGTCGTCAAGAACTCGGTCTTGAGGCGGTTCGCCTCGCGCGCCGCGAGCTCGGCCGCGGCGAGGTCCGCCGACTCGCGACGGCTCTTTTCGAGCGCGTTCTCGGCAACGACGCGCTCGGTGACGTCCACACCGACGAGGATGCAGCCCGTGATGGCGCGAGCGTCGGGGTGCGTCGAAGGGATGGCAGGGTCTCCGCGCAGGGGGACGAGCTGCAAAGGTGATAAGAGTCAGGTCGAATTGCGCCGTCAACGGCCAACATGGTACGCACGCGATAGCGGTGGTGCAGAGTACCTTTGTCGTCAATCGTCTCGGTCTGTAGTGTCGCGACCGTCTCTTCGCCCTCTATGATGCGACGCACGGCGGCTTTCAAGTCCTCGTTGGCGCACAAATCCTCGAGGTACTCGCCAACAATCGAGGGCGGGTCGCCCTTGAGGGTGAAAGGCGGTATGCGGCCTTCAAAGAAGGTGATCCGGTAGTTTGGATCGATCGTGAGGAGCGTGAGCTCTGCAGATCGGAAGGTCAGGCGAGGGCACACGGAAAGGACGGGGTGTGAGGAGAAGACATACCAGAGCCCTCGAGAACCGCTTTTGTCCGCTCCTTGATAAGAAGCGCGTCGTGACGGTTCTGCGAGACGGTGGAGTGAAGGTCAGCAGATGTCTCACCGAAAGAGGACATCAAACGCACCCGAATCAAGTCGTCGACGTTCATGATGTTGCCGTACCAGCTCTCGATCTCGCCGGCCTCGTTGCGCCACGGACGGCCCTGGCAGACGTGCCATCGGAGCTGGCCATCCGCGCCCTTGACGCGGTACTCGAACGAGAAGTCGTGACCCGCCTGCACGCCGCCCAGGTAGATTGGGAGCACTTCTTGCAGGTCGTCGGGGTGGAACAGGGCTGCGCACGGAAAGCCCGGTCAGAAGGCGAGCTCCTTCTCGCGCTGAGCGGACTAGACGCACCAGCCCACTCGGCAAAGCTCAGATTGTACGACGAGTCCTGCCCCGTGTAGCGGTACCACGCCGCGTTGAGCCACTGCACCTGACCTACGTTGTCGGCGATGAAGGCCATATGCGGCATGGCTTCGATGATGTTGGTGAGCTGCGTAAGCGTGAGCGGCAGGCGCACGTCGCGCGCATTCGCTTCGCTCGCCTTTGCAGCAGCCGGGTCCTGCCCCGCCGAGCCCGCAAGACTCGCGGCCGAGGCGACCGAGCCCCCAGAGACGCGCGAGGCCGGCATGTCGGGCCGACTCGGCGGGGTTTCGTCGCCAGAGGAAGACGGTGGAGCGGATCGCGCGTCGTCCGAGTCGGGCATGCGCGGGCGAGCCGTTCCAGCGTTTCTCTCGAGACGGGCCGAAAGGTCGAGAATCGACGCATCGAGAGAGGGGCGGCGGTCGATGAGATCGCGTATCGGAGGGGGGAGGCGGGCACGGGCGGCCGAAGCGTCTGCAGAAGCAGAGGTCGGGGCAGACGGGTTGTGCGCGTGTGACTGAGTGTCATTGACTCCCCACGGAGGAGACACGGGCGCTTCTGCCGGCACTGAGGACGAGTCGGTTTCGGTAGAGTAGGCGGAGCTGATCGAGGGCGAGCGCGGTGCGAATGACGAGCCGGCGGGGTGGGCCACGAGTCCGCGCGTGGCATGCTGGAGCATACTCGTCAAGTCGGCGTTGAGCGGGATCTTGGCCCGCTCGTCGCCCGTGACGACCCGTTTTGTCCGGCGAATGGACGAACTCGAGCCGGACGAGGTGGAGTCGCTGGCGACGGAATGCTGGGCGCTCGCTGACGAGCTGGCAGCAAGACTTCGGGCAGACAGAGGCGGCGAAGGCAGGTCGAGGGTCCTCGTGGAAGGTGCAGGGATGTCGGATGCCGAGCGGAAGAGGGAACGGGGCGAGCGCGAGTCGTGGCGCGAGTCCGCCGAGCTTTGGAAGGAAGAGGCGTCGGTCGCGGTCGATGCCGGGCGGAGGAAGAGAATCGAAAAGGCGGCGTGTGCGGGTGCTGGCGGCGCAGAGTCGCGAGGCGACGAGGGCGAAGACGAGGACGACAGCGAGACGAGGGCGTCTGCGCGCTCTAGGGTGCGGCACCCGCCCCTGTGCGCCCAGTACTCGAGCACGAGCGAGTCTCCCCACTGCAGCTCGCTCGTCCTGCGCGCCAGGTCGTGCAGCTTCGACCTGACGTCCGCATCCCGGTCGTCCCCGGCACCTTGCACCGGCGCTCCCGTAGCGAGCACGAGTTCTGCCGAGACTCTGTCGTCGTCACTGTGCACAGCGTCGAACCCGAGGAGCGCCCGTGCGGCCTGCGTGCAGCTGGTGAGCCGCAGCGAGGACGAGTCGAACGAGACGACGGCGAGCTGCTCGAACGCGGCCAGCGCCGGCGGGAGCGCCATGCACGGGTCCACACAGTTGTGTGAATACGCAGACCAGGACCAGCGTTGCCCGGAAGAGCGGAGCGGGAGACGCGAGCTTGCGCGGAAAGGATCGTCGATCGTCCCGCTGCCGGCGGAAGGGCCGAGCCCCGGCCCGCCTTTGCTTCCGCGTGAGAAGCGTGTGTGTAGAGAGAGCGGGAAGTCTAGCAATGCCGCGCACTCGGGTCTACTTGCCATCTGCCGACTCTGCCCCCGACCCCGTCCCTCCCCCTCCTGCTCCGCCGCCGAACCACTTCCTGAACCCCTTCTTTCCGCCGCCAGCCGGCACCGTCCGCACCGCCCGCGGCAGCAGCTGCTCCCTGCGCTCCTTCTCGCGCCGCTCCTCCTCGACCTGGTCCCGCGTAGAGACCGCACCCCCGCCGCCTCGGTCCGAGTGCGACTTGTCGCTCCGGCTCGCGCGCGTCGGCGCGTGCCCGTGCCCGAGCCCGTGCCCGTGCGAGTGTCCGTGCGGGTGTGAGTGCGAGTGCGCATGCGAGTGGGCGGCGCCAGGTCCAGAAGAGCTTGACGTCGACGGCGCCTGCACACCGACGAACGACACGCCGCCCGGGCCCTGGCCGTAGACGGGCGGAGCTGTAGCCGCCGCCGAGGTCGACGCCGTGCTGCTTCTTCCAGACCCGGATCGTGTTGACGTCGGCGAGGAAGCGCGCACGAGCGAGGTCGGGGCGTGGTGATGGTGGTGGTGGTGGTGATGATCGGTCCTGCCCGGCGGGGTTGTCTTTGTCGTCGACGAAGGCGCCGAGTCTCGCTCGCGCGACGCGCGGCGCCGTGGCGTGCCCGAACCCGCACTCGCGGCAGCGGGAGAGGCGCTGCGGTGCGAGGAGGGCGGCGGGACAAGGCGATCGACAGTCGGGATGGCCCGCCAGGTCGGCGCTGACGGTGTAGGTGTGACGGAGAGAGAGGAGGCCCGACCGGGCGACGAGGTGGCTGTTTCGAGGCGATGGACATCAGCAGCGTCCGAACAAAAACAAAGACAGGCAGAGACACACCTGCCGAGCTCTTCCCGATGGTCTCGAACGTGTACCCCTGGTGCCTCGCCTGGCCGCGCTCCTTCTGGCGCTCCTCGCGCTCGACGAGCTCCCGCTCGGCCTTCAAACTCCTCCCATACGCCGCAAGCTGCTCCTTCAAGCTCTTGCTCGACGACGCGCCCGAGCGCGCCGAGCCCGCCTCGGTACCCGGACTCGCACTCAAGCCCGCCGTCGTCAAACTGAGCAGCTCGCGCTCGGCCTTCTGCACGCGCGACCGCGCCTGCGCGCGGGTCTGCGGCTCGTCGTGCGGCGGCTGCGGCGCCGACGGCGGGAGCGTCGTCGCGCGCTCGTACACCGGCGAGAGGTACTGCGGCTTTGCGACGAGCGGGACGGCCGTTACGCCCGATGAGTCGCCCGTGCGGGCTCGTGCCGGCGCACCGCGTCCGCCCGGCAAGCTTGGCGCGACGCTCGTGGGTGCAGTGCTGCTGCTCGACGGCGCATACGAGTACGTCGAGAGCGTCGGGCCAGAATGCGTCGAGCCCGGCGACGACGAGGTGAAGCGGGCGCCGGCATGGGAGAAGGCCGAAGATGCGTCGGTCGAGGCCGAGTTGCTCCGCGCGCGGTTGTGCGCATGCTGGACATCAGAAGGTGCTGGGAACGCACGTCGCACATCGGCGGCAGGTGGGACGCGCGACGAGCGGGACGCGCCCGACCCGCCGCTGTCGTCGTTCTCGGTCGACGACGAGAATTCGCCATCAGCAAGGGCGCCGGCTGTCGAGGGCCGCGACGATGCGGTACTGGCTGCACCAGCGCTATCCTCGCGAGAGCGGTACTGCTGCTGGACCTGCTGCAAGTGCTGCTGTTGCTGCTGCTGAAGCTGCACCTGCTGCAGGAGCGGCGATCGGCCGTCCGACTGCGGATTGGACACAGCCCGGGGCCGCTTTGGCGAGGTCGGCGGGGACGAGACGACGGTCGGCGGCGGACTTGCGTCGTCGTGGAAGACGCTGTGCGCGTCGCCGTCGTTCGATTCGAGGCTGGGGCGACGGTCGTCCGAGAAAGAGCTCTTGGAGAGCTGGCTGCTCTGGCGAGGGCGGTAAAAGTGGTGCGAAGCGGCACGTGCAAGCGTCGCAGTCGACGCGCTTGACGTTGTCGGCGGGGGCGCAGCAGACGCGGGAAGCGGAAGCAGCGGTGCGCGGGTCTGGACAGGCGTCGGCACCTGGTCGCCGTCCTCTTCGTCGTCTTCTTCCCCGTCTGCCCGGTCCTCGATCGTCGCCATCGCCCGGTCACTCGCCTGGAACGAGTCCTGCCTCAGCGGGCGGTGCACCTCCAAGCTGCGCCGCAGTTCCGCTCGCTCGGCGCCTTCTTCGTCGTCGACCTCGCTCGCCGTCAAGTCGCCCTGCTCTTCCTCCTCCTGCACCGCGGCGTCGTCGCTGAGCAAGCTCGTTGTGCTACGCCCAGCAGCGGCGGCGGCAGCAGCGGCCCGTTTCTTGCCCGCAGACGAGCCCGTTCCGCCGCGACTGAAGGCCTGCCGCAGAGCCGTGCCAGGATGTGCCGCCTTCTCCCACACACTCGGCAGGCTCGGGCGGCGCGTCGAGCTGCCACTTCCGCCGGCGCCACTGGGCGGGGTCACCTTGCGCGCCGGCAGGGACACCCTCCGCACGACGCCGCCTCCAGCTGCACCGGGCGAGCCTGGCCTGGCCTGGACAGCGCCAAGCGCGATGTTGCTCGCGCTCGCAGCGGGCGACGCCGAGCCCCCTCCCGATGCCGCCGCGCCTCCACTCGCGGCGCTCTTGAGGCTCGCGAGCGAGTGGAGCGACGAGCTCGACTTGAGCGCGAGCGCATGGAGCGGCGCCGCCGCGGCGGGGTGGTCCCGTGCGTGCACGAGCTTGGTCGCGAGCGCGTCGAACGAGCGCTGCGGGTGCACGCCGAGGCGCGCGGCCGAGCCGGCGCTGCTCCGGAGGCTGAGGCTGCGCACGCTCGGCGTGCGCGCGCCGTGGCTCGCGAGGCTCGCGGCATCGGACGCGTCGGCCTCGGCTTCGTCGAGCTGCGCGGCGTACGTGCGCAGGAGGGACGCCGCCGCGTGGTGCCCGTTGGTGTGCGCCATGTCGGCCGGAAGGATGCCGTGCTTCTCAGGCAGGCGCGGGTCGGCGCCGTACGAGAGGAGGAGTCGCAAGATGGGAAGGTGGCCGTTGGCGGCGGCAAAATGCAGCGGAGTCGAACCTGTGCAGGCGAGGTGAGCGAGGACCCTGCGATGCGACACACTGAGCCGGGATACGCACCCTGAGTCCCGACCGAGATCCCACTCGACTTGCTGCCTTCGCGGGTGTATCTCCTCGACAGCCTGGGGCTGTTGACGTCGGCGCCCGCTTCGATGAGCATGCGCACGACGCTGTCATTGCCGGATGAGGCAGCCGCGTGCAGCGGGAGGACGCCGTTCAGGATCGAGTTGACGGGCTGGCCATGCGAGAGCGCGTAGTGCACGAGTCCTGTGGGCGTCGTGAGAGCCGTCAGCGATAGTCCCCTGGGTTGAAGTCGCCAAGTCCGTTCGAGGTTGAGCGTAGGGCGGGAGCAACAGCGCACCGACGTTGCCGTTGGCCGCGGCCGAGTGCAAGCTCAAGTCCCTGTAGTCGGTCGTGATACCCAAGCGAGCCTCTTGGCGCGTCAGTGCCGCCCCGCCGCGCGACCACGCCCTCGGCCTCGTCGCGCCGGGCGCCGACCCGGTCGAGGCAGACGAGGGGCTCGCGGGCGCGTGCGCGTGGGACGAGGCGGTCGACGAGAGCGAGTGTGTGCGCGGCCGTGTGCTGTTAGGGCCGCTCGAGGACGGGAGGCCCGGCGCGGCGGTCGACATGCGCCGGGGTGGGAGGGAGAGCGGAGTGGGGAAGGAGGACAAGTCGGCGTGGTGTGGGTGTGTGTTGCGTAGAGCTCGTGCGGCGGATCAGGTCGTGCCGCTAGGGCGTGCAGACCCGTAGGCGCGCGGAGCGTCGCGAGTGCAGGCGGGTCCGACGGCGAGGCGATGGCGATCGCTGCGAGTCTTGCACGTGCGCGAGATGACGCTCGGGGCAGGTGTACACTCGGTGCAGATAGAGGGTGAGTGCACTCAGCCAGTACCCGGCGGTGCTGTCGCGATGGGCGACGGAGAGTTGAGCGACAAAGGCGCGCCCCGAGTGCATGCCGAAGCGACCGGAGTGGAGCACCAGCAGCGACGCGATCGACGAGAAGATGCACTCCGAGCGACGCGTCGATTGGGCAGGGGCTCAGCACGTTGGCGCTGTCAAATAGCAGGTGGAGTCTGAGGTGCTCTTGCGGAGCTCGACGGAGCATTGCGATGGCTGGGAGTGCGCATCTGAGCAGGTTCAGGGGTGGAGGGCCGCAAAGGGGACCATTGCATCGCACCGTGGGCGCTCTAGCAATTCATGTGACGACAGCACGACGCAAGCAATCGCAGCAAGCTGGCGACATCGCGCGCAAAGACCGTGTGCAGCCGCGAAAAGCCGCGAGAGAGAGGGTCGTCGCGGGCGAGGCGCTCGTGGACGCGCCTCACAGCCACCTGATGCCTGGCTCAGGTCTGACGGGCAAGCAGAGAGTCTCTGGTGTGCGTCAAGGCGCTTTGCGGACCTCTCGCGAGCAGTTACCGTCCGAGAGGCTTTCATCAGTGCGAAGCGGGTTGACGAGGAGCAGCGGAGCGGTAACAGCGAGTGAGAGCGGGAGGACTGGCAGTGGGCTTCTGTAGCACGATCTGTAGACAATCCACCCCAGCTCGTGGCTGCAGGAGCGAGTGGCGCGAGCATGACGAGGGCGAGGACGTTCCCGACGACGCTCTGTCTGCTCCGCCTTCTCTCCTTCCAGCACAGTCCTTTGCTGTTGACGTTCGCAATGAGCCTGACTCGCACCGCTGGCCGCACCGCACACACCGCCGCGCGCTCCCTCCGCGTGTGCGCCGCGCCCGCTGTCGCCCGCCCCACCTCGTCCCCGCTTCCGCTCCCGCTCTCGTCCCGCCTCGCAGGCGCACTGCCCCTGCGTGCGATTGCCACGACCGCACCCCGCGCAGACCGCTACAACCCCGTTCCGAACGACAAGCGCTGGACGCAGGGTGCAAAGGTCTCGTACGACGAACTCAAGCCCCTCACGCAGAGCCCTTCGGACGTGCGTCCCCTCGGCCTCTTCCTGCTCTGCCCGTACTGCTTCGACACTGCGTCGGAGCATGGCGCTTTGCCACGATGAAGTCGTGCTGATGCGTTGTACCCTTGCCGCCGAGCAGAAGATCCTCCTCATCGGTGCGTTGCTGCTCCGTCCTGCTGCGCTTCCTGCTGCGCTATGCTGTCAAGAAAGCTTCCTCTGACCTATGCGCCCCACAGACGTTCGCGAGCCCGAAGAGGTCGCGCTCGGCTCGATCCCCTCGAGCGTCAATCTCCCGCTCTCGTCGTTCGAGAAGAGCCTGTCCATGGACGAGGGTCAGTGTGCCAGCTTCGGACGCCCCGCTTTCTCCCCGGTAGTGCTGCTCTCATGCAGCTCCCGCTGAGTACAAGAGAGATGCGTCGATGTTGACTCGCTCCGCCTTCCCCCGACTGCAGGCGACTTTACGCGCGTCCACGGCTTCCGCAAGCCGACCAAGAACCAGCCGATGATCTTCTACTGCAAGGCCGGCGTGCGCGCCCAGACGGCCGTCGACCTCGCGCGCAGCCAAGGGTTCAAGCTGTACGTCACGGGTCCTGAGCGTTTCGGCTTAGTCCTGTTGCGGTGGCTTTGGGACACAAGCTGATTTACGTCGGTGTTGCGTCGACAGCGCGCGGAACTACGAGGGCAGCTACAACGACTGGGTCGCGCGCGAGGGCAACAACCAGGACGACTAGGCTCGTCGCCCCTCCGTCGCTTTCCTCTCTGAGCTCGCCTGTCTCGCGCTCCGCCTGTCTTGTTCCCCTCTCTGGATGGAGTAGCTGCACCGCCCTGAGCACGCTCAAAGCATGTTCCTGTAACCTCGACGCGCCGACATTGTTCTCCTCGTCTGTTGAAACGAAAGCTGTCCGCATCCGAGTCTCGAATGTGCTTCCCAGGAAGAGACGGGAATGACGGTCAGCAAAATTGCAGCGCCAGTCTGGCTCAAGTTGACCCTGCTGCAACGCGGCTCTGACATGGCTGCCCCGTCGCTCGGCTCGACCCGGACGAACGGGTCCGATGCTTGTCCGCTCATCCCACCCGCTCGGCAGGACCAGCGGAAGGTGCGCTCGCTTATTGGAGATCTCTCTGCTAGACTGAGACTGTCGTTGTCCTCCCGGCACGCTCCACGCCCTCTCGACAGCTTCATCAGCTTGAAGGGCCCCACCTCGTCTTGCTTCTGACGAAGACAGCTCGTAAGGGCTACTCGGCCATTCGACGCTGCCGATTGCACACCTTAACCGACCCTCGGAATGCACTGGGTCAAAAGAGAAGAGTTCGACGAGTGGGACAAGGCCGTGCGTCTCTCTCGTCGCCTTTCTCCTCACCTGCGCCGCGCTCATCCGTCCTGAACGTCTGCAGGAGGAAGTGCACGGCACAGACTGGATCAAACTCAAGATCTGGCCGCCTGTCAGCACCGGCGCAGCGTACACGCCCGGAACCCTCTTCACCTTTCGCGCAGAGATCCCGGAGCGATTGCAGCCGTTCGAGCTCACGGCGTACCTGCGCGGGACAACCGAGATTCTCGAGGTACATTGTACGTTTCCCGTCCCTTCGGTCACGTGACTGACGTTGCAAGAGCCCACAGCCCGCCTCGCACGCCGACTCGCACATCTTCCTCTCTTCCCGCCCGAGCGTCTTTCCCCTCCTCGGCAACACCTTCCTCGACATCTCGTTCAGGAACCCTCTCAAATTCACCCTTCGGCTGCCCGACGCCCCGCTGTGCGCGTGCAGCGGGGAAGACGCGCTGCCGCGTTCGTGGGAGGGCAAGAACGGGGTCGCCAGGGTGCGGTACGAGGTCGTGCTCGAGGGCAGGGAGATGATTGAGGAGCCGCTCGGGTGGAGTGGGACGATCAAGACGTACGAGAAGCGCCAGGGGAAGGACGGCGGGCCCGACTACCAGTGCGTTCACCTTCTTTGGGCTCTCTCACTCTCCTGCTCACGGTACCACACGTACAGGCTCTGCGTTCCGTTCAACGTTCTTCCTCGGCTCGAGCCGCCATTCGCTCACAGCAGCTTTGTCGCCGAGACGGCCGGCAAGAAGTGCGCGCTCAAGCCGGACTTGAGCGTGAGTGCCGCCGGGAGGATCGCGCGCCTCGCTTTGCTGGACCAGCCGCTCGAGGACGGCTACGTGCTCGATAGCTTGAAGGTGCGTCTATGCTCCTGAAGCTATTCAAAGTCGATGGCTCGGGCTGAGGTCTTCTCGCTCGCCCTTCAGCTCATCCACCGCATCACCACGCCTTCCGCGCCGTCGTCCTCTTCCAGCCCTGCCGACGACACTCCGCCCCCTCCACCTTCTCTCGCATACACCTTCCGCGTCTCGCTCGGCACGCACCCGCAGCCAGTCCACGCCTTCGTCCGCCCTCTCGAGTCCGAACAGCCCCTGAGCGCGACCCTCGCCGTCCTGCGAGTGACGACGCTCCGCGCGGTCGACACCAAGCCCGGCTCGGTTCTGCGCCCGCCGATACAGCACGAGGAGGCGCTCGTCGAGATGCGCACGACACAGAGGAAGGTCGTCACCGAGTTGCGATTCATCAGCGGCGCGGAGGGCGAGAACATCCGCGCCGAGGAGGTCTTCGTCGAGTTTGAGGGGAGTATTGAGGTGCCAAAGACGCCATCGGACCGCGGCGAGAAAGGCGAATCGAAGGGGAAGGGCAAGGAGAAGATGCGCGATGAGGGCTCGGACCAGCGTCAAGAGGGGCTGCTGCCACGCGTGAGGAGCTGCAACATCGAGGTCCGGTGCGTCTTCACTTTTGCCTCCTGCAGTTTGTTGCTCAGTGCTCGCGACTGATGTCTTCTCTCTCAGGTACGACCTCGTCGCCTCGTTCCATTTCTCCGACAAGAGCGCAGCGCACGAAATCCGCGCTACCGACGTGCGCCTCGACCTCCCCGCCTCGCTCTCCGACCCGGTGCAACGCGTCAACGGGATCGCAAGCATCACGAACGGTCCCGACGGCGGCGGCTCGCAGGTCGAGGTTGACGCGGCTCGGTTTCCTGCGCTCGCGGCGCTGTACGGCGGGACGCCTGGCGCCGCTTCGTCTTCGACCCCGTTGGCATCGTCACCGACTACGATATCTCGCTACGCAGCCGGGGCACGCGACACTGCGGAAGCGCTGCTGCCGCCCTACGAGCCGCCGCCTGGCGCGGCGCCGACTATTGCGGACTCGAAAGGCGCTTTTCGACCGCCGCCCATGGTGGACCACAGCGCATCACTTCCGCCCCCGTCGTACGCCGCCCGTGACGAGCCAGGCCCTGCTTCGGGCCAATCTCGCGCCGACACTGCGGTCCGAAGCGCGGCAAGTGACCGCAGCGCCGGCCGGGGCGGTTTTGCGTCGCGCTTCCTCCGCGCAGCTCGAGGCTCGCGCTCTTCTGCCGCCTCGAGCGAGCCGATTGCCACTCCTGGAACGATGGGCTCGACTGCCGCGCCAGCGGGACCGCTTCCGCCCGTCGAGGAGCCAGCCGAGGAGCCCACGCCAATGCACGAGGCCCCACCGACGTGGGAAGAGACGGTGCGCGACGACATGATAGACGACTGGGTCGCTGCTAGCGTCGCGTTCGGAGGAGACGAGGAAGAGACTGTAGATGCGAGACCCCAGTAAATACGGTTTGTTCCAACTCTGCGATGCTGCTAAAGCGAGACTCGCAGCAGTCGTAGAAGCTTTTCCGAGAGAAGGAGGGAGGGCGCCCAGCAAAGGCGCTGCAGGGAAGCGCACAGTCGACGTGGACTCGACCAGCCTTTGCGCGTTCTCGACTTGACCCTTCTTTCAAGCGAGCAAAGTGAGATGGAGACCGAGTGCGGTCACGCACTCTTGATTGCATTGGCCGTAGACACAGATACTGAGCAGTCGAGACAGAGGACGACTACGAACGACACGAAGGGTTTCCTGCTCCTTCACAGCTCATCTCTCTTCCGCTCCTCTCCCTTCTCCTCCCACACCCACCTGCCCTTCTCCCTGACCTTCTCCTCCCACCCCTTCTCGCTCTTGAGCTTGCCGATAAAGTCGCCCTCGATGGCCTTTGCAGAGCCCGGGCGCGCTTCGATGCGGCGGACCCAGGCGTCGAGCGCCGGGAAGCCGGCTTCGGCCAGCGAGGGGATGGCGAGCGAGCTCGGGTGGCCGCGGATCCAGGGGAATGAGGCCTGCATGTCGTTGCAGTTATCGCCCGCAAGTTAGTGACAACTGGCTAGCATCCTTGTAAAGCGCGGCAGAGCACGCACGATATCAGCCTGCAATGGACGACTCGCGGTGAAGTTCAGTGCTGTTACACGAGAAACGTCGCGGGAAACCACTCACATAGCTGAACTTGCCCCTCCCGGATCCAACGAGGTAGTCCCTCCCGTCGCCCTGCGAGAGCTGCGTCTCGTACACGCTCAGGAGACGCTTCGCCTCGTCGATGTATCGGCGAGCGGCGTAGACGTCTTTGACGGGGGCGGCGTTGAGGAAGTGCCCTGCTTGGCCCGCCCTTCGAAGTCGAGCGCGTGAGTGAGACAACTTCCTTCCGGCACAGCGCCACGGCAAGGCTTGACAACCCCGCCGTTGGAGCATCCGGCCACAAGCCTGTACTCACATAGGAGCGTAGCCACCATGCTTGAAGAAGACCCACGACCACTGTTGCAACCGCAGTGCTGGAGTGAGCGCGAGTACCGCACTGTTTCTGATGCCACACGATCATGCGTGCGCGCCACGCACCATCTCGGTCTCGTCCGCCAGGTCTTCAAAGTGGAGCTTGAAGTCGGTGTCGTAGACCTTGGAGAGGTACAGCAGGATCGAGCCCGTCTCAAAAACGCGGATGTTGTCGTGCGAGCGGTCGACGATCTGAGTGATCACCAGTCATGCCAATCAGCATGGCTATTCGCCAGACAGGAGGGGTTGAAAGCTTCGTAAGCGATTACGCACAGCAGGGATGCGCCCGTTCGGGTTGATTTCGCTCAGATACCACCTGCAAAGCGCACAAAGCAACGTCAGTCCCGTCTTTCTGGCCTCATCGCAGAGCCAGGACGCACTGCTCCTTCTGCTCGTTCTTGCTGATGTTGATGGTGTGCTCCTTCCACTCGACGGGCACGCCGAGATTCGCCAGTTCTGCGAGTCGATTGGGGGCGGCAGAGGCAACCGCAGTCAGGGGCGTGCGTCTTAGTCAAGCGCGGCGAAAGCCCGCCTAGACTCACCCTCCAGCGCGACATTCATCTGTGCAGGGCGACGGTATCAGCTCGTTCGACTCCCGAATTCGAAGCGAGCGAGTTGCCGCACCTGCAGCCCGTTGGGCGTGCGGAACGAGTACAAGTCGATCCCGCTCGGGCTGGCGGGCGGACCGGTGCTGAACATGCGCGCCTTGGGGTTGCGGGCTTCGGTCGACGGGGCGGAGGCCATGGCGAGCGAGGGGACAGCGGAGAGCGCGAGCGAGCGAGAGAGCGTGTGCGAAGCGAGCGCGGCGAGGGGGAGCCTGAGTCGGAGGCTTGCGAGCATCCCCTCGAGTCACGAAGCAAACGCAAGAGGAGAAGAAGAGGAAAGGAGGGAGCGGACGAGGACGTCGAGGTGGGGCCGATCTTCCGCGTGCATACACTCTGCCTGAGGTAAGCAGCTGAACAGGCACCTCTCTGCAGCGTGACTGTGCAACCAAACGCATTGCCATAACTAGCCCAACCGCAGACCGAGCACCACCCCTGCCACAAACGTCGCCCGCTGCTGCACGTTGGCGCTCACAAAGTCGATAAAGCCCGTCCACACCCTCGCGAGCCGGTTCCCGCCTTGCGACGACGGAGGACCCGCGCGCGACGTGATGAAGCGGTCGTACGACGACGAGAAGGCGCCCCAGTTGACGTTGATGAACTGCCGCGACGAGAGGTACTGCAGGCCGATAAAGACGAACCCGAGCGTGAAGGCGGCGGCCTGTGCGGAGATTTGCAGCCTCATATCAGCAAAGGATTTCTTAGAGGCCACGGTGCCGAGATGGAGAACAGGTCTGCCGCACCCGCAAGCCTTTCTTGACGAAGACGCCTGCACGCCGCAAGTGTGGTCAGCATTCTGTTGACTCCTTTGTCGTACCGCCCCGCAGCTGAGCTCCTGGAAAAGAGGAAAGAGGCACGCACCGACGCAGATCCCGCTCACAGTGCCGAACCCGAGATCCCGCAGATTGAGGATGCTCTCCGCCTCGGGTCCTCCCTTTCCGCCCGTGCCCGCCGCGTCCCTCTTGCCCGCCGCCGCGGCCTCGGCCGCACTCGCATCCGGGAGCGAGAACGCGGGCTTGTCCGCGTACGAGCGGTCGCTCGCGGACGCGCACTGCAGGGCGCTGCCCGGCTGCAGCAGCGTCGAGTAGGCGAGTGCGCCGAGCGGGAGCGAGAGGCCGAGCGCGAGGCGGTACGAGTGGAGGAACGACGCCGAGGACGAGGTCGTCATGCGGGTTGCCGAGCAGAGCGAGCGGCTGAAGGCGAGAGAGGGCGAGGAGGATGTGGGGCGGGCGGTTTGGCGCGCGAGGTGCGCCAGCGGGGTCGGCCAGCGGGCGCTCAGCATGATGCTCTACTTGCTCAGTCTGTCAGGCTAGAAGAATGGGCGGGACCTGCAGGACAAGCGAGAGGTGCGGTTCAGCCGGGGGACGACCACTCTGGTCAGACCCGGTCTCGCGCGACGGGGACAGTGGGACACGCTCAGAGACATACCAGTGACAGTACGAGACCCTACAAGCGTGGCGTGAGCTCGCACAACGAGTTCCTCAGGTGCGGGCACCTGTGGGGAAGTCGCCGGCTGATGACGATCTGAAGGTGCGCACGGCAGCGGAGAGGCGCGAGCCCGAGCGTTGCAGCTGAAAGAGTAGGAGTGCAGAGAGAACTCTGTATGAACGTGCCGACGGGCGAAGCGGCAGAGAGCGAAAGACCGAGGCCGAGATGCGAGAGAGGGAGAGCCTTCTGCACCACCTTGCAACTCGACGAGGCGCTGAACCACAGCAGCAGTGTCTTAGACGATCCTCACGAGTCTGTGCAAGCAGCTGTCGAGCGACGGCAGGGTGCACCGAGCAAGAGACGCAGATCCTTCCGCGTAGAAGGCTAAAGCTCTCGCTCTTCGCTCAGCGCTTCCGGGTCGAGAAGGGCGCCGTTTCCTTAAGGTCTGACTTGTAACGTAAGTATTGAAGGCCCTATGCGAGCGACGGGGGCCGTTTGCCCGGTCGTCTCCCTGTGCGGCCGCCATTCAACCGCCGCCAATCCTCTTCTTCTCCCTCGCTGGTCCGCGACAAGCCAGCCGAGCTCATGGAAGGCAAGCGCAATGAGCTTGAGAGGTCGGATGACCTGGGGCCACACTCCCACAGCGGGCTTCGCGGGACTGCTGCCCCATCGTCGACGCTGCCGCCCGTTGTGGATTCGCTGTCGCTAGAAACCTCAAGTGAAGCCCGCTCCTGCGCCGTGCTGCGCAGACGAGGCAGGCGCGGAGTCATTCGACGTGGAGGTCGGCGGTCCCTCACGGGAGAGGGCGAGGCGCTGCCCTCGTCCGACGAGCTCGCAACGCTGCCTCCCGCCTCGTCCGCCGATTCCAGCAGCGACGCGTTGTCGCTCCCGCTCGACCCGCGCTGCACCTCCGCGACCTGCGCTCTAACCCGCGCAGATCGCCGTTCTTGCCTCTGCGTCCGCCTCCTCACCCTCTCGCGCCTCCTTCGCTCGGGCCGCCGCTCGTCGTCCGCCTTGTCGGCAGTTCGTATGCGGTCCCAGCATGCAGTGTAGCCCGCGACGACGAGGAGGGCGACGAGCGAGACACAAAGGTAGGCGGTGAACTGCAGGCCGATGGGGAGGGGCGTCGACGAGGCGTAGGTCGACGTGGCGGACGGGGCGGAAAGAGGCGCGGCGGTCGGAACGTTGTGCGCTGACGGCGTCGAAGAGGAGTTGACCGATGCTGCTGCGAGTGTTGCGATAAGAAGGGAGATTTGCGGGGCGGGGCCAGACGAGAAGACGGCCGCTGTGTCTACACGCGCAGGTTCAGCTGCAACTCTTGGACCCGCACGGCTGGATGCTCTCACCCATCCAAGTGGCATCCTGTGGCGTGTGTGGGCAGAATAGAGAAGCTTTGCACGCCGGCTGCGAACGTATCGAGGAAACGGACAGGAGAGTCCGCGGCAGGATGCGGAGTCGGTGTGCTTCAAGCAGCGAGGCTCCTGCGAGGCTCCAGCGAGACAAGCAGGCGAACATGTTGAGCCTGCAGAGCTCAAGAAAGCGGGACGAAAGCAGGACGAAAGCAATCGAACACCAAGCGGGCCTCGAAGTGAGGCGAAGATTCAGCAGGAAGAGGTAAGCGCGAGGAATCTCGCGTGCCTGTGAAGTTTGACACTCGTGGATGTGCCGCCCACAAGTCGACCATGCGGTCGCAGGGCGAGCAATCGAGGACAAAGCAAAAGAGCGCGCCGGCGACACCCTCCCGAGAGAGGGGCCGCCTTCCGAATCTTCGCTACGCCTTCACGCCCTCAGACTTCCGACATGCCGCACAATCCACGAGGGACCGGGCTTGAAGAGGAGGGTATAGGGGGAAGCGGATTGTGTATGGGTGAGAGTTCGTGCCGAGTGGAAGGGGAGAGGAAGGTGAGTCCGCCGACTGCGGCAGAGTAGCTCGCCGGGAACGTCTGCAAGTGGCGCTGGGGTTGCCTCAAGACACAGCTCATGCGATCTGAGCTCAGACGTAGGCGAGAAAGCAGCTGCTTCGCAGTAGGGAGCGGTAGACGAGTGGCAGGGAAGCGATGCAGCTCTCCGATTGTGCCATCGACCGATGGCCCGTTTAAAGGCGGTGCTGTCGTGTACTGCTGCATCGTCGGGTCCTTGCGTCGCAGATGGAAGCTCGATGGGCGGTGCAGGCGGGCCTGTGAGCGAAGGCGACGAGGAAAAGTTGCGAGACGGCGGGGAGTGCAGCAAGACGCCGAGCGCGCGCGGGGCAAGCCGTGCGAAGTCGACGTAGGCGTGGCCCGTCTGCTCACGAGCCCGCTAAGCATCCCGTGCGAGAGAGCAGGAGGACGGCGGGCGGCGAGTGAAGCGCGAGACGACAAGAGGCGAGCGAACGCGCGGCAAAGGCGCTCGTCAACCGCCGTCAGACTTGCAGCAAGTACACAGCAGCTCGGCTGATCTTGTCAGCTCGTCTCACACGCTGGCAGCCAAGCTCGAGGCGCTCTCCCGCCTTCTCATCGCCCTGCTCGAGCCTCGTTCGCTCGTTCCCGACGAGCTGTACTGCTGCTGTACTGCGCGTCTGTGCATGCTCAAGAGCGTAACGACCAGGCTCGTCCTGTTCTGCAAGCATGGAAGCGCGCTCGCACCTCATCTTCTGCGTCCGTCTCCCTCGTCCGAGTCCGCGGACGTCCTGGTCTCCGCACTTTGGTGCCTCTGCTTCTGCTCCCTGCTCCTCCTGCTGTATACCGGAGTGCTACTACAGCCAGAATGGAAGGCGCTGTCGACCCCAACCCGCCCTCCGTCGCTCGCGTCGTGCGTCCGCCCCTGTTCCGCTTGTCGCCTCATCGCTACGGCTGTGCCTCCGCACAGTCCGAGCGGTGTCGGGGCTCGGAGGCCTGTCGTCACTGATTTGCGCACCTCTGTGCAGTACGCCGATGTCTGCGCCAAGCTCGGCGCGACGTGGTACGAGTACGACAACCTGATGTTACACTGGGTGAGCGGGCTTCGCCTCGCCTGCTTCTCGTCTGGTCGACCTGCTGACTCTCGCTCGAATATCACAGGGAACGCAAGACCAGTATGAGGTGACGCGCAAGCTTGGACGCGGCAAGTACAGCGAGGTGTTTGAAGCGATCGACATCGTCAACGACCGCCTCGTCGTCGTCAAGGCGAGTCGTGATCGGGTCGACTGTGTGCGCGTAAGACTGATGAGATTGCACGCAGGTGCTCAAGCCAATCAAGAAGAAGAAGGCGCGCTGCCTTCGTTCACTTGGTGGCGCTCGCTGCTAATCCTGCGACCTCGACCCGCAGGTCAAGCGCGAGCTCAAGGTCCTGATGAACCTCCGCGGCGGCACCAACATCATCGAGCTGCTCGACATCGTGCGCGACCCGCAGAGCCGCACGCCGGCCATCGTCTTCGAGCACGTCGACAACCTCGACTCGAAGCTACTCTACCCGAAATTCACGGATGGCGACGTGCGCTACTACGTCTACGAGCTGCTCAAGGCGCTCGAGTACTGCCATTCGAAGGGCATCATTCACCGCGATGGTGCGTGTTGCGTTCCGTTGCTCCTGACCCCGTGCTGACGGTCCCTCCGCGCGCAGTCAAGCCGCTTAACATCCTGATTGACCACGAGCAGCGCAAGGTAAGTCCGCACTGGCCGTGTCATTGCGACTGGAAACAGTCGTCGTCCGTCTTAGAGGTCGTAGACAGGCTTACCCTTTCACGTGCATCTGGGCAGCTTCGCCTCATCGACTGGGGTCTCGCCGAGTTCTACCATCCGGGCGTCGAGCTCAACGTGCGCGTCGCTTCGCGGTACTACAAAGGTCGATAGTTCTCCCTCCCAGCAGGCGCCAGACTCGGCTGATCCGCTTCGGCGCGCTCACAGCCCCGGAACTCCTGGTTGAATACACGCACTACGACTATTCGCTCGACATCTGGTCGGTCGGATGCACCTTCGGCTCCATGGTGCGTGGAGCGTTACTCGGAATGCACTACGCGCCGAGAGTCATGCGACTTTCGTCTCGCGTGCTCCATCTGACGCTTTGTCGTCGCAGATCTTCCGCCGTGACCCGCTCTTCCACGGCGCGAGCAACGAGGACCAGCTCGTCAAGATTGCCAAGGTGCTCGGGACGGACGACCTCTGGGCGTACCTCGACCGGGTACGTGCGCGCTCACTTTCTCTAGCGTGCAGCGAGCGCGACGCCGCCGGGACCGATGTGCAATCGGTTTGCTGACGCTGCCTGATCTGTCACAGTACCAGCTCGACCTCGACCCCGACATCGAAGCCATGGTCGGCACGCACTCGCGCAAGCCCTGGAGCAAGTTCATCACGTCCGAGAACCAGCGGTACATTGTGCGTCGACCATTTCGCGTTCTGCGGTGTGGAGGAACTCTGCGCTCGAACATGCGCTCACCGGTCTTTCGCAGAGCAACGAGGCGATTGACCTGCTCGACAAGATGCTCGTCTACGAGCACACGGGTCCGCACCTCTCGCTTTCCTGCTCAGACCGTCACAGAGCTGACTCGTAACGCCTCTGCAGCCCGCCTGACGTGCGCCGAAGCGATGCAGCACCCGTACTTTGCCAACGTGGGCGCTGCGGACGAGATGCGCAAGCGCGAGGAGGAGAGGGCGCGGTCGGGGAGAGCAGGTGCGTTCCGCATGGCGCCTCTTCTCCTTCAATGCTGCTACTATAGCGCAGCATCTCCGATAGAGGGAGCCGACGTGTCGTACTGACCGTTCCCGCGCTGCAGAGGCACCCTCGGCCATCTTCTTCTCGCCCTCGGCCGGCGGCGACGTCGAGCCCGACGGCATCGAAGTGCGCGCACTGAGCTGACTTGTCTGCTCGTGCTGCGGTGGTTGCTCAGAGAGGAAGAACGTGTAGGTAGGGCAGTGTTCGCTCGCGTGAAGTTGGACCCGCTTCTTGTGACCGCGGGAATTCTCGAAACAGACCCAGCAATTGTTCAACTCGCGACACTGGATGCCGAGCGCAGATTTGTCGCAGGCTCGTGCTCGTGTTTGCGGCACCCACAATGCGTGCTTGCGCTCGAGGCCATCCCGTGGGCCTTCCCCACTTCGTCGGTTACCCCACTCCTTGCTCGGGATCTCCTGTCTCTTCTTGTCTCCTGACTGCAAGAGCACGTCCGTTCGTGGGCAACAAGCGACTGGCGCCTCTTCGCTTCTCTCCCTTCCCTGCTCCCAGTCCGCATCGGCAAGGCTCCCTAGCCCTACATTCGCTTCTGAGCTGCTTCCCGTTCTGCGAGGAGCCTGCTCATTCCCACGACCCTCTCCACGACTCTTGTCTCTCTACGTAATGTCGACGAACCGCTCCGGCATCGCCGAGCTCCGCGCTCTTCAGGCGCAGTTCAACCAAGCCATCGACGCCGTCGTTTCGGACGTCGACGAACGGCTCCCGTTGCTCAACGACACCAGCGAGCCTGATGGGCCTCCAACGAAGGCCAAGATGCTCGCCGTCGCCTGCGCTCAGAAGATCATCGCGCAACTCAAGGGCTCAATGCTTGCGATCGATTGGTCTTTCTCGGTACGCTTCTTCGTATCTGCCCTCGCGCCGTCGGCTGACTGCCCGGTCGGCGCATCATGCAGCACCACGTGCCCTCGAGACTGCACGTCGCGATCGAGGCGCACGTCTGCGAAGTCTTGCGCGAAGCGGCGGTCAAGTCCGGAAATCCGGACGAAGGTGTCGCTGCGAGCGACATTGCGAAAGTCACGGGCATCGACGCCGGAAAGCTGGGTACGTCGCCTTTAGGTTGATCTGACAACAGTGCTCAGCTAACACAGTCTCGCGGGCCAGCCCGCTGCCTTCGCATCCTTGCAGCGCATCACATCTTCCGCGAAGTCCGGCCCGACGTTTTCGCTCTCACGCGCTGCGCAGTGCCGCTGGACACGGGAAAGAGCGTCAAGGAACTTACTGAGTGATCTTGCTCTTCCCGTGTCGAGGCTTCGCAAGGTCAATCCGCTGATGCCGGCACCTTCGCTTGCAGGACCAAGGACTTTTACTCCGGCACAAACGGAATTGCAGCTCTTGTCGCACACTCGTGAGTTGAGTTCAAAAGTCTGGATCAAGCCGCGGTTTGCTAATCTGGGACAACGCGCTGGCAGCGCCGACGACGCCCTTAAAGGGTCTGCGCATCTCGTCGACGCGCTCTTTTCGCCCGAGAAGGGTGACTCGTACAATCCTGCGGACGCCCCTTTCGCTGTTGCCAAGGATATCAAGATCCCCATTTGGGAATTCTTCGCAAAGGAGGAGAACTCGCTCCTTCTCTCCCGCTTTGCGTCAGCAATGCGCGGAGTGCAGGTCTTGACGGGCGCGAGTGGCATCGACATGGTGCACGGTACGCAGTGCGGGATCGACTGTGCGAGCAGAGCATGAATTGACGCGGCTGTCTCGCAGGCTTTCCCTTCATGGGCCTGCCGCAGGACGCAGTTGTCGTCGATGTTGGCGGTGGCGTCGGCTCCGCATCACTCGCGATCGTTAAGATTGCGCCTCAAGTCAAGGTCATTGTGCAGGACCGCCCTGAGGTCATTGATCAGGCCAAAGCGGTACGTTCTCTAGACTGCTCAGTGTCGCTTTCCGCCCACTGAACCCATGCGTGGTCGTTTCGCAGGTGTGGACGGAGGCTGCTCTCGAGCAATTCGAGTCCGGCCGTGCAAGCCTGCAGCCACACGACTTCTTTACGCCGCAGCCCGTTCAGGACGCGGCCGTGTACCTTCTCCGCCTGATCCTGCACGACTGGGCCGACCCGCTCGCGCACACAATCCTCTCGCACCTCCGCTCGGCGGCCGGTCCCGACTCGCGTCTTGTTGTGATCGAGCAAGCGTACGACTACCTCTCGCCCGACGGATTCGTGCCAACTACCTTCCCGTACCTCGCCGACGGGCAGATGATGAGCTGCCTCAATGCTCTCGAGCGCACGGAGGCGCAGTACGCCTCGCTCGGCGAGAAGGCTGGCTGGAAGCTCGTCCAGGCCTGGAAGACGGGCAAGGGTGGTGTAGAGGAAGGCATGTTCCGCCATTACGAGTTTGCGCCGGTCGCTGCGTAGTCCTTTACTTTCATCTCGAACCGCAACAGGAAGAGCGTCTCCATACAATTCAGCCGCCGAAGAGTCCTCCGATGGCGCCTGTCGCGGCGCCGAACCCATCTGTGCAAGCGGAAGCATTCGGGAATGAGCGCGTGTCACCTCGAGCGAATGCGTGCCGAGTTCAGCGCACCTTTGACTCCATCAGCGACTGTGTTTGCGGCGCCCTCGATCGCCTGACCCGCCGTCTCCGCCGCACCAGCAACTTTCTCTGTGAGCGTCTCGGCGGCGCCGACGACGTCTGCGGGCAGTAGCGGGTCAGGCGCACAGTGACGTGACTGTGCGAGCAAGACGCACGTCCGGTGAACTCGGACCAGACGCTACCGATCTTTTCGGTCAAGTCCGGCGCTGCGAGTGTCGTCCGGGTCAGCCGCGTGTTGATTCCGCACACCATGAAATGGGACGCACGGGTTGTGACAGTCGGGAAGAAGAGAAAGTCAGTTGTTGCTTCGTAGATGTCTTTTCCCCAGAAGTAAGCGACCAACCCGCCTCCGACGAGGAGGAGCACGAGAAAGACGACGAGCACGATCCGCTTGGTCTTCTTGCCAAGAATCTGCGGGATGTGTAGGCTTCAGCAGAGCGCCTTAGAGGAGAAAAGAACGACGGGGACTTGCCGGCTTGTCGTCGTCGCCGTGGTGCTTTTCGTGCGAATGCGAAGAACGGTGACGCCCTTTCTTCCCGCTGCGCATGACCCACGTCCTTCGCCCCGTCCCTTCCGAGCCACCGTCGACCAGCAGCTGTGCCTCCTTATCTTCGTCCCCACTGCTGCTGCTGCTGGAGAGCGTCGACGATGAGTCTTGCGTTCGCGCCGAGGCGGAAGAGACGACAGCGACGCGTCGCCGAGCCGAAGCGGCGAACCCATAGCGGGACATCGAGGCAGCAGCAGCAGAAAACGAGCGACAGCGGAGGCGTCGAGAGCGAAGAGGCGCAGCGAGAGGGGGCCGGACAAGGGGAGCGATCGAGCAGTCGGACCTTCCGTGGGCGGACGCGGCGAGCGCACGCGCACACCTCTTCTCTGTCCCCCACCAGCCACTTCAGCTGCGCGCGAGGCAAGATCCCGCCTGCATTCTGTCTCGGGTCTAGCTACCGCCCCTGCGCCCCTTCGTCCGCTCGCTCGTCGAGCACGATCACGACCGAGACCCACCCGTCTGCGCCGGGCATGCACGCGCCGAGCCAGCCGAGTGCCGAGTCGAGAGGGACGTAGATGCCCTGTATCAAGGCGTGCGCGAGTGGTGGTGCTGCAGGAGGAGCCGGTGTGGGCGGGAAGAGAGGCGGGAGGAGGGCCGAGAGGACTTGGTAGAGCGTCGTCGGCGCGCCTGTGCGACCAGGGAGCTTCGCTTCATCAGCACCATGAAACCGCTCGAAGCGCGGGCATTGGCCGTGAGACGCGACGGCGTACGCAACGCACCGTCAAGCTGCAGCGGTGACACCACGTCCTGCACGACCGGCGCACCCTCAGGAAGGTACACCCTGAGCGGCACGCTCCGCACGTTGTTGGCGTCCGGTAAGCGACCATCGACCGAAGAGGGTGTCGGCGATCGTGTCGAGGTCGGCGAAGAGGAGTGAGAGAGTGGCGCGGGGAGCGGGATCAGCTTGGAGGCGACGGTCCAGTACTTGTCAAAATCGTCTGCGCGCACGATAGGTCCAGACATCTCAGTCCAGATTGCACTCAGAGTGTGTGCTTGCAAGCCAGACAGCACTGGACGACGCGAAACGCACTTTGCACAATGCCCTCCCACAGGTTGTCCTGCTGCTCCTTGCGCAAGTTGGTCACGCGCTTCGTGCTGCCGCTTCGGACGTAGTCGGCCTCCTGCGGATCAGAAAGCGCACGCGTCAGTGCGTGGGCCGAGTGACGCACTCGGACTTAGACCGGGCCGCAGCTCGGCAGAGAGGGCGCTTTAGTGCTTCAACTGCCGAGCAAATCGACCAGCTGTGTCGCGAGCGTTCTTCTACCCACCAGCGAATATCGAACGCACCTTGACCATGGCCATGAACCCGACCCTCGCGTCCTCTACGCGGTTGCTCACGAGCAGCTTGTCGGCCGGCGGGTCGCGCAGGTGCAGCGTCACGCGCCAGGGCTGCGCCGGATCGCGCGGCTTCTCGGCGGGCGAGGGCGTGCGCGGGCGCGGTGGCGCGGTGGAAGACGAGGTGGAGGGGGCGCGGAGGGTCGAATGCGCGGAGTCAGTGTAGGAAGAGGGAAGCGCGCCGGGGAATGAGAGGTCTGTTGCAGTCGAGCCGACGGACGAGGATGAGAGCGGGGCGAAAACTGAGGCGAGGTTGGAGGGGAGCGCGGATGGGTCGGATGAGGCGGCGGAAGAGTGGGGGGGCGGAGGAGGGAGGAGCGAGGGAAATGACGCGAGATGGTAATAGTCGTACAGGAGGCCTATGGGCCAGTGCCTGTTCGTAATGAGCGGTTCAGCAGGAACGACGGACAGGCAGGTTCGTTGGTACTGGTGCGCACCACTTGAGCGGAACGCCGTCCGCCTCGAACCACAAGTCGTCGGATCGCAGGCTCGCGGCCGAGTTGTCGTCGAGAACAAGGTCGAGAAAGTACTTGCGCACTTGTGCGAGGACGAGCGGGAGGTAGCCGATTCGCGGGGCTTGCAGCTGCTCGAACGAGTGCGCGGAACGAGGGGGAAATCAGCGGGTTTGTCCGAGTTGCCGGCTCGAGGGACGCACGTAGTAGGCTTCGATGCTGCGATCTGCAGCTGCTGGTAGCTCGCTGTCTGCGAGGACGACCTCTATGGGGACGGAACCGGCAAAGACCAGGGTGCGGAAGATGGCTGCGGATGCGCTTGCAGTAGCCGTTTCCGCAGCGGGTGACGCAAAGGACGAAGTCGAGGGCTGTTGTCGCATCCTCTGCGACGTCGCAGACGAGCCGGGAGGCAGGCGGGACACTGTGGAGCGGCGGGAGCGCAAGGTGGGGGAGGGGGTGCGAGGTTGACGAGGAGGTACCGTCAGCGCGTCGGTGCAAAACGAGCGAAGGATATGCGTAACGTACTACTGAAAGACTTCTGCACGTGTCAACGCCTTGTCCAGGAAGCTCGCTGCGTGTGTGCGGCGCGAGAGCGGTCGGAGGGATGAGACGGAGGAGGGGAGGGAGCACCGCAGTCACAGCGGCGGGGCCTGGCAGGGCAGCTCGAGGCGTAAGCTGGCAGCGTTCTTCTCCCGTGCAACACACGCACGAGCCGCTCGGCGCTGTGCGGGCGGAGCAGTCGGGGCTCGACCCGATGCGGCGCTCCTTTGCTCCTGCTCTTCCGAGTGCGCTCTTGCCTCTTTCCGTGCGCTGGTACAGCGTGCGTGCTGCGTCAGGCTCCAGGTTGAGCATTCGAAGCTCGCTTGCACGCGCTCGCAAACTCGTGACTGCTGTCATTGTGCTCGTTTCGTATTGTCCGCCCACACCTGCTTTCTTCGCCACCGCTGCGGGCCTCGAGCTCGCTCGAGCATGGAGCACGGCCCCAGAAAGCGAGGCTTGCGGCAGACGGAGTGAATCCTGCACTCTTCGCTCTCCAAGTCCCGGTCCGCACTCCGTTCAGCGTCGTACATGACCGCGTCGAGCGCGGATTCGCGCTTTCGAGTCAACCGTCCTTGCCGAATTCCCGCCAGGACAGTCCCCACACTGCTCACCGCGCGACGCAGAGTCGTTCGAATCCCTGGTCCGCCCCGTTCGCGACCGCTTTGAGCCACCAGCCTAGGTGCCTAGTCTCCACGGCCTTGCCCAAGCCCTCCCTCTCTTTGCCGGGCAAGAAACGCGTCGCGCATATGCGGAGGCAGCTGATGCTGCTCGGGAGGGACAGGGACGCGCGTGTAAGTGCGCGGAACGCGAGCGGTCTCACGGTTGACATTGTGTGTCTCGGTGTAATGGCGCGACCGACCCGCAGCGCGCCGACGGGCAGATCTTGCCGCACCGCGCGTACGCTCCGAGTCCGAATCGTCCGACGAGCAGCTCAACCCGGATACCTCCGAGGGAGTCAACCCGGGCTCGGATTCGCCGCCCGAACTGAGCCAGTCGAGCGCGGCACGGTTGCCGGGAGTCGTGCCGAGCGTTGAGCGCGACCCGGCTGGGATGACGGGGAGCGGGACAAGAGAGTGGTCGAAGTTGGCGGAGGCGGGCGACCGGAAGAAGGGGACGTAAGGCGACGACGAGGGGAGGGTGGCGACAAACGCTAGCGTCTCTTCGAGCAGCAAAGGGACCTCGTCCGCGTGGGCGTCGGAAAGGTGCCAGAAGCGGTCCAGCAGTCCGACGGCGTTTGCGAGGACCTGCAGAGACAAGGCGGCAGTGAGCGGGGCTGCGAAAGGTGGACGTGGCCCAGAGGCGCACCTGTGACGCCCGCTGCTGGTCCAGCGGCGCCGGCTCATACTGTCGTATGCGGAGACGCATGGCAAAGATGACGAGGTTGGTCGACACCGGCGCGAGGAAGGGCGCAACAGCGGTTGCGTCGGGAGATGGCTCAAAGCGGTTCAGGACGGGGCGGACACGAGTTGCAGAAGGTTCTTCGTCGTGCGGCGAGTAGTAAAGATATTCTGGTAGCGCAAACTCGGGAGTGAAGGTGGGAAGGAGGATTGCGAGATCGCGTTCGAGCCGGTCGTAGAACAGATCGAACGGCGGGCGAACCGGGAGCTGCGAGGCGGGCTCGGACCTGCGAGCGCGCTTGACTGAACCCTCGCGCAATGCCGCCGTCTGGTTCGCCTCGCCGTTCTCGTCGAGGGAGGCCTGACGAGCTGCCTGGTACTGGTACTCGGAAACGAGTCGGGCGAGAACCGCCTCGAGAGACGGTTGGAAGGAGAGGGAGTGCTGGTTGGAGGCGGCGTGTAGAGCGGTGGCAACTGCAAAGGAAGGCCGCCAGCACGGGTAATTTCCGATCTGCAGGCAACAGAGGCAGCCGACGCCAGCCACGTCTGCACTTACGCGGGAGGCGATTGGTGGGCAGGTAATGGCGAGCGTGAGGCGGAACGACATTCTGCTGGGCAAGATAATCGATCTGATCGAAGACGGGTCGGCCCGATAATTCAGCTTGAGCGGAGTTGCCAGGAAGAGGTGAAGCTCGCGGCTGACCTGTTCTGCACCGTTCTTGTTGTCTGGTCCGACGATGTGCGCCGAGTCGGGTTCACCGTCGAGCAGCTTGCCCCGGAGCACGCAAGGCCGCACACTGTCGTGCTCCTCGAGCGCGTTGTAGCGCTCGACTTCGTACAGGACGTGCATCACGTCGCTCCACGGTCCCTGCGCTCGCGCGTCCTCGGTCCCCCACGTCTCTTCCGCCATGTCCGACGCCAGCTTCGACCACTGCCAGACGCCGCCGCCTTCGACGCCGGCTACCTCCCTTCGATAACGCGACGAGAAAGCTTGGCTGGCCCGCTGGGCGGACACGGTTCGCGGGGACGGCTGCGGGTCGAACGAGATGCTCGAGGTCATAGCGGCGTGCTGGTCAAGCGCAGCGGCGAGTCGCACGACGCGTGACAATCAAGTGGGGGGCAGGTGGTTGGGAACACCGCAGTGGCCTGGAGAAGCGGTCGACTGGAGAGTTGCGCAGCCAAGAGATGCAGGCGCGACGGCGATCAAGCTCTCCCCGAGCGAGCAAGATGAGAGACGCGTCGAGGAGCGAGCGGTGAGCGGAAGAGGAGGTGAGGGGGACGAGGAGACGGAATTCACGGAAGCGACGGCCGCAGGAGAGGGCACGTGAGGGCACGGGAGACTCGACGACAGGCTCAGGCGGCTACACCGCTCCGCTCGCCGCCGCTGCGGGCTGACGTCTGCTGCCTGCGAAACGACTCCGCGAGACGCATCGAGCCGTCCGACTTGTTCAAATCCGACCCTTGTCGCGCGATGGTCGCAGCACAGACGCAGTCGACAAAAGCGCTGCTCGCACGGCTGCGCGAGCTCCGGCTGCACGCGTCGCGGCAGCCTGAGGAGGTGGTCGGGATCGGACTCGAGCTGGAGCGCAGGGGGACCCTCTCCAAGGCGTCGGACGAAAGTGCGTGTGTTCTCTAAGCTACTGCAGCGCTCGACTGACCCTCGCACGGCGCTCGCAGTGTGGGACGCGGTCGAGCAAGTCGCCATCGCTGCGACGGAGACGGGGCAGACGCACCTCGCAAAGGTGAGGCTGGAGCGCGCAGGACTGCAGCAGAGCTACACTGACACTAACACGGCGACTCGCACGCACGCAGACGCTGATTGCGAGCCTCAGTTCGCACTTCTCGTCGTCGACCCCACATCGCTCGACCTACCTCTCCGGCGTGCTCAAGGAGGCAGAGGGCGACCTCGCAGGCGCACGAGAACACTACGAGACGGCCATCCGCGAGGACGAGACCGACGTCGTACGTCCGACCTCTCGTCGTGCCGTCTCTTCGCACCACGGACTCACGAGCCTCTCGCGCACCTCCCCCTCGCAGGCCTCGCGGAAACGCCTGATCGCCCTGCACCTATCCTCTCCCATCCATACGCTCCCCGACGCCGGCGCCTCGTCGTACAAGGCGCTCTCGTCGTCGATTCCCGCCTCGCAGCAGCCGTACCTCGCCGCGTCCCTCTCGCGCCAAAAGGGGATCCACATCCTCGTGCACTACCTCGACACGTACTACGCCGACCTCGCCGCGTGGCTCTCGCTCGCGTCCGCCTACGCCTCGCTCGCGCTGTACCCGCAGGCGCTCTCGGCGCTCGCGCACGCGCTCGTCCTCGCGCCCAACGACCCGTGGGTCGCGCTCAAGTACGCCGAGACGGCCTACACGGCGGGCGACGTGCACACGGCGTGGAAGGAGTTTTGCCGCGTCGTCGAGATGAGCACAGAGGAGGGCGACGCGACGCCGCTCCAGGGCGCGGCGAGGCGCGCGGCCATGGGCGCCAAGCTGGTGGGTCTCTGCACTCGCTTACCTTTGCACTTGCTTGAGACGGGTGCTCGACTCATGGTCCGGGGCTAGTCGTAAGCTGCGATGCTGACCCGTGCATGCGCGTTCGCAGTGCCTTCCCCGTCTCCGCGCGTCGTCATCACCTTCCGATCCGCTGCTCGCTCCCGCCAAGCTCGACGCGCTGGATCTCGTCTTCTCGCGCCTGCTGCTTGACGCATACAGTAAGACGGAGGGTGCCGTCGGCGCGGGCGTCGTGCGCAAGTGGATCGGGGGAGCCGTCGAGGCGTAGACCGGGGACCTGACTTTGCAGTGTTGTATGAGCAGACTTTTCTTCGACGCTGTGTCCTTTTCTCTCGTCAGTGCGAGCTGAAGAAGTGTGGGCCTGGCGGAGTGCGTTCCATCTTCTGCGCCGACGTCTTCTTTTTCGACGACGCTCGACCGCGTCTCTCGCGCATGTGCAGAATCGAGCGACCGCCAATGACCGAGCTGCCTTTTCTTGGGACATGAGAGTCTCCCGTGACCGCTTCGCGTGACTGGGGTATCCCCTCTTCGGCTCTGTCCCGCCGCCTGAGGAGGAGCGGCGCTACAGGCGATGCGACTGTTCTGAGGTCGCTCACCCTTTTTCGCGCTCTGGCAATCTGAATGCTGGCTGCGAGTATCAGCGTTGCGAATTTGTCTCCGTCTGCTGCACCGATTCTACGTAATGCGCACCGCTTCTACTGCCTCTCCGCCGTGGGTATCTACAACTCGTCGTGCGCGCTCGTACCCTTGTCCTGCGCCGTAGCCCCCCTCTCGTCGTATAGCACGCCCTCCTTGATCGCCGGCATCCATTCTGCCCTCCCGCTCTCTCCCTTCCCCTTGAGCAGCATCCCCAAGAACTCCTGCACTAAGTCGGCCGCCGCCATACCCGTCAGCTCGGCGCTCGTGTCGTACGCCGGAGAGACCTCGACGAGGTCGAGCCCGACCAGCGGGAGCGACGACAGGCCGCGGAGGATCGCCTTGAGCTCGCGCGTCGTCCAGCCGCCCGACTCGGGCGTGCCCGCTGCGAATTTCGGCGTGTGAGTAGGAACAGAGGAAAGGAGGAAGAGGGCAAGACGTACTGGCGGGGGCCATACTCGGGTCGATAACATCGATGTCGAGCGAAAGGTCTGCGCGAAAGGTTGACCAGTTCAGTATTATCCTGCGAACCACAAAACTGCGCGACACACAGACGGGCGTGTTGCCGACACGCTCCTTGATGGCGCGGATGATGCCGCTCGGGCGCATCTCGTCAATGTCGTCGGTCGTCAAGAGCTTGAACCCAACCTCCGAATCATGAGTCAGGTCTTCGAATTCCTGCGCGCATCCGA
Organism: Rhodotorula paludigena; assembly: GCA_036244875.1. Classification (NCBI taxonomy): domain Eukaryota; kingdom Fungi; phylum Basidiomycota; class Microbotryomycetes; order Sporidiobolales; family Sporidiobolaceae; genus Rhodotorula; species Rhodotorula paludigena. The sequence continues at coordinate 78,848 of BQKY01000011.1, forward strand.
GGCGTCAGTACATCGATCAAGGCACGGGTTGCAAAGCAGGGGCGCGCACAGAAAGGCGAGTGCGGATGCCGGCATGGATGGAGGAGGTGTTGGAGATGAGGCCCTCCGTCGAGGCCTTCCAAAAGACCGAGCCGTGCGTCTGCGGCGGAGGAACGGCGTCAGAATTGCGCTTCTGTCAAAGCCTTCATGACGTACAATGGTCGACTGGTGCGTCCAGGCGCCGTTGTAGAGGTTGCCGTTCCAGGTGTCTGCGCCCAGCAGTCGTTAGCGATCGTGCTCGTGGAAGTCGGGAGCTCGACGAACCGAGGTGGGCGTCAAAGTGCAACACCGAGATCTCGCCATACACCTTGGAGAGCGCCCGCAGAGCTGGAAGCGCGATTCTAGATCCAGGGATAGGTCAGCAGAGTGTGCGCGTCTGAAAAGTGGAAGGAACGCACGTGTGATCTCCGCCGAGCGAGATTATCTTAGGGTGCTCCTTCCCGTCAAGGGCAAAAGCCTTGATTCCGCCGTGTTCAGCAGCAAAGTCGGTGGCGACTTCGCGCGCAAGCAGCGTCGAGTAGGCGGTCTCCATCTGGTCGAGCGCGAGCGCATTATCGTACGGCGAGATGGGCGCGTCGCCGCAGTCCACAATCTTGGCGCCCTGTTGGAACGGATTGAAGTTCCACGGGATCGAGTAGCCCCGGTTAGCAGCATGCCGCCGCGAACCCTGTCGGATTGCATTCGGCCCGAAGCGAGCGCCTGGACGGTAAGACACGCTCGTCTGCAGGCGAGAGGGTGTCAGCGCCAGTGCAGCTGGACTTAAAGAGCTCGGAAGAGCAGGGCGTGCTACCCACATCGAACGGCATGCCCAGTAGCGCGATGTCGAACGCCTTGTCCGGCTCATCGAGACAGCGGTGGTGGGGCAGATGCGCAAAGGTGACCACGCCAGAGAAGCTCAAGTCCATCGACGAGCCGTACTTGGCCTCTACGCGTGCAAAGTCAGCTTGACGTTGGCGATGTGGGGTAGCGAAGGAGCAACGCACGCCAAAGCTCGGTGGTCTCGCCATGAGCCGCATGTGCCCAGACGCAAGCGCATGAAGACACGGCCAAAGCAGCGGCGGACAAGCGGACCATGGCGCACGAATGATGAGAAGCGGAGAAGGAGGACGAGAGCGGCTGGGCGAGATAGCCTGGGGTCGGCGGCTAAGGGCGCTTTCGGCATAAGGAGGGCGGATGTATGCCGGGGGAGCATGCTGGCGCTCGGACGAAATCTTGCGCCGCCTCTCCGCCTGTTTGCGCCCGAGCGAACAGAGGGACGCCGCTAGAGAAGCGAATCACGCGGATGCAGGTCTGCGTGAGGAGCGAGCGAAGGCGGATCGTCAAGCGCTGAAAGCACTGCGTCTCGGAAGCCTCGATACATCGCTGGCAGTGCGTGTGTGAAGAGCAGAAAGCGCGACCCAGAGACAGAGTTGAGAATACGGAACAACGGATGCACGGAAGGGTTCTACAACACCAAACATTCGACTCATGCCTCATTCGACGCCTGGACGTGCGCAACCTGACTCGCTGGTCCCTTGTACTTCTTACGCGCGTCGAGGTACCACCCTGCGGTGCCGAAGAGGACGGCAACGGCGAGGATGACGGACGTGTAATTCATGTTGGACGCGTTCACCGGGTAGAAGTTCGGGACTGTGAACAGATGGCAGATCCGGTACCAGGTGTCAGAACCGCGCGGAGCAAGCATATGCCCAGGAAGATTCAGCCGGAGGAATGCGAAGACAGGAAGAACGCACTGCAGAACAGGACGCAAATGAGGACGATGTAGGCGATCGAAGCGGCGTTGCAGATGCGCGCCAGCCAGTCCGGCATGCGCCAGTATGCCGGCGGGAGGAGATCCCGGCCGCGGAAGAGCAGGAGCGCGATGGGAATCTGCGAGAAACCCCCCAGTTGCGCTGTGAACGAGCCATTCTTGTGCGTTCAAGATGTGGAAACACGCACGAGGTAAGAGAGAAGGTATCCTTCGGTGGTGAGCTGGAAGAAAGCGTAGAAGATGATGGTCGTGGCGAGTGAGAGGAGGCCGAGGATAATGGGGACGGAGATTTGCAGGAGCAGGGCGTAGACGGGCACGTTGGGCGTCTTGTTGACCTTGCGGAAAAGCTTGCCACCGGGGAACCCGCCGTCGCGACTCATCGAGTACACCGAACGGGACGAGGCGAGCTGAATGCCAATGACCGCGAACGCGAGGATGAGCAGGTTGATGACGAAGGCGGCTGTGGCGCCGTGCAAGCCGAATGCATCCTGCCAGTAACATGCCCATCAGCATCGGGGCGCGGGAATGTGGAAGTGGCGAGATCGCGGGAAGAACGGCGAGCAATCTATGTAGAGAAGGTGTCACGCACGATGAAGACCTGGTACGGGGGGACGCCCGTAGGCGTTTCCAAAATCGAAGTGACGTCTTGGACGCAGAAAAGCAGGGTGATGATGTAAAGGAAGCCGACAATGCAGACGATGGCGGTTCCACCGAAGACGGCAATGGGCGCGACCCTGGCCGGATTGTGGGCCTCCTCCGCCAAGTGAGCAGAGTGCTCCATGCCGACTAACGTGAAGCCGGCTTGGAGAGTTCCAAGTAGAAATACAAAGCCCTTGTTTGACCAGCCGGTCTCGTTGATCCACCCTTGCGAGCCGAAAACAAAAGACGGCGCCTGCTTCACGGGCGCGCACGCGGCGAGGGCGATGATGGTAGCCAGGACGGATGTGAGGTTGACGAAGGCGAAGGATTTCGTGAGAAAGTCCATAAGGCGGACAATGAAGAGCTGCGTGAAGAATGGAATCAGCAAGACGGCGGAAGGGTTTCTCCCCTTCCTGCTCCTCGTCCGAGCGGCAGATGGAGGACACGCACATTGACGAGAGTGAACAAGAGGAGGACGCCGATGTAGATGAGCACAAGATGCCAGTCCTGCTGAACGTAGTCGGGATTGAAAGCGACAGCAATGCCGAGCAGGCCGGCTGCTAAGATCTGAGCACCGGCAGCAATGAGTGCCCTGCAGAGAGGCAAACAATCAGTGTCTTTCAGGTGTGCAATGAAAGCGAAACTGGGATATCGCACCAGGCTCCCTAGGGGAGAGGAGGTCGGGTCAGTCCTGGACGAGCGCACCCGGATGACGAGCGAAACTTACGCAAATATACAGCCATGAGGTCCAGTAGGACACCACAGGCGCCCACTCAGGCGGCGCAAGCTGGTACGCCCACATTGCCTGGCCAGCGGCGTGAGGCCAAGCGGAGCACATCTCGGCAAGTGAGGCGGCAATGCAACAGACGAAGAAAGAGCAAAGAACCTGCAAGGGTCTCAGTGAATAGGTGCTCATATGAACAGTGCGAAAGAGACACACCCAGCCCCACAAGATGGCCGTTGCGCCGCCGCTGACGAGCGAAGTTGACAACGATCCGTTGATGGCGCACGTCGGCGCGATATTGGCGACCGCGAGGGCTATCAAGGCCGCCCGTCAGTGTTGCTCTAGGTTAAGTTGCAGTAATGACGCACCGAGAAGCGCGCCCAAGCCCATTTGAACCTTGAGCTCCCGCTTATGGCCGGTCAAGTCCTCCATCGTGCCCGCAACGCCTCCATCGGCGAGCAGCACGCGGGTCCGCGCCGGATCCTTGTTGAACTCGGGGTTCATCGAGGGCGTACGAGCAACAGCGACGGCGGGAAACGTTTCGCCCTTTCCCGTGGAAGAGTCGTCGGTGCGGGACTTGATGGACGCGAGCGAGCGCGGCGCCATTGCAGCGCAGATCGCGACCGTGGAGAGCAGAGTAGAGCGCAGAGCAGAGAGCAATCACGGCAAGGCGGGGAAGCGAGAGGACAAGGCGGCTCGAGATCAGCAGGCGCAGGCGCGGGGGCGGCTCGGGGGCGGCTGCGCTGATAACGGCGGCTGGACGCAGTGACAACTCCGCTGCCGCCCGCCTATTCACGCGCTGGAGGCTGCGACACGCAGCGCTGGCGGCAAGCGGCGGAGACAGGCAGAGCGGGAGGCGCACACGAGTCGGCGCCGAAGGCCGAACGGGACAAGTGTCGGCGCGAGGAGGTTGAGCTCTTCGCTCTGACTTCCGATTGTCGAGCTCGCAGCCAGAACTTGTATAGCTGCAGTGTATCGGACCGCAGTGCACGTTTTCTGAAGTCGGCGAGTCGAAATCTGGGAAGACAACACTGCTTCCGCGTCAGGAGAGGCTTGGGAGAGGCTGCCCTTCCGCCGAAAAAACACTGTGTCCAAATAGACTGCTAGCGCTCAGCACGGTCTTTGCAACCCGTGCAGCTGCTCAGATGGACGTCGCAGTCAAGAGTGGCCGCAACGGACTTGCCATGCCGGTCAGCACTACGCAAAGCTCAGCGCCGCCCACCCCCACTCCTCGAGTATCTCGTCCGTGTCAACATACGCCCTCCCGTCTAGACTGCGTTTCCACGCCTCGTCGATGAGCGCGCGCGAGCGCTTGGTGTTTTCAAACGTGAACTCGCGCATGTGCGCGTCAAAGAGGCGCGTCGAGCGCTCGCGGTCGCTGATGGCGGCATGGGGAGAGACGAGGGGCGTGGAGTTGAGATGCATCTGCGAGAGAGCGAGTCAGACGGCTTTGACGGGAAAGCGTGGGCTCAACGCACGACGAACAAGGGCCAGTGCATCGAGCACAGCCCCGGCAGCGACTCGCTGACAATTGCCTCGGTCAAGCTTAGCATCTTGCGCACGAGAACAAGGACCGGGTACGAGCGCGGCGACTGCTCGAGGAGCATCTCGGTGTACAGGAGGGCCGCGAGGCGGAAGGTCGCGTGAAAGTACGAGTGCGCCTCGAGGTCGGGCCGTTCTGTACGCGTGATTGCCGTCAGCACCGTCCGAGTCAAAGGAAAGGAGAGACACCAACGCACCAATGAGGTAGGCGTCCATGCGCTGCTTCTCGCGCTCGAGGTCGGCCTTGATCTCCTCGACCTTGGCGAGCAGCGCCGCGAGCTCGTCCTCGGCGATGGCCCCTCCGCCGCGCTTGACCGCCTGGCGCTTGTCCTTGAACAGGTTCGTGATGCGGCCGATGATGAGAAAGACGTGCTCGGCGGCGCCCATGAGCGTGTCGAGCGCCTCTTCCTCCTCGTCGTCGTCCTCGCCGTCGTCCTCTTCCTCGCGCGCCACATCGCCCGCGCCTCCCCGCCCCTCCCTCTCCACGTCACTCGGAGCCCTTCGTGGCACGTCCCCACGCCCCACGCGCCCCTTGCTCAGCGCGCTGTAATCGACGAGCAGCCCGTCCCTCGTCGCGCTCGACGACAGCACATCGTGGTACAGCAAGTTCTTGACGAGCTGCCTTGCGAGCGGCGAGCGACACTGCGCGACGCCCCCGACGAGCGCGACGACGTGCGCCGCTTCGCGCATGCGCACGCGCCACCGCTCGACGCTCCCGCGGCAGATGGCCGCTTGCGTCTGCATCAGCCGCGCGGCGAGCATCGCCTCCCAATTGGAGGGAGGGGGAGAAGCGGCGGTGCCGCTCGTGCGCTGGGCGGCGTGTTCTTGCAGCGCGGGGAGCGCAGCGTGCAGGCCTGCGTCGGCGAGGTGCCCGAGCTGGTCTGACAGGGTCGCCATGACGGGGTTCGCAGCCGGCGCAGCGGACGCGTGCGAAGTTGAGGGTGGCGCAGAGGAGGAAGAGGCCGCGGCGAGGTTGGCGGCGGACCAGGAGCAGATGGCGTGCAGGAGGAACGGATGGTGCTGCGCGAGCGGGACGAGCGAGAGGAACAGGTTCGCCGAGGCGCGGGTCGACGCGTCGTGCGGCGCGGCACCGGCAGGCGAGGCATTCCTGCGAGACGACGAGGAGCGGGGGGAGGAGGAAGACGAGGTAGACGAGGTGATCGAGACGAGGCGGGCGAGCGAGTTGGTGTAGTGCGTGAGGAGGTACATCTGTGTAAAGGCCCAGTCGGACGACGCGAGAACCGACGCCGCCTGACTGACGGCGATGGGCAGCGGTTGGTCGGCGGTCGAGGGCGATCCGCGCGGTCGCAACTGCGAGGGCGACGGGGGAGCTGGCGCGGCAAGGGCCTGCTCGGGTGGCGCAGAAATGGCGAGTTGCGGAGACTGCTCGAACAGAGGGCCGGAGCCGCACTCGCCCAGCGTGAAAGGCAGGTGAAGCGGATCGAAGGCATTGGCGGAGGACGCAAACGGATGCACTGGCGAGGGCGAGCGCAGCAGCGCAAACAGGTCGAAGGGCGGACTGGACTCGGTCTGAGCCTGTACATCGAATGATGGTGCTGTTGCATCGAGGAAGAGCGGGTTGCCGGCGAAAGATTCGGGCAGAGACGGTGGGAAGTTGGCGAGCTGGTCCAGCGTCGGAGCGCCCGATGCGAGCGACGTTATGCTCCAAGCGAGCGGATCACTCCCAGCAGCCGCTGGATACGCCGTCGGGGCGAATGAGCCGAGGAACGGTACCCACGGCGACTGAGCGGGCGGAACGCTGGTCTGCAAAGGTGCGGAAGCGGCGATTGCGCCCGGGGAAGGCAGGAACCCTGGCTGAGCCGGATTGTAGGCTGTAAAGCAACCGCGTGTGAGTATACATAGTACAGCGACCGAACGGCCGAACGAGGGGAAGCACGTACGGATGAATCCGTCTGCAGCCCCTCCTGCCGCGGAAGTAGGCCACAGCGACGCCGCTGCGCCCGCGTCAGGGCCGTGCGGCATCCACGGTCCCGCATCCGGCTCGTAGCCCGGCGACGGTCCCGGCAGTCCGCCGTGCGCGCCTGACGCCTCCCCCTGAATCCGCTCTTTGCCGCGCTGCTGCATCCGCTCGAGACGCTTTCTGCGCCGCTCGAGTGCGGCCTGCATCTTGTCCTCCCAGCCGCACTCGATGAGGAGCCGGGCGCAGGCGCCGCATGTCGGCTTCTGCTCGTCGCAGCGCTGCAATACGGGACGAGGTCGTGGGGAAGCGAGCGAGAGTCAGCACGAGAGGGGGAGCGGACCGGGGGGAGCGGGGCTGCAAGAGCGGGCGCAGCGCACCTTTTTGCGCTTGCGGCAGGGCAGGCAGCCGTTGCGCGTGCGGCGGTGCTTCGTCTTTCCCGCTCCGTCGCCCTCATCTCCGGCCGGGACTCCGGGCGGCGAGCGCGAGCTTGCGAGACCGCCTGCGCTATACGATTGCGAGGGGCCAGCGATAGGCTCTGAGTCGACCTCGATGGACTCCATCGGAGCTCGGGACGCAGAGAGAGCGCGAGCGGTGTGCAGAGCGAGGAGGAGGGGTCGAGGCGGTGCACGCGACGTCGATCGCTCGCAGACAGGGGGCACGCTCGCGACTTGCTGTCTTCTCTTCACGGGCGCAGCGAAGCGGGCTTGCGTGCAGGAAGTCAAACTCCACATGTCAGTAGGTACGGTCGCAGGGCACTTTCAGACCCGCAGCAGACATGAGCGTCGGCGTGAGCAGGTTAACGCGAGGAAGGTGAGCGTGTCAAGAGATTGGCCGCCACGAGAATTCGCCGCAGTTGCTTGTGCGCAGAGTGAGCGCAATTGCAGCCTACGTAGAAACGTCCAACTGGGATGAGCCAGAGACGCTGCAAAGCGGGAGCGAAGGGAGAGGGAGCCGTCGTCGCCGCCACAGGCGAAGCGGGGAGGCGCGGCATTGAGCAGCAGGAGCACCGAGACAGCAGGCAGCAGTACAGACACTCCGCCCGGCTCTGCGCGGGACTGGTCGAGCGAGAGAGGGCGCGCCAGGAAAGTCGCGGGAGTCAAGCGACGGCGTCTCTCCGCCGCGAGCACCGCTTCGAGCGCGCAGCAGAGCCGCACACGAGCAGTTCCCGCGCAGCCGAGTCGAGTCGAGCCAGGCAGAGCTGCACCCGCGCCTGCCCCTCCCCGCTCCCACCACGGCGTCGCCCCTCCTCCGCCCGCTCGCCGCCGCTGCTCTCGCTCTCCGCCGCCCCTTCCCCGCCGCCGCCGCTGCTGCCGCTACGATGAGCACTGCCACCCCGGCCCCGTCCAAGACGGCCCCGCCCGCGCAGAACACGGCCAAGCGCGACTTTCTCATCGCCCTCGAGCACAAGGCCCAGCAGCGCTGGCTCGACGACAAGCTCTTCGAGCAGAACTCGCCCTACGCGACCGGCGAGGCCCAGGTCCCCGACGCCGACTTTGCCCAGCATGCCGATGAGCTCCGCAAGAAGTACCCCAAGGTCCTCGCGACCATGCCCTACCCGGTCCGTCTCGCTTTCCTCCAGTTGCATGACCCCGTGCCCCGTCCTGCGCGACAGAGGCTGCGTGATTTGCATAGAAGAGGCGCGTGACTGACGCACGCTTCCCCGACTGCAGTACATGAACGGCTCGCTCCACCTTGGACACGGCTTCACCATCTCCAAGATCGAGTTCCTCACCGGCTTTGAGCGCATGCGCGGCAAGCGCGCCCTCTGGCCCTTCGGCTTCCACGCTGTGAGCTCCGTCCCGACGAGATAGCAGACGCGTGCTACGCGACAGCGTGTTGGGCTCAGCTTCGATCCCTCTCGATGACGAAGGCTAACTCTGCTTTCGCCCTCCCGCAGACCGGCATGCCCATCAAGGCCGCTGCCGACAAGCTTATTCGCGAGATGGAGATGTTTGGCGAGGACTTTGAGAAGCACGGCCAGCCCGCTGAGGAGGAGACCGTGCGTCATTGCTTCCGCGCTGCTTTCCCTCGTTCTGCACTCACATTCCGTCACGACAGGTCGTCGCGACCGAGGAGCCCGGCAACGCGACTGCCGTTGCCACGACTTCGACGACGACGGGCTCGAGCGACCCGAGCAAGGCGAAGAAGGGCAAGCTCGCAGCCAAGAGCACCGGCCTGCAGTACCAGTTCCAGATTATGGAGTCGATCGGTGCGCTCTGCGCTCGTTGCACCTCGCGCGACAGGCGCTAACTATCGCTACACTTGCAGGCGTCCCCCGCTCCGAGATCAAGAAGTTTGCCGACCCGTACCACTGGCTCGAGCACTTCCCGCCCATCGCGCAGAACGACCTCAACGCGCTCGGGTCGCGCATCGACTGGCGCCGCTCGTTCATCACGACGCCGGCCAACCCGTACTACGACTCGTTCGTGCGGTGGCAGATGAACAAGCTGCACGGGCTCGGGTACATCAAGTTTGGCAAGCGCAACACGATCTTCTCGCCCAAGGACGGCCAGCCGTGCATGGACCACGACCGCCAGTCGGGCGAGGGCGTCGGCCCGTACGAGTACATCGCCATGAAGCTCGAGGTGACGCAGTGGGGCGAGCGCGCCGCGCGCGTCGCCGAGCTCGCAAAGGGTACCAAGACGTACCTGATTGCGGCGACGCTGCGCTCCGAGACGATGCACGGCGTGACCAACATCTTTGTCGGGTCGCACCTCGAGTACGGCCTGTACCGCGCCGTCGACGCGCGCGACGGCGCCGAGTGCCTGTACCTGTGCACGCCGCGCGCCGCGCGCAACATGGCGTACCAGGGCTTGCTCAAGACGGAGAACCAGGTCGAGTCGGTCGGCGAGGTCAAGGGCGCAGAGCTCCTCGGCACGAAGGTCCACCCGGCCCTCTCGGCGCACAACGAGGTCTACGTCGTCCCCATGGACAGCATCAAGGACAACAAGGTGCGTGTGGGCGATGCGAGACTGTGATGCTGTGTGCTGACTCGTTGGCGCATACGCACTCGCCCTCGCACAGGGAACGGCCGTCGTCATCTGCATGCCCGCCGACTCGCCCGACGACTACATGACGACGCAGGAGCTGCGCAAGAAGCCCGAGTACTACAACATCGAGCCCGAGTGGGTTGCCGCCGAGGAGATCGCCGTCCTGACGACGCCGACGTACGGCGAGCACACGGCCGCGGCCGTGTGCAAGGCGCTCAAGATCAACTCGAGCAAGGACGCCAAGCAGCTCGCCGAGGCCAAGGAGATCGCGTACAAGGAGGGCTTCTACGGCGGGACGATGGTCGTCGGCAAGTACAAGGGCGAGCGCGTCGAGACGGTCAAGAACAAGATCCGCGACGACCTCGTCGGCGAGGGCCTTGCCTTCATGTACTCGGAGCCCGAGAACCTCGTCATGTCGCGCTCGGGCGACGAGTGCGTCGTCGCGCTCTGCGACCAGTGGTACCTCGACTATGGCGAGGCTGGGTGGCTCAAGAAGGCCGAGCTGTGCGTTCCGTTTCACCCCTCTACGCCCCACATCAACCGACTACTGACGACTCAATCTCGACAGCCTCCTGTCGCGCATGAACACGTACCAGGACGAGACGCGCAACGGCTTTGAGAAGACGCTCGGCTGGCTGCGGCAGTGGGCGTGCGCGCGCTCGTACGGCCTCGGCTCCAAGCTCCCGTGGGACCCGCAGTTCCTCGTCGAGTCGCTCTCGGACAGCACGATCTACATGGCGTACTACACCATCTCGCACCTCCTCCACGGCCCGCCCATCGACGGTTCGGTCGTCGGCCCGCTCGGCATCACGGCCGAGCAGATGACGGACGAGATGTGGGAGTACATCTTTGCCAACGGCGCGTTTCCGTCGCCGTCGCCGATCCCGCAGGACAAGCTCAACCGCCTTAAGGCCGAGTTCAGCTACTTCTACCCGATGGACATCCGCTCGTCGGGCAAGGACCTGATCCCGAACCACCTCACGTTCTGCATCTACGTGCACGCGGCGCTCTTTGGCGAGGAGCACTGGCCGCGCTCGATGCGCGCCAACGGGCACCTGATGCTCAACGGCGAGAAGATGTCCAAGTCGACCGGCAACTCGCTCACGCTCAAGGACTCGCTCGTCAAGTTTGGCGCCGACGCGACGCGCGTCACGCTCGCCGACGCGGGCGATTCGATCGAGGACGCCAACTTTGAAGAGTCGACGGCGAACGCGGCCATCCTGCGCCTGCACACGCTCATTGACTGGTGTGCCGAGGTTGTCGCCAACGAGGGCCAGCTGCGCCGCGGCGCCGCCGACGAGCTCATCTGGGACCGCATCTTTGAGAACGAGATGAACGAGGCGATCGAGCAGGCGTACGCGTGCTACGACCAGGCGCTGTACAAGGACGCGCTCAAGTTTGGCTTCTACCAGCTCCTGTCGGCGCGCGACCTGTACCAGGTCGCGACGGCGAGCGAGGGCGGGATGCACGGCGAGCTCGCGCGGCGCTTCATCCGCGTGCAGGCGCTCCTCATCGCGCCGATCGCGCCGCACGTCGCCGAGCACCTGTGGTCGACCGTGCTCGGCGAGGCGACGTCGGTGCAGACGGCGCTGTTCCCCGAGGTGAGCAAGCCGGTCGACCGCGCCGTGTCGGACGCGGCCGAGTACGTGCGGAGCAAGGTCAAGGAGATCCGCGACGCCGAGCTGTCGTTTGCCAAGAAGAAGGCCAAGGGCAAGGGCGCCGCGGCGGCGTTCGACCCGAGCAAGCCCAAGGCGTGCAAGATCTGGGTCGCGAGCACGTTCCCGGCGTGGCAGGAGGACGCCGTCGCCGTCGTCAAGAAGGCGTGGAACGGCGCGAGCGTCGACGACAAGCACGTCAAGGAGCAGCTCGTCGAGCGCGGCCTGATCAAGGACAAGCGCTACATGCCGTTCATCGCGCAGCTCAAGAAGCAGATCGCGGCCGTCGGGTACGAGCGCGCCGTCAACCGCGAGGTGTCGTTCTCCGAGGCCGACACGCTCGCGGCCGCCATGCCCTACATCCGCCGCTCGCTCGGCATGGACGACATCTCGGTCGCGGCGGCGGCCGACGCCAAGGAGGGCGAGCCCGGGTTCGAGGCGAGCATCGTCGAGCGCGCAGAGCCCGGCGCGCCTGGCATCGTCCTCTACAACACGGGCGCATAGACGGGGATGCGAGGCGTGTGTACGTGTATGGTGTCCTGGCATCTCTTGTCCTCTTGCAAAATGCAGCATTGCAATCTCTCCGATGTGGCTGAGCAGGTCTTGCGAGTGACAGGAGAGCGGAAGGACGAAGATAAAAACGGGGACCGCTTCCCCATTCTTGTCTTGACCGACTCTCCAGTGTGTACTGTAACGTGAGCTCTGCTACGAACACTTGGCGAGGCTTCTGCGACGTTGTGCGCAACTTTGTCGGATCCGCTCGAAGAGACGCAGGCGGAGGTTGACCGACTTCTGCTCGCCCGCTCTCCGCGCAGCTGACAGGCGAGAGCGCGCCTTGCACGCACACGAGGTCCACGCCGAGCATGGCCCTCCAGCGCAGCGCCTCGTCGGGACGCTTCGGCGACTCGAACGCTCCGCCGACCCAGTCGCTCTCGGCACCGTCGCAGCCGGGGCAGGGGCAGGTGCACAAGCCCGCGCAGGATCAGCAGCAATCTCAACAGCAGCAAGGCAGCCAGGACCCGACCTTTGCGCCGCTCGAAAAGGCGGGAAAGGTCGTCGACGAGCGACTCGCGAGGGACGACCGCTGGAGTGGCATTGGAGACAGCCTGACCGGTGAGTCGAGCGCGGGCTGGGTTCGCAGAGCTCAGCAAGGGGCTGCCAGCTTCATAGGCGGGCCTCCTTCGGGCGAGCGAGACCCGCTGCATCTCGAGGCAGCGATGGAGGTTTCCCTCGTCGCTCACCAGCTCAGGACGGCGCTGGGCGCGCTGAGGGCATCGTGTAGCTTCCGAGCAAGAGCACACACTTGTCCTCAGGCATTCGAGCGCCGGTGCTGACCACTCTTCTCGCACCCTGCTGCAGGCGCATCCTCTTCCGACTATGTCCTCCCGCCTAATCCTGCCTGGGCTCCCTTCACCAAGACCCGCACCGTTCTCCTCCCCGACCGCCTCTTCGAAGAGCATGACCGTGTGTCCTCGAAGTGTCCGCTTAGCGCATCCCGTCCTTCGCTAATCCCGTCCTGCCTCGCACAGTCACCCAGTCTCGCTGCTCAATGGGTCTCCTGCCCGAGATCGAGCGCGCATACGTCACCGTCGACCACCGCTTGCTCCTGTGGGACTGGGCAGACGGGTCCGTCGCCTTCCCCAACTTCACTTACCTGTTCCGCGACTTACCCTGCACTCCTGCAGCTCGTCCTTCTCCACCTTTGAAGAGTTGACAGACGTCATTGTCGGCGTTGCGCTCGTGCGCCCGCGGCCAGGCGTCTTTGTCGACTCGATCTCGCACCTGCTCGTCCTTGCGACTCCTTCCCAGGTCACCCTCGTCGGGCTCGGCTACACGTCCCCCGGTCCCGGCGCCAAGAAGGAGGTCACCTTCTACCTCACCGGCCTCTCTGTCCCGACCGACGGCGTCTCCTTCACCACCATCCGCGGCACCCCGACCGGCCGCATCTTCCTCTCGTCGTCGCCCGAACCGCTCACGCCTGGCGGCATTGGCGGCGACGGGTGCTTGTACGAGCTGGCTTACCAAGCGCAAGAGGGCTGGTTCGTCAAGCGATGCTCGCTGCACAACCTCACCTCCGGCGGCATCGCCAAGTCGGTCGTGCCGTCGTTCCTGCGCTCGCTCTCGGCCATCCCGCAGAACGAGTGGATCGTCTCGTTCCAGCTTGACAACGAGCGCGGCCTCCTCTACACCCTCCTGCGCAACTCAACCATCGAGATGTACCAGCTACCGTCCTCGGCGCCGGGCAAGGCGTTTGACGGCCCGCCGACCAAGGTCGCCAAGACAGGCGACCTCTCGCGCCAGGCAGCGATGCTGCTCCCGAACAACCCGATGCTCAAGGCATGTACCGCATTCCGCATCGTCAGCCTCGAGCCGGTCAGCGTCAAGGAGGGCGGCGCGAGCGCCAAGATTGCCCTCGTCGCCGTGACTAGCACGGGCGTGCGCCTCTACTTCACGCACCAGCGCCGCGGCTACTACTACGGCGTGTCGAACTCGTCTGCCGCGCTCGAGCTCGCGCACGTGCGCCCGCCGCCGGCGCCGCAGCAGGGACAGCAGCAGGCGCAGGCGTCCCAGCAGCAAGGGCAGGGGCAGCAGCAGGGCAACCAAATCCCTTTCAACGCCGTCCTCCAGGCCAAGCACGCCTCGGGAGGTCTATTCCTCGCGGCCAACAACCTCACGGCCGACCTCGACGTCCTCCTTGTCACGGCGCCCGACGTTGCCGCTTCGTCGCTCTCGTCCGCCGCCGCCGCGACGGGCGCCGTCTCCGTCTCGGCGCAGCAGACGCGGCCCTTTACCGAGCTCGCGAGCACGATCGAGGTCCCGGGGCGTACGTGGGACATGGCCGAGATCACGGCGCTCCCGGCGGCGATCGTGCCCGCGGCGGGCGGGACGGCGCTCAATGAGCTCGCGACGCAGGGGACGCAGCCGCGCCGCGAGTGGGTCGTCCTCACCAACATGGGCGCCAACGTCGTCAGCCGCCAGAGGCCCGTCGACACGCTGCTTGACGTGCTCGAGGGCGCGAGCCTGGCGGGCAACGGCGGGCAGGGCGAGATTGGTGTCTTCTTCGAGAGGTGCGCGCGCCACTTCTTGCTTTTCTGCTCAGTCCGCATCTGGGGTGCGTCAAGCTGATCGCGCGTTGAAATCGCGGTACACAGCTACGGCCGCGACCAGTCGTGCGCAATGCTTCTCTCGATCGCAGCATCGAACTCGCAGCTCGTCCTGCGCGACTCGGCGCCTTCGGGCCCGAGTGCGGCGTCGCTGGCATCGAACGCGCAGCGGAACACGACGACTGCGGTGGCGGAGCAGGCCAAGGCGCTGTTCTTCGAGGGCGGCGGGAGGCCGGTCAGTATTGACCGTGGCGGTTATGGCGGTGCGTTTGCGGCTCTCGCTGCATCCTGCTGGCCTATTCGAAGGATCTGGGCGACCGGCGCGCAGTCTCTTCGACATGCCTCTGACTCTGGTACGACTGTTTCGCAGGTGGCCAGCAGAACCCGGCGTCCGACAGCAAGATCATCTTCTCTGGCCGGCACGAGGGTCTCGCGTTCTACTTTGCGCGTCTCGTCCGTTCGATCTGGAAGCAGAAGATCACGCGCGTCGGGTGCGTCGCTCCTTGCTTCGCTCCGTCAAGCACCACTGACAAGTGTTCGCGCAGCTCGTCGCCTGCTCAGCAGATCGCAAACGTCCCCGAGCCCGTTCTGACCGCTGTGCAGCGCGATCTGATTGCGCTGCGAGCCTTCGTCGAGCAGTGCGTGTCGTCTCTCCGCCTGCCCTCCGATCACCCACTCACTTGCCCTCGCGAAACAGGGAGCAGCACCTCTTCACCCACCTTCCCGATTCGAGCCGAGCAGGGCACCATGCAGCTGCCTACGCGGCGGAGCAGACCTCGCTCGCCGCCATTCGCCTCCTCCTTACGCAAACGGTCGAGGCCATCTCGTTCGTCCTCCTCCTCATCGACTACAAGCTGCCCGACATCGTCGCCTCTTGCGACCCTGAGCTTCAGCGCTCTTTCTCCGAGCTCACATACGCGACCCTCCTGACGACCAAGCGTGGGCGCGACGTCGCGCGCGGCCTCGTCAGCGCCGTGATCAACCAGCAGATCGGGCGGCACCTCTCGGTCGACGCCATCAGTGAGACGCTCCAGCAGCGCTGCGGCAGCTTCTGCTCGACCGACGACGTCCTGCTGTACAAGGCGATTGAGGCGATGCGTCGCGCCAAGGACACGTACGACAGCTCGGAGCGGACAGAGTGCTTGCGCGAGTCGCTGAGGTGCGTGTTTTGCTCAATCTGAGCCAAGTGCGAGCCAGCTACTGATCATCGTACGTCCGACGCACCCAGGCTCTTCACGAAGGCGGCTGGCCACCTCTCGCTTGAGCGGCTGCAGGACATCTGCAAGGAGTACACGTCGATGCGGTACGCTGCGGGCGTGATCGACCTCGCGCTCGCCTGCGCGCAACGGTGGGACAGCTCGGACCGCGCCGTCTCGTACTGGCTCGACGAGCAGCCCGCAAACGACCCGCGTGAGAGCGCGTACAAGCTCCGTCGCGCGTGTCACCAACTCGTGTTCGACACGCTCCAGGCTATGGACGAGCTGCTCGACGAGACGACGCGACCAAACCGCCCGCCTGGCGGGACGTCGTACGAGGAGGCCGATGGGCTGCGCACCAACGCGTACAACAAGGCGCTTGCGGTCAAGGACGAGTTCTTCCATGTCGAGCTTTACGAGTGGTATTTGTCGCGCGGCCTGACCAACCAGTTGCTCGAGGTGCGTCTCTTTTGCACTTCGCACTGTCTTCGAGAAGCTAAGCTAGTTCTTCCGCAGACCCGCACGCCCTACCTCGAGGGTTTCCTCGCACGCGAGCCCACGACGCTCGAAAAGACCGACCTGCTGTGGCAGTACTACGTGCGCACGTCGCGCTATGCCGCCGCTGCATCCGTCCTCGCTTCGCTTGCCGAGACCTCGGCGTACGTTCTTCCTCCGCCTCTTCCTCCGAATTTGAAGGTACTGACGACGCCATGTTGCCCAGCTTCCCGCTTGCGCTGCAGAAGCGCGTCGAGTACCTCTCGCTCGCGGTCGGCAACGCCAAGTCGCAGCTCCCGTCGTCGGCGCGCGGCGATGCCGTGCAGTTCCTGACGGACGTCGAGGAGAAGCTCGAGGTGGCGCAAGTGCAAATCGAGATCTTCCGCGCGATCGAGGATGGCCGGATGCCGCAGGACGAAAAGCAGGCGTGGCTCGAGAAGGTCGAGGACCGGTTGTTCACCATCTCGGAGCTCTACTCCGAATTCGCCGAGCCGCTCGAGCTGCTCGAGATCATCCTTCTCATCGTGCGTACCGGCAGCTCACGTCCCTTGGGCAACAAGCTGATTCTCGGCGCACATGCAGTTCCATGTATCGGACCACCGTGATCCTTTCCTCGTGACGGCCACGTGGGAGGCCATTCTTGCGCGAGGTACATGGGACATTCGACTTCATAAGTCGAGTGGAAGCACTGACGCAGCTCCCTGCAGCACAAGAAGAGCAGCCCGAGAACCCCATCGACGCCGTCTCCGCCAAGATCACCCAGCTCGGTCAGCGCTTCCACACCTCCGACGTGTCCTTCCCGCTCTGTGCGTCCGCATGCTCTCCTCCTCCCGATCTCCAATTGACCACACTCGCACGCAGCCGACCTCACGGCGCTCCTCGAACGCTTCAGCTTCGACCGCAAGGCTGAGGCAAGACCAGGCTGGGTCGCGCTCGCCATCCGCGATGCCGGTGTTCCCTTTGAAGCGATCTTTGCCGTTTACGACGAGCTGTTCACTGCCAAGGTGCGTGTCCCGCGCTCGCCTGTCCCGTGCTTCCCGCATGCTGATGCAGGAATCGCTCCTAGGTCCCGCCCTGGCACACCTCGGCCGGCCTCCTCTTCCTTGCGACGGACCTCGTTGCCCTCCTCGAGGCCTGGCTCGCAGAGTCGTCTTCGGCGCCGTCGTCGCACGCGCGCGGTTTCCCAGCGACCGAGGTTGAGTCGGCGCTTGGGCGGTATCTCATGGCTCTGCAAAGCGCGACGGGTGCCCAGGCGACGGTTGGGCGGCTGCAGGACTTGCAGCGGACGATCAGGAGGAGGTACTGAGCTGTAGAAACGGGACACGGCGTTGGCGCGGAACGCTGCGACGCATCACTTGGAGAGACGCTCGATTCGCGCGAGGCCGGAAGTCGATCAATGGCCGTTATGAGGCTACTCGTCTGCCCCATGCTGTCCGGGCATCGCGGGCGCTGTGCTCGCCTCGGTCACAAAGGAGCTCTGTACGGCTCTTGCGCCGCCCGCCCTGAGACTTTGCACCGCACAAGCAAGCATGAGGAGCCATCTGCCAGGCTGGAAGCGCGCCCATCGCCATGTATCTCGCGCTTCGCTCCCGTCATCGGCCTTGCAGCGTGAAGCCACTTCCAGAAATGACTTGCACTTTTCGCATCTTTACACGCTCGTCCCCTACTCGGTGGCTTCCTCGAAGCTCATGAGTGCCGGACCCGCCTTAGCCTGTAGCACGTGCAGTGAGCTGACGGTCGAGTCTCGCGCAACGGATTGCGGTGCGAACCTGGAGCTGTTCGACCTGCTCCTCCGTCAGCTCTTGCCCGCGGAACGTCGGACACATGGAGCGATCATGGACTCCTCTGGTCAGGTCAATGCCGTCCGTCAGCACGTGCGTCACGGTATGGGGAAGAGCCACTCGATGACGACGCACAGGGCTTCTTGCTCCGTCAAGTACTGGTAGGCAGCTCGGCCTTTGTCTGTGGTCAAGTCGAGCCGAAAGCGGTACAAGGAAGGCATCGTCCCTTGCGTCGGTACGGAGGCAAAGTGAAGAAGCGAAGAAGTATGCAGAGGACAAACAAGCTATCGAGGAGCATCGCGACACCGGGTCGTGCGCAGTGCAAGGTTGGCTGGACGACACGCTGAGGTTGCGCTGAGGAGCCTCGACGAACTAAGGGGCCATGAAGACCTGAAGGGTCTACGCAGGATCGGCAAGAAAGACTGAAATTGCGGGGCGGGCCGTAGTGCGCTGATGCCGAACCGGCGGCGGCGCAGCAATACCTAGTACGTATCATTGCGTTGCGGTACTCGCTCAAAGCTGGTGCTCGAGTGAGAGCGGGGCAAATCGATTCCTTGCTCCCGCGACCTGGCTTCACGCAGCGCCTTCGGGTTCAACGATATTGAGGCAGAGGAGGTGCATCCTTCCGCAACTTTCGCGTGCAAGCTCGCGGAGGACACGAGAGGGCCAGGGGCCGCACGCGACAGCAATTGGGCGGACCGAGGAGTACAACTCGAGGAGGGGGGCGGCCACAGCCGGATGTGAAGCAACACAGCGTCTTGGGTGTACGAAAGAGCACGGCTCGATTGTCTTTCAGTGACCTCTCAGCGGGAGAGTACCTTTGTGAACACTGCAGAGGAATGCGAGAAGGGGAAGTGAGCAACAACTGGAGCGAGAGCACAAGGCGCAGGATTAAGATGAACGAGGCGGAAGCAATGTCTGTGCTCGGACCATAGGCTAAGGACGGGATGTACAGGGAGGAAACGGCGTGGTGGCTTCACGAAGCGTTGGCGAGCCACTCGATCGGGCACTCGACGCGGCTGAGCCGTGCGGTGCGCTCGGGCGCGTTGACGACGCCCCAGATCGAGCTCGAGACGGTCACGGTGAGGTTGAGCGGCGGGCGGTATATGGTTGCGTACTTGTGCGCGCATGCGCGGCGCATAATCTGGTACGAGCCGTTGTCCTCGGAGCTGTAGTTGCCCTGGAACATGAGCGGGAACTGCCGACAAGAACGAGGCGTGAGCTCGTAGTACTTCTCTGCCACCGCCGATCACTGGGCAGGAGACAGCAAGACTCGCGGTCGTAAAAGATAGAAGCGAAGACCCACCTCGTAGCTCGTCTCCCTCTTTGCCGCCACGCTAATTTCGCCCGCATCCCACGTCTCCTGCGCGATGATGCCGTTCGTCTCCTGCAGGCGGACCGTGAGGCCGAACGAGCGGTACTTGACGGGGAGGTATGAGTCGGAGGCGTCGACTGCAGAGCAAGAGGTTTAGCATGTTGTATCCACGACGGAGCCCCATCGGCCGCAACGACTGCCGCAACTGCGGCAGCGCGAGGTGGAAGCGCTACGTACTGGCAAAAGCGATGCTGCCCCGGAAGTTGAAGCTGGTCGGGTCGGCGGCCGAGATGTATGGGTTGTCATCCGACGAGGTGAGGGCGGGTTTGGGCACTTTGCGCGACGTAAAGTTGATGGTCGGGGTGCGCGGGATGAGGAAGTAGCACAGGAGGATGACACTGGGTGACTCGAACGTCAGTAGAGTTGCGAGTGAGCAGCTCAAGGATGGCAGAACGCACGCAACGGCAAAGGCGATGGCGACCGGCAGGAGCCACTTCCAGTTCCTCCGTACGAATCCGACGGCGCGACCCTGCACGTGCCTCGCCTCGCCGGCCCACGCCTCGCGCTTACGGCGCTTCTTGCCGCGCACGTGCTCGTCCTTCTCGCGCTGCGCCTCGCCGGCGGCCCAGTCGCTCTTGCTCAGGATCGGGGCTTCGACCGTCTCGCCGCCAAACTTGGCCGTCGAGTTCAGCGCGTCTTTGCTCCCGACGGGGTCGAAGCGCGAGAGGGTCGACATGCCCGAGGGGTTGCTGCAGGGTCGAGGTGAGGACCAGGTCAGCCGGAAGGACCGGGCTGGCCGAGCGAGGAGAGGGGAAGTCTCACGAGACTAGTGCGGGTGCCTGGCTGTACCGAGTGCTGGCTCGCGCGCCTGCGGGACGCAAGTCTCCGTGCGAGGCGAACCCTGCACCCTCGTCGTCCTCATCGTCGTCGTCGCTGTCCTGGGCAAAGCGGCGCTCCTCGGGGTGAGCGAGGAGGCCAGACTCGCTCCTGTGCGCGGCGTGCACGGGCTGCTCGAGGGCGTAGAGGTCTGCAGACGAGTAGCGGGCGTGCGGGAGCGAGGCTGCGGCGGGCGACGAGGTGCGAGGTGGGGAAGCGAACGACGACTGCGAGCGGCGCGGGTGCATCTCGTACGACGTGCGCGCGTCTGCGTACGGCTGGCTCGCTCGCCCGGGCATCGTGGCGCCTTCTAGAGGAGGTGAGAGCAAGGCGATCCACCAAGTCGGAGCGATCGAACGAGTCGGAGGGTGGCGCACAGAGCGAGTGCACGGTGAAAGGGCTTGCGTGCGCGCTACAAGCTCTGGTCAGCCCTGCGTGCAAACTGGTCCTCCCGAGTAGACTTGGCGGAGAAAGCGACCGCGGCAACCGCGAACGTTCGTTCGCCTCGTTCGCCTCCTGCGCCCCGACTGCAGCAACACGCCCGGGCGACCCGTAAAGCTTTACTGGAGCCTTGAACATGCGACTGAGACTCGTCTAGATGTCGCCACCCTACTCCACGCCGCTCTCGTCCCGTGCTCCCCGTCGCTCAACCTGCATGGTCCTTCCCAAGGCTTTCCGCCGCGATGCTCGTTCAGCTGGAGAGAGGGTCAGGGAGTGACTAGTCCCGGAGGGTACAACGGGCTATTTACATCCGTCCTCTCATCTCCTACAAGCAGCTCTTCCGTCGTTTCGTTGCCGCGGAAGCGTCGAGCGCCTACTTGAGGCTGTCATGGCCCCAGTTCTTGAGCTGCGCAACACACAGACGGATCAGTGCCGCGCTGCAACCACGCGCGAAACAGGCGCAGCGGAAATCGAGAAGTGCGGGACAGAGGAAGCCGCCGACAAGACGGTCCGAAAGCCCAAACAACGTGGAGAACGCACGCTGCGGTACGACTTTGTCTGCTCGAGCTCCTCAGGCTCCTTCTCGTCGACCATGTGCTGCTCCTGCGCCATGTGCCGCTTGCAGTAGCTCGCCACGCGGCGCATGTGCTCGAGGTCCTCGTCCGTGTACTGGTCCGGGTCCTTGTCCGGGTTGCGCTCGAGGATGTCGATGATCTTGCGCCCCGACTCGTGCCCGACCGATTCCTCGCCCGATCCGACCTGCAGACGGTGAGCGGTGAGCGAGTCTCGGAAAAGGCGGCATGCAATCGGGAGGACCAGCGATCGCGCCCTGGATGGCTTCAGCACGACCTACCTTGCCGCTGTTATCCTTAGACCACCCGCTCGACTGCGAGTCCTCCGTCTCGAGCCATTCGCGCAGCTCGTCCGCCGTCATGTTGACATACTCTGCGCAGGAGACGTCAGCTCCCCGCAAGGAAATGCTTTCACAGAGGGATCGAGAGTGCATGCGCACCGTTGAACTCCTTGATGACCTGGTCGTCCGACTTGCCGCCCATGGTGAGAGGTGTAGCGTGAAAGAGGCGGGGTAAACGAAGTCTGTTCGCGGCGAACGGCTGCCGGTCAGTTCGGGCGGTATCTCGGCATCGTAGAGAAGAAAGACGCACGGTCTGCAGGAGTACGGCAGCTGGCGAGCGTGAAGAGGGCGAAGGAGCGGAGTCGACGCGCGGGGCGAAACGCGGAACGGCAACGAGGCGCAAGCGGAGCGAGCAAGCATCAGCAGTGAGCTGGGGTCGACGCGCACTGCAACGACGTGGCTTACGACAAGATCTGCTCTTGCTTCGCGTGTGTCGAAGCGAGAGAAGCGACGCTCCTCCCGCTCGACCTTCTCAAACGTCATCGGACCGCCCTGCAGATCCTGCAGATCGGACCTCTCGCACGTGCAGCAAAACCGACGAAGGAACTCGCACTGCCAGACAACGATGCACCAAGTTGACTATGTACAGAGGTCACGAAGAGCGGGCTAGAGACGCGCAGAGACGGGTGCCGCCGCCTGCGAGAGAGGCGGCACCGGATCCTACGCCGACGAGAGCGGGATGTCGAGCGGGTTCTGCGCATGGTCTTTGAGGCTCAGCCGCGAATTCGAGCTGACAAGGGAGAAATGGGACGCACCTTGCCCTTCTGGAGCTCGCTCTTGGTCGGCATCTTGTCGAGCTTGAGCAGCTCGCTGCAGTGCGCGACGATGGGGTCGCGCTGCATCGACGCGGCGGCGACGACTTCCTCACCCTCTACGGAACGGGAAAATATCCGTCAGCATGAGTCACAGTGCGCAGATAGTCAGTGAGAGCGCCGACGTACTCGTGTAGTATGCGACAAACTTGAGCTCGTCCGGGTTGCCATCAATGACGACGTCGTCCCACTCGCTCGCCTTGGTCGACCCGGCATAGCGCAGCTGCTGACCCTGCGCCGACCAGAAGACGGCGATCTTGTCGTACGCCTCGCGCTTCTGCGTCGCGATCAGGTGCGCGATCGTGCGGCCGTGGTTCTGCGGGATGCGCCGAGCAACGTCAGTAGCTTGTCCCTGCAACGGGAGCGACGAGACTAACGCTTGCGACGTTCCTGCAATGGGATTTTGCGTCAGTGACCGAACGGCCGAGAAGACGGAGCACGAGACCGCACCAGTGCTGAACGTAGTTGACGCCCTTGGGCGAGTCGAACGTGGCCAAGTCGCCAAGCGCAAACACTCGCCCCTTGCTCTTGCCCTTGAGCTGCTCGATCTCGAGCACGTCGTCGGTGCGGACCGAGCCGTTCTTCTCGAGCTCGAGTCCCGCGTCCTTGAGGAGCTGCGACGCCGGCTTGACGCCCGTCCCGAGCACGACGAGGTCGGCGGGGAGGACCGACCCGTCCTTGAGGTGCACGGCGCCAACCTTGGACTTGTCGCTCTCGCTCGGCGCAAAGTGCGACAGCTCGGCGGGGAGCACGAACTTGGTCCCCTTGCCCTCGTGGAACTTGCGGATCCCGTTCCCGATCGCCGGGCCGAGGATCTTGCTGAACGGCGTCTCCTCCATGCCAACGACCGTCAGCGACGCCTTGCCCGCGAGCGCGAGCGCGACCTCCATGCCGATGAAGGACGACCCGACGATGACGGCGCTCTTCTTCGGGTCGTTCTCGCCCGGCTGGCCGACGGCAGAGGTGATGGCTTCGGCATCAGCGACACCGCGGACGGTGAAGATGTTGCCGAGGTCGATGCCGTCGAGCGGGATCTTGGTAGGCGTTGCGCCCGTTGCGAGGATCAGGTGGTCGTACGTCGCCTTGTCTCCGCTCGCCAGCTCCACGGTCGCATTCGCAAAGTCGAGCTTTGTCGCTTCCTGCACGTGCACACATGAGTGAACGGCATCAGTGAAGTGAGGCGAGAGCGAGGGTTGGGCAAAGGGGCGCACCGTGCCGAGCACAAACTCGACCTTCTGCTTGTCGTAAAACTCCTTGCTCCGCAGCGCGAGCTTGCCCGGGTCGCTGATGAGAGCCTTGGAGATCTTGGTGCGGTCGATCGGGAGGTGCGGCTCCTTGGACACGACGCGGATGCTCCCCGTGAACCCTTCGTCGCGCAGCGCCTCGATGGCGTGCGCGGCACCGGGCCCGCCGCCGACGATGAGGACGTTGGCGTGCGGCGAAGACGAGCCAATCTCGATCGAGGGCGCCGCGGGCTCGCGGGTCTTGGAGACGGTCGCGTCGTCGGCGTGAACGTAGACGTACGAGCCGTCCGTCTCAACCTGTAAAGTCCGGTCATCAGCAAGGCATCTACAGGACGATATCGGGAGCGTACCTTGAAGCTCTGGAGGCTGTCAATACCGGGTGCGTCCTCAATGTCGCCATTCGAGCAGACGTCTGCGAGCGAGTCAGTCGTTAGCTGTTGCGACTCCAAGCTTGGGCGCTCTTTGAAAGCTTACTGAAGCAGGCACCGTGCCACGGGCTGCGGACAACCTGCTGATCAGCTTCCCTCTTCCTTTAACGGAGCGAAGCGAGCGGAACGCACCAAACGAGACGTCCACTCTCGGTCAGGACACCCTTGGCGAGCGGCGCGCCGTAGTGGGTGCACTTGCTACTGTTGGCGTAGTACTGGCCCTTGATCTGCGTTTCGGCAAACCGAGAGCGTGTCAGCGGGGATTGCGCATGCAGCAGGGTGGGTGGTGCAATCGGATGGGACGCGCTGGACTCGTCCGATTCGAGCGAGAACGGGCGACTCGGGGCGTCTCAGGGAAAGCGAGCAACACGCTCCGACGATCTTCAGAGCGTAAGCTGGCGAAGCAGACGCACCTTTGAGAGGAGGATCTTGTTCTCCGAGTCCTCCTTGGGGAACGGGATCTCCTTCCTGCGTCCGCTCAATGCCCGTCAGCATCTAGTACTCCGTACAAGCCAGCGCGCAAAGGGAACGCACATCTGTCCATCCTTGAGGAGGTCGATCGGGCCGACCTGGATGCGAGCGAGGGGCATGACGGCAGAGGCGGAGAAAGCGCAGCGGGCGAGAGAGTAGCGAGTGAGGGTGGTGCGAGTCTTGAGCGGGTGCAGGAGGCTCAGCATCCGCCCGTGGTGAGGAGCGAAGAGCAGGCGACGACGGCGATCGGAGTGGGGCTTCGCAACCTGAGTCCGAAAGGGAGCGTCATGGCCGATCGAACCTATCAAGATGCGTCGATTGCGCCCGTGCTTGCTCTGGATCGACGCATTCCTTTCAACACGCCGCTGCTGGACGGGTGGTACAGAGAGCGACGTGACCACAAGGAGCGACAATCGGTGCTTCCGCGTCAGCCTTCCGAATCCTCTCTCCACGCGCGACTAGCCCAACGGCAGAAGGGAGGGGCAAGAATACAGCAGTACACCCAGACTAGGCACCAGCAAAACGAATAGCGACGCGGCGCGGGGAGCGAAAGAGGGAGGAGGGAAGGGTGAAGGAAATGTTCGGAGCGGGAAGAAAGCGAGGGAGGGGCTAGGGAGTTGAACGAGAGAAGCGGGAATAGGAATGGCAGGCTGGAGGATCGGGGGTGGTATGCGATAGAAGAGGAACGGAGGAAGGGAGAGGCGGCCGACGTCTACGCGACCGTCTCGACCTTCTTGGCGGCAGCCTCGGCGTCTCGCACGGGGGCAAAGTAGGCAAAGCGCTCCATCGCTTCTTGTGCCGTCGCGCGAGCTGTACGCAGTAAGACACGGCGTGTGAGTGCGCTTTGTGGCGAGAGGAAGGAAAAGAAAAGGGAGAGAGCGCACCCTGGTGGTCGTACCGCAGCAGGTTGTCGAGGAAGTCGATCGCCTCGTTGCTCTGCGCGCCCGCACGAGTGAGCAAGCCGCTTCGCTGACATTGAAGCAGGGAAAGACCGGGAGACGCACGATGTAACGCTGGTTCTCGGACGTGATGAACTTGCTCCACGGCTTCTTCGCGTAGCTGCGGGGGGACCTCTCGCGTCAGTCTCGACTCGGTCACATGCGTAGGCGGGGGAGCGCAGAAACGAACCGGCCGAGGATGTCGTCAAACTCGGGTGCGAGGTCGATGTCGTACTTCTCGAGGTACGCGTAGAGGTCGTCGGTCCCGAGCACCTTGGTGATCTTGACGAGTTGGTCCTCTGCACACGCGCGCCTCTCACTTGTCAGGAGCAGTGCAGGGGAAAGGGAGGTGAGAAGGGCGCACCGTTCGAGTGGCCGTGGAAGAAGGGCTCCTTGCGGAAGATCATGCTCGCGAACATGCACCCGAGCGACCACATGTCGAGCGAGTAGTCGTACTCTGTGCGAACAGTAAGACGAGGCACGCATGAGTCCATGCATGGACGACGCAGTCTCAACGCCCCGAAACAAGCACCGACGCACCCTGGAAGTCGACGAGAAGCTCGGGGCCCTTGAAGTACCTCGACGCGACGCGGACGTTGTACTCTGTCCCCGGGTGGTAGAACTCTGCCAGGCCCCAGTCGATGAGGCGGAGCTGGCGGCGCTCGTGGTCGATCATGACGTTGTGCGGCTTGACGTCGCGGTGCATGATGCCGCGCGAATGGCAGAAGTCGAGCGCCTTGAGGAGCTCGTAGATGTAGTAGCGCACGTCGTAGTCGGTGAGGCGCGGGTACAGCACCTTGAAGTCGGTGTTGTTGACGTGCTCAAACACGAGCGACGGCGTTTTGCTCTGGGAGGGAGAGAGCGTGAGTTGAGTCTGACGGCACAAAGGGGACCGCGGCGGGCGCACCTGCGGGTCGCGCACGACGTCAAGGAGAGTGACAACGTTGGTACCGCCGGCGAGGTTCTGGAGGATCTTGATCTCGCGCTTGATCTTCTTCTTCTTGACCGGCTTGAGCACCTTGATCACACACTTTTCGTCGTTGACGACGTTGACGCCTTCGAACACCTCCGAGTACTGTAGAGATGGCTGCTTAGCTGCAAGCTCTTGTGCACGCGCGTCCCGGACGCGTAGCGGCGAGACCGGAGCAAGAGCGGCCGACGCACCTTGCCACGGCCGACCTTGCGCACGACTTCGTAGTTGTCTTGGATGCCCTGTGCGTGAGGGTGCGGGTCAGTGAGCTGACACAGGGGAAGCAGCCGTGGTCGAGGCGCACCCATGCAACCTGTCGCAGTCAACCCGAGGAGGAAGTCAGTCTCGAGGCGCGGTCTGACGAGAAGGAGAGCGGGACAGACCATGAGGGCATCGTAGTTGTGCCAGGACTCGCCAAACTGCTCGTTTGCGTCGGGGTAGACGCGTGCGATCGAGCGGGACGACGACATTGGAGGCGATGAGCGGACGAGGCCAAGTGGAGGAGGACAAGGAGATGCGGCGGGTCGGCGGTCTCTGCGAAGGGCCCGGCGGGAGTAAAGTGCGGCGGTAGAGCTCGCTGTGGCAGTCTCGTGGCTCTGCGAGACGAGTGCGAGGCGGGGCGGTGCGCTTGAGCGTGCGAGACGGAGCGGCGCAGCAGCTCGCAGCAAGCGGCGAGTTCAAAGGTCGATGCGCGGGCGAGAGGCAGTCCTGCTAGCCCCAGTGCACGCTGTCTTCTTCCCGGCGGCAGTCTGCGCGGTGTAGGGTCGAGCCGAGCTGCACGCCGCCGTCGCTGGCGCGTGCGGCCCTCTCTCGCTCGACCTTCCTCGCTGCGCCCTCTCGACACGCGCAAGCAGGTCTGCCGTGCACTGCACCGTGTTCTTGCTGCTCTCGTGAGTCTCCCTGTCTTTGTCTCGCATATCCACGATGCGGACCCGCCCTTCTCGAGCTGCTCCGTGCCCGGAAAACCTTCGGGTTCAACCTCGAGTGTCTTTGCGGGGACTTGCGAGCACCACGAGGATCGCGCAGAGCGCTTGCTGCACGAGTGGGCGGACGCGCACGACGCTCCCGCCCTCTCAGTGCTTCCCTCCCCTCGTCGCTCGTCGCGCAGTCATTGTTCAGCCTACGATGCTACACCTTTTTATCCAATTGATCCTACCGCCGCGGGTCTTACTCACTCGCACTGTGGCGGAGACACTCCGGCTCGTTACCGTGACTGAGGCTGAACCATGTGCGCGACGACGCGACGAGCGGGACAGAGGGCAGGGCTGATCCGGCTCGTGCAGCCGTTGTAGGAGCACTCGAGCTGTTCTCACGTGCAGCCGCTGACCTCTGTCTCCATCCCGCAGCCCACTACCTCGCTGCCTTGGTCCGAATTGCCCGCCCTCGTGACGCTCGCAGCTCGAATCGCTTCTCTGCGTCCGATGGACGAGGCGGTAACTCTGGCTTCCTCTCTGGTCGCAATGCCTACTCTATTTGTCTCCTCCGGACTCGCCGTGCCTGCCGCGACCCTCGAGAGTCTGGGTGTACATGTGCTGTGTGAGACCTGTCGGGGAAGAGGATAGAGCCGAGTCGACGGTAAGTCGAGGTTCTCCCTTCAGGGCGGCGTTCTGCGATGCAATGCTGTACGATGCACCAGAGGCACGAATATTGCGGTGCCCGCACGACAAGGGAAGCGATCGCGCCGGCGTCGACTTCGGCGCGATCAGCGGAGCGGCCGCGTCTGCTCTCCGTTCGCTCTTCCGCTCGAGCTTCCTGTGCGGCAGAAGCAGTTCGGACAGCAAGCAGAGCACGGCAGCGCACTTTCTGCGCCGCTCGCTGTCACGTACGCACTCTTGCGGCTGCGCTCTCCTCGAGCCGAACCTCTCCACTTTGTCCGATCCGCAATGTCGACGTCGACCACGTCCGATCCGCTCCCTGCGCCTGCACTGCCGTCACACTCAGCTACGCCGTCCCAGCTGAGCCCCGCCGCGCCCCTCACCGGCGCGGCTGCGACGACCTCTTACTCGACGAGCACTGGAGGTCCTCCTGCTTCTAGCCGGAAAGACAAGGGCAAGAGCAAGGCCATTGATCTCAAGGGCTTTGCAGCAGGCACCGCAAGCGGACTGACCAAGCTCGTCGTCGGTGCGCTTGCATTCACACCGCTGACCGCATCACCAGGCCGTTTCTCCCGCTCACGTTCCGCACGCGAAACCAGGCCACCCGTTCGACATTGTCAAGGTCCGGCTACAATGCTCACCGCCAGGGACCTACTCAGGCCCGCTGGATGTACTTATGCGCACGCTGAGACAGGAGGGACCGCGTGCGATGTACAAGGGTGCGCGGAAGCATCTGCTTGACGGAGTCCATCGCGCGACACTGACCGAAGAGCTTGCAGGCGCAACACCGCCGGCAATCGGGTGGACCATCAGCGATAGTATGCTCATGGGGTCGCTGCATCAGGTGCGTTCATCGGGTTCCTTCAGATCTGCTCACATGCTCACCCTCAGCGGCAACCCTCCTTTGTCCGGCCACAGTACCGCCTCATCATTGCACGAGCCGAGACAGGCGACTGGTCGGGCTGGCGAGACGACGGCAAGGGGCGTTCGCAGGCGAACGAGCCCAAGAACCTGCAGCTCTCTCTCGGCGGGCACTTCCTCGCGGGCCTCCTCGCGGGGCAGACCGTGTGCTTCGTCGCGTGCCCGACCGAGCACCTCAAGGCGCGGCTGCAAATGCAGACGACGGGGCCGAGGCTCTATACGGGGCCGATCGACTGCGCGAGGAAGGTTATCCAGGTCAAGGGCGTCACGGGCCTGTGGCACGGGCTCGGCGGGACGCTCCTCTTCCGCAGCTGGATGGGCGTCATGTGCGTCTTTTCGTCTGTGCATTGTTCGAGAAGGCGAGACTGACGAGGCGGGGCGGGCGCAGGTTCCTCTCGTACGAGCTCATCCTCCGCGGGCTCAACAAGTTCGCGCCCGATCTGAACCAGGGGACGGCAAACTTCCTCGCGGGCGGTATGGCGAGCAACTTCTTCTGGGTGTCGGCCTTCCCGTGCGTCTTTCTCGTATGCGCTGTCTTCCCCACCGAGCTGACCTCGACCGCTCCTCCAGGTTCGACGCCGTCAAGAAGTGCGCTTCCTCTCCCTGCAGGCTCCACACCCGCTTTGCTGACGATTTCTGTCTCCGCACGCAGCCGTCTCATGACCGACTCGCTCACTAACCCTCGCTACCCGACCTGGCGCGCCTGCGCGCGGTCCATCTACGCCGAGGGCGGGCCCAAGGTGCGTCTCCCCGCTCTCTCTGGACGCTGCACTCACTCTGTACTGACACTGGCTGGGCTGTGCAACCCCACAGGCGTTCTACCGCGGGTTCGTGCCCGGAATCTTGCGCGCCTTCCCCACCGTGAGCCTCTCTCGCTCCCGCGTACTCGCCGCGCTTCGCTGACGGTCACTTGACGCGTGAAAAGAATGCGTCGGCGTTGTGGGTCTGGGAGGGCGTGATGCGCCTCATGGGCGCAGAAAAGCTGGGTAAGGCGTGAGCGGATGTCTAGCCGTCAAATGGGCGGAGTGGGCGTGCGTACGTAGATCGGTAAAGACGCCGCGGCGGGCGCGTGTTGTTGTGCAGTACTGTTGTAGATTGGTCGTCCCCCTTTACCAGCAGATAGACATGGCTCGAGTAGGCAACCTCGCAACTCCCCTCCGTGTTCTCTCCTCCCTTCCCTCCTGTCCTTTCTCACCCAAGACCTTCCCTCTCCATTCTCGAGGCTTTGCTGCATGCAACAGAGATGCGATGAGCTACAGCAAGTAGAGGCAGAGAGGGCGAGAGGCAAGCGAGACGTCAGCTTCGGGTGGTGCGCCAGCGTCGCGCGACTGCGAACGGACAGCAGGTCGACTGAAGGGGGCGCAGAGCAGTCAATTGTGATAAGAGTGTCCTCTATAAGTGCTTTACTTCACCGCAATGTCGTCTACGAGTGCGCACAGTCGACTTGGACAGCGAGCCGAACGGAGGGGACCGCGCGGAAGCAGCGACAACGAAGGTCCCCCTTTGTCCGCACATTCCCGCCAGCCGACGGGACGCAACTGAGTGCACCGTGGTCCACACTCTTCTCACTAGACCGCTCGGCTTTGCTCCCGACTCGCGCGAGTCGGTTCCCGCCCGCTGCTCGTGCTCGTCCGCCTTCATCAGCAGGTGCGTGCATCGCGACAAAGCGACCCGGCGAGCACATGCAGGCGCGCGCATTGCTTGCAGACGAACTGACAGCCCCGCACGAGCAGCAATGGACACCCTCCCGGCCCTACCTACCGAGCTCCTTCTCGAGATCTTTCGGCTCTCTCTCGTCAAGTCGCGCGAAAAGGCCCGCCGCGCATCGCTCAGGAGCTACAGCCTCGTGTGCAAGAGCTGGCACGCCGTGGCGATGCCGGAGCTGTACAGCGGGCCGCTCGACCTCGTCGGAACGGATGTTCTCGGCGGAGACGCGACTTTGACGGGACGCCTCCACGCCGAGATCCCCGACGCGACATTGCGGCTTGTACACAGCGTTCGCTTTCAGATTGCTGGTTCCAGTCGAGCGGAGCAAGATGCTCTGCGGCGGCTCACCACCGGCATGTCGCACTTGCGCAAGCTCAACATCGTCCGTCCCCGCCACGAGTGGGATAATTGCGCTACGGGCGTAGTCGGCATCGTCCGCGCGTGCAAAGCAACCTTGCGCTCCCTCACCTTCACCGGTGCCGTCCCGGGTGGCTTCACCGACCTCCTCAACCAGCTGCGGGTCCTCGAGGAACTCCACTTCGTCGACCAAGGTTCGATCCCTCTCGCCCTTCCGCCACCCAAGTGTCGCCTCCGCGCCCTCACATTGAGGGGTCAAGATCTGGTCGCGACAACACTGCCCTACCTCGTTACGCCTTCAAACAATGTCCTCGCCTCCCTCGTCATCAGCCTGGAACGCCCCACCTCGGCCCATTTCGGCAATGCCGTCAACCTTCCGCACCTCGAGCACCTCGAGCGTCTCGAACTGTGGTTCCCAGACTCCGTCAATCAGTCGACAGTCGACCGCTTCTCGTCCATCCTGTCATGGGCGAGCCAGCTACCGGCCCTCCGATCCCTCGTGCTCAGCACCGCCGACCCACCTGGCGCAGTTATCAGGCCCCTCGAGTACTTCCACCAACTGCCTCCAAAACTAGTCCGACTCGACCTCGGCACGCATACGCCTCCGGGGGCCGAATCTGTCAGTTTCCTCGAAAATGCGACCTGGTTGCCTGGCCTCCGCGTCCTTCGCACCATGGCAAAATATGCCGGCGCTGTGCCCGAGTATGAGCCGATCGAAAGTCGGAGCAGGGCGACTATGGAGGACGTTGCCCGCAAGCGGGGCCTCGACATTGAGTGGATTTGGCCGGAGGATCTTTTCGACGTGTAGCGGAACAAGACCTAGGTCGGCTTCGAGCAACACGATCACTCAGAGTCTCTGCTCACCGGCGCATAGGGTCCGATCATGCATGCGCGTAAGCGGCGAAGCGAGCAGCGCGTCTGTCTGCCCCCAGAAGCCTGAAGCGCTTCGCCTCTTCCGCCGTTTTCTCGCGAGTGTCCATCCAGGATGAACGAAAATGGAAGCCATTACGAGACAGCGAGAGCACTACGCAGCGACCGCCTCCTCCCGCTCGAGTGCGCGCCTTCTCCCCGTTGATGCTCCGACGAGCGACGCGGCGTCCTCGAGCCCTTTCCTTCCCGCCTCCCTGCACAACAGCGCACGCAAGCCTAGACCTGCGAGACCTCCATCTGGGTAAAGTTGACGAGGTCGCTCGCGGGCTGGAGCGCGAGGCACGCGCGCAAAAAGGCCTCGAGCGCCTGGCGCTGGCGGTTGAGCGAGTTGATCGGCTGGCGGCCGGGCTTGGTCAAGGGCGCCTTGAGCATGTAGCTCAGGAGGCCGAGGACCGAGTAGAGCTGCTCGAACTCGCCGTTGGGCGACGACTGCTCGCGGTACGTGACGCGCGTCATGAGCTCGGCGAGGAGCGCGAGGTCGAGGATGAGCGGCGTCGCGAGGAGCGAGTCCTGGCACGTGTTGTAGATCGAGAGGGTGTTGCGACCGCCCATGCCGATCTCGCTGCGGGACGGGAACAGCCGGGGCGGGTCAGCGTTGGGGCGGAAGTGACCGCGACGACCCATGGCTCACCTGGTGTAGTCGTCAAGGGCTTTCTTATCATCGCCGGCCGCAGGAAGATACTGTATAAGCCAAGGACGATAGGAGGCGCCAGGAGGGGGCAAAGGGCGGGAGAAGAAGCGAGAACGGTCAAAACAGTCAGCCAGGCCGCTCCTTATCTGTCTGTTGACCGTAATGATCAACCTTGATGACGATGCAGTGGTCCGGGTGCTCGGTGGCCTTGCCCTTGACCCAGCCGTCCTTGGAGTCGGCCTCGCGCTGCGCGAGCGGCTTGTACAGGAGCGAGTTGCTCTCGACCATGTCGTCGACGACCGAGGCCTTGGTGATCTCCTTGCTGCGGAACTGGGCCGGGGCACTGATGCACCAGGCAGATCGGTTAGTGGCCACCAAAAGGACGCGAAGAGAGAGGCCAAGAGGCGCACGAGAGGTTCTTGCCGTCCTGTAGATCGCATTGGGTTCGTCAGCGAGCTGGAGCAGCTACAGCGGATAGGAATGAGGCTCACGTTGTTACCGAGGTGATTGTACGACGCGATGAGGCGCGGCTGCGAGCACAAGAGCGTGAGGACTGGCGAAAGCGGGTGCGGGTTCAGCGGGCGCTAACCTTGATACCGGCGTTGACGAGGTACTCGGCGAGGACACTCTTGACCTGTGGACAAGACCAAAAGCGTCAGACGGTCGCTCGATCGGAAAGAGCACGCGCGAGAAAGGCGAAGAGACGGACCTTGGTCTGGCCCGACTTGAAGTCGTCGCCGCCGATGAAGGCCTTCTCGCGCTCGGCGAGCTCGATCACACCCGGGACGTTGGTGTTCTGCGGAGCCTGTGGAGCGGAACAGAGAGGCGAGGACCCAGGTCAGTCTCCAGCACCTCAAGTCGACCTTCTCATCTTGACGAGAGAGACGAGCGCGACGCACGCCGTTGATGAAGGGGACGCCCTCGAGGATGGACGCGACGGCAAAGATGGTCGAGGGCGAGACCTCCTCGTGCGACGTCTTGATGGCGCGGAGGAGGTTGTCGGCCGAGTCGTTGACGCCCGCGACGAGGTTCGAGAAGCGCTCCGTGTTGGCGGTCCAGAGGACGACGACCTGGTCGAGGTCGTGCTTGGCCTTGAACTCGCGGATGTCGCGGCGCACGTGCTCGAGGTGCTGCTGCTTGTCGTGGCCGGGGATGACATTGTCGGCGCGCTCCTCCTGGTTGGCGTTGATGAACGTCGGGTAGTAGATTGACGGAAGGGGCTTGTACTCGGCGAGGAGCGGCTGGAGCTGGCGCTGCAGGTCGTACTCGAGGACCTTTGCGCGGCGCGCGGCCTGGTCGAGCGGGAGGCCCGAGATGTCCCACCCGCCGACGACGAGGTCGTTCGGGTGGACCATCGGAAGGACGTCGGCGAGCGGGACGTGGACGTCGTTGCCCTCGGCGTCGACGCCGAGGCGCATGGTCGATGCGCGGACGAGCGAGCCGAGGTAGTTGGGCGTCTGGATGCCGTCGCGCGTGCCCCACGACACGTTGTGGCGGTTGGCGAGGATGGTGGCCGTGAGCGTCGTGCCGTTGTTGCCGCCAAGGCCGACGAGCATGAGGCCCGTCTTGGGCACCTTGCGCTCGGTGCGGAACTCGAGGTGCTTCTCGACGGGGCGCACGCGGTACTTGGCGTGGCCGTCGGCGCCGACGTCCTTGTGCACGGCGGCCGAGTGGAACGTGTACTTGGCGAGGAGGGCGTCGTCCGTGTAGGTCAGGTTGGGCGACTCGACCTCGACGCTCCCGAGCGGGCGACGCGCCGCGGTCGGGTCGACGGGCTGCGGCGGGACCGAGAGCGAGAGCGTCGCGGCGGCGTCGACGGCGGCACGGGCGCCGGACGCCACCGTGTCAGCGACGGCGGCGACCGTATCGGCAAGCGAAATGGGGGCCATGGTGGGTAAGGCGAGGTGAGGTGGTGTTGAGGGAAACTTAGTGAGTTTCTTCGTTGCCGGGGGCGGTGACGCGGCTAGCTCTGCGCGTGCAGCACATGAGAGATAGTGTCAGGTTCTGTGCATTGTTCTGCGCCGAGAACGCGCGTGGGAGGAAGCGGTGTCTCCGGTTGGGGGCACGCGGGGCTCGTGCGGAGGAGCGAGCAGGGAACGGCAACGCACCCCCGGTGAGCTGTTCATTCGTGAGCAGCGAGCAGGGCAAAGGTTAGTACAAAGCACGTGAGCTCAGAGCAGAGCAAGGGCGACTCGCTGTTGTGGGAACCTGCGCGGGTGGACGCGACGTGTCAGCGGCGAGGCTCGGCAACAGGACGCGGGAATGCGACGGGGGCGCGACGCACTGAACAGAGAGTTCGAGAACGTGTTGTTCGGTGGTACGGGCTCAAAGTGACGCGGTTTGCGCGTCTACTCTGAGTGGGTTGGGGAAGGGGATTTGGTGAGGAAAAGGAAAGAGAGAGAGGAAGGATCCGCGAGGACGGAGCCGGCGAGGTGCCGTCCGCTCGTCGCGCCTCCTGCCCCCCGGTTCCGGTCCTTGCCCACTCGCATTCTGGGGTCCTTGCACCGCCCCAGCCGCGTCCCACTCTCGCAACGTTCATCGTCCGAGCCGTCCGCACACTCCTTTCCCCCACCTGCCCTCGGCATCCCTCGTCCACTCGCCGTCGTTCAACACGCGAGGTTTGCGCGAGGTGCTCCCTCCGAACCACAATCCAGCAGCGCACCCTTTCCCAAGAGCGTCTTGTAAACTGCTGGTTTCGCAATGCACAGATAGTTTGTCGGTCGGTTCTTTCTCCTTTTCTCTCTGCGCCCTCCTCCGCCTCTTTCCCTGCGTCGACGCGTCTATGTGCGAGTCTCGGTGGCTTAGAACTTGTAGACCTGTGGAAGAAGGAGAGAGGTCAGTATTTGACCGTCCGGCGAAGGAGGCAACCTTGCACGCACCTGCTCCTTGGTGTACCCGAGCTCCTGCAAACGATCGCGCGTGAGCACACAGAGACACGGCGGAAGAGGAAAGAGAAGCGACGAACGGCAAGGCAGCCAGTGAGCTCGCCCTGGTCGGACGGCGACTGTAGAGCGGCGACCAACACCGAAGGTCAGTTACCGAAGTCTCACGGTGCACGCCTAGCTTCGGTGGCTCTCGACGCACCTTCTTGGCACCTGCGAGGGCCTTGACCTGTCCGGGCGGGCCGCCTGCATGCGCAAGTCGAGCGTCAGCGGAGACTGCACCAACGCGCGCATAACGTGCTCCTTCCCGCCCAGCGCCCCTCGCGCAGCCAGCCTCCGTCGCCCTCTTGCGCGATCCAGCACACGCCAAAAAAAAAAAACACCCAGGCCAGACCAGACGACGAACTCACAGACAAACACCTTGATCTTGTCCTTCTGGTCGGGCGTCGTGCCAAACTTCTCGAGCGCGCGCGTGACGAGGTCGCCGTCGACGTAGCCCGTCGGGCCGGCCCACCCCTTGGGGGGCTTGTCGAGGACGAACTGGACCGAGAACTGCTCGGGCTTGCGCGCGGCGAGGTCTGTCGCGCGCGGGAGGGAAGGGAGGCGAGTCGGCGGTCAGAGTGAGCGAGGGGGGAAGAGTGCGA
The DNA here is from genome assembly GCA_036244875.1 of Rhodotorula paludigena. Lineage (NCBI taxonomy): Eukaryota > Fungi > Basidiomycota > Microbotryomycetes > Sporidiobolales > Sporidiobolaceae > Rhodotorula > Rhodotorula paludigena. Next base: position 114,759 of record BQKY01000011.1, read on the forward strand.
GGGGGAGAGAGGGGACAAACCCTCGAACTCCTTGCGGAGGAGGATGTCGGCCTCGGTGACGTTCGAGAAGAGGAGCGTGACCTTGGTCTTGTCCTCGGGGTTGGCGCTGCACACCCGTGCGGGGAAGCGTCTCGGGTCAGTCGAGCTCGGCGGACGAGCAAAGGGACAACGACGGGACGCACTCGATGGCCTGCATGACCTGCCACATGGGCGTGATGCCCGAGCCGCCGGCAATCATCGCGACCGACTCGTACTGGTTGGGCTGTGTCGCGGCAAGCAGGGGAGCAGTCAGTCTTGAGGTGCAAGCGAGCAGAGAAGAGATCGACGACGGACCTTCCACGGGTGCTTGGGGATCGGGCCTGCATGTGCGATTCGAGTAAGCGTGTGGAGTCGAAAAGGAGGAGGGAGGTACGGTTCGACGCACCCTTCATCGAGATCTTGTCGCCCGGCTTGAGCTTGAAGAGGTACTCGGTGAACGCGCCGCCGTTGTAGTGCTTGACGAGGAGCTCCTGGGGTCGGCGAAAGAATCCAGTACACCTCGTCAGCATCGGCGGTCGTCGCTCTGTAGACGAGCACACGCGGACGGGCGCAGACGCACGAGCTTGCCCTCGACGTCGGGGGCGGTGACGGGAGTGTAGGGGCGGATGACGGGCTTGCCCTTGTCGTTGAGGCACTCGCCCTCCTTGGCCGCCTTGGTAACGAGGGCCGACGCGACGGTGAGGCCGGACGAGGTGCCGTCGGGGAGGCTGAAGATGAAGCGCGACGTGTTGTGGTTGTACGGGATGACCTCGGTGAGCTCAAAGTCGCTGCACGCACGTGTCCAGGCGGAGTCAGGACATTGGAACTGGGACAGAGGGGAGGAGCACCACGAGAAGCGCACCGGAACTCCTTGGGCGAGAGGGCGGCGTCGCCCTCGACCTTGACTGCGCCGGCTTCGTCCTTCTTCATGCCCTGTGCGTTGCCCGCGCTGGCAGCGGCGGGGGCCTTGCTCTCTTCGAGGCGGAGGCGCTGGTCGCGGGTCGAGAGGTAGAAGGCGAGGGAGCCGGCGAGGCCTGCGCCGAGGAAGTAGGGGGCCGAGGACGAGGTGGACGCGGTGGCGGACGAGGCATAGCCGCGGGCGGGGGCAGCCTGCAGGGTGGATGCGATGCGCAGAGGAAGTGCGGGTCAGCGGAGACGACGGAGGAGCGAGAGGGAGAGGGGCAGACCTGGCGGGCAGCGGTGCGGAGGGAAGCGAGGGCAGAGCGGGCGAGCATGGCTGTACTTGGCAGCGTGCAGTCGAGTGCAAAGGAGCGCACAGAGGGAACTCCCGCTCGCCGCACCCGCTCCTCGGCCTGGTCGGGCCTCTGCAGCTCGTCATCGCAACCACCGCGGCCCGCGCCCACCTCGTCCTGGGCCGCTCTCTCCCGCTAGACTGCCTCGAGAGCCCACTGGGACTCTCCTGCGCCCGCTCGAACCGCCGCACGAGCTGCCCTCGCTCTCCCCCCGCCCTCTCCCCACTCGGTCGACTGCATCTCGGCGCTCTGGCTGGCTCAGCGCACTGTCCTTGGCGTCCTAAGGGTACTCCGACTCGACACAGTGAGTCATCGCGCGAAGGACTCAGCCGCCCCCGAAATCCCGCCTCCTCCACATCGACGGTCCGACCCGGCTAAGGAGGGGGCGTGCACGTCTCGACGCAGCAGCTGGGGGCGCCAGCGACGTTGCACAAGGACTGAGGAGGTCACGGCTACTTCACCGCAACGAAGCAGCGCCCTCCGCTCTCCAGGCCGCGCTGACCTCCGCTTGCTTCCGCTCACAGCCTCGCCTCGCTGCTCCTCGCCTCACCTGCCGCCCGATAGCCAGCGACGACCTAGGCTCGAGCAGCCATGAGCAAAGCCGCTGCCGATCGCTACCAGCGGCAGCTGCTCGCGCTCCTCAAGGAGCCCGGCAACGACCAGTGCGCCGACTGCAAGGCGCGCAACCCGCGCTGGGCCTCGTGGGACCAGGGCGTCTTTCTCTGCGTCCAGTGCGCGTCCATGCACCGCAAACTCGGCAGCCACATCACAAAGGTCAAGAGCGTCACCCTCGACACCTGGACAAAGGAGCAGGTCGACGTGCGCTCCCTCCCTCCGATCTCCTGTCTGTCTCGTCTCTTGACACCAAGCTCTTCCGCAGAACATGCGACGGCTCGGTAACGTCAAGGTCAACTCGCTTCTCAACCCGGACGAGCGGCGGAATCCGTACGTGCACACTCGCTTCCTCGTCGAATCGACTCTCCGTGACCCGCGGCCACTTCCACACAGACCGCCGCCTCCAGACTCAGGCGACGAGCGCAACGGCGAGCTCGAGCGCTTCATCCGCAACAAGTACGAGTACCGCGTCTTTGCCATCTCGCCGCCGCCTTCGCCCACGCCCCGCGCTGCAAACGGCGCATCGAACGGCGGCAACCTGTATGCCCCGCCGAGCGACCCGCCGCCGCCCATCCTGCCCTATCGCCCCCCAGCATCCGCTGCTCCTCCTCCGCCTTCATCCGCATTCGGCTCGTCTTTCCTGTCTCCGCCTTCCTCGTCCGCGTTCCCCGCCTCCTCGTCCCCAAGTTTTCCCCCTCGCCCGTCTCCTACCGCCGCACGCGCCGTTCCGACACCTTCGCCTCCACGCGGTCCGAAGAGCGTCCGCTTCCCGGACCTCCCGCCGACCATCATCCCCTCGGACACGGACTCGGACGACGACGAGATCGACGACCCATACGGGCCCTCGTCCTCCTCTTCCGCCCCCTCCTCCCGCTCCACCCTTAAGCGCCCCCGCGCGCCCTCGGCCTCGCTCCTCCCGCCGCGCAAGGGCGTCCTGCGCCGCTCCGCCCCCGGCGCCTCGAGCGAGATCTTCGTCGACTGGGCCGCCTTTACGCGCGACTCGTCCCTCTCCCACGACGATGGGGACGAGGACGTGTCGCTCGCGTCGCTCGGCGCGCTCGGGATGCGCGGCGCCCAGGTCGGGATGGCGGGCGTGTATGCGCCCAACGGAGGCGGCGCGATGGGCGTCCTCCCGCCGCAGTCGCAGTCGCAGTCGCAGGCGCACGGCCACCCGCAGGCGCCGTTCGCGGTCCCGTATGGTGCGGGCGTCGGACAGCAGGCGATGGCGGCGCCGGCGTTCTCGGGAGGAGGCGGAGGAGGGATGCCCGCGGTCGCGCCGCTCCAGCCGCAGTATACGGGCTCGGCGAAGGGGTACTTGCACCAGCAGCGCGAGCACCAGCACCACCGGCAGCAGCAGCAGCAGCAGGGGCTGCAGCCGCAGCAGACGGGGACGGGGATCGACGCGTTTCAGCAGATGTTCCAGCCGCCCGGGCAGCGAGGATCACCGAACCCGTTCCAGCAGCAACAACAACAGCAACTGCAGCAGCAGCAGCAGCAGCAGCAGCAATCTTCTCCACAACAGCGCACGAACCCGTTCCATGCGCACCTTTTCGACCGCAACGCGTACTCGCCGAGCCCACAGCCACCGCAGGGCTCGTCGTCGCCGTCGCCGCAACCCGCTCCGCCTACTCAGCCCCAGGCACCACCCGACCCATCTCCGACGCTCTTCGGCACCGCGACACAGCACGCGCAGACGCAAAAGGCGATGGACGACATCTGGGCCGGGCTCGACTTTCTCGGCGGCGGCGGCAGCAGCAGCAGCAACAGCGCGGCTGCCGCGCCGTCGTCCTCCTTTCTCGCCGCCCCGCAGCCGCAGCAGCACTTTGGCGGTCCGCCCTCTGCGTCGCCCTTCGGCAGTAGCGCGCCCTCGCCCGCCCCTCAGCAGCAGCCGCAGGCGCCGGCGCCGCTCCGCCCGCAGCTGACGGGCTTCATCCCGTCCTCTTCGTTCGGGCAGCAACTCGCGCGCGAGTCGTCGCCCTTCGCGCCCTCGCCTTCCCAGCAGCAGCAGCCGCCGGCGCTCTCGCTGCAGATCCCCGGCACGCCCGGCAACCATGCGTCCTCGCAGCCTCCCTCGCCCGCGCCGTTCCTCCAGCCGCAGCGCACAGGCTTCGTCCCCTCGTCCGCGTTCGGGCAGGACCTCGCCGCGAGGGGGAGCAGCCCCGCCGCCAACGCGCCGCCGGCACCGCTGCAGCCGCAGCGGACGGGGTTCGTCCCGAGCTCGAGGTTCGGGATGGAACTCGCGCAGGAACAGCAGCAGCAGCAACAGGCGTCGTCTTCCGCATTCGGTGGCGTCCGGGGCGAACGCGCTGTTTCGCCTGCGCCGTTCGATTTCCCTTCCGCTCCGCCGCCGGCTCCGCCGCCTCAGCAGCAGCAGCGACCGAACCCTTTCGCGAGCATAGGGCAGATGGGCGCTGCGCTCCCTGGCACGCAGCAGCAGCAGCAGCAGCAGCAGCAATCGATGCTCATGGCGGCGGGGCAGCAGCAAGCGGGCTACCGCGGCTCGCCGAACCCGTTCCTCCAGCCTCAGGCGCAGGCGCAGCGGCCGCAATTGACGGGGTTTGCGGGTGCGGGGGGGATGGCGCCGATGCAGCAGCCGCCGCAGCAGACGGGGTACGGGTTGCAGCCGCAGCTGACGGGGTTTGGCGGAGGAGGGGGTGGGAACCCGTTCTTGGCGTTCCAGCAGCAGCAACAGCAGCAGCAAGGTGGAGGTGGGGGTTGGAGGTGATGTAGATCGAGTTCGAGCTGCAGTCGAGCGCGGATGTATCGCTCAAAGGCTGTGAGAGCGATCGACCGGCTTGAGAAGGTCCAAAAGAGGTGTGGATCTCGCTTCCCAGCTGGCTTTCGACGCGAAGGGTTGTCTGGCGCGAGTATTCACTCGACAACTGATCTAGGACGCGCTTAAATGAACCGGCGAGTACAGCGGCTGCGCCATTCCACTCCTGCTTCACAGCTCTCTCCCTCCTCCGCTTCGCCATCTCCGCTCTCGCACCTCGGCTGGAGCCTGCCACTGCTCGCACCGCTCAGCACTGCCCCACGATGAACTCTGAGCCGTCGACCGAATCGATCCCAGCGCTGCCCGACGACCTGATTTACGAGATCATCGAGGCCTGCGACTTGCTTCCGACGCAACGGCACGAGACGCTCGGCAGCCTCAGCCGCCTCGCCAAGCGCTTCGCCGAGGCAGCTCAGAGGGTTCTGTGGCACGAGATCACGATCAATCCGAATCCTCGGAGGTTTGCACAGCTGTGCAAGAAGCTGCAAAGAAGACCAGCGTGGAAGGCACAGGTCCGACTATGTATTCTGCAGGTTCCCGCGTACTATAGTAGCAACCGGCGGTACATGCGCGCCCTGCCGCACCTGCCCGACCTCCAGCAAGTGCGGATCTTCGGACCTGAGCCCGTCCATCGTGCAACGCATCAGGCTCTCGCCGACGTTCTTCAGCGCCAAAGAAGCACTCTGGTCAGCTTGAGCATAGATTGCTACTACCACGAGCTCTGCGACCTGCTTGTCTCGCTGGGGAACGCGCCGAAGCTGTGCGACTTGCGCGTGGACAACTTGCCGAAACGACTGTCCGAAGAGCATAGCCGATTCCCAACCTTGACGAGACTGCACATCGAGCAGGAATTCGATGTCGAAGCTTTGAGGAGCATTGTCAGCGCGGCCAAGTCGACCCTCGTGTCAATCGGCCTTCCCATCTCGGGGTTGCTTCAGGCAGTCGAACCGACAGAGTTCCCGCGCCTCCGAGAGCTCGTGCTGTACGGCTCGCCTTCGCCCCCCGCGCCTACGCCGGGTGACATCCCGTTGGTCAACGCATTCTTCCTCAGCTGTGCCGCCCTCCCCTTCCTCGCCGCCCTACGCCTGCACTTGCGCCGCCATCCCTCGAGCTCGTTCCCTACCGGGCCGGGCTCGTCGTGCGCGCTGAGCTTCCTCGCGCTCGTCCCGCCGCGCATCGAGCACCTCGACTTGACCGACTCGACCTTCTCGCGCGCCGACCTCGAGGCGTTCTTCTACGGCGCGACGCGGCCGGCGCGGCTGCGCACGCTGCGATGGGACGAGACGACGCTCGAAGGCGGGGCGGAGCAGAGCAAAAGCGAGGATGAGGACGAGGAGGAGAATTGGAGGGAGCGCTTGCGGGAGAAGCTGGCCGAGTGGGGCGTCGAGGTCACGACGCTGAAGCCCTGGTGGTAGCGCTTGTGGGTAGAGCTGCAGTTTCGTTCTGCTTCGGTGCTTGGTCGGCGAGTTTGGGTTTGCGTTGACTGGAAGGAGCAGAGCGGGAAGCGAGAATAGCGGAAAGAGCCTCTTCAAGCGATCCAAGCTAGCGAGCCACCAGCTCGCCGGTCGCGAAGCAGAAGTGCAAGGCGGACCGCAGTCCAAAAACCGCTGCAGGACAGTGCCGTGCGAGCGGGCTCGAAGCAGCAAGAGCGGGGGTAGTGCACAGTCGCGACGACGCGTTGGAAGTGGGCGGGACAGACAGGGCGGCTCGGCAATAGGCAAACAAATAGGTCCAACGGCCGTACAGGCTCTCTAGCGGTACCAGGCAGAAAGGCTTCATCGAGACGAGCGGAAGTTGCGGTTGCCCTCGACCCGTCCCTCTCTCTTGCCTGCGCGACAGCCAGAGCTGTCTGCCGAGCTCCGTTGCCCACTAGCGGCACTTCTCCTGCCCTCCGTTTGATGCACCAGAGGCCCACCGACAATGATCGCCGTCTCGTCAGTTCTTCTCCCCTCGCCTCGACTCGCTCCTCTCGCTGCCGTCAGAGGGCACCAGAGAGGAGGCAGTTGCAGTGCAGAAGCTGACAGGAATTTGCTGCAGCTCGAAACCGGTAAAACACACCTCGGGCTCACCGGCCCGACTATCATCACGAACGACCACAACAACAGCGACAACAACACCGACAGCAGCCCGGGCGAGCACCCTGTCGTGCTCGCAGAGCCTCCGAGCCCACCCTCTGCCGCGGCCCACGCCCAGCTCCCTTCTCTCGCCGCCCTCGCCCTGAGCGACCCGGTCGAGCGCTGGCTCCCGGATGCTCAGCTGACGAGCAGCAGCACCAACACCGCTGTCGAGACAACTCCAGCGACCAACAACAACGACGCTACTGGAGCGGTGCCGTCGAAGGGCGGAGAGAACCTCGCGTACACCTACCCGCCGCCGCCGTCGGGCGACGAGACGACCGGCTCGCTCCCGTACCCACCTGCGACGCCGCACCTCACGCGCGCACCCATCGAGATTGCGACGAAGGACCCCGCTGTGGGCCGCGGCGTCTTTGCGACGGCCTACATCCCCGCGGGCGAGGTCGTCGAGATCAGCCCCGTGCTCGTCCTCGACGAGAAGGAGTACAAGGGCCGGAGCAAGGGCGAGCAGGACGACGGAACGCTTAAGGGCGTTGAGGCGAGCCAGCTGCGCGGATACGTCTTCACGTGGGGCCGCGACGGCAGCATGGCCGTCGCGCTCGGAATTGGTGCGCAGCTTCGTCTCCTCTCACACTCTGACGCGGGCATCGACTGACTTCGTGTGCCCATCCAGGCTCGCTCTTTAACCACTCAAGCTCGCCCAACGTCACCTACTCGCTCGACTACTCGCAGTACACAATTTCGTACCGCACGGCCAAGCCCGTCCGACAGGGCGAGGAGCTCACCATCTTCTACGGCCACTCGGTCCGCTTCTCCGGCACCGACAAATCCGTCGAAGAAGCAGTCGTCGAGAACGACGCGATTGACGATGGCTGGGGCGGACTCGGCGGGCTCCATGCCGTCGATGAAGAGGCGACCGAGGGTGCCGTCGACCCGGATGAGAAGCGTCTCGCGCACCTCCGCAGCCTCTCGCCGCAGGAGCTTGCCGAGCGCGACAACGAGATCATCGGGCCGGACGAACCCGAGTTCCACTGGAAAAAGGTCACGGAGCTGATCGACCCGGAGGATGCTGAGCTCACGACGAGTGCGTATCCACCATGCATGCCGATCCTACCCTGCACTGACCTGACGAATCATACGGCAGTGTCCTGCTACGCGATCGACGTCCCGGCGCGGCATTCGTCGCCCGTGTTCCAGTTCGTGCGCAAGCACGCGAGCCGCAAGTTCAACGAGCTCGCGCACCTCAAGCGCGTGCGCCCGATCGCTTCGCGCGCGCCTTCGCCATCTCCTCCTCCCGCCGCCGACGAAGACGGCGACGCAGAGCGCTCGCACCGGTCGGACCCGGACCAGCTCCAGTCGGTGCTCCTGTTTCCCGTCGCGTCGGCGCCCGCGGACCTCGTCGCCCTCCTCGCCGCGTCTCCGCTCGCGAGCGCGCTCGCGCCCGCACCCGTCCCCGTCGTGTATACGGTCGATGTCCCCGCCGAGGCGGCGCGAACGGAGAAGCAGGCGCGCGAGTGGGGCGCCGTGTGGCCCGTGCAGGTCGTGCACGTGCGCGAGGGCGCAAAGGCCGTCAAGCGCAAGAAGGGGTGGGAGCGCGCAAAGGTCGAGTGGGTGCAGCGACAGGCGGAGAAGGTGTGGGAGAGGGCGCAGGAGGCCGGGAGACGCGGAGAGGTGCGCTGCGCGCTCGCGGACTGTCTCTCACTCTATTTGCTCGCTGTGCTGACTGGTTCACGTGTGCAGCACCCGATTGCGTGCCGCGTCACCGACTCGTGGTCGGCCGACTTTCACACTTCGCTGCACACGCCGCTCAAGCTCGTCACGGCGCACGACACGCGCCTCTCGACGGGCAACGTCTTGTCGCACGCGGCGTCGAACGCGATCGACGCCGTCGCAGTGCTCGACCTGCAGGGCGGGCGCCCGCCTTTGCACCTGTTTGGGCCCGACGCGGCCAACCCGCCGTACCTCCTGACGGGGCTCACCGTCTTCCTCTCGCACGAGCCGTGCCTGCTGTGCGCGATGAGCCTGCTGCACTCGCGCATCAAGCAGCTGTACTACATCAAGCGCGCGCCGGGCGCGGGCGGGTGCGGGAGCCTGTACAGCGTGCACGAGGACGGCGGGCTCAACCACCGCTTCGAGGTGTGGGAGTGGGACGGCGCGCAGGTCGGCGGGATCGGCGCCGGGCAGGACGACGAGCTGAGGCTCGACCCGTGAAGGTCGTCGAACCGCGGCTCTGGTCGGTCTCTCTTCCTCACTCGTCCCCTCACCCCTCATCAGACCGCTCTCATGTCTCCTTTTGGGCAAATGCAACGTTGGCAGGCAATCTATCACCGTACTCGTCGTGCCTGCGGAAGCGGCGAAGCGAGAGAAGCGGGCCCCGGCGTGGCGCTGCTGCCCGCTGGCGAGGGTGCCCGGGTGCGAGCGCGGGCGAGGACAGCGGCAGAGAGAGGAACACCGACCCAGTTGCGGTTGACGTTGTCGCCGTGCTTGTCCACGCGCGCCCACGCCGTGCTAGGGCGGTGCGAGTGCCAGCTGGCGGACGCCGCGTGCGTTGCCCCGGACCGAGTGCATCACGGTTCCGCGTGCGGCGCGCCCCGAACCTCTCGCAGGCGTTCTGCCCTTTACCGCATTCCCGACTCGCGCCCTCTGCCCCTCTCCCTTCCTCTCTCTCGCCATCCTGGCAGACGTAGCTCCCGCTTCGCCTTCGCACTTTCACGCCCCGCCGCCCTCCAAGCGCCAGCGCACCGCCTCGTCGACCCGCGCCTCTGCCTCACCCGCTCCTGCCGCTCCACTCCCGGAACCCGCACCCCGCCCGCAACCCGCAGCCATGTCCAACGCTGGTCTCGAGGACGGTCCCCCCTCGACCGAGATTGTCACCCTCACCTCGGTAAGCTCGCGCTCCTCGACGACGAGCACCCGGCTGCGGATGAAGCTGGCTACGTCGGGTCGGTGCGGGAACACCGAGTCGCGCCCTGCACGGCGGCCGGACGGGTCTGTCCTTCTCTGGGGTCACTCGAGGTGCCGCGCAGAGCTTGCTTCGGTGCTGGAGTGTCCGGACTGCGAAGCTCCGCCTCATCGATCGTACCGCGGGACGGCAGATGCCGGTCGCGTGAGGACGCTTCGTGCGAGCGGACGCGCTCAGAAGCACGGTACGAGCCGCAGATGCACCCTGCTGGGCTTGCAGCATCCGCCCGCAATTGGCCGTTGAGGCGCACCGCGATCCTCCGACACCGCCTCGTCCGGCTCATTTCGGATCCACCAATTCCGCAGTTCATCGCGTGCGGCCGTACTGACCGACTCGCTTTCGACGTATACAGCACGTCCTGTCGCAGCAGCAGCGCCATCCGATCGCGACGGGCGACTTGACCCTCCTCCTCACCGCCATTCAGACCACCTGCAAGTTCATCTCGACCAATGTCCGCCGCGCCGGTCTCCTTAACCTGTGCGTCCAGTCGCATCTGCCTTCGAAGCTCGCAAGCCCGCAAACTGACCCGGTCACCCGTACCCGCAGCATGGGCGCCGCCGGCTCGTCGAACGTCCAGGGCGAGGACCAGAAGAAGCTCGACATCCTGTCGAATGACATCATGATCAACTCGCTCCGCGCGTCGGGCAAGTGCGCCGTCCTCGTCTCGGAGGAGAACGACGACCCGATCATCATCGACGCCGGGCACCGCGGGCGGTACTGCGTCGTGTTTGACCCGCTCGACGGCTCGTCCAACATCGACGCCGGCGTCAACATCGGCACCATCTTTGGTGTCTACAAGTGTGTACGTGCACGCGCTTCATCTGAGAGCTATCAAGGGCACAAGCTGACTCGGGGGCATTGCTAGGCCGAGGGTTCGGAGGGCACGCTCGAGGACGTTCTTCGCCCCGGTTCCGAGATGCAGGTCGCGGGCTACTGCATGTACGGCAGTTCCGCCAACCTCGTCATCTCGACCGGCCAGGGCGTCGACGGCTACACGCTCGACAACGTACGTCCGATTACTCGTCGACCTCTTTCGCTGTGGAGTCGCGAGCTCACCTTCACTTATATACGCAGGGCATCGGCGAGTTCATCCTGACGCACCCGAACATTCGTATCCCGAACCGCGGCAAGATCTACTCGTTCAACGAAGGCAACTCTCTCTTCGTACGTTTACCTTTCTCCGTTGCCCGTCTTACTCAGTCTTGCGAGGCGGCGCGGCCCCTCGGGCCAGAACTTTGTCGTGACCCAGGGCGGGGCTGTGAAACTGACGAGGGCTACCCTGCGCAGTTCCACGAGCCCGTCCAGAAGTACCTCGAGTCGATCAAGTACCCCGCCAACGGCAAGCCCTACTCGGCACGGTACATCGGTTCCATGGTTGCGGACGTCCACCGTACTCTCCTGTATGGTGGCATCTTCGGTGGGTCTTCCTCCCGCTTCTCTCCTAGCTTGGACTCGTATTGACAGTCCCGCGTTGCAGGCTACCCGTCCGACAAGAAGAGCAAGGACGGCAAGCTTCGCCTGCTGTACGAGGGCTTCCCGGTTCGCTCCTCTCCCTTTCGTTCGCGCTGCTCGGTGAACTGACGAGTCCCCGTTCGCACAGATGGCCTACCTCGTCGAGCAGGCCGGTGGTCTCGCGACGACGGGCTACGAGCGCATCCTCGACATCAAGCCGACGGCGCCGCACCAGCGCGTGCCCGTCTTCCTTGGTTCCAAGGACGACGTCGAGGACGTGCTCAAGTTCCACAAGGAGAGCGCCGCGCCCAAGTAAGACTGCCTCGCGCCGCCCGCCTGCCTTCCTCCCCTCCTCTCATGCACTCGACGCGTCTCCTCACCTGTTACCCAGCCCACCGATTCTCCCGGTTACCCCCTTGTCTCGCTGATGTTGGCTCTCCTTCGGGCTTCCTGACAACCAAGAGTACCCCCCTTCTTCCCTGACATGAAAATCAAGCTGTATCCTCACTATCTGTCCGCACGGCTTGTGGCTTGTCGAGAATCTGATTGTTTCCGCTGGAGGCTCGGAACGATCTAGCAGCTCAAGGGCGTGTGAAGCGGATGCAGCCTTGCCCATGCGCGCTCTTTCGCTACGCAGTCCGTTGAACTTTGATGACCCATTCACTGCAAGTATGACTCCGGCTACACACCAAAGATGACCGTCTTTGCGCCCCACAGCCCACAGACCATCCTCGCACCCTTGGCCTCGCCTCCTTCGGACGCGGCGCCCGCGGCGACATACAGCGGAATGAAGTGCTCTTCTCGCGGGTGTGCGGCACGCTGTATTTGAGACGTGCAAGGAAGATGTAAGAGATCAGTGGGAAGTCAGGAGAGAACCAAGGGGGCGGAAACGCACGAAAGCCGGATGGTGTACGAGGGAGAAGAGGGCTTTGCGGCGTGCTTCGGGCTGCACAAAGTCTGACGTCAGCGCAATGCTGCGGGTAACCTGAGCAAAGAAGGGAGAGCGCACCTCGGGGACCGCGACCGCGTCGACGATGCTCTTCTCCCACTCGCGGAAATGCGGCTTGGCGAGCTCGGGCGAGAACGCGCTAAAGTCGCGGAAGGTGTGCACCGTCAGTCCACCGGCGACGACGAGCACGCCTTCTTTGCGCAGCGGAGCAAGCGCGGCACCAAACGCGTGCTGCGTTGCGGGACGCAGGTCGGATGGGATCGAGACTTGGACAATGGGGATGGGCGCGGTGCCGTTGAACATGTGGATGAAGGGGACGAAGACGCCGTGATCTGTGTGTCGTTTTACCCGTCAGGTCGGGTTGGGGCTATGAAGAGGGGAAGCAGGGAACACACCGAGTCCGGGACCAGCAAAGCCGCGCCCGTCCTCACCGCGCGCTTCCAGCTTGTTGGTCAGGCGCGCAGAGCGGATGCCAGCTTCGTACAAGAGCTGAACGACCCTTTCTGCGACCTGCTTGTCGCCGCGTGACTTGAACTCGACCTTGTACAGCCTGCAGAGAAGGCACGAAGCGGTCAGCTGTCTGCAGTCTACCTTGACAGACAGACAGTCGGACTCACTCGTCGGGAAAGCCGAAGTAGTCAAACAGCAGCGGGTTCTCGTCCCCATAATCCGTCGTGATGCCTCCTCCAGGCGTTTCAAAGTGCGCCGACAGGGCCACGAGCGCCTTCGGCTTGTATTTCTCGACGAGTGCCGGTCCTAGATCCTTGAGGAAATGGGCCAGCGGCCCGTCGATGCCCTGAATCGCCGAGATTGAGCTCCCTCGCGCGTCAGCGAGTCGCTTGGGCGTGATGAGCGACGGCGAGCCGTGCGCGAGAAAGACGGCGGGAATCGCGCCGCCGAGCTGCTCGAGCGAGGGGAGCGCCTCGAGCTCTTGTCGCCACTCGGCAGGCGTCGTGTTGACCTCGGCGCCGTCTTGTCGTGCAGAAGACATGGTGCCGCGGCTCGGAGCGGAAGTCGCGGAAGGCGTTCCGGAGGAAGTCGTCAACCAGGCGGGGACGACGGCAGACAGGCGGGCGAGGGTGCGCTGCATGCGCTCGTATGGAGATGGAGCGAGCGGGCGGTCGGACCAAGTAGTGGGGAAGACGAGCGAGAGCGCGAGCAGCACGAGCGCCCACAGCAGAGCGCGGCGCGGGAGCGGAATGGTGCTGAGCAGCTCGCTTGATGGTGAGCTAGAGTAAAGCAGCAAGAGCTCAAATCAGTTGATGACTGGAAGAGAGCGGCGCGGAAGGTCGTCTCCGCTCGAGCTGATGAGATGAGCGCTGCCCGGTGCTGACCGGCCTTGATTTGGCAGTGCTCGACGGCTTTGGCAACATGGGAAGACCCCCTTTTCGGGCAGGTAATGATAACGCCCGCGCTTTCTGCGGGTCGGCATCCTCTCCCGCGACTCGAGCTCATGTGCTGACGACCGTCCCAGCTGGCAGTCTCAATGCTACTGTCAGCCGTCGGGACCCGACCGGAGCCGACAAACAGCGTGTGAGACATTTTTCCGATCGCGTGGGAATTTGGCGGACTCGAGAGAAAGCACGCGGGTCGCGCTTTCGACTCGTCCGTCTCCTGGTGCAGACCGCTCTGACTCGGCAGCCTTGCCTGCACGCTAAAGACACGGGCCCAGCGCTCACAGCCGGTCTCACCTCCCTGCGTTGCTGTACAGCGCCTGTCGCTCGAGCGCCTCCGGACAATCAGATCGCCTTGTCCCGCCTTGCCTGGAACCTGCACAGCCATGGCTGCGCAGCTCACGTTTGCTGCCGACGATCTCGCGGCTCCGGGTGACGCATGGTGCCGCTCGTCCTCGACAGCAGAGCTCTGGGACGGCGTCGACTTTGACCGTTGCTTCCGCCTCAAGTGCGTACCCGAATGACTCGTCCGAACGCCAGCATTCATACTGATCCTTTCTGCGGACAGGATATTCGACGGCGTGATCCCGCTCATCTTCCTCGGCTTGTCCGTCTCCCTCCTCCTCATCCAAGTCGTCCGACTCGCCCTCTCGTCTCTATCCCGTGCCGACAAGTCGTACATTCGTCTGCCTGCCGACGATACTGCTGCGCCGAAACACGAGTCGGCGCCCATCTCGCAGGCAGAGGACAACGTCCTCCGCCAAGTCGCAGAACGCGAGTCGCCCGACTGGCACAACCCGTCCACCCAGCGCGAGCTGCTGGGCGTTGTCTCTGCGGAAGACAGCGACGCGGGCGACGCAGCGGCGGTAAGGCGTTTCGGCGTCGGTCTCGCTTTGCGCGCACTCTGGGGTTGCAAGAAGGACCTCCTCACCGTTCTTGGTGCTGGTGCGCTCGTCGCGCTCTCGACCGTCAAGGCCGTGCGCGGCCTTAAGAATCACGCCGATGGGTCTGCATACATGGTCATCGAGATGGCGGCCTGGGTACGTCGCTCGCCAGGCTAGCATGTCCGCTTTCGCTGACTTGCCCTCTCTGCAGGCCTGGGCCGTCGCCCTCGCTCTATTGCAGCTCTGCCTCGCTTTTGCGCATCGCCTTTTTGCGTTGCAGCACCCGGCGCTGCCGCACCGCGACACTGCGCCCCTGTACAATTCGGTCCAGCTTCACCTCATCCCGTTCTTCCTCATCTTCACCAGTCTCACTGCATTCTTCGACCTCCGCACCGCGCTTCTCGACTACAGCGCTTTCCCATATGGCCCGGCACGTGACGTACTCAAGGTCGAGGCCGGCATCTTCCTCACGGGAGCGCTCCTCACCGCCCTCGACTTCTTCGCTCCCCGTCCCTCCCAGTTTCACTCGCGCTCAGCGCGCGAAGGCATCCCAACAGGCTACTCGGCCAAGGGCGAGCCGCTTCCGCCATCGCCGGAGCTGCATGCGTCGCTCGCCAGCCTCGCGACCTTCTCCTTCATGGAGCGGTTCCAGCTGCGCTCCGCCTTCCCGACCTGGTTCAACGCCCCGCCTATCGCGATGAACACCATTCCCGACCTTCGCCCCGACGACAAGACGGCACGCGCTCTCCTCGCGTACCGCCAGACTCTCCGCACGCTCGACGCGTTCCTCGACCGCCTCCCGCGCTTCCTCCGCCGGCGCCTCCTCGCCGACGATCAGAACTCCGACGCGCTGGGCCTCACACCGAAGCTCATCTTCCATTTCTGGCGCGCGCTCGTCGCGCAGAACATCTACTCGCTCATCCGCGTCGCGATGAACGGCATTCCGCCCCTCATGCTCAAGGGTATCTTGGCGCACATCGCCGCCCGGTCTCGCGGGGAACAGGCGCCGATCCATGTTGCCGTCTTGTACGCGTGGATTCTCTTCCTTACGACGGTAGTTGGCAGCGTCGGGAGTAGCCAGAGCCTGTTCATCGGTCGCCGCATCTGCATTCGCCTTCGGTGCGTTGCCCGACCGCATTCATACCCGCAACTACTCACAGATCCTTGTGCAGCTCGATCATCGTCGGCGAAGTGTTCACCAAGGCCCTGCGCCGCAAAGACCAGGCCGGCTCGTCTGCCACAACGCGCGGAGAGGCCGACGTGGCGGTTGGCGACACGGACGCGCCCAAGGTCACGACCAAGACCGCATCGACCGCGGGTGGAGACGAGGAAGCGGCGCTCCCCGGTGAGGGCGAGAGCGACGCGAAGGACAACAAGGCTGAGCTCGAGCAGATCGAGGAGGACATGCAGAAGGCCAGCTCGGGCAAGATCCTCAACCTGATCAGCGTCGACACCTATCGCCGTGCGTGCACCTCGTTCCGCGTTGCGCGAAACTTGGCTGACCTGGACAACGTTGCACAGTCTCTGAAGTTTGCGCCTACCTGCACTTTGTCACGAGCGAGATGCCCCTCACCATCATCGTGGTCTGCTACCTCCTCTTCCAGCTGCTCGGCTGGAGTGCTGTTGCCGGCGTAGGTCATACTTTCTCGCCACCCGGTGGGCGGACGCAACTGAATCCTCGCTCGAACAGGTCGCCGTTCTCATCGCCATTATGCCGGTGCAAGCGTACATTTCAAAGCTTTTCAATCGTTACCAGGACCAGCTCCTCCACGCCGCCGACCAGCGTCTCGAGCTCACGACCGAGGTCATCGGCCAAGTGCGCATCGTCAAGTTCTTCGCGTGGGAGCGCAAATTCCTCGAGAAGATGGAGGTTACGAGGCGCAAGGAGCTCCGGGCTATCTGGAAGCGTGCGCTCTGCGTGTGCTTCGGCGGCAACCTCATGTTTGGCACGCCCATCCTGGTCGCCGTCGCCACCTTTACGGTTCACACCAAGAGTACGTCTCCAACCGTCGCTCCTTTGCCCCATCTCGAGGCTTGCGAGGTTTTGAGCCTACACTGACCTTCTCTCTTCAGTCTTGCACCGCCCTCTCACTGCCGAGACAGCTTTCACCGCTCTCGCACTCTTCACGGTTCTTCGCGGTCCGCTCGAAGGCTTCACCGACAGTGCGTTGCTGACAACATCGTGTGCACATTCGATGCCGCTGACTCAGGACACTTTGCAGTGTTCGTCAACGTCCTGCAGGCGCACGTCTCCCTCAAGCGCCTCGACTCGTACCTGCAGGAAGAAGAGACGCACAAATACACGCTCCTCCAGGAGCCGGCTACGTCAAACGACCCGATCGTCGGCTTCGTCAACGGCACGTTCACCTGGGCCGACGTCGACAAGGCGCGCGACGACCCTACGGTATTCCGCGTGAGCGACCTGAACTTGCGCTTCCCGGAGGGCAAGTTCAGCATTGTACTTGGACCCGGTAAGTATGTGCTGCCTTGTTCAAATGGGTTCGCACTCTGACTCTGTCACATTGTCTGCAGTCGGATCGGGCAAGTCTACGCTGCTCTTGTCTCTTCTTGGCGAGACCAACCGCCTCGCCGGGTCCGCCTTCCTGCCGTCACCCGTCATCCGCTCCACGCAGAACGACCCATCGATGTTGACCGAGACGACCGCCTACGCCGCCCAATCGCCTTGGCTCCTCTCCGATACGATCCGCGAGAACATCCTGTTCGGCAGCCCGTACAACGCCAAGCGCTACCAGTCGACTCTCGAGGCGTGCGCGCTTCTGCAGGACCTCAAGCAATTCGAGCTCGGCGATGAGACCGAGGTGGGCGAGAAGGGCACAGTGCTCTCTGGCGGTCAGAAGGCGCGCATCAGTCTCGCCCGAGCGATCTACTCGCCCGCCAAGTATGTCCTCCTCGACGATGTCCTATCAGCCGTCGACTCGCACACTGCGCAGCACCTCGTCGAGAAGTGCCTTAACGGCAAGGTCATGCGCCACCGCACCTGTGTCCTCGTCACGCACGCCGTCGACCTCTGCCTCCCGTACGCCTCGTTTGTCGTCACGCTCGACCAGGGCAACGTCTTGTCGGCGGGTGCACCCGACTCGCTGTCCACGTCGCGCCTGCTCGAGCTCGAGAAGGACCAGGACGCACACGCTCATGCCGAAGAGGCCTCGGCCGCAGACGCCTCGACGATCGAGGCTATTGCCGACAACGAGACGGACCGTCAGGCCGAGGAGGAGCGCAAGAAGCGTCTCGAGGAGCTCAAGCTTGTCAAAGAGGAGACTCAGGCGTCCGGGTCAGTCAAACGCGAGGTCTATCTCCTCTACCTGAAGGCGCTCGGCTCGTGGCGCTTCGTCATCTGCGTCTCGGCCATCCTGCTCAGTGCCCAGTTCTCGGAAATCGGTGCGTCATTTCCTGATCGCCTGGGCTCGTTCGGACGCTCATACGCTCGAAAAAGCCGTCTCCCTCGCCCTCCGCTACTGGGCCGGTTCGTTCGACGCCAAGGAGGAATCGATCCAAGCTATGGCCGTCACGACCGTGCACGCGTCTATGCGGCGCTGGCAGGCGGTTCCGGCGCATATGAGCACACTCCTTCACGGCTCGAATGACACGATTGCCGCTAGCGGCTTCCTCGACAGTCGCAAGACCGACTCGGACTTTTGGCTCAAGGCGTACTGCGCCATGGCGGCGCTCAACCTGACGCTCATCACGGGCCGCGTAGCGTACTGTGAGTCTGATGTTCCTCTGTCCAGCGTCTGCAGGCGGGCTGACAGGATTTGCCCTACAGTCCTCTGGTCCGGCGTGCGTGCAAGTCGCAAGCTTTACAGCAAACTCATCAAGCGCATTTTGCAAGCTCCCAGTGCGTTGTACCACCTCTTGCTCCGTCTGCCGCTTGGCTCACGAACACCCTTCCTGCAGTCCGCTTCTTCGACTCGACGCCGACTGGTCGCATCGTATGCGCTTTTGCACTTAATGACGACCGCGACACTCAACTGATCGAATACTCTCGCAGCTCAACCGCCTCTCGAAGGACATGGAGACGATCGACCAGGACTTGCCGGTCACGGCAATGTACGTCTCGCTCGAGATCCTGATGGTTGCCGGGATCATCGGGACCATCTCGGCAACGCTTCCTTCGTTCCTGCTTGCCGGCGTCCTCATCTGCGTCTTCTACTACGCCCTCGGCGTCATCTACCTGACTTCGTCTCGCGAACTCAAGCGCTTTGGTGCGTCTACCTGCCTTTTCTTCTCGCACGGTCAAGCTGACGCGTGATTATTGCAGAGTCGGTCACCAAGTCGCCCATCTTCTCGCTCTTCGGCGAGTCGCTCCAGGGCGTCTCGACGATCCGCGCGTACGGCGATGCGAGCCGCTTCATGAAGCAAATCTTCCAGCACCTCGACGAAAACAACAGGCCCTTCTTCACGCTCTGTGTGTTCATCCGCAGCTGCCGCACTCGATGCAAAGCTGACCAGGCCGCTGCTTCTCGCAGGGGTCGTCAACCGCTGGCTCTCCTTCCGTGTCGACACTGCAGCCGGCCTCGTCTCATTCATCGCAGCGCTCTTCGTCATCTTAAAGCGCGACATGGATGCTGCGCTCGCCGGCTTCGTCATGTCGTTCGCCATGGCGTTTGCCGACCGCGCACTCTGGGTCACGCGGCTGACGTCGCAGCTGGAGATGCAGGCAAACTCAATCGAGCGTGTGCAGGAGTGTGAGTACCCTGTCCTGACTCACGCAAGCAGCCATTGACAATAGGCCTGCCGCAGATCTCGAACTCGAGCAGGAGGCGCAGGGCGGTGTACACCCACCGGCCATCTGGCCTTCGCGTGGCGCGACAATCTCGGTCAACAACCTGACCGCGGCTTACTCGCCTGATCTTCCCGCTGTGCTCAAGGATGTCTCGTTCACGGTACGAGGCGGCGAGAAGATTGGCATTGTCGGTCGCACAGGCTCGGGCAAGAGCTCGCTTGCGCTGAGCTTCTTCCGCTTCATCGAGCCGCGGAGCGGCAACATCTCGATCGACGGAGTCAACATCAACACGCTCAGCCTCGAGGACTTGCGCAGCCGCTTGACGATCGTTGCGCAGGAGGCAGCGCTGTTCAAGGGCTCGCTTCGGTTCAACCTCGGTACGCCGTCCTCGCTCAGTCGGAAGCACTATGCTCCTTTGTTGACACCATCGATTGCACTTTTGCAGATCCGTTCGACCAGCACTCGGACCGCGATATCTGGGATGCGCTTCGCCGTGTGCAGATGGCCGCCCCGGGCGTGAGCGGCATCACGCCCAAGCCGACTCCGGGCCAGAGCCGCGCCGTGAGCCCGACGCCGAGCGAGGAAGAAGCCGAGGGCTCGGAGGGCTCGACTGCTGCGGCCGAGGAGACGGAACGGTATGTCGTCAAGAGCCTCGACATGGAGGTTACGGAGGGCGGCAAGAACTTCTCTTCCGGTGCGTGTACTCTCTGTCGCCCGTCGCACTGCTCGCAAACTGACATTGCAAGCGCCATTCAGGTCAGCGCCAGCTTCTCGCCCTCGCCCGTGGCATCCTCAAGCTCAAGTCGTCGAGCATCCTCATCCTCGACGAGTCGACCGCAAGTCTCGACCATGCCACCGACGAGCGCATCCAGCAGACGATCCGTGACGAGATGTCGGACGCCACCATCCTTTGCATTGCCCGTATGTCTCTCTCTGCCCTTCTGCCTTGCCGGTGCACAGGACTGACCACGGACTGGCCTTTTCGCAGACCGTCTGCGCACCATCATCGACTACACCAAAGTCCTCGTGCTCGACCACGGCGTCGTTGTCGAGTACGACACGCCGGCGAACCTGCTCGCACGCGATGAGAGTGCGTTTTCGGCGCTGTGCCGCAAGTCGGGCGAGTACGACCTGCTGAAGGAGATGGCTGACAAGGCGGCCAAGGACTTTAAGTAGAGTAGAGCGGAATCCTGAGTATCTACTGCATTTATAGACTCGTTTGCCTTGGCGTTGCGATCCCTCTGTGTCTTGCGAGTTGCTCGGACGAAAGGAAGCGGAACGCGTCTCCCTCTACCACTTCGCCGCATCTTGCTCGAATAGCTTGTGCGGGCTGTCACCGCTACTCAGCGAGCGCAACAGCACTGCGAATCCGTCCGCACGGCTCTGCGCGGCCCAGCTGCACGTCGACGCTTCTCCCCCGCCTCCCTTCCCGACGGACCGCGGCGCCATGCCGGGCAACCTGCGCCTGCTGCTGTGGGGCCTCGTGCTCGGGCTCCTGTCTGCCTTCTACCCGCGCCTGTCGACGTACCTCCCCGCGAGCGTCTCGTCGCGGCTCCCGTTCCTCCCCTCGTCGTCCGCCGACCTCGCGTCGCCCGTCGGCAAGCGCTGGGCGGGCACGTTCCACCGCTACCAGCAGTCGGTGCCGCTCAGCCAGGGCTACGAGCACTCGCGCGACGCAGAGTGGGAGGCCCTGGTCG
The DNA here is from genome assembly GCA_036244875.1 of Rhodotorula paludigena. Classification (NCBI taxonomy): domain Eukaryota; kingdom Fungi; phylum Basidiomycota; class Microbotryomycetes; order Sporidiobolales; family Sporidiobolaceae; genus Rhodotorula; species Rhodotorula paludigena. The sequence goes on from BQKY01000011.1 coordinate 135,575, forward strand.
AGCAGCAGCTCCGCTTCGGGAGCAAGGAGGGCGGCAGGGAGCTCGAGAAGGAGTACAGGCGCCAGCTGAGGGAGGTCGAGCGCAGGGCAGAGCATGCCGGAGCCGAGAACCACATCAAGGAGACGCTGCCCGTCTACTTTGTCGAGCAAGGTGCGTTCACCGCTCACGCTTGTCCCCTGCTTGCTTCCGCGAGCCCGGACTGAATGAAGCGCTCGGAAATCGCAGGCGACAGCGTGGATGCATCCGCTCTCGAGCGAATCGGCGACGAGATCAACGCGCTGCGACCACAGTCGGTGATTCTCCTCGTTCCGCACAAGTGCGTGATCCGCGTCTGCGTTTGCCGAATGCCAGCCTGACACGCCAGTCTGCAGGACTTCGACGTCGCACGTCCTCGTCTCGACCTCGTCGACCATCTCGTCCGACTCGTCCCCTCCGCTCGCATTCCCGTCAAACCCGCGCCTCGCCTCGCACCTCCTGCGCACCTTTGCGCACCTCGCGCCCTCGGGCGTCCCCGCCGCCGGCTCCTCGCTCATCTCGCTCTCGCCCAAGGCGGCGCGCGTCCTCTCGCAGCTGGGGCTCAACTCGGACCTCGAGCTCGTGCAAGTAGCGCTGCCCGTCCTGCCGAATAAGCAGGACGGGTGGCCCGCCGAGCGCTGGTGGGACGTCGGCAAGGCGCTGCACTCGCTCTTGCACGAAGTCAAGCGCGAGGAAGTCGAGCGCATGCCGGGCGTCAAGGAGAAGCGCGAGGAGTACCGCAACGTAGTCGTGCTCGCGCTCGGGTCCGCCAAGCCAAAGAACGTGCGTCCAGGCCGCACCTTCTGCTGCTCTTCCCAGGTTCTCCATGTGCTGACTTCCGGTCTCATTCAGGCACCAGAGGTATTCCCGGCGCTGCTCGAGTCCGCCCTCGCGCACCACACTTCGCACGCGCGCGAGCTGTCGCTGCACTCGCTCTACAGCAGCACGAGCGGGTCCAAGCCGCAGCGCGCCGTGCGCGCCGACCTCGTCGCGCTGTATGCTGCCGTCGCTGCGGCGGGCGAGGGCGAGGGGGAGCAGCTGGGCGGTCGGGACGCGGTCGGGTGGAGGTTGGGCCACTTGCCGGTCCGGTAGAGCATGCAGCAGCGGTTGCATCGATGAGTACGTATCGTCTCTCGATCCTGAAGCTTGAAGAGAGATGCTGCAAGATGGTTGCGATGTGCTGAACGAGCGAGGGGAGGAGTAGGGAGGTGAGGTGGGGGTGGTCAAAGGGTATACCGCTACAAGTACAGGCGACTGCCTCCGTCTACCACGCCGCGACGAGCGTCTCTGGCACCACGACAGGCGCCGTCTCATGCCTTGGGGCCCGCCGCCTCTCCCCCTGCCGCCGCGCCGCCCTCGGCCGCCGGTCCTGCGCCCGGCCCGCCGCCCATGGCGCCCTTCATCTCGGCCTCTATCCGCTCCTTTGCGCGCACAATCTTGGACTGGAGGTAGTGCGACGAGTGGGGCTTGCCCTCGGCCGTCAGCGGCGCGTTGGCCTTGAAGAGGTGGTCGAAGTTCTGCGCAACGACGACGTCAAGTGTCAACCTCGTGCTCCCCGATGCGCAGCAAGCTCTGCGCCGAGTCCAGCCCGGCGCAACGCAAGCATGGTCGCGGGCAGCGGGAAGCGGGCGAGCCGAGGACGCACCTTGAGCATCTTCTGCAGCTCGGTCTCCTCTGCGGCCTGGATGCCCGTGCGCTGCACGTTGAGGATGTTTGCAGCCTCGTCGAGCGTCATGCCGAGGTTGCGGGTCAGCGCGTCGACCTGCCCGCGGCCTCCCGCTGCTCCTGCGCCGGACGCTGCTGCCTCGCCGCCTGCGCGGGCGTCTGCGGGGAGGGTGAGCGCGGGTCAGCCGGGGGTTATGCGAGTGCTGGAGAGCGCTCGAGGGGCGCAGAGTGCCTCGGACGCACTGCGAGCGGCCTGGCGCCACGCCTGGACAAACGCCTTTCCGAGGATGGTCGAGCCGAGGTAGACGACCTGCGCGATCACTCGTGGTGCAGACTGCGAGGTGCACGAGTCAGTACACCGCTCGCTTGACCCGCAGAGAGCCGGCTTGCCATGTTGACGCGCAGAGACGGTGGCAAAGAGATGAGGACGAGCACCAAAGTCCCGATCACGCCGCATTCTCGCAAGGAGCTCGAAGGACAGCCTGGCAAGGTTTGTGAGAGACCGCTTGCACCGACTGCAGGCCCGGCAAAGTCACAAGTGAGGCCGACACCCTCTCGCTCCGCCGCACCGCGCACATCTCCGGCAAAGTCCTTGCAGCCGGCCGACGCGGTCTACAGGTCCGGATTCAGGTCGAGGTCAAACTCAAACTCGTCCTCGTCCATCCCGTCTCCCGCGCCTGCATCTCCGGCGGCAGCCTGTGCCGCTTCGTGCGCCTTTGCCTCCTGCTCGAGCCGCGCCGCGACGTCCGCTTTGCTGGCCTGATCGGGCGGCGCGCCAGGACCAGCGCCGTCTCGCCGACCTGTGAAATCAATACCGACCCGAGTAAGCCCGCGCGTTCGGGACAGGCGAGTGCCGAAAACGCACCTCCAATCTCCTCCGTCTCGCCCAGCCCATGCAGCAGGCCCTCGCGTCCAAACTGCAGCCTCCCCCTCCGCATGACCGCGTCCGTCGGAAACGGCGGGATCGCGCCCGCCGGCAGCGTCCGCCCCGTCGGGTCGGTCGCGCCCACCCCGCGCAGCTTGACCTCGGGCGGGAAGAGCGACCTCGGCGGCGCCGACGTAAAGGGGGCGAGGAGCCGCGCGTACGAGAGCAGTCCCGCGGGCGTGAGGTGCGCGTCTCGTGCCTGGGCGATCGCAGCGCGGTCGATCGCGCCCGACGCGACGACGGGGTCGAGCTGCGCGACGCACGCCTGGAGCTGCGCCGCCGCGCGGTGCCAGGTCGAGTCGAGCGTGCGGAGCGACGCGACGAGCGCGTCGATGCGCCGCTGGCGCTCCTGGTGCGCGGCGTACATGGCGAGGAGGCGCGCGAGCTGGGCGTCGACGCGCGCGAGGGCGTCGTACAGCGGTGCGGTCGCCGCTTGCGGGTTCGCGAGCGGGTTCGAGCCCGACGAGAGGAGCGTGAGGAGCTGGATCGACAGGTCGGTGAACTCGGACAGGAGGTGCGAGATCTGCGAGCCGATGGGCAGCGAGGGTGAGGGAATTTGGGCGGCTTCGGCGGGCGTGAGTTTCGGTGCAGGCGGGATGGCCGGGACTGCCATGCTGGCGAGACGCTGCAGTGTTGCTGAACGAGCAAGGAGATCAGCCCGCGTCCCTGATGAAGTACATGCGGGTCGCGACAAGGTGCTGGAAGGCCACAGTGCGGCAATGTCGCGGAGAAGGGCGTGCATCCGCCTGCACGAGAGAGCGTCTAGTGTGCGCTGTAATTGTGCCGCGAGCATGGCCGTCGCTCCCTTCGTTCCTACACCAAGCCTCGTTCCATCCAAGAGGTCGAGCGAGGTCGCCAGGTCGCATGCTCGTCAGAGCGGCCCAGCTACTTCGCCAGGAATGCGCTAACCCCTGCAAACCCCTGCCTAGCTCCGGCTCCTGCTCCCTGCCAGCGACAGTCGAGCTCGCGGATGGCTCGCCCCACAACGAAGCGATGAAGTCGGTGGAGGAGCGAGAGCAGCAGACGCACGCTGTTGGTTGGTGCTGAAGGGTGCACAGCGAGCCTCTGCACTGCCTGGGAGTCCGGAAAAGCGCTTCTGCGCGAGCGATGGCGAGAAGGAACGACGTCAAGCTGTAAGTTCGCGGCTCTCCCTCGTCCGCTTCACTCTGCCAAGCTCCTTTTCCGCCGTACAGGCGACTCAACGTGTACATAGACTCTGTACATAGTCTCGGACTCGGCTGTTGTGCTAGCTCGGCTCGTCTGCGCCTCCTCTCGCCTCTTCCTCCTCCGTAAATCGAGGCAGACATGGGCGTCTCCAGCCTGAGCTCGTTCGTCAAGAAGCAAAACATTGGCGGCGTGCTCCTTCTGCCCTCTCCAGCCGAGCCGACGCCCATTCCCGCAATCGTCGACGGACTCGCTTTCGCCTACCATGTCGGGCTCGTCGCGACGTTCGAGGGCGGAGGGTACCTCCAGATCCGGCACAACGTGCGCAAGTACATCGAGTACTGGCGAGCATGCGGGCTGGACCCCGAATTTGTCTGGGACGGTGCGCTTTTCTCGCGAGAAGCCTCTGAACCGCCCAAGGATCTCACTTTCTTCGGGCAACCAGGTCCTTTCGACGCTGAAAAGCTTCCTACCGTCATCTCGCGTTCGAGTCAGTCTCTCCAGCGCTCGATCAAGTACATGCGACTGCCCGACACGCTGCGAGGGCAGCACCAGCATGCGAGTGCTGCAACTCGCCTTCCGCCACTCGCGCACATGGCCATCTCGGCAGAACTGGCGCTGCTCGGCGTCCCTAGTCACTGTGCCGAAGAAGAGGCGGACTCGCCGACAGCGGAGCTGGCGCAGCGAAGAAACGGATTCGTCATCTCGAACGGTACGTTCACGTGTGTTGTTCGGCCTGCGTGACACTCACCCTCTGAACCCGCAGACTCGGACTACTTTATCTATCCCGCCGCATATCGAGGCTACGTGCCACTTGGCTCAATCGGATACGGGCAATTCAACCAACCTCGCCTGGAGCAAGTCCCGCCCGATCAACCCGCATCGCTGCATCTGCGTGTCTACCACCCGGCATCTATCGCCCGCGCCTTGTCTCTCCCCGCTCCGTTTCTTCCCATTCTCGCCGCACTCGTCGGCAACGACCTCGTCAACTACTCTGCCGACCTGCACGTCCCTCGGCACTCGAAGCCCTTCCCAGGCCACGTCGACCCGCGCGAGCTCCTGCGCATCTCAGGCGCGCTCTCGACCTGCGTCCGCATGCCCGTCGACACGCTCGCCCAGGTCCAGGACGTCGTCTTTGCTGTCCTTCCGCTCCTGCTGCAGCGCCCGGCGCAGGACCCGCTCATCGTCGCCAACCTCGCCGGCTCGGCATTCGCGTACGCGCTGCGCCCGCTCGAGCACCCCTCGCCGACGTTCCCGCTGCACGCGCGCGCGTTCGACTCGCCGACGCAGGCCGTCGCGCGCGAGGCGTACCACCGCGCGTACAAGGCCGCGCACCTGTCATCGTTTGTCCTGCACACGCTCAAGCACGGCGTCGTGCTGGTCCAGGGTAGCGTCGAGATGCCCGAGTACCAGTCGCCCATGGTCTCGCTCGCGCGGCCGCTGCGCCTCTGGGTATACGCGATCCTGCAGCAGAGCGTCGGACTGAAGAGCGGGACCATCGTCGAGTACGTCCGGCGACAGGACTCGCTGCATGCGGCCGAGGTGCCCGTCCTCTCGCTTGCGCAACTCCTCGCGACGAAGGGCGTCGAGCCGCCGCCGACGGCCCCGATCGTGCTGGCGCCCTTCGAAACGCGCTTTGACCTCTTCCTCGCCATCTTCTCGCTCCCGCCTCTCTCTGCCCCTCTCACGCGGACGATCCTCGCACACCTCCCTCTCCTCCTCGCGCTGCGGCACATCCACCTGACGCACAAGCGCCCCTTCACCGCGCACGAGCAGCGCTCTGCGCTCCTCGTCTCGTCCCTCCTCCTCCTCACGCCCGCAGCGCTCTCGTCCCTCCCCTCTCCCGGCGGCCGCGGCGCCCCGCCTAAGCGCGAGCACATCCAGCGGAGCGTCGAGCTCGTCCAGACGCTCGTCGGCGTCAACCTCGTCGCGCAGGCGCTCCTCCTCGACCACCCGGCGGATGCGCCGGTTTGGATCGACGCAGAGGGCGTGCGCGCGCCGCATTGGTGCTTTGACGGGAGGGCTTTCCACTCGCTGCTGGGCATGCGCGAGGTCGAGCTCGAGCGGGTCGTGCAGGGCATGCCGGATGAGGTCCGGAGGCAGGTGCTCGAGATGGAGGCGTGGACGATGCAGGCCTTGTAGGGACGCAAGTAGCAGCAGAGCTGCAGCGACCGCGAGCCTGTGCATCCTGAGCTGCCCGGCTGCGACGGTCCATTCGCACTCGAAGAGGACGGGCCGCTCTGCAAGGTATCATTCAACGCTTCTTTGCACACTTTCAATACAGAACAGATGTCTATACCAACAGCATTCCCAGCGGAGAATATTGTTATCGGCTGAAGTCCTTTGGATTGCCTTTGGAGACGAGGCGGGCGTGCCCCTTCGAACTTGGGATCGTCGCCGGCACTTCCGCAGTCGAGCCGATTCGGTCGACGCGCCGTGGACGGGCCTGCGACTTACATTCTGCGCTAGGTAAGTACGAACTTTGTCGTGCACTAGGTACCGGTAGACAATTGACGTGTTCCGAGCAAAGCCGGGCCAAACAAGGCCGAGGCGGAAGGGGAGTCGACGAAGAGTCGACAGCCGCCGCCCCTCTCCTTCTCTGTTGCTCCTGCTTCACGCTTACACACGTGCCTACTTGCTCCGCGTTTCTCAGATCTCATGGAGAGCCGCGAAGACTGGCGCAACTACGTCTTTGATCTCGACCCCGAACACGAGGACTTCGAGAAGGCTCTGGAGGTTCTGGGTCAGAATTAGTGCGTGTCGAGCCGCTCTTGCCTGCAGGGGCAGCTACCACTTGGCTGACGCACGTACACTCTGTCGCATAGCCGGTTTCTCGGCGAGGATCCGCAGCCGGAAGTGGACGGCCGTCCCGTTGCCCGGATCCATATCCAGGACGTATCGTTGGGTGATCTCAATGAGTTCAAGGCAAGCCTCATCTCAGGGTCACAGGTGTTGTGCACATTAAGAGCGCTTGCTGACGCTCTTAACTGGCTCCAGCGTGGTTTGGGCAAGGTCATCGTCTCGATTGGTGCGAATGTTCTGTCCCTCACGTTCCTCACACCGCCTTGCTGACAACTTGCTCTGCACACCTGTAGAGGAGGAATGATCAAAAAACCGTGGCTTGAAGTACGTTGCGTCAAATGTAACACACCAATCAAATGTGCTGCCTTCCTCGCGACAAGCGCACTCGCACCGCTAAGCACGAAACGTCTTACGCTGTGCACACTTGCGCACTCTTCTTGTCCGCCATTTGACTGCTCAGGCGGGTGCAGCGGCGCAGGCAGAAGGTTCGGCTCGAGAAAACCTGGTCGAAAGGGAACGGAAGCTGTGCTCTGCTCCGACTCCCTTCTGGTCTCTCCTTCCCGCTTCACGCTTCCAGACGGGCCCGCTTGCTCCGACTGTTCCCATTACCATGGACAGCTACAAGGTGGCTCTCTGTCCCGGGACTGAGAGGTTCAGCGACGCTCTGGCTGCATTGAACGGTCTGAGGTGGGTGTGTAAAGCTCTTCTCGCCCAACCCTGGTGACACACCGCGTGGCTGCCCACCAGCCTACGCTTCAAGCACGCAGCGTGTTGTTGTGGAGAGTAAGCGCCCAGAGCAGGCTGAGGACGGCCACTGGGTCCGAGGCCGCTTCACCCACGGTCTCCGACTACAAGGCAAGCCACACTGCAACGGCAGGTCTTGTGCGCGTCTGTTGAGGCTCGCTGACGCCTGCACTGGCCAGAGAGCAAATACAGTGGCGTTGTCGTCTCGTTCGGTGCGAACATTCCTTCGCCTCCCCTGCGCCGTTCACGAGCACTGCGCTGATGCTGCCCATGCACACCGGCAGAGCTGGAAGAAGAGTAGACTGTTGTGTTCAAGCGAACGGCTGTGTGTCATCCGGTTTCGCAAGCGCTGCACCGAAAGCCATGCCCCTTCGTCGGCTGCTCTTCGTACTTCGTATCGCCGGGCGACTCCGCAATCGAGGCCGGGTCGGCCGAGTGACCCTGCGGGACTTGTGCGGGACGCATGCTGCGCCTGCGCTGAGAGCGAACCTTGGCGAGCGCTTGACGTCTACCTAGCGTTTTCGGAGCGACCTCAAGCGAGATGAAGCCGAGGCGAACAGAAAGTCGACGAACAGGACAAGCGCTTGCTCTCTTCCGCTCTCTCCTTCCTGCTTCAAACTGCCCACGCGCTCACTCGGCCCACATTCCCTCATCACCATGGACACCTACAACCTCACTCTCAGCGCTGCCTCCGGGGAGTTCGGAGATGCTCTGAGTGCCCTGCAGGGTCTCTGGTGCGATTCGAGCCTGTGTTGCCTGGCACGAGCTACAATTCGCTTTGCTGACGCTTGGCGATTGCTTTACGTAGCGGCAATGTCATCCCGGACAGCGAAGGGCCGCAGCCGGATGAAGACGGCCGTCCCCTCATCCGCTTCCGCGTGGAGGGTGCGGCACCGCCCCTGATTGACGACTTCAAGGTAAGCCGCCAACTGTGACAGACCCGTGAACAGTCCAAAATAGGCTTGCTGACAAGTGCGATCGCTTGCAGCGCAACTACAGCGATGCCATCGTCTCCTTCGGTGCGGAACCTCCCTCACGTCCTATGCACTGCCCATGCGTGTCTCGCTGACGCTTACGCCTGCCCGCTCACAGAGGAGGTACAGGAGTAGATCTTGGTTCTCCAAGACCCCGTGTGAATACAACAAATAGCTGTGCTTCTTCCTGTTCGACGAGCGAACTGCTTTGACTCGCACCGGAAGGCTGCTTCGTCTCACTTGCATTGTCCTGCGCTGACTGGACAGGCGCGAGTCTACCACAGGAGTTCCGGCAGCGGCGCATGCGCAATACCTTGCGTCGGGCGGCTTGAGAGGGCTGTTTCCGTGCCTCGCTCTGCGCCTGAAGCTGCATTCGGAGCGACAGTCGGTCGCTGCTCACTCAATCGACCTCACTACGCTTGCTTGGGACCTCTAGCTACTCAGGACGCTCTGCCAGCCGAGCGGTGCAGCACATAGCCGGGCAACGCTCACGCCCAACTCAATTTCCACCTCCGCCTCCACACCGAGCAGAGCTTCTCGCCCTACTGCACCGTCGTGACCTCGATGCCGCGCTCCCACAGCTTGTGCCCAAGCCCAGACCACCGGTCGAGCCTGGCTATGTCGCGCGCGAGGGCGCCGCCGACGCGGAGCGTCGCGAGGTGCGGTAGGCCCGGCGGGTCGAGGAGGAAAGACGCGAGGTCGGGTGCGGCGACGAGGGACGTCGTGAGCGAGAGGTGGCGCGTGTGCTGCGGGAGCGCGGGGAGGAGCCTTTTTGCGACGAGGAGCAGGTCGTTGAGCTGAGGCAGCGGTTGCAGCCCCGGCGTGCTGTCGGAGCGAGGGTCCGTCGTTGACAGTCCGAGCAGAATGCCGCTGTGCGTCGAAGCCATTTGTGCATTGCTGCTCGGCGCGACCGAGTCGCAAAGCGAGCACTCCCTCAGTGACGGAAGCGCGGCGAAAGCCCGCAAGAGGGACACAACGCGCAGAATTACACGCCTGACAGAGCTCTGAGTGAACGAGCCTTTGAGCGTGAGCGACTGGAGATTGGGCAACATCGCGGCTGTGACATCGAATTCCTCAACGGATTCGTCGAAAGGAAGGGTGAGGCGGGTCAGGGTGGACGCGCAGTTTGCCAAGAGGTCTTCAGTCAGGGCACAATTGGTCGTCTCGTGCAGGTCGAGCGACTCGAGCTGGCACGGGTACTTTGATTGGCCGATCCGAGAGGCGTAGAGGCGAACCCATGGGGTGCACGCAAGGTGTCGCATCCTGGTGGTCGTCGGCCCGGACGCCCTGGACGGCGGCTTGTTGACGAGATCGAGCAGGAAGCTCTGGCTCAGCGTGAGGCTGATCAGGCTTGGGTGCGACAGGACGTCTCCCAGGCTGCTTCGCCTGTCGTCTCGTAGCGCGTGACGTGCGCGACAGCGCAGACGTTGAGGAGAGCACACTGCACCGCAAGCACACTGTATAGACTGTCGGACGCTGCGACGCCGATAGACCGGACGAGGCGGGCGAGGTGCGGCGCATCGGCGAGGGTGCTGTAGACCGGCGTGAAATGGTTCGGGAGCTGAATGCGCGAGTAGAGGCACTTCTGCGCGGCGGTGACGAGGCGCTTCGAGACGAGGCAGAGGCTGCGCAGCGTCGCGATGCGGTGCGAGTCGGCGAGTCCGTCGCACGCCTCGACGATGAGGACGAGGAGCTCGTCCGGGAGAGCCGCGGCGGTCCTGAGGGCGGTGTCGCTCGACATGGTCGTGCAGATGCAACTCGGGTCGGGCACAGTCAGCGACCAGGAGCGAGTGAGGAGGTGGAGCACAAGCCGCGAGAGCCTTCCGCGGCAAGTCCGACCGAAGTGGGTCCGAGCGAGAAGCCGGGGAGGCGGTCTCCACGATCTTTCTCAGCGCACACAGGACCCGAAAGCTGCGCTTGGTACGCCACAGCGCACAGGCTCAGCGAACCGCGTGCGCAGCAGCCGCTGGCCAGGCCCGCGCGTTTCGCCTTCACTCGCCACAATTGTCCTGCGTCCTGCGAACCTGACAAGTGGACACTGCTTTACGAGACTCGTATGTACATTCTTGCTGCAAGCGCGTAAAGCGTAAGTGAGGGTGAGCGCTGAACCGAAGGAAACGTAACGCACACCGTCTCACACCCTTCCTCAGTGCGAGCATTCGCCACCTCAACACCGCGCACTGCCTTATTACGCATCTGTCTACTTGTTCTCCTCCATACGTTCTCCATCGAGCCCGACCGTGCCCGCCGTCTCGCCCGCGACCGCCTTTTCCCACGGTTTCCGCCTCGCCTCCTGCTTGGCCTCGCTTGGCTCTCCCGCCGCGAGCTCGTCGGGAATGTCGCGCACGCCGGGAATAGGCGCGCCCGAAGCGATGAGCTGCGCGAGCTCGGCGAACGAAGGTGGGTAGGGTGGGTTCTCGCCGGGAGGAGAGGAGGCAGAGGCGTTGGAGGCGGGAGGGACGGAGGTCAGCGCCTCTTGCGGTTGCGGCTGCTCGAGGTCCGGTTGTGCTTGGCTGTGTGATGCGTATAAACCTAGTCAGGTTCGCTGAATTGGCGCGTGAAAGCCATTCGAGGACCCACGAGGAGAGGAAGAAGGCCTCTGCGCGCTTGACGACGTCGTCGATCTCGTCCTGGGATGCCCCGCGAGCGTAGTAAGGCTGGAGGATGGTCTCGAGCCCGCGCTGTAGCGTATTGGAGAGGGTGAGCTGCCGGGATCGGGCACGAGAAGTGGGGAAATCGGGCGGACGAGGAAGGCAGGATCTGAGAGCGTAGAAGCGCGAGTCTGAGCTGGAGCGGGTTCCATGGGTCTCCAATAGCCCGTACACGCAGCTCGAGCGGGTCCAAGTCGGCGGTCGCACGTCGACCTCGCTGGCTGTGCCGCGCTCGCCTCTCTCCCTCGAACCTCCCACTCGCTTTGTCGCGTCTCAGCCGTGCAGGCTCGAGACAGCATTCACTGGACTGGCAGCCGCACACTTTACCCCCACCCACCAGCCCCGCGCTCCCTGCTCTCGAACTCGCTCTTTTCGTCCTCGACTCACTCGCAAACTTTCCGATCTCCGACCACCGCCTGCCACCCGTTTCTGATCTATAGGCCCCTGGACGACCTAACCAGACCTGCACAGCAGCTCGTGAGTCTCCCTCTCCGCTTCAACACGCGACTTCGCGGGCAAAGACGAATCCAGAGATTATCCTGCGTTATTGACGCTAGGCCGTGCTGCCCTGAACAAGGGTCCGGTTCCGATGAAGCACTCAAACTAATTCTACATGAGAAATCCGAGCCCATCCACCGCCGAGCAACCCTGGTGTACCGTTGAGACGGCATTTTTGACACATGCCTTCGTCTCTACAGGATTTCGCCGTCACGATCCGCCTTCTGTACTGCGCGGTGCGCATGGTGATGTGCTCTGTTGCATTTCGCACGCGGGATCGAAGCATCAGCTCTCTGTATTCGCTGCCGCATTCGGCCTCGTTCATGCTTCCTCCATCAACCATGCGCGCCTTTCACGGGTCCTGCCTGTCGGGGCAAGGTCGTCGCACACGCTGTAGTCAGCTGCAATCTCTGTTTCGAGCATCATCGTTGCACAATTGTCTCGAGCAGAGATCCGAGAGCTTCAGCCTTTCGCTCGGCTTGCGGGCAGGCGAGGTCCGCTTGTGCACAGACTGCTTCCCTCTCGTCCGGCCAACATCATCGGCTGCTGAACCATCGGGGTACTGCTACGTTTTGACTGAATGTCTAGTCGCTGGCCCCACGAGTCTACTCGTCCGTTTTCTGCGCGAGTCGAGAGTCAGCATCCGTGTCTTTGCTCTCTGCAGCAACCTGGAGCGGCCCTCTCTGCGCCGCTCCTCGCCGCTCGTAAAACAAAGAGGACAAGACTCACCCCGAGCACCTCTTCTCCCGCGCCCTCTCGCTCGTGCCCCTCGAAGAACAGCTCGAGCTTGTCGCGCGCAAAGCCCGCGAGCGACTCTGTGCGCGTCGCGCCGCCGTGCGAGAAGACGAGGTGCTGCGGCTCGGTGGGCGAGAACTGTGGCCAGGCGGGGTCTGCGGTGCCGACGTCGCCGACGAGGAGGACGAGCAGGGGTCAGTCCTAGATTGCTCGACCTTGTACGCGCTCGCAGCCCGCCGCTGGCTCAGGTTCCGCGTGCGTGGCCTAGCGTGCAGCGCGCAGGAAAACCCAGAGAACGAGCAAGACAGCGAGACAGCAAAACGCACCGGGGTTCCCCTCGCACGCGAACCTCACCCACCTCGTCCCGACCTCCTCCGCCGTCCTCCCATCCTCCCTCGCCTGCTCCTCCCTCCCCCTTGCCGCCTCTCCCGTCCACAGCGTGCTCGAGTTGAACACGAACGGCAGGTCCATCGAATGCATGATGCGAAGGTGCTTCGCGACCGGGTGCTCGAGCAGGCTCGAGACGCCCTTCTCGAGGCGGTACAGCCACACTGCGGGCGCGTGGCCGCGCGACGACGCCGGCGGGGACGAGAGCGCGCAAGCCTGGTCCCACACGGGGTGGACAAAGATCTGGTCCGCGAGGAGGCGCGAGCCGGGGAGCGCGGCGAGCGGGACGGACGGCGTCGAGGGGTGCAAGCCGCCGAACGGCGCGAGGTACTTCTCCGCGATGCGCGGGCGGAGAGACGAGGGGAATTGCGAGGTGTAGGCGGTGAAGGCTTCGGGGGTGAGGAGCTGCGGTGCGGCGGAGACCGTGTGGGTCAGCAGTGCCTACGAGAGTGTGCCTGACGGGACGACACACGTTCATCGCCTGTGCAAAGATCGTCCCCTCGTCGGCCGTCGTCCCCAGGACGACGCCCTCGATCCACTCGTCCCACTCGCCGCGCTTCAACCTCGCCATCGAGTCCTCAGTCCAGACCGCGCCCTCCGCCGCGCGCGGCTCGAGTGTGAGCGAGAGGCCGGAAAAGTTGTGCGCGGCCGTGTGCAGCGAGAGGAGCGCCGAGGCGGGCGTCGAGCGGAGCGCGGCGAGGCGCGCAGAGGGCGAGGAGGACGAGGCGATGCCGAGCGACGAGAGGATCGAGGCGTAGGCTGGGTAGGCCTTGTCGACGGGGCGGAGCATCTGTGCGGACAAGCCGATCAGCGAGGACTCTCCCGTTCGGCTTTTGCGCCGGCCAGGCGGGACCCGTGACGAAGGACGCACCATCGTGTTGGCCGCGCCGCTCTGGCAGATGGCGCGCGTGAAGAGCCTCTTGCCGCTCACGAGCAGGTGCGAGATGATGAACGCGCCAGCCGACTGTCCAAAGGCCGTCACGCGGGCCGGGTCACCGCCGAACGACGAGACGTTGGCTTGCACCTGCGTTGAACGGGCGGGACGTGTCAAAGGGGACTCCGAGGTGCAGAGGCACGAGATTGCGCGCACCCACTCGAACATCTTGACGACGTCGTACAGGCCGTAGTTGCCGCACAGGCCGTTCGGGTCATCCTGCGCGAGGTCCTCATGCGCGCAGAAGCCTGAAGTAAGCCGCGTCAGCTCGGGCGTCGACTCGAAAACGAGAGAGCGAGTGACGCGCCAAAGATGTTGGTGCGGTAGTTGCCCGTGACGACGATGCAGCGCTGGCCGCGCGCGGCAGATGCGCGCACCAGCTCGGTCGCGTCGTAGAAGAAGCGGTCGGCCGAGCCGTTGTTTAATGCACCGCCGCTGTTTCATGGAGAGCCGTCAGACCGTGTGTCTCTCCAAGAAGGCGCAGGTCCCCGCGACGAGCCAGTAGCAAGACGCGCGCAGACGAGGATGAGCGACTCGGAGAGGAACACGACGCACTAGACCCAGACGAGGACCGGCAGCTTTTCGCCCTCTTGCACGTCACTGGGAGCATAGACGTTGACAAAGTGCGAATCCTCGCTCGTCTTCTGCTCGCGCATGAGGAAGCCGGGCAAGCGCGCGAGGCTGCGGCATATCGTGTGGCGCGAGCATCAGTTGGCTGTGGTGGTGCACAGACGAATCGGGGCACGCTCGATGGACGCACAGCATCTCGGTGTTGCTGCCCGGCTGCGGAAATGCCGACCTGTTGCGAGGTGCCCGAAGAGCGAGATGAGCGTGAAAGCGGGTTGCACGGGTGCGGACCGAGAAGCGCACCCGTAGTCGAAGCACTGTTTGGGGTCGGTCCATGGCTGCGGGTCGGTGGGACGCTTCCAGCGCGCTGCGTGTGCGTAGGGGATGCCCTGGAGAGCGGAACCCGGCAGTGAGCGATGCCCGAGGCGGGCGGAGTTGAGCGATGCAACCCTTGGAGAGGGCACGAGGGCAGGGCGAGGGACGCACGAGCCACTTGTTGACGGGGGCAAGGGTGCCCTGGCTGGCGTGGTTTGGGTCGAGAGCGGGCGAGGTGAGCGAGAGCGGGTGGGTGTCTGCGAACCCGGTGACAGGCCCGTGTGCCGTGTGGACGGTGAGGCTGAGCGGGGCCATCTGAGTGTGTGTACTGCTCTGCTCTGCACTCGGCTGCAAGTCTGCGGGTGAGGCGCAGGCGACGAAGAGGCAGACGCCGGCTCGAGGTGGAGCCGACAGCGACGAGTGCGGCTCTCTTCCCCGCGCAAGTTGCACTGCAGAGTGTGCGAGTGCAGCAGAGCACACGCCGAGATGGCCAGCGCACACCGCACCCTCGTCCTCTCGTTCCCCTCGCTCCCCGCCTTCCTCGCCTCGTCCGCTCACCTCGCCCCCGTCCGCTCCTCGGCCCGCGCCACCCGCACCCGCCTCCTCGTCCTCGTGCGCACCCCTGCACACGCACCCTCGCCCTGGCTCGGCCCCGCGCCTGCCCCCGAGACCGGCACCGCCTCCTCGGCCGACCCCGCTCCCCCACCTCTGCCACCCCCGACCGCCCTCTTCCTCCCGCTCGAGCGCGCACTCGCACGCACCTACGCGGCAGCCACCAGCGCCTTCTTCGAGAGCGACGACGGGCCCCTCAAGAGCGTCGACGTCGTCGTCGAGCAGCTCAGACTGGTCGGCGGCGTCTGCGTCAACGAGACTGAGCACGGCGACGTCGACCGGTGGGAGTGGGACGGCGACGACAACGACGACGTGCTTACGAGTGCATCGGGCAAGGGCAAGGGCCGGGCGGACGACCCCGCGCCGGCGCTTGAACCCGCAGTTTCGGGAGACGAAGCGGCTGCCGTCCCCTCGATCTACCCCGTCGTCGCGCTCGGCGGGACCTTCGACCACCTGCACGCGGGGCACAAGATTCTCCTGACCATGGCCTGCGCAATCTGCTCCGACAAGCTCATCGTCGGCGTCTCGGGTGCGCTTTTCTGCCCTCCCTCTCCCGTCCAGCCAGGCTCACAAATGGACCCGTGGTACGCAGACGAGGTCCTGCTTCAGAACAAAAAGTACAAGCACCTCCTCGAGCCGCTCGACGCGCGGATACGCGCCGTGGAGCAGTTCGTCGCGCTCGTGCGGCCCTCGATCCGCTGCGACGCCGTCCCGCTGCAGGTGCGTTGCTCGCTACTCGGCACGGTCTTGAGGACCTGGGTCCCTCCTACCAGAGAATCGTCCTCATTCAATCTTTGGCTTGCTGGGCACAGGACGTCTACGGTCCGACTGCGCACGACCCCTCGGTCGGCGCGCTCGTCGTCTCGGACGAGACCCGCTCGGGCGGCGACACGAGTGCGTCTCCGCTCGCTCCCTCTGCCTCTCCCACTCCTGTATGGGCGACAACTGATGCACCGCCGTCCCGTCCAGTCAACACTCTTCGGCGGGAAAAGTCCCTCTCGCAGCTGGACATCTACACCATCTCGCTCGTCGCCGACGACGCCCGTCTCCCCTCCTCCTCCTCCTCCGCGGCTCTCCCCCCGTCCGACCCCGCTGCTGCTGCTGGTGGTGTGGCAGCCGAGGTGCCAGTCAGCGCCAAGATGGGGAGCACGGGCATCCGCGAGTGGCTGGACCGGAGGAGGAGCCGACTCGGCGGACCGTCTGGGCGCGGGAGTAGCACAGACGGCGAGACGCGCGGGGCGGTCTAGAAATCCCCCGCAAAGAGAGGGCGCGTGTGCAAGCCAGCCAGACGAAGCTCTTTGCGCCGCCGCGCGGAAGAGCCACTTTGGAGAAAGCATGAGCAGGGCGGACCGTCCGACGTGGTGAGGCGCGCTTGCGTGTCTGCGCGGTCTCGGACCGCTTGGAGCAGTCGCGCTTGCGTAGATTGCGTGCCTGCCTCGCCTGGATGGGACATGTGCGAGGTTGGACGAGAGAGGTGGTGAAGACGTCGGGCGCGCGAATAGACGGTCGACGCGGTATGGGTCAGCAATTAAGCAACTCTAACCAAGCTCTAGCGGGAGTGAGGGGAGAGCGACAGATGGTGAGGATGGCAGGGCAGAGCAGAGCGAGCGAGCGAGCGAATACAACGGTGAGATAGGGAAAGTCTACAAAGAATATATATAGCCCTGGCTCACACGCCTCGACCGTCGTTGCGTCCTCGCTCCTCCTCGAACCACGCATACCGTCGCAGACTCGTACAGCCTCGAGGCGAGTCATCAGGCGTAATAATGTCGCCCTACGCTTTGCTCAGCGTCCGCGCAGCGCATGCCGGCCTCTTCTCGTCTGTCGCGGTCGGACGCTTCGCGCTTCGCGGCAGTCTCCTCTCGGCGCAACTCCGGCCAGCGCGTCAGTCCAGCAATCGGGCGTCGCAGTCACTGCTGCTGAGAAGTCCCGTTCGGGCCGACTGCGGATTGTCTCGAGGCGGGGAGCCAAGCCTCGCGCTTACGGGCGCCGCCGCGCGCTTGTCTTCGGCGCGCACCGCACGCGTATTCTCACGTCAAGCATGGCGTCTGTGTGCGTCGCCGAGCCCGTGCAGAGGCGCCGCACGGCGTCAAGAGCTCCGCTGGTTCGATTGCGCCTCGTTGGCAGAAGCTCGGTGACCCAGCTTCACTTCGCTTTCGCTCCCTTGCTCGTCTCGTGGCCAGGCTATCTGCTATCCAGACAGACATTCCCTCTGCTCAGAAGGCCGCCAAGATGTCATCGCCAAGCCCTTTCAATCCTGTGCTCCCCCACGGGCAGTCGCACCACATCCTTCCCGACAAGGCGCAGCAGGATCGCGCGGTCGAGGAGGACGAGTCGCCTCTCGAGTCGCCCGCCGAAGAGGACCGCCGGGCCCGCGCCGACGTTGCCAAGCTCGCACGCACGATGAGCCGGCGCTCGCAGCCCGGCGAGAAGGACGTTGCCGCGGGCGACCCGCTCAACCCTCGACCCGACTCTGCCTTCGACCCGTGGTCACCGCGCTTCGACGCCGACGCCTGGACCCGCGCCGTGTGGGAGCTGTCGTCGAACGACCCCAAGACCGGCCCGCACCGCGAGGGCGGCGTCGCGTTCGAGAACCTGTCGGCCTTCGGATTCGGGTCCGACGCGGACTACCAGTCGACGGTCGGCAACCTTCCGATCAAGGGCCTCGGCGCCCTCAAGTCCCTGATCAGCCATGGTCAGCGCAAGATCCAGATCCTCGAGGGCATCGACGGTGTCCTCGAGCCCGGCGACACGCTCGTCGTCCTTGGCCCGCCCGGCAGGTGCGCTCTCCCTACCTCGTCCGCACAAGGGTGCCTATACTGACGCAGCACTGTGCAGCGGCTGCTCGACGTTTCTCAAGACGCTCGCCAACGCCGTGCACGGCTTCCACCTCGCGGAGGAGACCAAGATCAACTACCGCGGCATCACGCCCGCGCAGATGAAGAAGAACTTTGCCGGCGAGACCATCTACTCTGCCGAGACGGAGGACCACCTGCCGATGCTGACTGTCGGCCAGACGCTCGAGTTTGCCGCCATGGCTCGTGCGGTGCGGCCGTCTTACGCTCGCTGCGTGTCGCGAAGCACTTGTGCTGACCTGTTCTCGCTTCGCAGCCTCGGCATCCGCCTGGCGGTCTCACTCAGCGCGAATGGGCAACTAAGCTTGCCGCCGTCATGATGGCGCGCTTCGGCATCACCGACACCAAGGATGTCAAGGTCGGCAACGACTTCATTCGCGGCGTGTCGGGCGGACAGTGCGTCAGGCCTTCAAGCTCTGGACGTCTGCAATCACTGACGACCGCTCGCACAGGCGCAAGCGAGTCTCGATCGCCGAGGTTGCGCTCGCTGGAGCACCGCTCACGCTCTGGGACAACTCGACGCGCGGTCTCGACTCGGCAACGGCCGTCTCGTTCTGCCGGTCGATCCGCTCGGCGGCCAAGATGACAGGCGGCGTTGCATGCGTCGCCATCTACCAGGCGCCCGGCCCGGCGTACGACTGCTTCAATAAGGCCATCGTGCTCTACGAGGGCCGCTCGATCTACTTTGGGCCGGCCGACAAGGCGCGCGACTTCTGGGTCGCGCAGGGCTTCGAGTGCCCTGAGCAGCAGACGGTCCCCGACTTCCTCACCGGTCTCACATCGCCGACCGAGCGCCGAATTCGACCGGGCTTCGAGGGTCGCGCGCCGCGCACGCCGGAAGACTTCGAGGCGCGCTGGAAAGCGTCGGACGAGTACCGCGCGCTCAAGACCGAGCTCGCGCAGTACGACCAGCGCTACCCGATCAACGGCGCTGCGCTCGAGCAGTTCCAGGCGTCGCGCAACGCGCAAAAGTCGAAGCACCTTGGCCGCGGCTCGCCCTTTACGCTCAGCTACGGCAAGCAGGTACTGCTCTGTCTGCGTCGCGGGTGGCAGAACCTCCTGGCGGACCCCAAGGTCACGCTCTTCCAGCTCGGCGGCAACACCGTCATGTCCCTCATTATCGCCTCAGTTTTCTACGACCTGCCCATGACGACCGGCTCTTTCTTTCAGCGCGGTGTCCTTCTGTTCTTTGCGATCTTGCTGGCCGGTGCGTCAGGTCAACCTCTTCACTACATTGCTTGCTGCACAGTCTGGGCATCCCGCTAACAACACTCATCCATCCGTAGCCTTCGCGTCTATGCTCGAAATTCTCTCGCTCTACGCCGCCAGGAAGACTATCGATAAGCAGGTACGTCCGCTCGCAGTGTGGCCAACGGACTCCATCACAATAATCGTTTTCCTCGGTTCAGGCGCGCTTCTGCTTCGTTCGCCCTTCGGCTGAGGCCCTTTCGTCTAC
Organism: Rhodotorula paludigena; assembly: GCA_036244875.1. Classification (NCBI taxonomy): domain Eukaryota; kingdom Fungi; phylum Basidiomycota; class Microbotryomycetes; order Sporidiobolales; family Sporidiobolaceae; genus Rhodotorula; species Rhodotorula paludigena. Next base: position 154,874 of record BQKY01000011.1, read on the forward strand.
CATTGTGGACTTGCCATACAAGATGGTCAACTGCATTACGTCGAGCCTGATTCTCTATTTCGTGACGAGTGCGTCACTGAACTGCCGCTGGTCGAAGACGTTCTGCTGATCCTCTTGCTCGCCAGACCTTCGCCGCGAGCCGGGCGCTTTCTTCTTCTACCTCCTCATCTCCTTCACCTTGACTCTCGTCATGTCGATGCTCTTCCGATGCACCGCTGCGCTGTCGCGCACGCTCTCGCAAGCCCTTGTTCCGTGTAAGCCTCAGGTTCCCGCCGCACCGATTCTCCGGAAACTCACCCATGATCATGCAGCTGGTATCCTGATTCTCATCCTCTGTCTGTACACGGGCTTTGCCTTGCCAACCCCAAGCATGCTCGGATGGATCTCGTGGGTCCGGTACCTGAATCCGTACGTCTGCCGCTTCAATCTAAATCATCTCGTGAAGCTGCCGCTTGACCGAAAAAGCCCCTCACAGAATCTACTACGGGTTTGAGCAACTGCTCGTCAATGAGTTCGTCGGTCGGCGGTACCTGTGTACACAGGCCGTGCCGTAGGTTTCAGTGCTTTGTCACGTCAAATCCGCTCCTGACGCCTCAGCATTGGCAGATCCGGCCCTGGCTATCCCGGTCTGACTTCCGAGAACGCAATCTGCTCCGCCAAAGGCGCGCTTCCAGGTTGTACGTATTGCCCTTCTTACACACTTGTCACGATCTTCGCGGCTGCCTCTTCGAGACACGAACTCGAGGCTGACTCTGACGTTTGCAGCCGAGTACGTTGATGGAGAGGCATACATCGGCTTGACATACGGCTACCTAGCATCACACCGCTGGCGGTAAGTAGAGTCAATACACCAGTCCTGTCTCCCGCTCACTTCCTTGTGGTTTGTCCGTGCAGCAACTACGGCATCCTCATCGCCTTTCTCGTCGGGTTTGCTGCTATTTATCTCGGCGCGAGTGTCCGTTGCTGCAGTACTCTCCCTTGCGCGCCCGTGCTGACGCTCTCGAGACCGCAGGAGCTCATCACTGAGGCGAAGTCGAAGGGCGAGGTCAAGCTCTACCCACGTTCGCGCATTCCGCACGACGACTCGACTATGACGGCAAGCGCAGGCGATGTTGAATCGCAGGACAGCGGTCGCACTGTCCAGGCTCGCGACGAGGACGACGAGAACGCCAAGGACGTCCACCTTCAGAGGCAGACTGCCATCTTTCACTGGAGAGACCTTTGCTACGACATCCCGGTAAAGGGCGGCACGCGCCGCCTGCTTGAACATGTCGACGGCTGGGTCAAAGTGCGTTTTTCTCACGTCCTCTCACTCAACGGTACCACCTAATCAGCAATCTGGCTGCAGCCCGGTACTCTCACGGCCCTCATGGGCGTCTCCGGCGCCGGCAAGACCACCCTTCTCGACGTTCTCGCCTCCCGTGTCAAGATGGGCGTCATCACCGGCGACATCAGCGTTGATGGCAACCCTCGCGACTCGTCCTTCCAGCGCAAAACCGGTTACGTCCAGCAGCAGGACCTCCACCTTGAGACGGCTACTGTGCGGTGCGGCAGTGTTTTTCCGCTTCATGGTCCACTCTAGCGCTTCGACTGACAAGCTTGCCCCAATGACAGCGAAGCGCTGCAGTTCAGCGCGATACTCCGTCAGCCGGCAACTGTGCCGCGCGAGGAGAAGCTCGCGTACGTTGATGAGATTCTCGTCCTCCTCAAAATGGACAAGTATGCCGACGCCGTCGTTGGCCGCCTCGGCGAGGGGCTCAACGTCGAGGAGCGCAAGCGGCTCTCCATTGCCGTCGAGATGGTCGCCAAGCCCGAGCTTCTCCTGTTCCTCGACGAGCCGTCCTCTGGTCTGGACTCACAGACAAGTTGGTCGATCCTCGACCTACTCGAGACACTCAAGAAGCACGGCCAGGCCATCCTCTGCACAATCCACCAGCCGTCGGCCATGCTCTTTGCCCGCTTCGACCGCCTCCTATTCCTGGCTCGCGGCGGCAAGACGATCTACTTCGGCGAGGTCGGCGACGAGTCCAAAATTCTGCGCAGCTACTTCGAGCGTAACGGGTCCGAGACATTCCCTCCGGGAGTCAATCCCGCCGAGTTCATGCTTGAGGTGCGCCACTCCGTGCCATTCCTGCTTCTTACGTCACATGAGACACTCATCTGTCTCCGCATCAGGTCATTGGCGCCGCTCCGGGCTCGTACACGGATATCGATTGGCACTCGGTGTGGATGAACAGTCCCGAGCGCCAGGCCGTCCGCGACGAGCTTGCACGGCTCAAGGCTGAGCCGAAGCCCGTCAACAAGTCGGCACAGGACGAGTGGGCGTTCAGGGAGTTTGCTGTCCCCTTCCGGACGCAGATGTTTGAGGTGCAGAAGCGCGTCTTTCAACAATACTGGCGCAGCCCCGTCTATCTGTACTCGAAGCTCGCCATCGTCACACTGGTGCCGCTCTTCATCGGCTTTTCCTTCTTCAAGGCCGGCACTTCGCTTCAGGGTTTGCAGAACCAGTGCGTCGTTGCCTCTTGGCTCGCCTTGTCTTCTCACTGACGGATCGACTCAACAGGCTGTTCGCTATCTTCCTGGCGTTCATCACATACGAGCAGCTATTGCAGCAGATCAGTGCGTCTAGGAAGTGCTGAGGGTCAGGGTTGGCCCCCTCTGACACGCTCGTATCCGCATTCTTTCCTCTACAGTGCCTCAATTCGTTCTTCAGCGCGACCAGTTCGAGGTGCGCGAGCGACCTTCGCGCACGTATTCGTGGGTGGCGTTCATGCTGTCGAATATTATCGGTGAGTTGCCCCGGTCGAGGTCTGACCGACTTCCGTGTCTTTAGACTCACCCTTCTTCGAACTGCAGCGGAGCTGCCGTGGCAAACGCTATCGGCCATCATCATGTTCTTCTGCTTGTACTACCCTGTGGGGTTCGTCGACAATGCTCAGTGCGTCGCTCCCTCCTCAGGCATTCCGACTGCGCTGACGTTGCGGCCACAGACCCGGCGAGGTCCATGAGCGGGGCGCGCTCTTCTTCCTCTTCATCTGGCAGTTCATGATCTTCATCTCGACCTTTGCGCATGCCATGATTTCTTTCAACCACTCTGCCGAGGAAGGAGGTCCGTCTTCCGCAACCTCCTTATCTGACTTTACTGGACAATCGTGATCTGACTTGCCGCTCTCTTTCAGCAAATCTTGCCAACGTCATATTCTTGATCGCGCTTATCTTCTGCGGCGTGCTAGCGCCTCCTGGCTCCTTCCCCCAGTTCTGGTAAGCCACGCGGGAAACCCCCCCCCCCCCCCCTCCCTCAGGTCCGCTGTCGACATTCCTGAGCAATCTCCGTCTGCAGGATCTTCATGCACCGCGTTTCGCCTTTCACCTACCTTGCGGGGGTATGTGTTTCCCGCCGCCACCGCAGAGGGCTACCTGATTCGACTGACAAGGCTCTCCACCCACAGGGACTTCTCACATCGGCGCTCGGCAACGCTCGGGTCCAGTGCAGCAACTCGGAGCTGTTACGCTTCTCCGCTCCGAGCGACTCGACTTGCGGCGAATACATGGCAGAGTATCGTGCGTCAGCTGGCGGCTACCTCGTCGACCCGAGCGCCACGGAATGCGAATTCTGCCCGACCGAGTACACCAACGACTTTCTCCGCACTTTCTCGTACAACTATGGCAACCGCTGGCGCGGTACGTCCCGCATGACGCATCTGGTCGACCTTCCCAGTCTGATCTTTCCGTTGCACTGACCCGCAGACTTCGGCATCATGTGGGTCTACATCTTTGTCAACATTGCCGCCGCCATCCTGTTCTACTGGCTCGCTCGCGTGGTGCGTCTGCGTGTCCGACGAAGGTGTATTTTTCGGCATCGTACTGACATTTGGGCTGACCAATTGCACGCAGCCCAAGAAGAGCCGGAAGGAGAAGAAGGCCGAACAGGCCGCGACGTCGACCTCACAGCCACAGTCGCTCCCATCAACCCACGAGAAGAAGATCTAGTCGCCGCCGTGCGCGCGCGATGCACCTCCGCTCCCCTCCCTTTTCAACACATTCAAACCCTCAGTTCTCGTCTCGACCTGCCCATAGAGTCTTCCTTCTCATAGTCGCCACGTTTGCGATACAGAGCGTGCTAGAGACGTACCTGCTTGTACGCTTTGCAGCAATCGCGCTGTGTAATTTGCCTTTCCCTCTCATTAACCCTCGCGCAGGAGATGGGCAGCAGAAGAATAGGTGTTCAAACGGCCGAGATAACACTACAACACGACTGAGCGAGACGGAAACGAGCCCCCACTGCGAGAGAACCTACAGCCATACAGGTACCGGGCGGCCGCGACGAGGGGCAGCCTCCTCGCCAGCACACTCCCTACTCCGCCGCCTTCCCCTCGACGACGTTGTCGAGCCCGAGCCCAGCCTGGCGCAGGTCCGTCATGCTGCCGTTTTCGGTCGTCGCCTCGCTCCCGCGCCGGCTCGCCGCCTTGGACCCCCCGCCGACGGACGAGATCGACGCCGTGTCAAAGTCGTAGTCGCCCGTCGCGGACGAGTCGGTCGCGGACTGGACGCCGCGCAAACCATGCACGCCTGAATCGCGTAGCAGGTTTGAGCAGAGTCAGCCACCCGGTCGAGTCCGACTGTGAGCGAGAGAGCAAGTGCGAGAGAAGGCGCGACGCACCGAGTCCGGCGACCTCCATGCCCTTGAGGTTCTGGTACCCGACGAGGAAGCGCAGGACGTCGCTCAAGCTGAGCACGCCGACGAGGCTCCCCTTCTTACGCGCGGGCTGCCCGTCGCGCGCGGGCACGTCCTCGGGCTCGACGATGACAAAGCGGTGGCAGCGGCGGTCGCGCACAAAGGCGAGGATCGAGGCGAGCGTGTCGTTGGGCGTGCACGTCATGACGCCCGTAAAGTCGGCCGAGCGCATGTTGATGGCGTCGGCGATCGAGAGGTGCAGCACTTGGTACGCGTTCTGCCGCACGAGGTCCTGCGCGGAGGGTTCAACACCACTAGGTCAGTCAAGCGTCCATGCAACAAGTGACCATGCGCGAGCGATAGAGACGCACGACAATGTCGACCGTCTCGTACAGGTTGAGGACTACGCCGTCCTGGTCGACGATCGGGATCGCGCTGATGCCGCGCTCCGAGAAGATGTGCACGACGTCAAACACGCTCGTCTCCATCGTCGCCGTCGACAAGGGGAAGAAGCGGTCCGACACGCCCATCGTCGCCATCGGGTCTTCTCCCTCGCCCGCCTCGTCGCCCGCTCCCTCCGCCGCCTCTCCGCCCGCCGCCTCTGGCAAGACGTGGGGCGCGTTGTACGCATTCGTCGGCGTGTCGCTCCGCGTCTGCTCGCCGCTCGGCGGCTCGTTTGCACGCGCGTCCTCCCGCGCGCCCTCCTCGCGCTGCAACCGTGCCTGCGCGTCCTCCTTCTCCGCTGCGCTCAAATCCTTCGCTTCAGCCGCGTCGCCTGACGCGGTCGGAGCAGCAAAAGCTGAAAGGGGCGCGGTCGGGCCCGCTTCGACGCCGGCGGCGATGGGGGCGAGGTCGACGGCGGGCTGGTACCATGAGACGTACGAGCCTACGCCGAGCGAGCCGATCGATTGATCGAGGCGGGCGCAGTCGTGCGGACACTGTGCGATGTCGAAGGGGGCGTATCAGCTTTGGACCCATTCGCGCGAGGCCCTCACGGCGGAAGCCCAAGTCTTTCTCACGCACGTTGATGGCGATAAACTTGAGCACGCGGTACTGAGTCAAGACGCTGATGATGGTTTCCTGCCCTGTTTGGTCGTCGCGGTCGACAAGGGGGAGTCGCCGTGCATGGGTTCGGACGAGCGCGGCGCAGGCATCGGAGAGGGGCTGGTCGGGATGAACGGAGATGGTCGGCGGAGGCGGCACGTCAATTGCTTGCTCGATTTCTGTGCAAATCGAGCCTCGTCAGCCTTCCTTGCGGCTGACACAGTGACGGGAAGGAGGGGAATGCGCGCACTCCGGAGGCTCTCGAGCTGGAACGCCTCGACTTCCTTGACGACGTTCTCGTACTCGTGGGCGGTCAGGTAGTAGTACTGAATGAGGTGAACGACGTCTGCGAGGGTGAACATGCCGGCAAAGCGGTGGGTCGTCGAGTCGTACAGTGGGGCCGAGATGACGCCTGGGAGGGGGGGACGAGTGAGTGAGTACGGGCGGGTGCAGCAAGCGTGGGCGGGACGGACCATTGGTGACGAGGGCCTGGAGGCTCTTTGTGATGCCGAGCTTTGTGTCGAAGACGATGAGGCGGAAGCTCTCTGGGAGGATGTCGTAGCAGCTCTTGCTGGCGACAAAGGCGCGGATGCCCTCGAGAGCCTTGCGCATCCTCGCCGAGGCGTTGGTCCCGACGGTGGTGCGTGCGCGCGGGAGCGGCTGGCGGCGGAGGCGGGCGCCCGAGGGACGGGGGCGGGGAGGAGGAGGGGGAGGAGGGGGAGCGGAAGCGGCAGGAGAGGAGGCAGGGACGGGGGCAGACGCAGGTGCGCTCGACTGCAGCATCCAAGACAGCACGGCGCTCAGCAGCAACTCGCAACTCGCGGCAGCAGCCAGGCGAAGACACGCGCAGCCGAGGCGCGCAAGGGGCTCCCCACCTCGCGCGGACATCTCCAGCAGAAACGAACGACTCGAAGTGGAATGCATGCAGGAATGGCACAACAACTTCAGTATACAAGCGCCCTCCCTCAGGCCGCGGGTTGCAGGGCAAGCGCGCGCTTCATCGCCTCGTACTGCTGCGGTCGTCCCCCGAGCCCAACCCACCCGTCCAGTCCAAGGGCCTCGATGACATGCAAGGCCTGCTCGTCATCCTCAAGGAGGACGCGGCCCGTCCACTCGTATAGGCCGTGGCGGCTGACAAACTGCTTCAGCGCCGCGACGGCGGGGTCGGCGTGGTGGGGTATGGCAATAGCGGCGGGAGCGCCGCGAGGAGCATCAACGTCAGGCAGAGAGTGCGCACTCTCCGAATCAACGGGTGCTGGCGGCACGAGCGTCACCCTCCTCTGATGGTGGTTGCGCGCGATTCTACGGCGGGCAGCTGCGAGGGCTGAGGCGGCTAGCGGGTGCGCAGGCTGTGACTTGGCTGTATTCGCCAGCAACACGCGCTCTGGCAGAGGGTACAGGTGCATCTGGAGCAAGAGGAGGCCTCGAAAGAAGCGGTGATCAACGAGAACGTCCGTCGACAAATCGACGCGGTCGCTGACAAGCGAAGTAAATCTTCCGCAAGACTGAGCGGAGCACGAGTGAGTGCGCAGTCGAAAGCGGCAACTGCCGCGTGTATTGCCACCGTGACCTCTCCTTTCTTCGGGACAAGTTACGCCCCCTCGTCACGCTCGCTTTCCCTCCTCCCGACCGCCTTCGCCCTAGCTCCAGCCATCCCTCTCTCGCCCGAAGCCACGTTCCCCGCTACCGCGCTCCACAGGCCCTCGCGGATCCGCGCGCCATATCCCGCCGCACCCGCACCCGCGCTCGCGCTCGCACTCGAGCCCGCCCGCGCGCGCGCCTTGTTCGACCCGCTCGCCACCGCGGAGGCAGCAGGACAAGTCTTGAGCGGCTGCGTCGGCGCGGAGGCGAGGCTCGGTAGCTGCGCTGACGGAGGCTGCACGCGCTTCTCCACCGCCACAGCACCGCTATTGGCGCTCTGTGCGCGGTTGTCGCCGTCTGTGCTGCGCACTGTCGGCGTCGGAGAGCCCTCGTTCGACCAGCTGCGGCCGCGTCCTCCCTCGCCCGCGCGCGCGCGATCGAGGCTGCTCGCGCGGATGGTCGATGCGAGCGAGGGTGAGCGCGACATGCGCGTCGACTGCTGGCTGGTCGACTCTGCTCCGTTCGCGTCTGCGCCGACTGAGAGATAGGGTGGCGGGGAAGAAGCGGCGAGGCGGGCGAGCTCCGCGTCCTCGTCGCCGTCATCCTCGTTTGCGTGGCCGTTCAGCGCGGGCGATCCGCTCGACTCGCGCTGCGGAGGTCCAGAGTCGGCGAACGCGCCAGTTGGTAAGAGGGTCGAGGCGCGATAGTCGCTGTGCGAGGGGTCGTACGACAGGCTCAGAATGAGCGACTTGAGGTTCGGGAGCGTGTTGCGCAGGTCGAGGACCGTCAACCCTTGCGAGTACATGAGCTGCACGCGCACCCGTCAGCCGCGCCTCGCAGCCGTATCGCACATCGTGTAGCGCACCTGCTCGATGTTCTTGTTGAGCAGGAACACGGCGTAATCGAAGCGGTACCGGTCGACGCCCTTGCCCCACAGCGGGAACGCGCGCGGTCCCTTCATCATGCTGATCTCGTCGACAATGACGCTGCGCGACCCGCGGCACTGGATCGGGTAGCACAGTGGGACGCTCAGGTACGCGGCGAGGAGCTGCGTCACCTGCGCAGCGAACCCGAGGGCCGAAGAGAGGAGGTCGTCCGAGAAGGAGGGCGGGAAGCTCGAGTTGGGCAGGGGTAGGCCGACGATGGAAAAGAGGAGGTGTGCGGGCGTCTTGCTCGAGGGCGGCGGATCGACCGGCTCGATGGGGAAGATGTGAGAGAGTAGCGTGATAAGCTGCGTGCGACGGATGCGAGACGAGCAGACAAGCTGGTCATAGGTGCGACTGCGGACTCCACGTGAGCGGACGTTAACTTACGCCGAAGAGAGGCCACGCACTGTCGCACAGCAAACTCGTCTTGCTTCTGCTGGAGCACCCCTCTGTTCGCGTCGTCTAGCTCGCGAGCCTGCTCGAGGCGCGCTCTTCGTGCTCGCAGCGCGTCTCGCCGCGTGTCGAGGCGCTCTTGATCTGCAGATCGTGAAGCGTCAGCTCCCGAGGCCAGCCAATCCAGAAAAGGGTGGCGCACCTTCGGTATACTCGCCATCGACTGCCCCTTTGACGGCAAGGAGGTCGTCAACTCGATCCTGCAGCTCAGCTCTTTCCCGCTGCTGCACAGCAACAACATCGTCGACACACCGAAATTAGCACATGAATAGTCAGCCATGAAGAGGCGATCAGCACGCACCAGCTCAGCCCATCCGCTCCCTGCAGTTCCCTCCTCGCCCTCGTCCATTGCCTCCCTCACCCCGTCGCTGAGTGCGCCCATGTCTATCCTCGCGCGCTCAATCTCCCACTCCATCTCCCACACCCTCCTGACGCCCTCCCAGTCCGCCGCCCTCCCCATGCGCGTCTCGCGCCTACTCCGCTCGAGCACCTCCTCCCGCGTTGCCTTCCGCCGCGCGCGCTCCGCCTCCACCACCGCCGCCGCCGAACGCTGCTGCTGCTGCTGTCCCCGCGGACGGACGAGCGTGCCCCTCCGCGCGCGCACCCGGCTCGGCCGCTGTCCCGGATCCGAGACGTTCCCCTGCCCGTCGTCTTCGGCGGCTCCGTCCGACCCGTCGAGCGACGCGCACGACGAGCAGTCGCTGTCGGATCCAAAGCCGGCTTCGTCCTCGGACAGGGCGCGCGCGCGCCCGTTTGTGAGCCCACGCGAGGCGGGTGCGATGGAGCGGTGGCGCGTGCGGCGGTAGGAGCGCTGCAGGAGAGGGAGCGGGGCGGTGAAGTACTCGAGATCGACGGGCGCAGCGGACGGGGAAGAGCCAGAGGCGAAGGGCGACGAGGCGGGCGTAGAGGAGAGGGCGAAGATGAGCGTGTTGGGCGGGAGGGTCGGAAACGCAGTGGGCTGCAGCGACGAGGCGTCAGGGAGCAGACAGGCTATGCGATGACTTGCAGTTGTACGCACATCGCGCCCTAGGCTCGTCAGACCGCTCAGATCGATGTCCCACTCAACCAGCACTTTCCACCTTTCATCGTCCTCCGCCTCCTTCCCCTTCCCCTTTCCCGTCCTCTTCTCCCCTCCCTGACTGCGCTCGCCTGCGCGCGCGGAAGCAGCGCGCATCTCGTCGCTCTCGCGCGCAAAGACGCGCGCGCGGATGCGGCTCTCGCGCAGGCCGGGCCAGCTCGCGAGGCCGGAGTCGCCGGGGAGGTCGGCGCCTGCTGTCGAGACAGAGGCGGAGAAAGAGGTTGGAAAGAGGAATGCGTCGTGCTCGACAGGGAAAGTCGCGTGCATCGAAGCGAGCGAAGGCGGCGAGATGAAGAATGGCTCGGACGGCGCGGGCGCGGAGGTTGGCAACGCGGACTTGGCGAGCGAGACGACAGACGAAGAGGTCGTGCGGCGGCGCATGCCCTTGCGAGGTGAAGCGTCGCTGGAAGGGAAGCCGTTGAGCGAGCTGCCGCTGTCGCTGCGGCGCATGCGCGAGCTCCCGACTGTTCCGCTCCTGCGCCGACCGGATGGTGCCGCTGCATCGGCGGCCACCGGTGGCGGCACCAGCTCAAGCGTGACAAAGCTGTCGACGAGCCGTCTCCGAAGCGCTTCTTCGCGGCGCTGCTTTTCGCGCTGGGCAAACTGAGAGGAAGAGGGCGGCGGCGGTCGCTCTTTTTGCTGCTGCGGTACTGGAAGCGACGGCGGGAGGCGAGGTGCTTGTCGGATCGTTGACGACGAACGCGCAGACGCGACGGAAGCGCGGGAAGTCGACCGCTGGCGGAGGGGAACTGAAGAACGTCCCGCCCCCCTCTCGTCGGTAGGCGGCGCCGGCTCCTCCGCGATGGCAGCCGGGTGAGCGAGGAGCGTCCCTGCACTCGAGGACCGTCGTGGCCTCGTCCGGACCGTCTTGGCCGCATCGGAAGAAGCACCGAGGACCAGTTCCTCGCCGTCTCGCTGCTGCTGCTCTGGCAGCCCGTTCCAGCTCGCGGTGCTGCCGGCCCTCCTCCGTTGCAGTGACTGTAGGAGGTCCTTCGGAGGCGCATCTGCCTGCTCCTGGTGTGAGGACGGGAAGCGGACCCTGTGTGCGGCCGAAGTGGGGGGACGAGGGTGCGAGGCATACGACGACGCGGCGAGGGCCGCCGAGAGCCCGTCCCTGCGCGGATCGAGCGACAAGTTGCGCACGAGGACGGCACTCAGGTGGCGCACGCGACGCTAGTCCCCGCAGTCGAGTCGCAAAGAGCAAGAGCGGGAGGAGCGGAAACAAGGCACCGTCAGCACGAGCGTCGCTAAGGACAGTCAAGAGTGGCACAAGAGCACTGTCTCGACCCAGGACACTCCGCTAGAACTCTGCATAAGACGCACCTGATCGGGGACAACATCGTCCTGGTCGTCACTCGCGAGGTGCAGGTCCCATGTCGACTGCGTGCTGTTGGACCGGGGCAGCACCATGCCCTTGAGCGTGCTTTGGAGCAGTTCAGGCTCGTCAGCAAGCCTCTGAGTGATGCAGGCAGCGAGGGAGGACCCGAACGAGCGGCCGGAGCGGGGCTCAGCGTCCCGCGGCGTCGTGCATTCGAGCGAGGCGAGATGAGCGCATCGCACGAGACCAAACACGCACTCGAGAGCTCGCTCAAAGTGCGCTCACGTGCTCCCGCTGTCTTGCTCGCGCTGGCTGACCCCCGTTCCGCGTCGCAGGCGACCCTCGTCCAGCTCTCGCGCATCGTCGCTTTCCAGGCCAGGCTGCAGCAGCAGGGCGCCGCACAGTATGCTCCACCCGCGCCGAGGCACCTCACAGAGCAGCTGCGCGGAGAGGCGGCCAACTTCGAGGCCATCTGCGACGCTCTCGAGAAGCGCCTGGTGCGTTACTCTCTTGCCAAGCGGAGCCAGTGCGACTGCTGACTGCCTCTGGTCACAGTTGAGAGCCATCGCAGTGCTCGAACGAGACGCTCGTAAGGCCGCCGGCATCTCGCCGCTCCCCGTTCCTTCGCCTGCTCCTGCTCCCGCCGCAGACACGACCGCAGACGACGACGGGGCACTCCCCTTTGCGCTTCCTCCTTCGACTGCTTCTGCCTCGACCGCGCCTTCCGCCAGCAAGGCCGTCCAGCTCGACCTCACCCTGTCTCCATCCCCTCCTCCCGCTGCGTCCACCTCTGCACCCACCGATGATGTGCTCGACGCTTCACTCCCCTTCCAGCTCCCACCGTCGACCGCCACCAATACTTCCGCTCCTCCTGCTGCAGCCGCGCCACCCGCATCGGATCCTGCGCCTATCCCCTCGTTCGATTTCGGCTCCGGCTCGTCCGAAGACATCAACGCCCTTCTCGCCTCGCTCAACATGCCGCCCTTCTCCGTCGGCGAGCCCGATCCAGGCACGGCGGCACAAGCAGACACAACCATGCCAGACCTGTCGCTCGACGCGCTCAGCAACCTTCTCGGCTCTACGTCCGCCGCGACCAGCGCAGCTCCCCCGGCTGGCGGGTCGTCTGGGCTCGACTCGCTCGGCCTCTCGTTCCCCTCGCCAGCGCTGGGCGCACCTGCGTTCCTGCCGACCGCGTTCTCTGCCGCCCCTCCCGCCTTCACAGCCGTGTCCGCCCCTCCTCCAGCAGGCGCAGAGACCGACTTCTCATCGATCGATTTCACCTCGCTCGGTCTTCCCGCCGACTTCGGCGCCTCACTCTCTTCCGCCTCCGTCCCGCCGCCCCAACCAGCAGCAGCGGCAGCCGGAGGAGGAGGCGACGTCGACATGTCGGGCCTGGGCGAGTTTGACTTTGCCGCGCTCATGGGCGGCGAAGCTGCGGGTGCCGATGCGGGACTAGACGAGCTGCTTAAGAGTTTGGGTGCCGGGGGTTCGTAGAATGCCTCCGCAGAGATCGCAACGAACAAGTCAACCCGTGCTACCCGTCTCGCGACTCGAACGGCAGAATGCCGCGATAGAGACTGAACGCTCAACGGATTGCTCACAGACTATGTACACAGCTCTTGCGATACGAACAGGTGGGCCAGAAACGCGGACGAGACCCACTTACCCGCAATTCGCTTAAGTCCCTCCTCCACCGCCGCACCCTCCACCGCCGCACCCTCCACCGCCGCCGCAGCCTCCTCCCCCGCCGCACCCGCCTCCGCCTCCAGACCCGCACGCGCCCCCGCCACTGCTACCCCCGCACCCGGCAGAGCCGCACGCGCCGATCGCGCCGTTGCAGCACGCTCCGGTACTGCGCCAGGCCGCTCCGCAAGGTCAGCGTCCTGCGGCGTTCCGAGGTAGAACGTGGGTGAGCGCACCTGCCACCGCAGCTCGAAACGCCGCCGCTGCCGCAGACGGCGCTGCCGCCCACGCCTGACCCGCCGCTGCCACCGCTGGTACGATGCGCATCTGTCGCGGCGCATCCGCCGGGCGCGAGAGGGTAGCCAGCCGGCCTGTGTTCGCTCGAGCATGATCAGTCTTATGGCAACGGCCGGGCGAGTATGAGAGAAAGGTAACGCACCCGTACGGCCCGGGCACGAGCGGGAACGGCATCAAGAACGCATACTGATGCGCCCTCTCTGCGCCCTCCGGGTCCCGCTCGACGCCCTTCTTCTCGCGTTTCTTCCGCTCCTCGCGCTCAGTCCTCCGACGCCGCGCCTCGAGCTCAGCAAGCCGCGCCGCACGCCGCTTCGCCGAGTGCGGGTGCAGCGGGAGCTGCAGCGCGTTGTGCTCTGACGGGTGTGACGCTTCGGCGTCTGCGGCCGAAGGAGAGAGGGGCGTGAGCGCGCCGGAGGGAAAGGTTGCGCGGGAGGATGAGGACGTGAGGCCGAGGGTGCGTGCGAGACGCGAGACGGGAGCGGCGGAGGGGAGGGGACAGCCGCAGGTCGAGTAAGGGACGCCGAAGCGGCTCTAGCGGTGGGCACAACAGTGTGTGAGCTGAGCAGGCCAGAGTCAGGGTCGGTGAACTCACCTCCCAGGCGCGAGCCGTCACGTCGAACCCGTTTGCGAGCGCATTCTCTTCGACCTTGTCGTCGTGGTCGATAAAGCGCCTCGTACATGTCACTGTGTCGCCCTTATATGTCTCCTTGAGCTGGTGCGTGTGCCAAGCGAGGTCCTGACGAAGATAGGTCAGCGATACATTAGGGCCGAGAGGCGAGGAGAGGACAGACGATGTCGAGGGTCGGAACGAAGAAGCTGGTCGGCGCACTCGACATGAGATCCATGAAGGCGTGATAGCGTGCAACTGAGCGTTTGAGCAAGCTGTCGTCTGTATCGAAGCGACCGGGTGTCGTCCAGCCGAGGTCGTGCATCTTGTCGATGAAGCTGCCTTGGCGGATGACCTGCAAGAGGCGAGTGGCTCAACACTTGACAAGAAAGTATCAGAAGGAGCACGGACAGCCATGGCCAAGTCGAGCGAGAACGGCTCTCCGCGCGTGTAGCATCGCAAGACCGCATTGGCCCTGCATCGGAAGGTTTAGGTGACTCGCCTTGAAAAGTAAACAGAAGCACGCACCCGCGCGGCCGCTTCTTTAAAGCATGCTGTACCATCTCACGGGCATTGAGCATGCTCCACTCCAGACGATTCCCGAGGTCTGCCGCTTCGTCTGACTTTTGAACGACCCATTCCTTGCGCAGCTGTATGCGCACGTAGAGGGCCCGCTTCGAATGCGTCGGTAGCTCTGGCACCGTGTCTGCTGACGAGACCGAGCCGCTGCGCCAGATTATTCTCAGATTTGTGCGACGGCAGGAGAGCTGAGGACCACTTACGCGAGTGTCTGCTCGTGCTCGAACTGTGAAAGCCAGATGTCCTGAACCAGTCTTGCGACGCCAAGCGTCTCGTGCGTCACTATGGGCAGGCGCAAATTCGACGTTGCCAGGCAAAAGCCTTGTTGCGCGTAGCCGGTGCCTTCAGGCGTGACCCACGCTGCGAAACGGGCGGCTCAGCAACCGTGAAGTGCCCGCGCGAGACGCATGACGTACGCACAAACTCCTTCGGAATGGCAGGTAGTAGAGGCAGAGGCCGGCCCTTAGTGACGGCAAACGACTCGAGCGGATCGTACGGAAGGCCGGAAGCTTGCTGCCAGCGAGTAGCATCCTTGCGAGATGGCACTTGCTGCTTGAGGCTTACTGCATCAATGCCCCTGGCCTGTTCGTCACTCACAGCAAGGATTAGCCGGGTCCTGCACCTGGAATGAGGGACAGGCGAAACGTACGACGATGGGCAACATGCGACGAGCTGCTTCAAGGGACGGTACGCATCTGCGCACCCGGTCCTCCTCGAATCGCCTGTGTAGCTAATATGTCAGTATAGGCCTAGAGAGAGAGGCGAAGTGAAAGCGCACAGAGGATTCAGGAGGTAAGCATGCAGAACGAGCGCGACATCCAGTGGCGGCACGATCAGCCGCAGCTGGTGAGCGGCAAAGCCGACCAAAAAGCACTCAAATCGCCAGACGGCGACGTGAACAAAGACTGCCCAGCGAGCCTTGGCGTCGAGCTTGTCAAGTACGCCGGGTTCTCGTCCCGCGCCCGCCTCGACCGCTCCCTTGAGTTGGCGGAATGCGCCGAGCAGGCGGAGGTGGTCTT
Source organism: Rhodotorula paludigena (assembly GCA_036244875.1). Classification (NCBI taxonomy): domain Eukaryota; kingdom Fungi; phylum Basidiomycota; class Microbotryomycetes; order Sporidiobolales; family Sporidiobolaceae; genus Rhodotorula; species Rhodotorula paludigena. Next base: position 170,134 of record BQKY01000011.1, read on the forward strand.
TCAGCTCGTCCACCGTCGTGAAAAGCACATTGCAGCCGCCGCCGACGGCGTGCGACGCGGGGAAGTCGTCGAACGGCGGCGGCCGGTCATCGAGTGGGGGCGGTGAGGGCGGGGCGTCGTATGTCTGGTAAGACGGCGGGCGATCGCTTGCGGTGCTAGCTCGCGAGCTCACGGGCTTGAGTAGCCGCGACATCGTGCGGGACGTCGAGTACCGGTACCTAGACAAGAGCGCGGAGGAGAGGAGGGGGCTCCCCATTTTTGGCGCGGGCGCGGAAGGGACATGGGCCGGACACGCGCATCTCGCGGCACGTGCGAGAGAGCCAGTACGGTCCAGTGCGATTCCCTCGTACGAGTCGGGTACAGTGTGGTGCTACTGAACGTACTCACGGACTCGAGGCGACGCTTCCGAACAAAAACTAGATAGAGCAAGAGGGAGGCAAGGCGCCGTTTGGTCCGAAAGCGACACGGGTTGAACGGCGCGGCAAAGCATTGCAAGTTGCCGTGATCAGATTCAGAAGCGCATGAGAAGGCATGCAAGGGACAAGACAGTGGACTAGGTAGGGTGCGCACGCCCTCTGCTCAGAATCCTCCGCCAAATGCGCCGCCTTTCCCTCCTTTGCCACCTTGGGCATCACCGCATTGTCTTCACCTTTGCCTCCAACGCAGTTGCCCTCTCCCTCGCATCCGCCAATGCGGCCGCCAAGGTTGGCGCTCCCGCTCGCACGAAATCTCAAGATGCGGGACGCTCAGCGCACCTCATATAACGCCCTCATGGAATAGCCCGTAGCGCCGAATTGCAGCTTTGATGAAAGACATTCATGTCAAACACGTGGGTACAGGGGGGAACCGGGAAGTCAGCAAAGAGCGTCACAGGAGTTTTAGCACTTCCACTTTACAGATGGACTAGGGGCGGATGAACTCGAGACGCCAATGCAGAGCCGACACTATCAAGCAGTGGGAATATACATAGCGTTTCTCGCAATGCGACGGTGAGCAGAGAAGCGGGTAATGGCTGAGCTGCTTTAGGTGTGAAAGCGTATCGATGCGCGCAGACAAGCGAGTTCTCTTACATGCAACTTCTCCCAAGCAAGAGCGCCAGCTTGCACAAACTCCCGTTCGCGATTGTATACGCCAGCAAAGCAGCCACGCCGCGGGTCGAGCGCCACACTGCTCAGGTTCATGCAAAGAGTCTCTGAGAATCCGCGAGCGAGCATCGCTGGATCAGGAGCGGACAGCGCACACAAGCGCACGAGCAGCCACCCGGCTGACAGACGGACAGACAGCAACGCCGTCGTGCTAAGAGCGTACGGCAGGCGCGAAGATGTCACCAGCACAGCCGCCCCGGCATGGCGGCGAAGACGGAGTTGGCGCTTGGAAGGGCCTGCGTGGCTGCGAAACAGCGGTCAGCGCGTGGAACGTACGACTGCAGCCGTAGCGGGCCCACCGTGCCTTCCGTCTGCGGGGTTTGTGCGTCGGCGAGAAGGCGTTGCTGATGGAGAGCCAACTGATGAGAGACTCACGGGTCACGCATCGCGCAGTATTCGGCTCAAGAGACACAGCGAGCTGCAAAGGCTCCCGATTCGACAGCATGAGAGCAGACCAGCCGAAAGACGCCGTGGCCGGAGGGGACTCGAGGTCGTCGACGCCCAAGGATCGCAGCTTCCCTCTCGCCCGCTCCGCAGCGAGACCGACCTGCTCCGCGCAGCTCTCACGGACGCGCAAAGGCGCAAGTTATCGTTTCGCACGCCCCTGCAGTGCCCGCCGTCGCTCGCCAAGCAATGTGTTGGCGCACGTGCGCTCTCCTGCTCGATCACGCCTTGCACATTTCGAAGTCCTCCGGATATGACCCGCTTGCCTGAACGCCCTGCTTCGCTTCGTCTGCTTCGACAGGCACGCTCTACGCCTGCGGTCCTCCCGCGTCTGCGTGAGTGCAGGGCCTCCCTCCGCCTCCGCCCACGCTCTGCCCCAATGGCGAGCAACTCCCAGGACCGTCGCTCCGTGCCGCTCGACAAACGACTCATCGAGACAGTTCGCCGCTACTGGGACTTAGGTTTCATTTCATTCGGCGGACCAGGCGTGCACGTCGTCATCTTGCGCAAACGCTTCGTCGATCGCCTCAAGTGGGTCGACGAGACCACCTTTACCGACCTCTTCTCGCTCGGCAATGCCTTGCCCGGCCCAGGATCAACGCAACTGGCCTTTTCGCTCGCGCTCGTACGCAATGGGACGCTGGCAGGCTTCCTGGCGTTCCTCCTCTGGTCCCTCCCCGGCGCAGCGGGCATGGCCGCTCTCGGCGCCGGCGTCCGCGACTTTCCCGAGCGCTTGCCGCCCATCGTCCTCGCCCTCTTGACTGGCCTCAACGCCGCCGCCGTCGGCCTTATCGCCCTCGCGGCGTACCAGCTGTCGAAGGCTGCCATCACCGACTCGATCACTCGCCTCCTCGTCCTCGGCTCGGCGTCGTTCGGCATCTGCTATCACGCGCCGTGGATGTACCCGGTGTTGGTCGTCGCCGGCGGCCTCTCAACTCTCGTGTACGATGTCGGCTCGAGACGAGTCCGTCGAGTTTCCCCATTCTAGCGCGCTTCCTCCTATGCTGACGCCGTGTTGCCTGCAACAGCTCGCTTCCTACAAGCTGCGCCGTGCTCGTGCACCTGTTGGCTCCACACCTTCGAACGTCACTACCGAGGCGCTGTCCGTGAACGCCCACTCGCAAGACATCGAGCTGGAGCCGATCGAGTCGAAGCGCACTGTAGCAGCTGGAGATGACCAGCACCGACGCGCAAGTGCGTGCAGCACCACGCCGACAACTGTGCCTGTCCACGAGTCAGCGACGAACACTGCTCCCGCGGATTCTGCGCCTTCGTCAATGCGCCAGCGCGTGTCCGCTTTGATCGAGCCTTCCCACCAGGCGCCGCCCGCAGTAGCGGACGAAGCCGTCCCGGATCGAAGCACTTCTCTCATGGTGCTCAACCGCAAGCTCGCAATCGTGTCGGGAACGCTCTTCGCCGTCTTCATCGTCGTCATAATAGTCGTCCGGTCTCAGCTCGACGACCCGCCCCGGGCGCTCGACTTCTTTACCAACATGGTCATTGCTGGCGTCATCATCTTCGGTGGTGGTCCTGTCGTCGTCCCGCTCCTGCGCGGCTACACTGTCGACAACGGCTGGGTGCGTCGGGCCTCTTCACATTCCTGCGAAATGAGTCGCATGTCCTGACCGTTTCCCGCTTCCGCAGGTCGAATCGCGCGACTTCCTACTCGGCTTCGCAATCCTGCAAGCCTTCCCCGGCCCCAACTTCAATTTCGCCGTCTACCTCGGCGTCCTCTCACTCCCGTCCAACCCGGCGCTCGGCGCAGTCCTCGGCTGGCTCGGCATCTTCTCGCCCGGCATCCTCCTCAAGCTCGCGCTCCTCCCGCTGTACCACACGTGGCGCAAGCATGCCGTCGCCGTTTCGGTACTGCGCGGGCTGAACGCCGCCGCAGTCGGGCTCGTCTACACCGCCGTGTGGCAGCTCTTCCTTGGTGCGTCCACGTCTCTCGCGTCTTTGCCACCAACTCACCGCGGTCTTGTTCCTTGCGTCCGCAGTCGGCTACATCTACACCTCTTCCAACCCCTCCGCCACCTCCTCGAGCGCCAGCATGTCCGGCCCGCTCACCTCGGACCCATTCTGGGGCGTCGTCGCGAGCGCGGCCTTCGTCGCGTCGCAGTGGTTCAAGGCGCCGCCGGCGGTCACGATCGCTGGAGGGGCGCTCGCCGGAATGGCGTGGTTTGGAGTCGTCGGAGAGGCGGGCGTGACGAGGCAGCAGTTGTGGTAGGCGGCAGGACAGCGCGAGATGTGACATCCTCATTGGTGGCGGGTTCAGGACTGCTGCACTGCTATCTGAGTGTCGAGCGCGAGCGAGCGGAAAGAATGCGATGATAGTCCAACAAGCACGATGGCGGGCATGAGTTCTACTCGGGCTGGAAGTTGGCATAAGACGTCTTGGCTTTCGTCTCGACAAGCTCGGGTGTCGACTCGGCCAGTTGACCTGCCGGTCGGGCTGCGCGGCGAAGGCAAGCAGGGAAGAGTCAGCGACCCGTTGACAAAAGTTGCTATAGAGGATGCGAAACGCACCGGGACTTCCCGACCACTCTGTCAAGCTCGGCACAATCGTCCCCGCACCGACGACTGCACCGTCCGCTATCCGGCTATACTCCTTGAGGATGGCGAGCGGACCCTGTAGATAACATGCGAGAACGGGTTGTCGGATCGAGCAAAGGCGTCAGCAATGAGCTGGAGATTTCGATCGTAGCGTCACGACATAGCGGCTAAATCGGCCGACGTGTCGACCCACAGAAGGAACATAGACGCACGATGATGCACCCCCTGCCAATCTCGACTCCTGTGCCGATGCTCGCTGCCTCGACAACGCTGCCTGCACCTATCGAGACGTGGTCGCCGATCCTCATTGGATAGTAGGAGAACGCTCTGTGCGCAATTCGAGAGGCATTAAACAAAGTCAGCCGGACAACGAGTGAGCGGAAGCGACATGAGAGAGCAACGCACCCGCGATAGGTCTTGTATCCTGGCCTCAGCACGGCCCCCTCGCCAATGTCGCAGTACTTGCCCATGGCAATCACGACCGTCCCGCCCTCTTTCCCGCCTGGCGCCGTGGGTCCGCCTGCTCCTGCCCGCCTCAAGTCGCCGCGAAGGATGCACCCGGGGCGCAGGATGCACTTGCCGGCGAGGACGATGTTCTGCGAACCCGTGATGGTGCTCTGGCGCGAGACGATATTGCCTGTGTCGGTGTGGATGTAGGCCGACTTGGTCGACGAGCCGGAGCGCGACATGGTGCGTGCTCGTGTGCGGTCTTGCAACGCGTGGAATGAGTGCGAGGTCCTACTGGACCTCGGAACAGTCTCGCACGGCTCGGCACTGGTCGCCGCGGTGTGTCCAACCTTGACGAGAGCGTGAAGTGGGGAGAAGAATGATGACGGGTTGAGCGACGACAGGGAGCTCGAGCGAGTCTTTCGGCAAGAGGGGTGGCTGCAGCACAACTGCCAGCAGGGTAGAAGCTCAAAACTCGACCCGTCGAGGTTGTTTGACGAGCCAACCCAGTCGTTGCGACATCGGCACCCTCCTCTTGCTCGGACCCTCGCTCTTGTCTGCGCGGTGAGTGCAGACGCGCAGCCGCAGGGAGACGCCATGCCATTGCCTGACGCAAGGCTGGTCGACACAGCGCCAGCCCCTCCGCTCGTTGCCTCAATCTCTCTCGAGCGTCCGACCGCTTCGAACGACACCTCGCCAGTCTGCCGCATCTGCCTTGGCGAAGACAACGACGACGACGAGCTGGGCAAACTCATCGTGCCGTGCGGCTGCCGTGGAACCGTGAGAGAAGTACACACGCCTGTCCAGGTTCTGCGCTGAACGCGCAACTTCCGCAGAGTCGGTTTGTTCATCAGGAGTGCCTGCGGAGTTGGCGATCTGCAGATAAGCAGAACAGCTTCTATGCATGTACGCATTGTGGCGAGGCATACCGCTTTCGCTCGACGGGCTGGTCGAAACTGCTTGGGAGACGCTGTAAGTGCTCAACCGTTTCAACGTCTTCGCGCTGTCCGGAACAAGCATTGATGCCAGCTCTCACAGATGCTGTAACGGTCATTGCCCTGCTTCTGTTTGTGCTGTCGGCGGAGTTGGCTGGTCGCTTTGTCGCCGGTCCGCTACTCGGACGAGCGGATCGAGACAGCCTTGCTTTGGATCGCACACTCCGCAGTATGCCCCTTCCAGTCTACACCTTGCACCGCTCCGCTCATGACTTTCTCGCAGGCAACTACTGGGACGACTTGTTCTTCATTGGCGGAAAGCCCGCCGGTGATGCAATCCGCGAAACGCTCTCGACTGCCGGAACGGCGCTCGGCGACTGTCGCTGGTCTTCGGCGCGCGAGCTTGTCGCGACACCACCCAAAGAGGTCGCTGCGGATGAAGACGGCTCCACCTTCACCGTGTGGACCTTTGTCAACCCGAATTCGTCGACGTGCGGTCGATACTGGGGGAAGGACCTGGATGACGAGCAGGTTGCTGCACCGCTTGCTCGAGTCTTGTTGTCGCGCATCAAAGGTCTCGCATCTTTGGGTTGGCTTTACGCATTCGGTGCCCGCCTCTGTATGTCCGCTCGCCGGGCGCTCCACAATTCCTCGCAAATGACGCACTGAGCTTCGCAACCCGCTATATCCTTTCGCAACAGATCGTCAATGGGTCCTCGTGGCTATCACGATCCGCATGTTGCTGCCGCGAGTCGGCATTCGCTTGCCAAAGAGCAGCTTCCACAGCTTTTCGCAAATCGGCGCCTCTCTAGTGCGTGCCTTTCTGAGCAGCACGTCTTTTCTCCTGCAAAAGAACTGACGCGATGGTGCCGCACAGCTCGGAGATTACGTCTTCACCACTCGCGTTTGGGTCAAGCGCGCTCGATTAGACGGTCGACTGTTCTCGATTCTGCAAGTGTCCTGGGTCGCGGTGCGTTCCATCTCGAGCATTCCCGATTCTCGTGTGACAGCTCTGCTGAACCCTCGGCTTGCTCTACAGTGCACCCCGGTCTTGCTCTGCTTGGCCTACCTGCTCGCCCGCGACCTTGCGCGCTTCATGGTCAAGCGCGGTCTGAGTCGGGTAGAGGATCTCGTACTTGACCTCGAGGTGGTCGAGGTGGAGAAGAATAAGAAGGAGCAATAGATAACGTAGACAATCTGAAATGCGGCATCACCTGGCCGCGGAAGCAGAAAAGCGAAGACACGACGTTCACATAGAGGGGTGCTATCGTTGAGGAAGTGATGCCCGAGCCTTTTTGAGCGCTTTGCGTACCTCCGGTGCCATCTCAGACGATGCCGAACACAAAGCGAGCGGATGCTTTCCGTCGAAGCGACTGATGAGAAGGCCTGGCTGTGCCGCAATCGCTCCTCGCGTCGGTGAAGGGAGTCAACGAGCTCTAGGACACCACAAGTTTACAGCAATGCTTGCCAGCGCCATCCGCCGATCCGCCTCATCGTGCTCACCAAGCAGCACCGCCTCACTCGCTCGACCTCCGATCCGCTGGACGTACCTCCCTGGCCAGATCCCGTACGAGTGCGCCCTGCTCTTGCAAGAATCGATCGTGCAGGCACGACTGTCGGCAAAAGCCGCACTGCTCAAGCTCGAAGGTCACGCCGAGCCGGAACACCTCGCCCCGCTGCGACGAGTCGCAGAAACCGACATTCTCCTCTTGCTGCAGCACACGCCCGTCTACACTGCCGGCAGGAGGGAGAAGGACCCTGCGCAGCTAGAGGCGGAGGGCGGGAGGCTGCGGGCACTCGGCGCCGACTACGTCCACACGATGCGAGGAGGGCAGACCACGTATCACGGGCCGGGTCAACTCGTCGGCTACTCGTTGATGGACCTCGGTGCAGCCGAGGTGCGCGCGCCTCAGCTTCTACTCGATTGCGCGATCGGTGCTGAATCTGCTTGCGCCGACAGCTCTCGACTCGCTGCTATGTCGATCGCCTCGAGCGCTTCCTCGAGGACTTCGCCACGTCGCTACACATCCCTGTGCACCCTCTCGAGCACACGGGCGTCTTCACCTCGCCGACGACCAAGATCGGCTCGATCGGCATCCACATCCGGCGGCGCATCTCGCTTCACGGCTTCGCTTTCAACGTCGAGCAGCAGACAAAGGCATGGTTCGACAACATCATTGCATGTGGGCTCGCCGACGTGCGGAGCACAAACGTCGAGGCCGAGCTTCGCAAGCGTGGCAAGCTTGGTCCGACGGACGAGAAGCGGGTGCTCGACACGGTCCCGCTCGCTGTCGAGCTGTTTGGGCGGCGGTACGGGCGCAAGATGAGACAGCTCGAGCCAGACGACGAGTTTGCGGAGGCGAGGCAGATGATTGCCGATGGCGTCGAGGGGAGGTTGCGGCCGCTTGAGCGGAAGCTGCTCGGCGTGTGAGGCGGGTACGGTCCACTGGTTTGGACGGCGTGCACCGAGGTGAAGGGCCCCAGTCAACCAGCGGCATTGGGACGAGGTACGCTCAACCACGGAACACGCCTTCTGCGCGCCATCTTGCATGTGGGCCTGCTCATTCCTGACACGCTTAGATTCGTTGCAATGCAGAGGCCGTCGACGTACCTATATGGGTACGGTATACATGCGGGCTGCACGTGTTGCACGCGTCATGAGCAGATCAATTGCCCTCGTGTATTCTCGCGTAGCGAAGCCTCAGCCAGCCCGATGCTCTTCGCCGGTCCTAGACTGGACTTCGTTCCTGACTTGGCGGTTGCTATAAGCTTTCACGCCAACGTATCCGCTTGTACAAGTTGGCAGTCCTCGCTGCACGTACAGGCCGAGATGATTCATCGCAGTTCAGACCGCGCCTCGCAGAAGGCCCCTCGGAGTCCTTCGCTTTGCTCTCCTACCTCCGTTCCTCCTCTTCTACCGCTATGGCCGCGTCGCTCTATACGGCGGCACAGCCTCCGGCTATTGCGACACCCATCGCATGACTGACGTCCTCATCCCTTCGCCGCCCCTCTTCGCGCGATTCCAACAACCTACGATGAACCGGAGGACCCGAGCCATGGACTGTTCTCGCTTGATGTCACGAGAAGCTCTCTCGGGAGCTGTTGACCTCATTCTCCGCGATGTCTGCAACCTACGATTTTAGGTTGAGGCGGACGACGGTGTCGCGTCTGCCTTCCCCGATGCAGAGCCTGACTATGCCTACGACTTCCGGCATATGTGGCTTGAGCGTTTAATTGCGCAGCTCGAGCCGCTCGAGCGCGGTGACAAGCTTACAGGGCAGGAACGGCAGAGAGCGGCGGCCAACACAGAGCGCGCTTGGCGAGTGAGTTGCCTAGTTGCTGTATCTCCTGAACCTGCTATCAGCCACTAAGTCGAGACTCTCTTTGCCATCATAGCTCTTCTACGGCGCCCCCTACTCCGTCTGCGGATGCGCGCCGCCCTCGCACGGCGGTCATCGCGCTACCGCCATGCACGAGCGGCTGGAGAGCTTTCTCGCCGCGGACGTGCACCCCTCGGCAACCTTGAACGACCATGAGCGCTTTCCGCGCCGCGCCCTTTTCCCTCCGCCGATTTTGCTTTTGCCACGCGATGCGCCTAGCGCCAGGCCGGCTCTGCAAGTCCCAACCGGACTGGAAACCGGAAAAGGTCGACGACGAGGAGCAGAAAAAGGGCAACCACCGCTCGTGACAGGAGTATCGCTGTGGGAAGAAGGACGCGGAAGGGAGAATAGGCGAGCGCGACCCTCCTCGTCGGGACCCTCTTCCTTCAGCACTGTAGAATCGGAAGCGAGACGTGGAATACTTGTGACGTGCTCTTTGACTCGCTCAGGCCTTCCGTCTCGTGTGCGTTGGGCATCTCGCCTGTCTTGCATCTTCGTAATTCGCTATCACCTGGAAGGGGCATCCGCGCCCCGCTGATCGTGTATTCGCGCGGTCCTCAAAGCTCGCCCGAAGGTCCCCGGCAATAGCAAGAGATCGACGGACGTACAGCTTGCGGGACTCAGCGTACAGATGTACGCGATGTCCGCGTCTTGTCCGCCCCCAAGTCGTGGGACGGCTGATGAAGATAGACCGCGCTGGCGGCCCCGCTCTTGACTTCGTATCCATACCTGCTGCAACATGCTACGTCGTGTGAGCTCTGTCATGAGCGATCGTCCGCCGTCCTACCGCACTGTCGCCGAAGACGCGGCACCTCCGCCTCCGTTCGTCGAGTTCCCCACCACGTATACGGTCGGCACGAACCGCCTAGGCAACGAGACTGCTTTTGTCACCGTCGACGAGCTTGTGCTTCACCTGCGCCTGCTTGGCGCCTTCCGCAAGTTGCGCGAGACGGTCGAAGCCGGCGGGACTGGCAGTATTGCCGACCACCTCGAGCCGAAGGCGCGTTGGGCTGTCTTCGTGCATGTTGCAGTCTGGCGCTTCGAGTGCTACCTGAGTCTGTACGAGACGGGTGCCCTCGCCGACTTGGTGGTCCCGCCGGTCGATGTTGCGCTCGTCTGGCACACATACATGCTCAACCCTATGTATGCCCGCCGCTTCCTGCAATCAAAGGTCACATTAGACTCACTATTCTGCTCCATCAGTCGCTACGATGAGGATCGACTGCGCAAGTTCAGCGTGTCGTTGAGCGAAAAGCGGGATGCTTTGCTGGCCGGACTGGTGCGTCTCGAAGACATGGAGCGCTGGCACGGCAAACTTACGCTCATCCCCTCAGGCTCGCCGAATCGACCCTGTTTCACTCGATATTCGCCCCATGAGCAAGCACGAGCAGCGGTTGTGGAGCAAAGTCGCAAACATGGTGTACGACCCGATCGAGTTGTTCGCGTCCACGAAGGGGCGGCTCGTTCCAGTCATCTGGCAGTCCAAGCGGATCTTTGTTCGTGCGTCGTCCGGAGACATATCGGACCCTTCGGCTTTCTCCCGTTGACTTTGTCCTTTCCGCAGCCTGGGTGACTGAATCGGGCACCGGCTACGCACAACAGAACTTCCAGATTGAAGCGCCCGGCGGCCGCTGCTTCGGCCACGAGCAGCTGGGCGTGGCCAAATTCGCTGAAGACGTCTTCCGCCTCAAGCAAGACTCTGACGCTTTCCTCGCGTAGGCTGATATCCCTATCCGACCTTTCAGTCGGCTGACCCCTTCTCTCGCAGTGGTAGCGTCGTGTCTGGTGATACCACGATCGCTCGTGCGGCCGACTCGATTCGCGCTGTGTGGGTCAAGCGCAAGGTCACCGGCGACGTCGTCCTCAAGGTGTCCGGATCCGCGCTCGAGATCGGCAACCGACTTCAGTGGAGTGCTCTCGGGATGCATAGATACCTCTTGACGATCCTGAGTGACCGGCGGGCGAGAGGGTAAGTATTTCTTATTCACCCTTCCTCTCGGCACCACTGACCGGTCCGTCTCGCGCAGAGCGGACAATATTGCACGCTGCTACACTCGCGGCGAGCCCTTCTCGCTCGACTTGGTCGCAGCTGTGCGTCAAAAGATGACCTCGTCTCGGCGGACTGGCCGCTGACATGCGGGACTTGCAGGTCCTGCGACAAGGCAGCTTCATTGACAAGATGTACAACCTCGGCTGGACCGCGCCTCATCGCTTTGACGAGGACAACAGCCTACTCAAGCGCTCGGTTGCCCGCTATCACGCATTCATGGACTTGATGGCATCCGTTCCCGGCACATTCCTCGTCCCGACGCTCGACATCGTGCGCGCTCGTCATCCAGTCGTGCGAGTCCTTCCACGCTGACTTGCCTGCGTCGGCAGGACCTCGCTTGGCACACACATCAGCTCAAGTCGTCCTACAAGAACGACATGGTCTTGTACGTCGGCCGCTTTGTCGACCATGACGACAAGGTCGAAGAGAACACGCTCTCGAACGGCTTTGACAAGACCGCAAAGGCCTGGAGGGTGCGCTCGCATCTGCTAGACGCCGCAGGGGATCCCTCTCACGCCATCACCTGCAGAGTCGCTTCGGCGTTCCGTACGCGACATGCGGCTGCCCCCTCCCCTCGCAACCGCCTCTCCTCCGACTTGCTCGCGTAGCGGGCCTGTCCGCCAGCGCCTCGCCAACAGCCTACCCTCCAGGCGCCTTGACGACCCTGTCGGCGTCGCGCGACGACGCCGACGTGACGCATCCTTCCGAGCACAACTCGCTGCACCTCCCGAACCACCCGCAGGCGCAGCGTCTCCGCGCAGCACGGCTCGTCGAAGTCGAGGCGCGGAAGAAGAAGGAGACGCGCGAGACTGAGAAGGCCGCGCGGAAGGGAAGAAGTGGTGAGAAGGAGCGGGAGCACGAGCTGGGCAACGCGCACCCTTACGCGTTCTTCGCCGCCGTCCCGCTCGTACCGATCTACTGGGGGTGCGCTCACATCGCCCTTGCAAGCGAGTCTAGCGATTACTGACACGAACTCCTTACAGCGCTGCCGGCTATCCCGGTCCAGCAGGCGGTTGCGCAGCTACCGACGCGAATCAAGCAACGGGTGCAGGCAACGCCGCATGCGGCGCACGCACAGCGTACGTACTGCGTTCTCAATGCCATCCTCTGCCAGCTTCTGAAGCTGTTCTACGTGCAGCGGCGGCGCATGCGGTGGCGGAGGCATCGGCTCGTGCGGCAGTCGCTGCGGCGGCGGCAGCGGCGGGTCGTACTGCGGCGGCAGTAGCGGCGGTTGTGGGGGCGGTGGAGGTGGCGGGGGCGGTGGCGACGGCGGTGGCGGAGGAGGCGGTTGTGGCGGCAGCTAGTGAATTGATCTGTGAGCGTTTCTCCTGAACCACCTTCCCTTGATCGCTCGGCTCGTGTACGCCTTCTTGTCGTCTGACTGTCGCTTGTAACACTTGTCGCCGTACTCTCGCTTTCGCAGCCGTCTTCTGAAGTGACTCGTAAGAGCTAAGCGCGACATCGATGTTGGGAGCGGAAGTCGATGTCGCTGAGCAGCTGGGCACGAGCACTGGAGTGGTACAGGGCTACTACGGGACGCGAGCGGAATGCGAAGATGAATGCGTCGCATAACAGCGTCGATGAGGAGAACGAAGCGTACAAGAAGGGCGTCTAAAGCACAACAAAAAGAGGACTCAGACAGCGCACATGAACTCAGTACCCGCTGCTGCCGCTCGCGCTCATGGCCGAGCTGCTCGCGCGCCCGTTCGACCCGCCGCCGAACCACCTTCCCCCGAGGCCCAATCCGCCGAGCGGGCCGCCGGCGCTGCCCGACCCGCTGACGCTCGACGAGGGCGACTGCTCGGCTCCGTCGAGGGACGAGGCGATGCTCATCTCGGACTGGCGCCGCAGCTGGAGAGGGGACGTGGTCGCACGCTCGGAAGCGGCGAGGTGCGAGAGGTCGGCGTATGCGAGCTTGTCTGCAGGTGGCGCGCGCATTGAGAGTCAGCGTTGTTGCGTGCGAAGCAACGCAAGCCGAGGAAAGGAAGAAAAGACGGCACGACATACACTTGACCAGCTCGTCCTCGAGCTCTTCCCGCTCGAGCCGCGCCGCGACGACCGTCTTGACGAGCTCGCAGTGCTCCTGGTTGATCTGCGCCAGGCTCGTCTCGAGCTGCCGGACCTGGAGCGACAGCTGCAGGTTTGCCTTGCGGAGCGCCTCGAGCTCGGCCGTGTGCGCCGTCTGCGCGGCGCAGAGCGAGGCCCACTCCTCGCCGAACTGGTCCTGCGGGAGGAACCGGGTCTTAGTAGTCATCGTGTAGCGCTCAGCGTGAGGTTCGACGAACGAGCATCATGGGCGTGATGCGCACTTGCAGCGCTTCGCGCACAAACTCGTGCACTTTGTACTGCGCGTTCGGATCTTGCTCCAGCTCGTCCTCGTCAGGCTGCACAGATGCGAGTGCGTCAGAATGCTGCATCGACAGGGCGAGAAGCGGCAGCACGCACCGCATAGACCTCAAACAGCCCGTTCTTGAGGAACTCGATCAGGTCCTCGAACTCGAGCGTGAGCAGGTGCGTCTCGTTGCGCTTCAAAAGGGCAACGGCGAAGCGGAAGACGGCCTCGACGCCTTCGGCGAAGACGAGGTCGAAGACGGACGAGACGAGCTCGAGCGGGAAGCGGTAGCTGCGGGGTCGTGCAAATGAGCGTGTCAGTCTGAGCCGGTTGGGGGCGGCTCAAGGCGCGGAAGAGCAAGCGACGCACCCGAACAGCGTCAAGAACCACTGGCTGGCATACATGCTGCTCTTGACGCCCTGCCGCAGCAGATGCAAGAACACGGACGGGACGAGCTCTTCCACGAGGCGGTCGAACTGGAAGAGGCGCAGCTGGAGGCCGGGCATGTTGGGCGTGTAGTGCGAGCGGAGGTCGTACGCCTTCATGAGGCGCACGAGCACGCAGAATGCTTCTTCGTCGGGCATCTGCGCGACCAGGATCGTCAGTAGCGTGTTTTGCAGCGGTCAAAGCGCTTGGCCGTACGTTGAGCAGCAGCGGTCCGACGATGAATTGGAGGCCCTGGGTGTACCCGACATCCTCGTCGTACAGCGAGTACGCCTTGACAACGTTGAAGCTGCAAGCGGTAGAGGCCGAGAACGTCAGCGGGAACAGAGGCGCTGGGAAGCCAACGAGGCGAGCGTTCGACGCACAGGTTCTCCTGCCCGACCCCGCCCGCATCTGAGAAGTACGCATGCTTCGGGAACGTGCGACTGAGATCCCGCGCGATACTCTTCTCGTGCGGCGACGACTGCTTGAGGAGCTCCGAGTAGATGAACTCGAGGTTGGCGTCTTTCGCGGCGCTGTTTGCCCGGACACGGAAGCGGGGGTCAGCGGAGCCCGTTTGAAGAGGGGAGGCAAAGGGGCAGGACGCACGCCATGAGTTGCCAAGTCATACCCCGCAGTGCAGGAGGGATTCCGCGCTGGATCGCGCGCGACAATTCTCGAGCTGTGCGAAGTAGGGCAGAAACCGTCGTCAATGTTTGGTCCGCGTGTCCACCGCGCGAGTGCGCATCGAGCACGGCACACTCCCGACAGCAGCAGCAGCCAGCGAGAACCACGCACGCTGCTCCCTGGCGACTTGCTCATAGTCGACCATGACCCTCCCCCAAAAGTCCCAGTCGATCGCTCCCTGCCCGCCCCCCGCCGCCGCGCCCTCCGCCCCGCGCTCGCGCTCGCGCTCCCTGACGCGCTCAAACTCCTGCTGCAGCTTCTGGATCCCCGTGCTCTGGTGGCTCTGGCGCTTCTCCGCCGCGGGCACCGGGAGCGAAGAGAGCGTCGTCGAGTACCGCTGCGCGAGGAACCCGTCGGCGGCGTGCGGCGTCGCGATGCTCGCCTGGCGGTCGCGCACCGGGTGCGCGGGCGCGAGCGAGGCCGGGCGCGAGTACGACGACGACGGGGGGCCGGGCGTGTCGGGCGGCGTGGTCGAGAGGGTCGAGGGGTCGGAGGGGTCGTCGGATGCCGAGACGCCGTCGAGCGCGATCGACGAGAGGAGGGACGACGAGGACGGGTCGGAGAGTGAGCGGCGGTGCACTCGCTGCCGCGTGGACGGCGACGTAGGCGAGGTGGGCCCGTACCCGTTCGGGGCAAAGACACCCGAGAGGCGGTTTGGGTGGTACGTCCGCTCGGCGCGCGGCGTCTGCGCCGTCGAAAGCGGGCCTCCCTCCTCTTCATCATCCTCGTCGTAGCTCCCCCTCCCGTCCAGCTGCACGTCCATGAGCCCCTCGGCCGCCGAAGAGACGCTCGCGTTGAGGCCCATGCTCTGGCGCCACACGGCCTGCGTGAGGCTCGCAGACTGGTCGCGCCCGACGTTGGTCGGGTCGTGCGACGCGGCGAGGCTCGACGCGAGGAGCGACGAGCGCCGTCGTGCAGCGGGCGGGCGGGTGCGGGTACGCGAGGGCGAGGAGGGCGGAGAGGACGCGGTGGGCGTTTCGGGCTCGGAAGAGAGCGAGAAGGGGCGCTTCGAAGTCGAGGCGGCAGAGGGAGATGCGCCGAGCGGGAGGTCGGACAGCGAGTCGTCGCCCTCGTGCCGGCTGCGTTCGTCGTCGTCGTCGTCTCCGTCATCGCGCTGTGCCTCCGAAGCACCTTCGTCGTCATCCGAAAGCGAGAGCGAGAGGCGGTTTTGCAGCCTTCGTCCGGCAGCGGCAGCGGCCGACGACGACGAGGCGTTCGAGATCATCGAAGCCGGGCGCGATGCTGCCGCTACTGCGCCCGAGCTGCGCGGTGAGGGCTCTGACAGCGCAAGGGCTGCACCGTCGGCTGCGTCTCCTCCGTCACTGGCAGCATCCGGTGGTCGTCCAGCCCCGTCGAGACTGTCCTCGCCTCCCGCGTCACCATTGGTCGCGCCCGGCTCTCCAGCATCGAGTTCATGCTCAATTGTGGTGTCGGGCTCGCCCTCCTCGTCCCCAGCGTGTGTGTCCACCTCGCCATCTTGGTCGCCGGGAGGTGCATTGTCCGAGTGGGCCGCCCTGTCGGCGTTGTCTTCTGCAGCGACTGCGTCCTCAAAGGTGTCGCTGTGGTCGTCGTCGTCTTCGTCGTCGGGCACGGCGGTGGATGCGCCCGAGAGTGCGGGCGAGTGGGCCGATCGAGGTGGGGAGGCGGGCGGAGGGGGCGCCAGCGAAGGGTTGGGCGAGCGCGCGCCCTTCTTGCCCTTGGACTTGGCCATGCCGTGGCTGTGTGCGACGCTCTCGTGCGCACGCTGTCAACAGCAAGAGACGCGAGAGAGCGAGGCAACGTTGCGGGCGACGAGCACCGCGAGCCGCACAAAGAGCCAAGTCGAAGACGCGGGGCGACAGACACCCGCGGGTGCAGCGGCAAGCAGCTGGCAGGACTTGCTACAGTGTCACTGCACTTGTGCGCGTCTCCCTCGCACACTCTGAGGGGCGTGCGGTGAGCCGACCGCGTGCTCGCTCGAAGATTCGGCAATAATCCTCATCAGCCGCCCTCGCTCTCTCGCTCCGTCCGACAAAGCTCTACACAGGCTGTGCACACGCTACTGGACTGCCTGCGACACTTCCCCCCGGCCGGGCATGCAGCACCCCGCACCGCACCCCCTCACCCCGTCGCCCGCCTTCGAGTCGCTCCCGCCGCATCCACTCTCCGCCCCGCTCCCCTCGTACGCCCATCCACAGCAGCCAGCCGCACCCCGCCCGCGCCTCAAGCGCTCCCACGGCTCGACCTCGACTCTCCCACCCTCGTCCGCCGACTCGCCCTCGCCGCGACTCGCACCCGCCCTCCCCGTCGTCGCGCCAGCACCGACACCTGCAGACGCACCGGCAGCACCCTGGAGCTCGGTAGGAGGGGCACACCTCCGCACCCGGTCGAGCAGCTCGACCCTCGACCCCATCAAAGAGTGGCCGCACGCGGAACTCGATGGGACCGCCCCCGTCGCCAGTCAGCCACAGCCCGTGCCCGTCTCGCAGCCGGGAGGTCTGGGACTCCAGCTCGACGGTGCGGCCGGCGGGGTCTGGGCGAGTCCCGGGCGGGACGAGGACGACGAGGGCCGGAGGACGGCAAAGCGAAGGCGAGTCGCACCCGACCATGAGGCATTCGGGCGCATGTCGCTGGCCTCGCCGCTCGGTGTGACCTCACCAGGGCTCCCTTCCCCTACCGCGCCGCCAACCCTCCCGCAGAACTCGGGCGGCTACCTCCCCTCCGTCCCGATCGGTCAATCTTCATTCTCTGCCTTCCCGCCAGGCGCAAACGCGCAGCAGCTCCCGACTCCGCCATCCATCGTCTCGTCATCTCGTGCCCCGGCTCTCACGCCCCTGCACGTCCCCTCCGCCGCCGCCCCGCCGTCCCTCCCCGCCGGTTCCCCGCTCCCGCTCCACCTGCAGCAGCGCGACGTGCGCTCGCCGCTCTCGTCTTCGCCGACCCTCCCCTCTGCGTCCCTCCCCGCCGCTCCGCCCACCTCCCCCGTCGCGTCCGCGCACGGCGGCGCACGAGCCCCGAACGGCGGAGCAGGCCAGCTCCCGACCGTCCCGTGGTCCCAGTCGGCCTTCTTCCCCGCCGCGCCTCCCGCTGCTGCGTCGGACAGTTCGCGACCCGCCGCCGACGCCGACGCCGAGGAAGAGGACGACGAGATTGAGATGCGCCCCGCAGCAGGGTCGTGGGACCTCGACCCGCACCGCGTCTATGTCGCGTCGCTCTCGGACGACGACGAGGACTGCGACCCGCCCCACGCGCAGGGGCAGGGGCACGAGCCGCTCGCGGTGAACCCGCTCGCGCTGCGCGCGGCCAAGAGCGCGGGCGGCCTGCCGGAGAAGCTCGTCGAGCGGCTGAGGCGCGAGGCGGAGAAGGCGCAGCGCGGGAGCCTCATCCTCTATCGCGGCTCGGAGAAGAGCGGGGGCGAGGGGGGGTCGCTGGAGGGGAGGAGGGAGAGGGACGAGAGGGAAGAGAGGAGGAGGGAGAGCTGGAGGGAGTTTGAGCGCGCGAGGGAGATGGAGGAGCGGGGGCACGATGCCGATGGGGAGGAGGCGGTCGACGATGGGGGGATGGACGTTGATATGGAGTTGTGAGGGGGGTGTCTCACGTTCTCTTGTGTTCTTATTTCCCCACGCCGTGCTGTATCTAGCTGTCCCTGTCCGCCTGTTGTTGCTCGTCCTCTCTCCTCCTCGTCGTCGTTCCGTGCCATGTCGCTGTTCATACCTCTCCCGCACTTTGTACGTTCCTTCGCAGTGTTTGCCCTGTCGTACTTCAGTGGGCGCGGACGAAGCTCAAGGATGGGCTCGCTACTCGACTTCACCAACTTCCGCCAGAAGACGACGACGCGCGAGTTGGCTTCGCTCATTGTCGCCGCCTCGCGATTCGGCCGGCTTGACAAGCCGTGCTCGCGCTTTTCAAACTGTCTTGCAGTGCTCGGCACGCGCAGCCGTTCCTCAGAGGCTCGGCGTCGCTGTCGAAGTTCCCCACGACCACCTTCATCTCTCGGCGTGCAGCACCCTCTCACACGCAGCCGGCAAGGTCGCTGAACCTCTCCCGACGCGTCTAGAGGTCGCTAGAACGCCGTCGCGCTTTCCACGGGCCCGATCAAGCAGCGACAGCGACGATGGACTTTCGCTCGTCCTCGTCGTCGTCGGGTCCCGCTCCCCCGCCCGACCTCGGCACCTTCTCCCTCGGCGGACCCAGCGACCTCTCTCCCTCGCGCGTCCCTCCCAGCCCGCGCCGCGCGCCGCGCCGCCCGTCGAGCTCGCACTCGCTCCGCCCGCCGTCCCTCACCGGCGGCGGCGCGACGCCCGTCATCCCCATCGAGCGCGACTTTGGCTGGTCGTCCTCTTCTGCCACGCTCGGGGCCGGCGGAGGGGCGGGAGCAGAGGCGCAGACACCGCTGGTAGGCGGAGAGGGGCTCGCCGGCGTGCACAGGAGGGGGAGCGGGTTCCGCGGCGGGGGCGAGGGCGTAAGGAAGGCGGTCGAGGGCGAGAGTCGACGATGTGCGTCTCACTCTTCTGGGATACGGAGGCGCACGCGGCGTTTGCAGCATGGATGGAGCGAAAGGCCGCCGCAACGCCAGGCGTGCTCTTCCGCGGTGCGAATTGTACTCGCTGTCTCTGACAGCTGACCTTTTCTTTTCACAATTGCAGACGAAGATTTCACGACCATCGACTGGGTCGCCGACACGCTGCTCGAGCGGTCTCGACGGCGGTACGAAGCGGCGACGGCTACTCGCACGCTCGGGCACAGCTTGCGAGCCGGGTTCTGGCGGGTCGCCGAGGCGTGTCAAAGCTGGGGTGTTGTGAGCTTGGTGGGTACGTCGCGTGCCATAATTGCAGTCTGTCGGGGAATGCGCTGGACACAGCGCATTCAGATCGCCTGGCGTCGGTTGGCCACACCGTCGCTGACACTGTCTATCGTTGCGCAGGCGCCATCATCGGCCTCAATGCCGCCATCATGTCGATAATGACGGCCTGGCTCTCGGATCTCAAGCTCGGGTACTGCACCCAGGGGTGGTGGCTCAACCGCAAGTTCTGCTGCTGGGAGATTGAAGAAGGGCTGTGTGAAGACTGGGTCACGTGGACGAGCTGGACTGGCGTTCAGTGGGTCGTGTATGTTGCATTTGCGGTGCGTCACGTGTCTCGTCAGCTCGACGACCCTACCATGCGCGGTTGCGACCGCGCGGCAGCGCTCCACGCGTTCTGTCGGACACTTACGCCGCGCTCCTACGCAGGGTCTTTTCGCCTTCACTTGCGCCTTTATTGTCAAGTCCTACGCGCCATACGCCGCTGGGTCCGGCATCTCGGAGATCAAGTGTATCCTCGCCGGGTTCATCATCAACGGCTACCTCTCGTTCCCAACCCTGAGCATCAAGTCACTCACTCTTGTACGTGACCAGCCGTCGCTGTCTCGCTCTGACGCTTGACCCTTCAGCAACGCTGACTACTGGACTATTGTCGCGGACAGCCCATCTCCATCGCCTCGGGCTTATCGGTCGGCAAAGAGGGGCCTTCCGTCCACGTCGCGAGCGCCATCGGCCACTTTGTAGCGAGCCGTTTCACGCGCTTCAAGCGGAGTCAGGGTGCGTCCGCCCGTCGGGCTCGTTTCGCGCGAATCTGATCGCGGCACGGGCTGCGCATGCCCAGGAATTCTTCGATGCTGATGCCTTCAGAGCCGGATTCAGCCAAGATGCGCGAGATTGTCACTGCCGCCTCTGCGACCGGTGTTGCCGTGGCTTTCGGTAGTCCGATCGGCGGCGTGCTCTTCTCGCTCGAGGTGCGCTCGCTCGACCCGTCCTGCCTCGCTTCCCTCCATTGACGACTCGACCGCGAGCAGGAGATGACTATCAACTGGCCGATCAAGACAATGTGGCGGAGCTTCTTCTGCGCGCTCGTCGCCAACGTCGTCCTCTCCGTGCGTCCCGCCCTTCGACCAACCCCACAGACCCAGTCCTCATGATCAGCTCTGCAGGCCATGAACCCGTTCCGCACGGGCAAGATCGTGCTCTTCCAGGTCAGCTTCGACCGAGATTGGCACTTCTTCGAGCTCGGCTTTTTCATCCTCATCGGCATCTTCGGCGTACGTCCCGCTCGTTCTCCGACCTCTCGTACAGCGAGCTCACCCTAAGCGTGGTGACATAGGGACTATACGGCGCCTTCGTCATCAAGTACAACCTGCAAGTCGCGGCCTTCCGGCGCAAGCACCTCGCCAACAACGCCATCTCTGAGGCCGTCACGCTCGCGCTCCTCACCGCCGCCGTCGGATTCACCAACCGCTTCTTGCGCATCGACATGAACGAAATGCTCGATGTCTTGTTCCGCGAATGCGAGAACGGCGGCGACTACGAGAACCTGTGCCAGTGCGTGCGAGCCCTGTCAGCGCCTGGCTTTCGCGTCGACATAAGAATGGCGACATGCCTTGTATTTGTGGAGATCCTCGCTCACTCACATGATTGCCATGCAGAACCTGGGCCCAATGGCGCATGGTCAACTCGCTCCTCCTCGCGACCGTCATCCGCACGTGCCTCGTCATCGTCTCGTACGGCTGCAAGGTCCCTGCGGGCATCTTCGTGCCCTCCATGGCCGTTGGAGCGACCTTCGGGCGGATGGTCGGGATCCTCGTCAAGGCGATGTACCGGTAAGTCGCGACGCGCAGCGTCTTTGCTCCTGACCGCTGCTGTTGGCAGAGACTGCTGAAGGACGTCTTTGAGCTCACACAACACATTTGCACAGCGCACACCCGACGTGGAGCATGTTTGCCGCTTGCGATCCAGAAAAGCCGTGCATCACGCCTGGCACCTACGCCTTCCTCGGCGCCGCAGCGGGCCTTGCGTGCGTCGTATCCCGATCTAGTCCCCGGGCCGGAGCTGACCCTCGATGTTGTCTGTAGTGGCATCACCCGCATCACCGTCACTGTCGTAGTCATCATGTTCGAGCTGACAGGCGCTCTGACCTACATCCTTCCGACCATGGTGCGCTCCGCGTCCGACTCCCGTACCCGCACATCACGCTCACCCACAACCAAACAGATTGTCGTGATGGTCACCAAAGCGGTTAGCGACCAGTTTGGCGGCGGCGGCATCGCCGACCAGATGATCCGCTTCAACGGGTACCCGCTGCTTGAGAACCACGACCACGCCTTCGGCGTACCCGGTAAGTCGGGACTACTTGACGAAGCGATGCACAAAGTGCTGACAGGCTAATGTGGCAGTCACGACCGTCATGCGACGAGACATGGTCTGCCTCCCTTCCCAAGGCGTCACGCTCGACGAGCTCAGTGCGCTCGCTTCTATCAGTCTTGACAGTCATGTGTATGCTCACGACGATGACTCGTCAGAGCGACTGCTCGATACGACCAAGTATCAGGGTTTCCCGGTCGTCAAGAGCCGAAAGGACCTGACATTGCTCGGCGACATCTCGCGACGAGACCTGATCATCGCCATCGGTGCGTGCGCTCCTAATCCGCTACCCGAACATTGACTGACTGCTCTGGTATGATGCGCAATCAGAGAAAGCAGAGCTCACGCACATTGTCCCGCCCGACGCGCCCTGCCTCTTCTGCCCGCAAGGCGATGTGCTCGCCGGCGACGGCTCGCTTACTCCGAGCGCTTCGGCGGAAGACGCCGGAGGGGCGGAAGACGGCGTTGGTGGGGGGGTGGACGAGTGGGACGGCGGTGAGGAGGGTATCGTCGACTTCACGTCGTTCGTCAATCAGGTGCGTGGCTTATCAGCATCTTTTGCGCATCACGAGTAGCAAGTGAAGGTGCGTAGTGACTGACGAGACGCTGCCGCACAGACACCCCTCACTGTCTCGCCCAAGCAACCGCTCGAATTCGTGATGCAGCTGTTCCGCCGTATGGGGTGCGTCGTTCCGGATCGAAGTCATCGTTTCCACACACTGACAAGCGGAATCGCTGTGTATCCTCAAATGTTGCGCAGACCCCGCGTCATCCTTGTCGAGCGCTTCGGGCAGCTCGTCGGGCTGGTCTCGGTCAAGGACTGCTTGAAGTACACGATCGCCTACGAGGCGGGCCACGAGTCGGGCGAGCACGGGCCCGGCGGCGGAACCTCGGACGAGCTCGAGGCGACGCTCGAAGAGCTGCGTCTATGGGGCAAGGACGTCAAGCGCTGGGTGTTCGAGAAAGTGACGGGGAGGGAGGCACCGCCTAGCCCGATAACGAGTCGCGGTGGCGCACCAGGGTTTGCAGCGGGCGAGGGTTACGAGTTGACGGGGGCGGATACGCCCGGAACAACAAGTGACGAGGACGATCGGCGGATAGGGCGAGGTGGGAGGAGGAGTTAGACACGCTCACTCTCGCAACTCTAGACGATCTGCGGCCTCCTTGTCATGCAGAGACGGAAGAATGCGAGCGAGTTGCGAAGGGGTTGCGAGGAGAATACAACAAGATTTATGCTAGAATGACTGCCAGCCTCCGTGATCCGTGACCGCTTCGAGCTTGCGCGCAACATACGTCGGGATCCCGTGCGTGAGCCACATGCGCCGCACCTCGTCGTAGCGTCCGCGGTGGAGGAACTGCGGGAACTGACTGCGACTGCGCCTGTATGGGAGTGTAAGTATGGAAGCGTCAGCTTTCTGCCCTGCAAGGTTCTGCAGATGCAACGCACCTGCCACCGACATCGACCTCTCCGTGCGAGTCGAGGTAGGGCGGCGTCGAGAAGGCGCCCTTGTCGGCGTGCAGGTAAAGGAGGACGTTGCGCTTAATGAGATAGAAGACGCCGACTGAACCGCCACAACTAAGAGCGAACGAAGTGTCAGCCGTGCCTGCGGCGGGAGTGGCAGTGGTGAAAAGACGCACGTCCACATGTGCTCGTTGCATTCGCCCGTGAGCGAGTCGCCTTCGCCGACCATGCAGCAGAAGCTCATGGCGCACAGCGTCTCGCCGCAGAAGAGGCACAGCGCCGGCGTCTTCGGCACCTCGCCGCACGACTTGCACTTGGTCTCGAGGCTTGCGGCGACGAGCGTGTCGAGCTGGTGCGGAAGACCAAGGAGCTCGTAGGGGACCGGGTGCTCGAGCGTGGGCAGGGTCGTGCTGGTCGAGATGGCGACGATGGCCTCTTCGCGGTCGGGCGTGTCGAACAAGGGGTACCGGACCGAGTTGGCGCATGCTCGGAGATGGTCGCGGAGCGCGCTGACGTTGCCATCGTCGGTGAGGACGTTGAAG
Organism: Rhodotorula paludigena; assembly: GCA_036244875.1. Classification (NCBI taxonomy): domain Eukaryota; kingdom Fungi; phylum Basidiomycota; class Microbotryomycetes; order Sporidiobolales; family Sporidiobolaceae; genus Rhodotorula; species Rhodotorula paludigena. The sequence goes on from BQKY01000011.1 coordinate 193,684, forward strand.
CGAAGAACTTCGCTCGGCGGCGGGATGCGCAGGAGCTCTAGAAGGCGGGCATACTCGCTGCGGTCGTCGTCGAGGAAGGCGTCCGTGGCATCGTCCGAAGGTTCGCCGAACACTATGCGAGCGAGGATCGAGGCTCGTCGCAGGAAGACAAGCATCTGCGCGTGAAGGTGCTTGCCGACCGTCGGCAGGAAGCTCTGGTCTTCGCCGGCGAAGAGAGCGGGCGCCATGGCGAACACTTCGCGCACGCGCACGAGATCGGCGCACTCCTGCCTCTCGCGCTCGTCGACCTTGTCGGCGTTCCAAACGGCGCGCGGCGAGCTCGAACGATGGAGCATGCGGTAGACGGCGAGCAGATTCTGCGCAAGCGCGGCGTAGAACGCGACGGCGACGACGTGGTAGAATGCGGAAGGCATGCAGACGGCCGTCTCGATGAGGACGCCGATCGGGTCGCACTGCGTGAACGGCTCATCGGCGAGCGCCTGGCCGTGAGCGAAAGCGCCGAGAAGGCGTTGCCGCAGGGAGATGGCAGCGATGCGCGAGCTCTCGACCGACTGGGTCATGAGCTCGGCGAGGTCCTGCATGACTGCGACGAGGCTTTGGAGCAGCTTGACGTTGGCGTCCGAGAGCGACCAGGCCGGCTCGCCCGTCCCGCGCGAGGCAATTTCCAGCGTGGAGACGGTGTAGCCGACAAGATCGCCCGAGAGCGTCGCGGCGAACGTGCCGGGCCCGCCGATCTCGCTGTTGATCGCGGTGACGACCTGGAGCAAGCGCGCGACCATGCGACCTTCCGCCTCGTTGAAGTGGCCGGGAAGGAGCATCGGCAGAGCCATTGTCGCGCGCCATGGCTTGAACGTTGTGCGATCGCGCGCATCGCTGGACGTGAGCTTTTCAACGCGCTTGCAGACGTTCTCGTCGAAGCGGTCGAGCGAGCCGTCCTCCAGCGGGTCGGCGTCCGGGTTCCCCCATTCCGAGAGCGTGCGCTTGTCGAGCGGACCCGAGTAGGGTACGAATGCGGGCGAGTCGACCTCGGCAGGGAGGAGGACGTTGCCGAGGCTCTTGCAGAGCGGACAGACGAACTCGCGCCGGTCGAGGTTCTCGGGGTGGCAGCGGTCGCGCTGCTGAGAGTGGCGGTGCTGGAGCGAGGCGCAGTAGCGCTCGAAGCACGACAGGTGCATCATGTGGCCGCACGACGAAGCGTGCAGGCCGGCCTTGGTGGCCTGCGGGAAACCCTCGGCAAGCCCGTCGTCCGAGTTGGCGAACCCCGAGATTGGCCGCCTCCGGGCCGCCACACCGTACGGTCGTGCATGCGACACGTCGCGGTCGAGGCTGCCGGGAAGGTCGAGAATCTCGCGCTGATACGGCGACTGTGGCGCGTCACTCGCCTGGCGCTGCTGCCGGAGGTGGAACAGCTGCTCGCTCGAGATGCGTGACTCGACATCGTCGTCTTCGCCACCGACGGGCGTAACGCGAATCAGGTTGCTGCCCTGAATGAGGGCGAGCATGCCAAATGGCGCCGAGTCCTCGAGCTCGTCCTGGCAAACGATGCAGTCGCCAAAGTGCACCTTCGGCTTCTTCGCCGCCTCCTGCAGCTTAGCCTCGTCACCCTCGGCCATGTCGCCGTCCTCATCCTCGTCGTCCTCGACGTTCTGCAGGAAGGCCGACTGCGCCTGCTGGAACTGCTTCATGATCGCCGCCTGTCGCGCTTTGGCCGCCGCTCGCTTCGCCTCCGCTGCCTTTGCCGCGTCCGACGCCTCAGTCTCGGCCCCTTCCGCAGCCGCAGGCTGGCGACGAAGGCCGGAAATCGCCTCGCCGAGCTCCGCGGCGAGCCAGTCAAGCACGTGCTTCGCCTTGCCCCAGACACCCTTGAGCCGCTCGTCCTCTTCGATGCGGACGAGAACCTGGGCGAGGGACTCGGTGCCCTTCGCATCCGCACTATCCGCGTCCTCCAGCGCGATCGAGCGCAGCGCAAAGTCCCGCAAGGCGGCGGGCTGCTCGACCTGCGCGAGGAGGACGAGCTGCAGTGCCTGGTCGACGACGGCCTCCGAGAAAGGCGGTTGGGCGGCAGCGGGAGCTTCGGCTCCGTCCTCTGCTGGTGCAGGCGGTGCCCGGCGCGCAAGCGAGCTGCCGGCGCGGAGGGCGTAGAACACGGTCGCGAGGAGCGCTTCGCTGCCGAGCGTCTCGGTGAGGCGGACGAACGGGCCCGACTCGCCCGCGACCACTGCAAGCTTGTTCGGAACGATGACGGGCTCAACGTCCTTGTTCGCTGCGGCAGGGCCGGCGCGCTTCTTGAGCCACGCGCGGACGACCTTGTCGACCTCTTCGCGCTGGTTGCGCGTGTAGCGCGAGAAATACGGGTCGACCTCGCCGACGAGCTCGTCGCGGAGCGAGTAGACCCCCTGGTCGTTCGTCCCCGTCGGCGGCTTGAACGTCGCGACCTGCGCGAGGAGGCGGTCGATCTGCGGGTCGTCCGAGTAGCGCTCCGAGACGCGCCGCACGAGGTCCGAGTAGACGGACGGGCCGAGTGCGAGGTAGTGCACGAGCTCGCGGCGCAGTGCGGCCGTCGAAGAGAGGGGAACGACGGCGGTCGGGTCGGTGACGAGCGTGATGAGGAGGTTGAGCAGCTCGTCGATGAGCGCGAGTGCCTGCTCGGGCTCGTAGCTCGAGCCGGCGCCGGGTGCTGCACCGTCGGCAGCGACAGGCGCTGCGCGATGGACGAGCCACTCGCGCAGCTCGAAGCGGTCGACCAGCGCGGCGACGACGAGCGACGGGTCGAGCACGACGAGCGCCGTCTGGAGGAAGAAGACGTCCTGCTCGAATGTCGTTTCGCGCAGCGAGTAATCCCGGTAGTGCAGGTTCTGCGCGCGGACACCAAATCCATTGCGGACCCAGACGCCGGCGCGGACCTGCGCGACAAGCGCGACGACTACAGGGGAGTCGGAATCAGCACCAGGCCCCACAACGAAACAAGGGCAGCGGAACGCACCTCGCAGCGGCTGCTCCATCGCGGCAACAAACGGCAGCACGCGGTTCTCCCTCGCGCCGTCCCTCTCCAGCCCGCCCAGCAGCGCCCTCACGCCGCCCTGCACACCAATGCGCGCCAGCTTGTCCTCGCTCGCGCGGTCGGCCGGGCCCGCGAGGCCCTTTGCCATCTCGGCCCAGAGCCACGCGAGCGGGTGGTGGTACGACACGGGCTCGGTCGAGACGCGATAGGCGTACAGCGGGCCGTACGACCGCCCCGCGAGCTCGAGGCGGTGCGTAGGGCGCTCCCAGTCGTCGTCTGCGGCGGGATTGAGCTTGTGCAGAAGCGTGTTGAGCGCGCGCGCGAGGTCGAGCGTCGACGGCGGGATGTCGGCGCCAGGAGCCGAGGGAGAGGGAGCGGCGGGGTGGAACGCCTCACCGAAGGCGCGCGCGAGGCGCGCGAGCTGGATCGTGAGGTTGAACGCCGTGACCCACTGCTCGCTCTCGTACTCGACATGCGCGCCGACGGCGCGATGGAGCGGGTTCATGCCGCTGAAGAGGTCGATGAACGACGCAAAGTCGTCGACGAGGTGCGGCGACGAGGCGATGAGGCGCTGCACCGACGTGCACTCGACGAGGTGCGTCAGGTCCGAGAAGAGCTGGAAGTACCGCGGCTGCGAGTGGCGCTTCTGCTTGATGTGCGGGTTCTCGAGGTCGAGCGTGCGGATCGACGGGTTGGGCGGGAGGACGAGGCGCGTCTTGTCGGGCGAGAGCTGGCCCGTGAAGAAGGCAAAGAGGACCTTGAGCAGGCGCGAGAGGAAGTAGTGCCGCGAGACGAGGACCGCCGCGACGGACGGCACCGTGAAGACTTGCACGCCGAAGAAGATGAGCGAGTTCTCGGGCTCGCGGTCTGTCAAGAGGTAGGTCGTCGCGAGCGACGAGTAGATCTCGGCGTATTGGATGCCTGTGCAGGGCAATCGCAAGAGGCAAAGGTCAGCACCGCCCGCGGGCGAAGGAGAGCGCAACCTCGCAGCCGACTGCAGACGCACTGAGCTCCATCTTGACCTCGCTGCTGACGCCCACGAGCGCGACGGCGAGTTCCTGCCCGGCCTTCCTCGCCGCCTTCCACAGCCTCCCCTCGACAGCGCACCAGCGCATGAACCTGCTCCTCCCGTCGCCCGCGCGCTCGAGCACGACGTGCGCAACCGTCTCGGCGAGCGCGCCGCTCTCGCCCGCGAGGCGCGCGCGGAGCAAGTCGCGCGCGCAGAGGACGACCTCGAGCGCGACGTCCTCGCGGAACGTCTCGCGCGCCTCGCGCACCGTCACGGCGAGTTTGATCTGGGCGACCTTGCGCGCCGCGCGCAGCGCGTCCGGCGCAGAGGGCGTGACGAGGATCGTCGAGCGCCCGTGCGTGTCGACGTGGTTGGCGATCGACTGGGCGGTCGCGCGCGAGCAGTGCGTCGCGAGAGAGACTTGCGAGATGACCTCTTGGAACGAGTGCAGCTCGTCGTTCCACAGCACGACGGCGTACGGCGGGGTCGTCGGCGCGGGGAGCGGCGCAGGCGCAGCAGACGCGGACGCGGAAGCGGGTGTGACGGTGGGAGCGGTCGAGAGCGGGAACGAGCCGGGCAAGCCCAGCGTCGCAGCGGGAGCATCGTCGTCGTCGTCGTCTTCTGCAACGCCGGCCCCTGCTCCGCCGGCGTTGCCGAGGTCGACCTCGATCTCGACCGTGTTGCCGTCCTCGTCCATCTGCACGACCGTCATCATCCCCCTACGGGCAAAGTGCGCCTGGATCTGCGCGTCCAAATCCCCGAGCACCTCATCGTCGCCTCCCGCATCTGCATCCGCATCCGGCTCGACCTCGACCTCCTCGTCCGCCGCGGCGCGCGCAGCGGCCGCCTGATCCGGCATGAGCACAGTCGTGCCCTCTGCGCCCGCGAGCGCGCGCAAGAACGCCTCGGGGTCCTGCGCCGTCGTCCCCCCGCCCGCGCGCAGGAGCGTCGCGAGCGAGGCGAGCGTCGCGCGCGGGGTGCGCGCCGTCGCGTCTTCCTCCTCCTCTTCCTGGTCCGCCTCGGGCGCTTGGTCCGCCGGACGGGGGACGCCGGTGATTTCTTCGACGCGCGAGGGCGTGACGAGGAGTTCGGGGCTGCGCTCGAGGACGTCGAGGGCCCAGTCGAGCGCGGCGGCGAGCATGTCGTGCGCGCGCTGCTTGGCCGCTTCGATGCGCTCGGCGTCGTCGTCGGTGTCGGTCGCGCGCTCTTTGCCCTTTGCGCTCGGTGGAGGGGAGGGGGCGGGAGCGGAAGAGGGGGGCGCGGCGGCGTGGTAGCGGCAGTCCTGCTGGCAGCCTTCGTTCCACGCCTCTGCGTCGCCGCAGTCGCAGCAGCCGGCGCCGACACCCGCGTGAGTCGAGACGGTGACGTCGTGGCCGAGGCGGGCGTGGGACGAGGCGTGGAAGCAGCGGGCGCAGAGGACGCAGGTGGCGTCGAGGGCGCAGTCGCGGCAGCGGTAGACGCTCTCGCCCGCGCGGAAGACGTGGCCGCAGGGCTTGCCGCGGCGCGCGGGCGAGTACTCGTCGGCGTCGTCTTCGTGCGCGGGTGCGCCTGCGGAGGAGGACGAGGCGTGGGCGAGCGAGTGGCGCTGCTGCGCGGAAGCGATGGACCAGTCGTCCGAGACGGCGGCCGTCTCTCGCGGGTCGGGCCCTGCGTCGGGGAAGAAGAGGGAGCGGAAGGGGAGGTGCGGGCAGAGGGCGTAGCCGTAGAGTGCGAGCTTCACGCGGGCGCGGGCCGAGGGCTGAGCGAGCGAGAAGGAGGCGGCGGGGGCGAGGGCGTCAAAGTAGGCGCCGAGGTCGGCTGGCTCGAGGTGCATTGCGCTGTGCGGCTCGGGGAAGGGCGGGGGCGCGGGCATGGGCTGCGCAGGGAGTGCTGCGCCGAGTGCGCGGTGCATCGTCTGCGAGCGAGCGAGGATGCGGTCAGCACGAGCAGGGCGAGGTCAGCGGGTGTGAGGGAGAGGTGCATGAGCGTACGGTGGGTGCTGCAGTGCTCTCTGGCTCAGTCTCGAGTCACTCGAACCTTCTGAGCACAAGCAGAGGCCAGCGACGAGCTGCAAGGTGCGCCGCTCTCTCTCGACGTCGGAGATCCCTCGACCCGCATCCTCTCCCTCTTGCGGCCGGGTGAGACCCAGACAGAGCTTGATAGACTCTCGCAGCTTCACTGGCTCCACCCACCGCGACGATGAAGGTCGCCATCGTCCAGTTTGCCCCACTCCCTCCCGCGCCCTCTCCATCTCCCGACGACGCAGACCAACAGCCCCTGCCGAGCGAGTACAACCTCCGCAGGGCACACGACTTTGCCCGCCAGGCCGCAGCCCAGGGCGCAGACCTCGTCTGCTTCCCCGAGTACTTCCTCTCCGGTGAGCCGCCCCACTTGCGCTTCGACGGCGTCCTCTGGCCCAGTCACCTGCTGCAGTCGAGGCTACCATGCTTCTCATCCTACCCGACTCCATTCTCCACGCGCTCGAGCTCCCCTTCCCTCGTCGGACCCGGAGTTGACGCCCGCAATTGTCCCCCCTCGCTTGTCGCAGGCGTCGTCGCCGACCGTTCGCACTGGCACCTCGCGCAGTACCCGCACACGCACGCCCACCTCGCTTCGTCCGCCTCGCACGCCCAGGCCACCCACTGGCTCTCGACCTTCCAGAGCCTCGCGAGGGAACTCCGGGTCGACATCCAGGTCGGCACGATTGTCGAGCGCGCGGTCGACGAAGGGGGCAGGGAGCTCGAGCGCGAGGTCGAGGTCGTCGATGACGAGACGGGCGAGTCGAGGACCGAGAAGAGACCTGTTCTGGAGAATGTCGCGACCTACGTCGACTGGGACGGCAACGTTGTCGGGCGGTACAAGAAGCGCAACCTCTGGTGGTCAGTGTTCCCTTCGCCTTACTCGTGGATTGAGAATGCTCCTGACTTGGCAACCGCAGGCCGGAGAAGGAGTACCTGTGCGAAGGCACCGACGAGCACCAAGTGTTCGACACGCGCTTTGGCAAGGTCGGCATGCTTGTCTGTGCGTTCACGCGCTCTGGTCCTCTTATTCCCATCCGGAGGCTCTCTTCTTCGAGGGGCACGGTTCGATTACGGAATGGAAGTGCTTCTAGACTGCACCTTCCGGACATGGACCTTCCCAAGCTCGCGCTCTCCCGTGCGCATCGACCTGTACTGACCCCCTCCTCATACTCTGCCTGTCCCGTCCTCCCTTCCTCCGCTCCACCAACCCCACCGACCCCTCACCCCGGCCCGCGCCCAGGCTGGGACCTCGCCTGGTCCCGCTCCTTCACCCCTCTCGTCCTGCAATCCGCCGCGCTCATCCTCGCGCCGACGTACTGGACCGCGCTCGACGCCGGGCCCGAGGGGCTCCGGCACAACCCGCGCTCGGAGGAGGAGTACCTGCAAGCGCTGATTCGCACGCGCGCGAGCGAGAACGAGTGTGCGCTCGTCGTGCGTCCTGTCGCTCACTCTCTCGCTCCTCACCCGAGGTCTGACGCGGGACTTGTGCCGGGCAGTTCACCAACGTCGGCGCACCGGCGAGCTGGTCGCCCGGCGACCCGGTCGGGAACGAAGAGGGGCGGATCGGCGGGTCGGGCGTGTGCGTGCCGTTCAAGGGCAAGATTGCGAGTGCGGTGCGTCCGATTTACCTTCCATGCTTCTCGCCAGGCCTCCGGGAACGAAGATGCGGGCGGAAAGAGCGGGCGAACTGATTGGTGAGTGATGCGCGCAGAAGGGCCCGCAGGAGGAGCTGTTGCTCGTCGACGTCGACCTCTCCATCCTCGAGGTGCGCTCTCCTCTCCTCCCTGAACCTTCAGATCTCTGAACATCCACGTCTCGACGCGGCGTGCGCTGACTTGGCTCGCGACTCGCAACTGGGACGCAGGACGCGCGCAAGGTGTACGGCGTCCGGCGCGATTTGATCCACAAGCTCAAGCAGAGGAAAGAGCTGCCTGACTGGGTCGTAGAGTAGACATGCGCAACGCACAGTTGCAGCTCGCAGAAGACACAGAATGAGAGGTCAAGACTGTGCGAGGGAGTTCAGGCCGGCACGACGCGGCGGCGGAGCGGCACTGTGCGCGGCGACCGCATGTCCTCGTCGATCAGTACTCTCGATAGTGGTTCCAGAGAGCGCGGAGACGAGGTCGAGGAGGCTGCGTGAGGAGCTAGGCGGAATCTCCTGAGCAGCAGCCTCCTCGGCAGCTTGGCCTGGAACGACAGCAGCATAGGCAGCTTGATCAGCTCGTGAAGCGGTGGAGCCACTACCGATGTCCTACAAAGCCTTGTGCAGGGCCAGAGCGAAAGAGAGCTGCTGATGGTGATGAGGCTGCGAGAGGCGACGCCCAGCATGAACGCGTGAGGAGCGCGGCTTAGATACACACGGCGCGTTGAAAGTAGCAGCTGGATCAAGTGCAATTGGTACTGCACGTTCCTCAGTAAGCGAGGGCTGTGGTTGGGAGCCAACCTCTTCCCGGCTGAGCTCGAGGCTGGACAGCTTCATCTCTTCGCACGCGACTCTGGCTAAGCAGAGGCCGAGTGCAGGCAGGACATGGCACCCGCAGCGCCACTCTCGACTGCGCCCACGACCAAGCGCATCCACGTCGGCGGACTCGCGCCCTCCGTCTCGCCAAAGGACCTCGTCCAGCGCTTCTCGTCCTTTGGCTCGGTCGTAGGCGGTGCTGCTGGCGTCGAAGGACTGGGCACGACCGAGACCGGTGCGCCTGCTGCTTCGAGCGCCCCTCCTTACCGTGGTCGCCGCTCACCTCGCCTCGTCGCAGGACTTCCGCGCTCGTTCGCCTTCTTCTCGCTCGAGACGACCGACGCCAAGTTTGCAAAGTGTAAGTGCAGTCGGTGCGTGTCGTGGACTACGCGCTGACGACTAGACCGGCAGGCATGTCGACCCTGAACGGCTCCATGTGGAAGGCGCACAAGCTCCGCATCGCGCTCGCCAAGCCCGACTGGGCCACGCAGTGCGTTCTCTCGCGCTTGGTGGGCGTCCATCGAATATTGACTGACGGGAACTGCGGCAGGCGCGCGGCAGAGCGGGAGGAGGCGGCAAAGGCGGCCGACCCGACGGCTCCGCGCCCGAAGAAGCGCAAGCGCGCGAGCAAGGACCCGAACGTTGGGCTCGCCGCCTCGCACTTTGAGCTCATCACGCCGGACAACATCCAGCGGCACCGCGTGAGTGCCCTCTGTCACCCCCTCGCAGCTCGGGTCCCACGCTGACCTAGTGCGTTCCACAGGGCTGGGTGCTCGACCCGAAACCCGCTCCCGCGCCCCTCTTCCCGCTCATCCTCCGCCCCTCGCACCCGGTCGAGCAGCCCGAGAAGCCCGCCGCGACCGCGTGGACGCGCGGCAAGGCGCGCGCCAAGCCGTCCAAGGCCGCGCGCGAGGCCCTCCGCGCCGGCGTCCCGCTCGACAAGCCCGCGCTGCGCCGCGCCAAGCGCATGCGCATCGACCCGCGCAGGTGGGGCCGCAAGAGGGTCGTCTTCGACTTGCTCACCTCGCGCGGCGCGAGGGGAGACGGCGCGGAGGGCGCAAACATGCTCAGCGTCGGGACGTGGGAGTGCGAGGAGCCCGCCGAGGGGGCGCAGCACGCCGACGACGAGGTGACGTGGGTATTCAAGACGCGCGACGGGCAGGTCAGGCGGCGCGAGACGGTGCGCCTGACGCAGCGCAGCCGGCCGCACACCGACCGCTTCACCACGCTCCTCGAAGGGCTCAACCGCCACGACGGTCTTCCCGCCCCTGTTCCCGAAGCCTCTTCCTCCTCCGGGGTCATCGACACTCCAGTCGTCGCGGCACCCGCCACTCGCTCCCGCTCGCCCTCGCCGCCGCCTTATGTCCCCGCCGCACCTCGCAACCTAATCTACAACGAGGAAGACGCCTTCCAGCTCATGGCTACGGCGCTCGACGACTCGGAGCGAGCGGCCGCTCACCGCATGGAGCGCGCCGAGTACCGCAAGATTGCGCTCGGCGCACTCGAGGAGCTCGGGCGGGAGGAAGAAGACGACGACGAGGAGGAGCTTGCCGCGCGGCAGGACCGCACGACGGCGTCCGACGGGCGCCCGCTGCCACGCGTCGAAGGCTTTGCGAACGACGATGACGACGACAGCGACTTGTTTGCGACGCTGCGAATTCGCGGCGGTGGCGGTGTCGACTCGGACTCGTCGGACGATGACGAGGACACGTCCGAGACTGTTCAGCAGGAGTCGAGCGGCAGCGAGTCGTCTTCGGACGACAGCTCGAGCGACTCGTCCTCGTCCGATGACGAGGACGCGACAATGTCGTCTGCTCCCGCCGCCGCCCCTTCGGCAAAGGCTTCTCTCAAGGACACTCTCACCACGCTGTTCAAGCCCGGTGCCGCCACCACTGCCGACACGGCCGACGACGCCGAGCAAGGCGGTTTCTCCCTCTTCGGCGGCATGGACCTCGACCTCGAGCCGCTTGAGCGCACGCCCTCTCCCCCACCCGCCGCTTTCGCCGCCCCTTCCCTCGCGCCCGCCACCGCTCCGTCCTCGCGCTTCGTAGCGCCCTCGGCGCGCGACGCAGGCTACCGCGGCGGTGCCGCCCGGCCGGCCTTCTCCGGCCCGTCCAAGCCGTTCTTCGCCTTCCCGAGCGGCGCGTTCGAGGACCGCTTGCGGCCCGGCGAGGTCGACGAGAGCGAGGTCGCCAAGCTCGGGATTGAGCAGAGCAGGATCGAGGCGGCAAAGGCGCAGAGCGCGCTGCGCGTGGCGGAGGCGACGAAGGACTTCTGGCAGCACGAGACGCAGTGCGTGCTTTCATTTGGTCCCGTCGCGCTACGTTGCGGTCACTGACCCGGCATTCGCTTCGAACAGGGAGCAGATTGACGAAGAGCATCAGAAGCTGCGCGAGCTGCTGCGCGGCTTCGCGCGCAAGCGGCACCGCGAGGCCGTCAAGCGGAGCAAGAAGACGGCGGGGCGGCGCAATGCCGGGCTCAAGCTCGATGTTCTCGACGATGACTAGATCCGCTATCGCAACGTCGAACCTTCCAGCTTCTCGTCTCTGCTGGGATGTGTGCAGTGTGCTTTGCGGCGCGAGAGCGGTAGACGGTCAGTTACTAGTGCGATGGTAAGGAGAGACGAACACAGCAAAGGGAGGGCAAGACGAGGAAAACAGAATGGGAACATGCGATGCGGTTCATGCGGAAGTCAGAGGGAGCGAGGGACTGAAGGGAAGAGAGAAAGAGGGCGTCAGGTCTCGGCCGACGAGTACCAACCATCGTCGCTCTTGGCAAAGGACAGGCCTGCGACGCTGGGCGTCGGCGAAAAGTCCGTGTGCGCGACGGTGTCGTCCGAGGCGCTGCTCGAGCCCGTTTGCTGTGCGACGAGACGCGAAAGGCTGTGTTGACCGTTGGTCGGCGTGCTAGGCGAAGGGTAGTCGGCCATCCCGTTTCCGCGGCGGGCGCTCGTCAACGCCGATGCCAGACGCTCGTTCTCGAGGATGAGGGCGTCGCGCTCGGCGACGAGAGCGGCCATGCGCTGAGCGGCTTCGGCCTGTTCGCGCTTGATCTGGGCCCGGACCCCCTCAAGGCCCTGCTTCGCCGTTGAGAAATGCTGGCGGCATTGCTCGTTCTCCTGCGCGAGCTTGTCCCGCTCGACTTTGAGCGCCTCCGACTGCTCGTCAGCCGAGGCCGCCGCCGCTTCTAGCTCCTTCACTTTGTCGAGCGCAGACGTGAGCGCTGTCGCCTGCTGCTTGTTGCGCTGATTGGCGGCTGCGAGGGTCTGTTGCTGAACGATCTTGAGACGTTGGATGTTCGTCATACGCTCATCCTATCGGAGCGAACGGTCAGGGACACTCGTGAGTAGCAGTCACACACAGACGCACCTGCGCGGCCAATCGCTTCTCGAGGGTCATGATCTCGCCCTGCGCAAGGACCACGAGCTCACGCGACATATCGCGCTCGTGCTCGAGTTTGTCGAGCTTGTCGTGCGACTGCGCCGCCTCGAGCTGCTTCTGTAAGGCGGAGACATCGGCTTTGAAGCGGTCGCGCTCGTACGCGAGTCGGTCGTTGAGGATTGCCTTTTCCGCGCGGACCTTGCTGACTTCGACTTGCAACTTTCCAAGCCTGTGCGACAGCCTTGCGTCAGCGAGGTGAGGTGAGGTCGGAGGCACCGAGCCTGTCAACGCACTGGAGTTCAAGGTCGGCAAGCTTGTCGGATACAGGACCTTGCGGAACGAGGGTCGAGGCGTGCTTTCTGAGCAGCTCTTGTCGGTCCGAGTTTGCCGAGTCGTGACGCGAAGTCAGGTCGAGGGTGAGCTGCCCGACTGCGTCTTTCAGCGCGGCCTGCAGACTTTGACTCGTCGTCAAGATCGCGAGCTGTTGCGCCTGGCCCGTCTTGAGCGCGTCGAGTGTCGAGCAAAATGAGTCGAGGTCGAATTGCGCGGAAGGCGGGACCAGCCCCGCTTCGGCCTGAGCGAGCCTGTCGTCGCCCAATGCGGGAGCGTTCTCAAGCCTCGAGACAACGGCTGCAGCGATCGTCTCCGCGAAGGTGACCGGAAAGGCGGGCGAAGTTGGTGACTCGACTTGGGCCTTCTCAAGCGCGAGTTTCCCAGCGAGCTCGTCGAGCGACACCTGGAGCTTGCCCATGGCTTCACGGCCGGGAGCCGCAATGCTAGACTGCTCGTGTGCGAGCAGTGCGGTAAGCTGCGGCTGCAGGCTCGCGACGAGCTTGGCGGAGAGCGCCTCGACGTCGACCTGGTTTTTCGCGAGAGGCTGCACGACGGCGCGAAGATCGTCGATGAAAGCTCCATATTGGGCTGCCGGCTCGTATTCGAGACCAGGAGTCGCGGGACGTGCGGGAGGAGCGGAAACAGGACGAGTTGGGTCAAGGGTCGAGACGGTCGGACGACGCTGGCGAACGGTGGCGTTGTGAGCCGTCGCACGCTCAAGCCCTTCTGTGACGACAAGCTCGAGACGGCTCTGCAGCTCGTCGAGCTTCTTCGTGAGCGCGAGGTCGACGGTGGTCCCGCGCTCACCGGTAGCGAGGAGCGCTTCGATGCGGTGTGCCAAGGTATCGACGAGTTCGAGCGGAACCGTAGGCGCGCGCGCGAGCGCCAGCTCGGACTTGAGACTGTCGAACTGGTTCGCGATGACTTCCTCGAGAATGCGAAGCGGCAAGTCGCCTTCGTCGTCAGAAATCTCGACAACGCTCGAAGCGGTGCTGGCGATCGAAGGCGTGAATGGCATGGCCTCGTTGTCGAATATATCGCGAGCCTGTCGACTGGGCGTCAGATCGGATCACGACGGAGGCTGCGAGTGCTTGAACGCACCGAGATCTTCTTGGCCATCGGTAGCGGGATCGCCTTGCTCTTTGCGCGCAGCGGAGTCGGAAGGGCTATGTCGACGCTCTCCTTCCTCGCACGGGGGTCGCCCATCCTCGCAGGGCTGACCATCGGGCCCGCCTCGACGACTGCGCCGTTTGCGTGCGAGCCGTTTGCGTCTGGTGCTTGCGGACATGAAAGGCCCGCCACGTCCGAGCCGTTGCGCGCTCCTGCGGCTCGGCGCCGCGTGACCGGCTGCGTCGGTGCGTACTGCTCGGGAAGCGGGTCGTCGGCCGATGCGAAGCTGCGATTGCCAACCTCGGACTCTTCCGCCGGGTCGCGCTTGTCCACGCTGGCGCCACCGAGATCGTCGCGGAGCAGCTCGACCTCGTCATCGTCGACGTGAATGCCAGGCGGAATGGTCAGATGAGCGGGCGGGACCGGGAGAGGACGGCGTGGCTGCGGGTGGGCGAGCACAGGCGTCGAGATGACGCGCTGCATGCTTGTACTGCCTTCTGTGGCTCCCGGACTGTCGGGGTTGACCTTTTGCCGCTTCTCCGAGCCGTCTGACGGAAGAGCCGGAAGCGGCCCGTGGCTTCCGCTCACATGGCGGGATTGTTGAGGCGGAAGAGCGGGAGCATGCGGTGGCGGGAAGAAGTCGAATGCGCCTCTCGCGCCCTTGTTACTTGCGGGCAACGCCGGCGTGAAGGCCCCGAAAGAAGGCGTGAACTCGGCCGCAGTCGCGCTGAGCCCGGACGTCGTCGTCGGCAATGCAGCCGGCGGACGGTACTCGCCAGCGCCGGGGTTCAACGGCGAGGGCGCGATGGCAGGTGAAGGCTCGGACGACGCTTGTGGCGAGATAGTGAGCGAGCCGGGATGGCCGAAGGCATTGAACGCGAGCACTTCGGCGTGCGAGCCGGAAGACGTTTCGCTTGGGCGGCGCCTGAACGCCGTGCTGGCGAGATAAGGAAGGCTTGAAGGCGAGTGACCGTGGAGAAGCTGTGCGATGCGGCCGCTGTCGGACGAGTACGACTCGGGCGAGCTCGGCAGCGCCACGTCGGCGGCCTGACGCTTCTTGACCGGCGAGGAATGAGGCGAACGCGGCGGGAACTCGAAGTTCTGCGTCACCTTGTGCTCGGCCTTGACCTTCGACGGCGAGGCGTCAACAGCGGTGAAACGGTGGATGTCGCTCGGCGCTTCGAACAGGATGTCGACAGGCGCTCTGAGCGTCAGACTCGCGAGCGGCTTGTCGTCGTCGTCATCGCTGACCGTGGCCCCCTCGTCGACCTGAGCTCGCAAATGCCGCGCGGAACGAGAGCGCACGACGGCACGAGCGCGTGCCGCGTCTTCTTCGGACGGATTGCTGTACTCGTCTGCGCTGAGCTCGGCATCGCCGTACTGCGAGTCGTCCGAATGCGTAAGATCGCCCTCGCCCGTCGGCTCGACGTCAACGTTGATCACCGGCAGGAGCGGAAGCGGAGGAAGAGCGCCGGCCACCTCGAGCGTGCCCAGTGCCGTGAGCGCGCGGCTGAGCTCGTGGTGCAGCTCGGGCGAAGGAGCGTCGCTGTGCAGAGGCTCAGCGGACTCCTGGTCGTGCGCCTTCTGACCGCTGCTCGTGTCGGTCCAGCTGCGGTCCGACTGGCCCGAGAGGCTCGCCACGCCGGTCGCGTCCGTCTTCGTCGAGACGCCGGAAGCGCTTCTGGACGGCGGTGCGCGACGTCGTTCCTTCGGCACGCCGATGTCGCTCCCCGCCGGGATGCTCGCCAGCCCGTCATAAGCGTCCGAGTGGCCGCGCTCGGCGCTAGCAGCCTCGTCTTCGGGCTCCTCCGTGATGCTGAATCCGCGACTCAACTCCGCCGCAGACGGGAGCCAGCTCGGGACTCCATCCGCAGCGATCCAGACCGGCGCCTCTGGACTTGTTGGAAGCGGCGTTGCTGCCGCCCTGGCGAGCGGCGAAGTAGGCGCACGCGAGGCGAACAGAGGGGGGACGATGGTCGGGCTGAGGCGGACTGGCGAACGAGATAGCAGCACGGGCGAGAGGGACGAAGAGACCGGCGAGCCGATACCACCAAACGCTGTCGGGCGAGAAAGCGAAATGGACGGGCTGTGGCCGCTCGCGACGCCGCGGACCGAATCGACTGCGGTCTGCAGACGGAGCGGAAGGGAGGGCGAGCCAGCGGCGAAGAGCGACGCAGCACGACTATGCCCGTTTCTGCGGGAGAAAAGGCCGTCGAAGGAGATGGGCGACGGCGAAGAGCGGTCCGACGGAAGAAACGCGGGACGACGAACGTCCTGCCCGCCGAGAAGTCAGCGACTCCCGAGGGCGAGCAGCGAAGTGACGCACACAGTAGCCGTAGCTACCTTTCACCTGCTGCTCGAAAGCGTCCCACACTTCTTCCCAAGCCGCCTTGCCCGGCAAGTAGACGTCGATGGCAGACGGCAGCTCCGACTTCTTGACCTCGTCTTCATGCTGCTCGCGCCCGACGAGTTTCTCCGGGCGCAAATTCTTTGCGGCATCCTCCTGCGGGTGCTCGACATCCTTGAGCGGCACACGTCGAATCGTGCTCCTCAGTCGCTTGTCCTTGTCCTCGCCGTCCTTGGTCCCGTCCTCCTCGGGCATGGCGTCGCCCTCTCCGAAACGCAGGTCGGGTTCTGCTCCGCTGTCCAGCTCGCGCGGAAGGCGCACGACGATTTTCCTGCGCTTCGGCTCCTCGCGCTTGATGGGCAGCGCCGGGCTCGCCGAGCTAGCGCGCGAAAGTGTCGGGCTCCGCAGAGGGTCGTCGCCCGGCCGCAGAGAGACGCTCTCGCTACGGCGGAGACCGGCTACGCGCGAAGCGTTTTGCGGAAGCGACCACGGAAACGGGGCCGGGTCGAAAGAACGGGACGTCGCTGCAGGGTGAAAGGACGGTGTCGCGGCGTGCAAAGTGGCGCGGCGCGAGGGCTGCTGCGACGCTGCAGAGTGGAAGGAGCTGGCGTGCGGACGGGCGAAGGAAGAGAGCGCCGGTTGTTGCGGCAGGCGAAAGTCGGTCTGAGGGAAGAAGGGCGAAGACATGTTGGCGGGGTGAACAGGCGTCAAGGGCGAGCCCGTCGAGGACGAGACCGACACCTGACGACCCAGCTGTGGCGCAGACGCAGGGATGTGGTCTGGGGCATCCGCACGAGCGGTGTAGAACCCGGTCGGCTGGCGGAACTCGGGCGTGAGCATCGCCGGCAACGGGCTGTAGCTTGCCGGAGAAGCGAAGACGGGACCGCCAGGAGAGCCGATGCTTGTGCCGCTGCTCTCGCCAGGCATGGCGCCGATGTGCTGTTACAAGAGGCGTTGAAGGATCAGCGACGGACGCGCACGAAAGCGAACGCAGGAGCGCACCAGACGCGGCGGGTACGGCTGCTGCATCGTTCCTGCTCTGCTGAGGTCGTGTTCGGGCCGTTGAGCGTCTCAGGGGACGAAGTGGCAGCGACGACAGGGCGATTAGCGAGTGAAGGCGTGGGGGCGAGGGAAGAGCGAGGGCGAGCTGCAAGCGGGCAGTGCGACCCTGACAGGCCCGGAGCAGTCACTCTGAGCAGCCCAGGATCCCCTCCAGGCAGCTCTGTGATGAGTGGGAGGAGCGACAGAGACTAAGTCCCGCGCGAGGAGAGCCCGGCGCACAGCAGAGGTTCGAGCGCTGGCAACGACGCAGAGTGTTTTGCGACTCTTCCTGGAGCTGTAAAGCGACCTTGAAAGACCGTCGAGGTCTGCCAAAGAGCCAGGGAACGACCTGGTGCGGCTGCTCTCGTCGCACCTCCCGATCGCCGCGTCGCGACGAGAGAGGCGGTCTGTGCACAGTGCGGAGTACGTCAGCCGCGCGCTATAGCACGGTAGGACAAAGCAGAGAATGTCGACGAACGCACCAGCGAAGCAATTGACACGAGCTGCGAGCCCTTGAAGCGTCGACCTTCTCAATTCGCGGCGCCCACGATGCAATCAACGGAAGGTGCGTTGCAAGGGGAAGGGAGCAAGATATCTATTTGAGAGCTGGTTGGGGGTGTCAAGATCACAGTGTGGGTGGATATGAACGAGGACTTGCGAGATCCGGGTACAGGGTTTTGACGCGTGGACGGTGGTCGTCCTCATGAGCGAGAGGATAGAGAGGGAAAGGGGTATGAAGAGCAAGGTATTCGTTTTGTGCGCGAGTGGTCGACGAGGGTGAATGAATAGATGAGCGAAAAATGCTGGGTACGTGGCTTGGTGCGAGCGTGAGAGCTGAAGGAGGGGAGGGAAAGGTGCGGGACTAAGGGAAGCGGCTCAGATACCGAGACCGCCGAGCACGCTCGCGACTTCATCGACACTCTCGTGCCTCGGGGCAGTGCTCGCGCGCGTAAAGGCCGCGGCGTGCTGCGAGAGGTCGAGGCTCTGCGCACGGCCAGCGAGCGCGCGCGGCTGGCGCGACGACGTCGGCGACGTCGACTTCAGCTCCTTGAGCTTGTCTTCGACCGAAGCAGACTGTGACAGCGTATTGTTGCCGCCAGTGCCGACGGCACCGGCCGCACCTGCCAAGGCGTGGTTCGACGAAGGCGACGCAGCCGAGAACGACGCCGACGCGCCATGGTGTCGCGGGATGGCTGCGCGGTACTCCTCGTTGCTGAAGCGCGACGTCGGCGCGACAGCGGGCGGCGGCGCGACGCTCGCGAAAGGCGAGACAGGCGGAACGCTCGGGGCGCCGAAGCCGCCGGCCGCGGGGCCTGCGGGCGGTGCAAAGCCCTGCATCGGCCGCGGGGCGCCCCAGTGGTACTCGCCACCCGCCTGATGAGGCGGAAGCTGGTGCGGCGGCGCTGCGAACGGACCGGGTGCGAAGGGGTGATGAGGCGGGGGGGCGACAGGGTGGTGGTGCGGGTGCGTCGGCTGGTGGTGCTGCGCGAACTGCGGCGGAATGCGAGGAACAGGTGGTACAGGGTAGAAAGGAGCATATGGCGTGGCCGCGCTGGGCGCGGTGGCAGTCGGGTCAACCAGCGCGTGCGGGTCCGTCGGGACGGGCAATCCTCGCGGGTATGCGGCGGACGAGCCGCCCGGGTTGGCATCGAAGATAGCCTTGATGTTCGGAGACGAAGCGGCGAGCCGCAACTTGCGGTCGGACCCAGGTCGCGGGTCGGGACGGGCCTCGCCCTCGCCAATCGCGGTGGTCGACAACAACTTGCTGTTGAACGGCGCGAACACGTCGGCGAATGAGTCGGAACGCGGGCGCAGCGAGCCGGGGTAAAGGTTGATCTGCACGAAAGGAAGGTGAGTCGGAAGATCGAGGGGCAGCTGGCGCCAAAGACGCACCTTTCGCTGGACGAGGTACTCCTCCACCAAGTCACGGCTCGTTCCGAGGAAATCGACATTCGAGCGGTTCAAGCAGAAGCGAATAATGGTCTCCTCGTTGTTGCCCGAGCGGTCGACCCACGGCAGGATCGTGATATTGAGATCGCGCTTGATCTTCTCGGTCAGACCCACGAAGTCCTGCGAGAGGGCGAGGTTGGCCATCTCGTTCGAGTGCGGCAGGCGGTATTCGCTATAGCATTAAGAGGTTAGCGAAGTTGCTAGGGGAAAGGACCGGGTTGAACGCACGCTTCGAAGGGGACGTGGTCGAGCAGCATCTGCGCGGCGATGTGGACCTGGCTCTCGGGGCCGAAGATGCTGACGACATCGCTCGCCGTCTCCTTGTTCGGGAAACGCACGTGCGAGTTGGTCTTGGCCTCGATGTCGTGGATGAAGATGCTCTTCTCGCCGAGTAGCGTGCGGTGGTACCGGCGCGGGATCGAGACCGTCTCGACGATAAAGTCCTTGTCTTTGGGCGCGACGAGCTCCATAACGCTCTGCTTGAGGTGCTCGAGATTCATGGCGTTCTTGGCCGGCGTGCGCGCCACAACGTTGTCCTCGTTGTCGTTGTACCCGCCGAGCGCGGCGAATTCCTCGGCGTTCGAGAATTTGACGTAGACGCCAAACTTCTTCATGATGCGCTGGATGTTCTTTCCGCCGACGCCAATGATGCGCTTGTGGTACGCCTCGGGGACGTGGAACGAGATTTCGGCCGGAAGCTCCTCCTGCAGCATCGTCAGGCCGTGCAGCGCGCCCGTGTCGTTGCCAGCGACGTCGATCAGGAAGTTGTAGTCGTTGAACGTCTCGAACTTGATCTTGACATTCGCCGACTTCATGATCTTGTTGAGCTTGCCGTTCTTCTTGCCCGAGATGAATTCACGGTGCTCGTTCGCCAGCTCGATCTGGAAGCGAATCTCGTGATGGAATGCCTGCGCGCGGCGGAGAGACAAGAGATTCGCGTCAGCTGCTGGCCATAGCGAGAGAAGCACGAGGACGCACCTTGACAAAGTCGAGCTCGAGCACAAGCTGCACCGCCGCGCGGACCTCGCTCTCGAGACCGTGAAACTCGAAGCAGTTGCTCTTGAAGACGGCCTCGGCGCCGGACGTGACGCTGATGTGGCGGAGGATGGGCGGGATCTGCGCCGGGTTGATGCTTGGCGGCGGCATGAAGACGTCGAACGAGATGGGGAGGAGCCAGAACGATGCCACGTAGAACTGGCAGGCCTGCAGTAACAGCACGAGTGTTAGTCGCCGCGTGGACCTAAAAGTGCGTGCGTGCGCAGGGACTAGAAGTGCGTGCGTGCGCAGGGACTAGACGCACGAGACCCATGATGGACCGGATGGTGCGCTCGATGTTGACGCGGTGGTCGCCGTAGACCGAGATGAGGCTGGCCTGACTGCCGATCGGCGGGAAGTTGATGAAGGTCCCGTTGTCGTTCATGATCTGCTTGATGTCTTCGAGGCGGTCCGAGAGCATCCAGTCGAGCTTGCGCGGGAGAATCGCCGTGTCGCGCGAGATGATGCACTTGCTCTGCGGATGTGGTGAGCCGTCAGCCACCCACCTGCAGCTGGACCACAGACAGTGCATCGCAGGCTCAGGAAGACACACACCTTGTGCAGCGAGACCTGGAAGAGCATGTCCCGCGCCCGCTGTACACCGAAGAACTCGCCAGTGAGGAAGATGAGGTTCTGCTTGGCAACGAGATTGAGGTTCTTCTGTCCGAGGATGCCAGACATGGGCGTCGGGAAGTAGATGTTGGTCGCCGTCTCCTCCTGGATCGTCTGGATCACGCAGCGCTTCCGCCCGGCGAGGATGGCGTGGAGCTTGTAGTCGATCTCGCAGACTTCAGAATGCAGGCCGCTGAGCTCGTCGAGGAGGACGAGCAGGCGCACGCGCGCCTGCTCGACGCTCTCGTACGGGCCCGTGATGACGATCTCGACGTTGCGCTCCGTCTCGAGGCCAAAGCCGATCGATGCGTTGGCTTGGCCAACGATGGCGAGGTGCGCCTTGGTGAGCGAGGCGATCTCGTCGAGCTTGCGGCGCATCTCGACCTTGACGTTCTCCTTGCCGTCAAGCACTTCGGCGCGAGGAACCTTGACGACCGACTTGCGCTGTGTGTATCACGGATGAGTACATGTAGAGCGACAGAATATGACATCGGAGAAGCTCACCTTGAACGGGCTCTCGCGCAGGATGTTCCCTCGCGCGGCCATGACCTGCTGATACCCGCCGCTCAGGTGCACGTTGTACATCGTGCCGGCCTTCTCCGCCTGCGCTGCGCCGTTCGCAGCGCCATTCTCGCCGATCGCAGGGGGAGCAGCGGGTCCAGGTCCGCCGAGAACCGGCGAGGTCGGCTCGATGGGCGTGAACGAGACGATGCACTGATGCGCCGCCATCGTGTCGACGCACAGGCGCTGCATCGCATCGTTGAAGTCGACGCTCGCGCGCTTCTTGGCGGCTGCGCCGCCATCTGCTCCACTCGCAGCGGGCTGTCCCGCCTGGTCTCCATCTGCGCTGGCGCTAGGTACGGCAGACCCGTTCGCCGCGCCTCCCGCTACGCTCGTCGCATCCGTCGCCGTCTCGCCTCCGCTGCCAACCGAGCTGGACGTCGAGTGTCCCCTCGTCGCAGCGCTGCCAGCGTCCGTCGAACCATCCGTTGTCGAGTCGGCGTGCGGCTGCGGCAATGCAACCGCGCCATCCGACTGACTTGTCTGGTGTCCAGGCGTGCGCGGTCGTGCGGCCACGGGCGACGGCGCGCCGAGTTCGACCGAGAAAGTCGGCGACGAAGCGAGATCGGCGGTCGAGGCCGAGGACCGGGGCAAGCAGAACGAGGTCGTGTAGATGTCCATGGCCGAACACGTCGAGGGCTCTGTGCCCGAGTCGCGAGACACTCAGAAAAGCTCTGGCGCGTTTAGAGCCGGCTGAGAAGGCTGGCGATGCCCGTCTGGACCGGACGGGAGGGAGAGAGCGGAAGGCGAGAGGGCGTCGCCAGGTCGCGCAAGCTCGCCCGGTGCTGACTGGGGTCGCTTGGGACGCTCCTACGGTGCGTGTTTGACGCAGGAGAGCCAGTAAGGAGGTGTGTCGACACAGACGAACGGCCTGACGTCGAAGCTCTTTGTCTGTGATCGCACCGTTCGAGTTGGACGGGCCGGGTCAGCTCGTGGATGCACCTTGTAAACGTACTGACGACGCACCGGAAGCTCCTGCGGAGAGTGTCGGCGAGAGGCCAGTCGACGAGAAGAAGCGGAGTTGGCGGCGAGCGGGGAGTGCAGGTGCGCCGGGAGGACAAGCGCGGGTACTAGGCGGTGTAGTGTACGGGGTATCTGCCTGACTAGCTGGCCTGCAGGCTGCAAGGGTGACAAGCGGGAGCGGGCTGAGCCTCAGCCCGAATTGCAGCTTGCAGCTGTTCCCAAGCAACCGCTGACCGCACTCTCGCCTGTTCTGCTTTTTGCGTGCTTTTCTACTCTCTTCGAGACTCGCACAGGCTGGCTTGCCTTGTGCATCGCTCCGTCGACTGCTCCCGCTGCGAGTCGCTTTTTCTCGTCGATCATTCTCCTGTACATACGCCTCGCCTCGCATTACATACAAGGGTGGACGCGCTGCTGCGCATAATTGCGCATGTCACCGCGTTTCATGCACACGTCGAGCAGCGAAAGGAAGATGCTGGCGCCTGCCGCTCGTGCCCGCGTCATGTTCCCTTCCACCTGCCTGTTGGGGTCGGCCAGCATCTAGGTCTCGTGCGCTGCAGATCTCGATCGCTCTGACGCTCAACGTTCGCAAGGAACTGCCACACCTTCCCCACCTCGGGGCTTCTGGGCCATGCAGCACCTGTCCCGCTCTCTCTTCTCTGCATCTCCGCGCACCTCGAGACATCATGCGCTTCTCTGCTCTTGCCCTCCTCGCTTTCGCTGCTCCTGCGGTCCTTGCCGTCTCCGTCCGCGACCGCGTACAGGACGTCGCCGTCGAGGTTCAGGACCAGCTGACCTTCGCGGCCGACGGCGCCGTGCACGGCTTTGACAACCCCGACGACCCCTGCCCCGACCTCGTCGTTCGCTGTATCCGGGATGGCAACGTCATTGGTGATGTGCGTTGTCGCCACTCTCGCCGCCAAAAACGATGCTGACCCCGTTTCTTGCAGATCGGCGAGAAGAGCTTCTGCCACAAGGGCGGTTTGAAGTGCCGTCAGTGCCACACCAAGATCAACACTGCAGAGTACGTCCCGCTCAGCCCGTCTCACTTCGAATGGCGAGGTCGGCCCGAGAAGACGGCCGGGGAGACTGCGCGCAGGAACGGGACCAGGGTGGCATTCATGGCACCCCGGCTCGCTCGATCGCAACCCGTTTTGTTGTGGCGGCAAGCTAACGTGATTTGTGTCCGCAGGTGCAACACGAAGTACCTCAAGGACTGCGCCACGAAGTGCGAGGCCGTCGGATCGCCCATTTGAGCGCCATGTAGGCCGCGGACGCATTCGCCTCTTCAACATACGTGTAGTCTTTGTTGCGCATCGACCATGTAAAGAAGTGTTTGACTATGCTATGCTACGCATGGCGTCGAAGAGCGGTCGGTGCGAGACGAACGGGTTGTTCCGCGTGAAGCAGAATGCGAAGGGGCGTCCTGCGCTTTTTAACCCCCGTGGTGGACGGTTCGAACCTCGTCGCATTGCTGCTGCCCTTTACTGGCAATGCATCGCCGGGACAAGGCGGCAGAGCGGTGACAACGCCTACCAACCTCCCTCGTCTTGGTCCCCGTACCGCTTGACCTGGTTCTCATCTGCCTGCTCCCCTCCTTTGCAAGATGGACTACTTCGTGCCTCTTCCAGGCACTCAAGCGCCATCCTTCACCGGCTCGACGCTCCTCCTCGTGCGTCCCTCCCCTTCCCCATCTTCATCACCTCTCGGAAGCTGACGAGTCCCCTCCGCACGTGCACAGCCCCAGCCGTCGCTCTCGTCCCTGGCGCAGCTCGCGTGCGACCTCCTCGTGCACAACCTCCGGCTCGAGCTCGTGGGCTACCTCGGCGTGAGGGACTATGTGCCGGCCGTCGGCGGGAGGGACGGGCTGCCGGGCGAGGCAGAGAAGGAGGGCCTCGCACTCGGGACAGAAGGTGCGTCGCTTCCTGACGGCTAGCAACCCTTCTGGCGGGACGATCAAGCTGATGCGACCGTTTTCGCAGTCTACACCACCCCTTCGCGTTCGCTCACACTCGTCCTCCCCCGCTCTCCGGTCATCCGCG
The DNA here is from genome assembly GCA_036244875.1 of Rhodotorula paludigena. Taxonomy (NCBI): domain Eukaryota; kingdom Fungi; phylum Basidiomycota; class Microbotryomycetes; order Sporidiobolales; family Sporidiobolaceae; genus Rhodotorula; species Rhodotorula paludigena. Next base: position 217,523 of record BQKY01000011.1, read on the forward strand.
CGCGCAAGGAGCACCACCTGCAGGCGATCAGTGCATGGGTAGCTGCGGGCGGCTTCAAGGACGTGCTCGTGGTCGCTGGGACGGATGCGGCGATGAGGGGCGACGACGGGCTCAATGCGTGCGTCGGCCTGACTATGTGCCCCACCTGGCGAGGCCTACTCGCCCAGCTGAAGCAGCCGCCGAAAGGGGTGCGCATTTGGATGCAGTCAGCTGATTCCGCCTCTCTCTCGGCAGCGCGACTCCCCTGCGGCATCTTCTCCCCGCATCGTCGCCCTCGACCCCTCTCCTCACCTCTCTCGCCTCTCTCTGCCCCTCGTACCTCTCCTCCTCCCCTTCCGGCATCTCCTCCCCTGGCCCCACCACCTCCTCCTCCTCCTCCTCCTCCTCGACCCTCCCACCCATCCCGCACGGCAGTCTCACGCGCTCGCTCCTCTCCGCGCTCGCCGCGCACGCCCCTACCTCCCCCGCCGCCGCGCTCCTGATCTACACGTCCGAGGGCGCCGCCGTCGACGCGGCGCACTACCTCGCCAGCGCGCTCGTGGCGGTGCTCGGGCCGCAGCTGGAGGAGGTCAGGGGGCTCGTGCCTCTCGAGACGCAGCAGCTGCAGCTGCAGGTAGAGGGAGAGGAGGAGGAGGAGGAGGGTGCGAGGAGGTGGAAGGAGCCGAGGAGCTGGGAGAGGGGACTGATGGGACCGGAATTGGGGAGGGATGCGGGGAGGGAGATGTACGGGTGAGCGAGTGCGACGAGGGGGGCAGAGACAACGAGCAGCATCTTAAGCTCTTGACGGACCTTCGAGCAGCGAAAGAGACCAAGCGGAGGAAGGCGTCGCACAGGAGAGACGACAGCCAGGAGCGCCGGCAAGCGGGCGTTGCAAGCGGACCTCTACCCCCCGACCATCCAGCTACCGCCTCTCCTCGAGCCGTATCCCCTCCTTATCCTCCCCCTGCCCCTCCTCCTCCGACGAGGCTCGCAAGTTGCCCCACGCGACGGCATAGTGCTCGAGGACGAGGTTGAGCTCTTCGACCTCGTCGAGCTGCTCGATGCGCGCGACGCTGCGGGCGAGACGAGAGCGAGAGCGAGGGGGGTCAGGGACGCGCTTGTCTATCTCGCGAGCTCCGAGATTCGTAGCATGGTGACGAGCAGCACATGTTGCTGCTCGCATCGCGCAAGATCGAGCCGCAGTGAAGAGAGAGAGGGAAACGAAGCGCACCGCTCGACCTCGTCCGCATCGATGCACCGGTCCCTGATCTGCCGAACGCTGAGCGCGCCGGTCTCGCCTCGCACGCCTGCGCGGCGGAGGCGCTCGGTGAGGGATGCGAGAGAGGGGGTCGAGGCGGCGCCGGGGAGGGAGATGGAGCGGACCTGCGTGGAACAGCGGCGATGAGCGTGGCAATCGAACCAAGAGCCGCAACCTCCATCATCTCGAGAACGGGGGAGGAGGTAAGCACGAGCCGCGCGACGCACGGCGAGGTTCCTCCGCATGACGGCGCCAAACTGGTCCTCGAGCCCGAACGGGTCATACTCGACGATCGCGCCTCCCGCGCCGCCGTCTGCGCCCCACGTCAACGCGAACCAGCTCAGGAGCGCATCGGTTGCGGCTGGCTCGAGGTAGACGAGGACGCATTCGACGAGGAGGAGAGTTGGGAGGGAGGGGGAGAGAGGCGCGCCGAATGTCGGGGAGGTCGACGGGGAGAGGAGGGATTCGGACAGCGCAGATAGGGAGCGCAGGTCACCTGGGAGGAGCGTGTAGAGCGGAGAAGAGAGGGCGAGACCGCCTTGTTCTGCGCAGGGCGCGCGGAAGCAGTGTGAGCACAGGCCGGAATATACGAACCCCGGCTCCTGGGTCAAGCTGCGGAGTTGTGCAGACTGCACTCACCGATCTTTACGTCTCCTCCGAGTGCGCTTCTGAGGTCTGGCTTTGTCGAGACGGTGCGCGCCTTTGCGGTGGTTGCCTCTGGAAAGTCGACCTCGACCCACCTCGCGCAGTTCCAGTCTTTGCCGGCGTCGGCCCACTGCTTGCGCAGCCTCCAGAAGCGAGTGTCGGTGCCAGCGCCGAGGGAGAGGACCTGCACGGGGTGGTGCGGCCCCACATTGGGGTCGAGGAAGCGGGCGACGAGGGAGTCTACGGCCCACGTGCGGGCGTGGGTGCCGATGTGGATGAGGGGCGGGCGCCTGTCGAGGGTCCTGCGCTGCTGCGGGCTGAGGAAGAGCGAGGAGAAGGGGTCTGCGAAGTAGCCGAGAGCAGCGGCAGACGCGCGCGACACGAGCGCATCCGAGTCGGTCGAGCGCACGGCTGCGTCTGGGTGAGCACCCTGCTCTGCGTGTGCAGCGGGTGCGCGCGGCGGGAGCATCTGTATGTGCGCGGGTAAGGCTCAATACAACCGCGACCACAATCCAAAGTAGTCTCGCGGAAGCACCCTTGCCTCCTTCTCTCGACACGCTCACACGCGCAGGATGGCCGACCAGGACGACTTTGCGGCCTACACGACCATCGGCGACCGCGTCGCACCCGCCCTCGACCGCGCTGCCCCAAAGCACCCGCCCGCCCAGGGGCCCTCGTTCGCCCTCCCGCCCAAACTCGAGGCGAGTCGCTGCCGCCTCGCACGCACGCGGTGGTGGGCCAAAGCTGCCCGGCGAGGAGCCAGAGTGGGATCGCAGCCGCCTGCGCTCCTCTTCGGGTACTCTCGAGCCTCCGCCCCCCACCTCGTCCCCGACCGTCCCTCCTCGATCCCGCGCTGACTCGCTCCGGGCACCGCGCACAGCCCTTTGTCCTCCTCGCCAAGTCGGTCCGCGGCGCAGGCGCAGCCGATGTCATCACCAAGGCCACCGCCGCCCCGGGCGTCTACGTCTTCTCCGAGCTCCTCGACCAGAAGAGCATTCAGGACGTGCGTGCCTCGCTGCGAACCCAGTCGGACGAGCTCGACTGACTCGATGTGCCTCGATGCAGCTCGCCAGCCATGACCAGCACGCCGCGCAGTACCGCCTACTCGAGCTCTTCGCCTACGGCACCTGGGCCGACTACGACAGTGCGTCGGGCATGCTGCTTGCTGGCCAGCTGTGGCTTCCTGCTGACCTCCAACTTGATGCCGTTTGTACAGCCAAGCGCGACGACTACCCTCCCCTCTCGCCCGAGCAGGAGACCAAGCTGAAGCACCTCACCATCCTCTCGCTCGCGACCGAGAGTCGTGTGCGTCCCGCCGTCGATGGTCCCGCCAGCTGTGTTCTGCACACATACTGACAAGCCCTTCTTGATGCGGCGACCCGCGCACAGGTGATCCCCTATGCGACGCTCCTCTCGCTCCTCGCGCTCCCCTCTCTCCCCGCGCTCGAAGACCTCCTCATCTCGGCCTTCTACGCCAACGTCCTCACCGGCCGGCTCGACCAGCGCGAGCAGCGCCTCGAGGTCCTCTCTGCTCAGGGGCGAGACGTGCGCCCCTCCCCGTCTCGCTCCGCCGCCGTCCCCGCCGCGGACGAATCGATGCAGCTCGACGCGCCCTCCTCCGCCGCCCCCGCCCCCGCTCCCGCGCAAACCACCTCGACGCTCCTCTCGTCCCTCGTCGCGTTCCAGCGCACCCTCGCCGCCCTCCTCGACTCGCTCAACGCCCACGTGCAGCACCTCCACGCCGCGAGCGTCGCCGCGACCGAGCGCGCGGCTGCGCACGAGCGCCGCGTGCGCGCGGCCGCAGAGGCCGTGCACAGCAACAAGGACGGAGCGGTGGCGGGCAAGAAGGGCGGCGCGAGGGGCGGCGCAGCGGCGGCGGCGGCGACGGCGACGGGGGCGGGCGAGGGCGAGATGGACGTCGACGGCTCGGGCTCGGCGGCGGGGTTTGGCGCGGCGGGCGCGGCGGGAGGGCAGAGGGGTAATCCTGGAGGGCCGCAGGGCGGGAGGACGCGCAAGAGAGGGAGGACCTAGGGCGCTTGCGGTGGTGGGTGCCCTAGTTGCCCCATGGACGCAGCCGCCTGGAGGGGCCGGAGACGCTTGGCGTGCCGATGGTGTCGTCTGCGGGAGTAGGCGCATGTAGCTTGTACAGCCTCGTTCCTTTTGTTTTGTTCCTTCTCTTCATCTCGCTTTTCTCGCAACTGAATCCGCAGCCCTGCCTCTCAGCCTCTACACTCGAACGACTGGTAGTAACGGAGACGAGAAAGGACCTTGCGTACAACACGACACCGACCCGCGGTACTGACGGAAGCTGACAACAAAGAGCCCGAGTGCACGAAAGCGGCTCAGAGCTTGGCCTTGCCCTGCTTCTCCTGCGCAGCGAGCACACGCAGATCCTTGCGCAGAATTTTACCCGAAGGACTGCGTCGACAACGAAGGGCGCTAATCAGCGATTTGCCCTACCCGTCGAGGCAAGGCAAGCTGAAAACAGCCAAGCACCTCGACGCACCTCTTCGGGATCGCCTCGAGCACGACGACACCCCCGCGCAGGCGCTTGTGCGGCGCGAGCTTCTCGGCGACGTAGGCCGCGACGTCCTTGAGCAGGGTCGGCGACTTTGCGTGCTCCGGGTTCGGGACGACTGCGGTGGTGCGCTTTCGTGAGTTGGCAGACACGAGTGGAGCGGCGAGAGGGGATGCGCACTGTATGCTCGGGGGAGCTCGGTCGCTTGCTCCTCAGAGTAGACGCCGATGACAGCGCAGTCGGCGACGAGCGGGCACGTGAGGAGAACGCCTTCAACTCTGCGGGCGCGAAGCAGGGTCAGGTGCTCTGTCGCTGACGAGCACGCACAGCACACGAGCGTACTCTGCCGGTGCAACCTGGAAGCCTGTTGACGAGACGAGCGTCAGTTTACGGCCGCACCCAGGTCCGGTAAGGCGGACGCACCCTTGTACTTGATCAAGTCCTTGGTCCGTTCGACAACGCGGTAGAACCCCTCGTCGTCCCTCTCGCACACATCGCCCGTCATGAGCCACCCGTCGCTCGTGAGCGTCTCGCGCGTCGCCTTTTTGTTCTTGTGATACGCGAGGAGGATGTTCGGGCCGCGCAGCCACAGCTCGCCCGCCTGCCCGGGCGGGACGTCCTCGCCCTCGGGAGAGACGAGACGCGCTTCCATCGTCGAGAGGAGCTGGCCAACGTAGCCGGGCTTGCCCTTGTTGTCGGGCGGGAGCATAGCCACAGAGGTGGTTTCCGTCATGCCGAGACTGGTAGATAGAAGAGTACATCAGACGGATTAGACACGCGAGCAACAGAGGGAGGTGCGCACCCTTGGAAGACGCGTGTCCGACCCTTCAGCCGGTCGTACAATGCCTTCTCGAGGTCGGCCGAAAGGGGCGCCGCACCGCAAAGGATGTAGCCTGCCAGTGGAAGACAGCGTGTCAGGATGAATACAACGAAGCCCGCAAAGGGCGTTCGCCGGGTTTGTCGACAACTAAAGTCAACTGGACGTACGCAAGGAGGTCAGGTCGAACTTGTCGACGATCGGGTGCTTCGCGAGTGCGAGCGCGATGGGTGGCACAACGAGTGCAGTCTGCTCGGACGACAAAGCGGGCATCAGCAATTGCTTTGCTTACGATCCGGGCGAGAGGACGCACCGTGCACTTGAACTTCTGAACCGATTCGAGCGCTTTGACGAGGTCGAACTTGGGCAGCACGACGCAGGTACCGCCGTTGTAGAATGTAAGGTGAAGCATCACAACGAGGCCAAACTGCAAGATCAAGCTGTCAGCTCGAGGGTTTCGCTGACAGGCAGAAGCGCCGCCAACTGCACACGTCGGGGTTCAGGCGAGATTCTCAAACGCACGATGTGGTACATGGGCAGTACAGACAACACAGTGTCGACCTGGCTAAACAGGCCACCCTGGGAGCGGGTCTGCAGCACGCACGTCGTGATGTTGTGCGCCGACAGCGCGACACCCTTTGCCTTGCCCGTCGTGCCGGACGAGAACGGCAAGTACGCGAGGTCCTTCTTGGCCTGCTCGAGCGAGGGCACGACCGGCTTGAACGAGTCGGACCCGCGCAGTGTCTCGTAGCTCTTCATGCCGTGCGGGAGCGGCGACGGGAGCTTGCCGTCGGCGCCGGGAACCACGTAGACGCGGTCGGTCGGCAGCTTTGCCTCCTTGCACGCCTTCTGCGCCACGTCCAGGGCATCTGCGCTGGCGAGGACGATGCCGGCGTCGGCGAGGTGGATCGCATGCGCGAGTTCGTCGGGGAGGTAGGAAGAGTTGGCGGTCGAGACGACGAGGCCGGCTGCCTGGCCGGCGAAGAGGAAGACGGGGTACAGGATGCTGTTGGGCGAGAACAGGAGGACCGACTGGCCGCGCTGCAGCTTCGCGACCCGCGTCAAGCCATCGGCAAAGCGCAGACTCTCCTTCGCCAGCTCGCCGTAGGTGAGCTGGGGGATGCTCGAGTGGGTCAGTACAGTTTGCTCAGGCACCCGGGCAGCGCTGCGTACCTGCTTGCCCGTGAGGGCGTCGACGAGGGCGACCTTTTCGGGCCGGAAGTGAGGGTTGGCCGAGGTGAGAGTGAAGTCGAACACGCCGCCGCTGTGCTGCTGCTCCGGGCGCACAGTAGGGTACGGGCTCGTGAAGACAGTCATGACGGGGTGCAAAGCGTGCAGGAAGAGCAAGAAGTGCGAGGACTCCGGCAAACTCTCGAGGCCCGCCTCGTCGGCCTTTCCAGCCCCACATTGCCGAAACAGGCAACAGGTCGGCGCACTCACTCTTGCAGCGCAAAGCTCAGCGAGTTCAGTATCTCATTGAGGGTGTATTGAGCTCTTAGTAAGTAGGGCAAATTCGGTTGCAGCCCGACGAGCCCTGTGCCAATCACCCCGAAACCCTCTCTCCGACATCTACAACGGCAGCTCCGCCACGGCCATGACACCGCCGACAAGGTGCAAGCTCCCCGTAACGAGCGCGTCGACCCTCTCACCCTTGTCCGCCTGCGCGCGCACAAGCTCGACCGCCTCCTGCACCGACCCGAGGACGTGCACCTGCGCCTCGGCGGGCGCACCGGGCAGTTGCGAGACGAGCTCGCGCCAGGCAGCGGCGAGCTCGTTCTGCGTCGCAAGCGTCTCGAGATCCTTGGCGTCGACCGCGTTCGAGGTCAAATCTGCGGAACGAGCGCGGTTCGCCACGGGTGAGCGAAAACTTCGCGCGAGGAGAGGAAGGACCAGGCTACGCACCACCCTTCGAGGACCCGGTTGAGTACGTTGTGTTGGTGCAAAAGACGACATGCTGGAAAGGCTGGCGAGACGATGCGGAGAACGAGTCGAGGAGGGCCCCGAGGAGGGAGAGTCCGGAACGGCCAGAAGTGCAGTTGAAAATGAGCACTCGGTTCGACGGCGAGTCGCTGTCAATACAAGAAAACGCGGTCATAAGTGGAAGGCGAAGGCACGAGCAGACAAGGAAGAAGTCCGCACCTCTGCAGCGCCGCTTCGTCAAACCACTCGCCGCAGCACTTCAAGCTCTCGACCGTATGCGCACCATCGAGATGCCACCGCACTCGGTCCTGAACCTTGTCCGTCGCAAGCTGACACCGGCCAGGCCAGCTGGCGCGCTCGAGACCGGCGACGATAGAAGCCGAGAGCGGGTTGGGCGCGACGAGTTCCGTCGGGAGAGTCGGAAGAGTTGACGGTCCAGGCATGGGGAGCGAGGGGCCAGATGACGGAGCAAGGGACGAGAAAGCGGGAGGACAGTGCGGGGAGGCGAGGAATGACTGGACGAGCGCGACTGCGAGCGACGCGTTCGAACGCTGGTGTGCGCCCGCAAGACCTGTTGGAAAGGCGCCTCGCTGTCAGCGGAAACTATCACAGATGGTCAGAACTACTCACCGAGCTTGACGTCCTTGAGCTGCGGGTGCTCTGGGATGACCGTGAATGACGAGGCTTTGAGCTCTTTAGCACGCGATTCGAGCACGTCGAGTCCTTCAGCTTGCTGGATTGCCAGCGCAGGGACATCGGGCTGGACGAGTCCTGAATTGAGCTTGGGAGCGGACAAATCAAGCACAGCTCGACGCACCTTGTAGATCCCACCTTTCTGGTGCGCAATCTCCGGCAAGGTCTTGCCCAACACCCAGATGTGGTCGATTCCGAGCGCCGTGACGCCCGTAGTGATGGGCTTCGGAACAATGTTGGTCGAGTCGTACGTGCCGCCGATGCCGACCTCGAGAATGGTCGCGTCGACCTGCAAGATGGGGATAGGTCAACCGGGATGGCGGCTGGAATTGTGCGTTCCGGCCGCACCTTCTCCTGCAGGAAGACGTGCATGGCCATGATGGTGAGGTAGCGGAAGTATGCGGGCTTCTCGGCCATTTCGTCACCGCTTGGCTGTGCGCGCAAAGTGTCAACGGCGCGGAAGCAAGATGCGCGAGAGGCATGGAAGGCGCACCGGTCGGTTCTGCTCCAGCTTGTCCCACACCTCGAAGAAGTAGCGCGCAAAGAGGTCCTCCGAGATGGGCTCGCCGTTGATGCGGATTCGCTCTCGGACGGCGACCATGTGGGGCGAGGTGTAGAGGCCGACTCGGGCGTCGGGAGCGATGGTGGTGAGGACCGACGACACGAAGGCGCTCGTCGAGCCCTTTCCCTTGGTTCCTGTGATATGCAGGACATTCATGCGGTTCAAGTCGGCGGGCTGCATGTCCTCATCAGTTTGGAGAGATGAGGAGGAAAGAAGTGTCAGCACGCTTCGAGCTGCAGCCCGAAGCACTGCAAGGGTCCGACTGACCTCGTATCCAACCCTGCGCATGTATTCGACCTGTTCTGCCAGCTGGATGTCGCCGCCCTTTCCTCCCGAGCGGCGAGTCGCTTCGATCGTTGCCGCATTGCTCTGCAGGCCGTTCAGGCAGTCGATAGCCTGAGCGTACGTGCGCAACATTGCCCTAGCCGTGCTTGTGAACAGACTTGCAAGCGACGGGCGCATGCAAAGGGATGCAACTGCTGCGACTTCCTCTTCTCAGCTTCTGTCCCTCCTCCACGCTCTTGAACGCACACGCGCGAGCAATGGTGCACTTCCCGCACGAAACATTGCTGCACATTGTCGAGAACATCGCGGACTCGTCCACCCCGAGATCCGAGGTGCGGCTCCACCTCGCGCGACTGTGCCGCACATCGCGCGCATGGCACGCCGCCGCCCGCGCCGAGCTGTACAGCAGCTTGACCCTATTCATCGACGACGACTACGACACGGCGCCCGACGCCAAGCTTGTCCGGACCCTCTTGCTCTCGGACGAGCATGCCGCTTTCGTCCGGACGCTCGCACTCATCTGGCGCGCAAGCGACGTCGAGCGGACGGCAGTCGTCGTTGGATTCGTACTACAACGACTTGTCTCTCTGGAGCAGCTGGCAGTCCCCGTACCGGACATGCCCCTGAACTTCAGCGGTGCCCACATCCAGGCGCTCAAGTCGGTGAACCCCGACCTTCGGTACCTTGATCTCTACGCCGCACCAGGGATGTCGATAGGTGTCTTGCTGGCTCGTCTGCCTCATCTGCGCCGACTAGTTCTGGCCGCCCCGACCTCGTTCGACAAGCGCGAATATCATGGACGCACCGTCACCTACCCTCTCACCACGCCATCGTTCAAGCTGCAGCATCTAGCGATCCGCTACGGCTCACGCGCCTCGCTCGAGCTGCAGCAGCTGGTGCGCAGCTCGTACGAGTCGCTCACCACGCTCGTCATGGGAGTCGATCCCGAGTCGTCCGCGCTGCAACTCCCGGTCTTGCCGAACCTATCTCGGCTCTACCTCACCGTCGTATGGTCGGGTTCCACCGACCACCCCGGCCACCCCGGCGACCCCGGTATCTTTCGCGGGATCTGCCACCTTGTCGAACAAGCGGCGCCCCTTCCGGCGCTCACCACTCTCGGCTGTGTCGTCAGCCGCGAATACATCGTCAATCGCCTGCCAAAGGTGTATCTCCCGATCGAGCGGTTACTTTCAAGCCTGCCACCCCGCCTGCACACCCTCGACCTCACGTTCCTCCCGCTCCGCAAGGCAGACGTCTTATCCTTCCTTGCCGATTGCACCTCGCGCCGACCCGACCTCCGGACCCTCCGCCTCGTCTCGCGATCCTGGTACCACCGGACCGTCGACGCGCCCGAAGCGCATCGCGCGTACATCGAGGCGGTCGAGCGGCGGGCGGCGACGACCGATGTGACAATCGAGTGGACCGAGTGGAAACTGGAGTGGAACAAGACCGAGCCGTGGCGGAGGTCGCTTGCGCAAGAGGAGAAGCGGGCGATTCAAGCGGCGGCAGCTCGAGCGGTTGACGAGTAGAGCCGCTGAAAGGGTGCTTTGCAAGTTCGGATCTGGTTTTGTCTGCCCTTCCCCTCTTTTTAGCCGGTGCTTCCGCTCGTTGACCACATCTTTTCGCGTAAAAGCTGTTTGGACATGCGAATCATGTTTTCACGGGTCTGAAGAGAGCAGCGCTGCGTTCGCAAGCGTGGTGGCGGCAGACGCGGGATGACCGAGCGATCCAGGCGCGTTTGTCGCGACAGGATGGTTCTCTGATCTGCAGAGGGGCAGCGCGTCAGGAAGAGCCGCTTCGCAGTACGACTTAAGAAAATGACGCACTCTGTTCCATCCGCCGCCTCTTGCTGTTTCTTTGCCAGCATCCGCTCTTCGGCCGGCTGTTCCTCGTCCGCTGCGGGACCTTCCCCCGGAGGTCTCCCTTTCTCCACTTCAGTGTCGTCCACCTTCTTCCTCACTATTGGCCTTCGGTACCGCAAGTCCCTCACGCGAGGGAGGAACTTAACCATCTCGTCGTCCAGCGGCTCGCCAGTGTCGGTCCAGCCAGCCGAGAGCACGCTCGCCGTGTCAAACTTGTCGTCGTCCTCCTTGCCGATCTCGCCAAAGGGCTTGGGCGCGGGCACAGGTCTGCCCGGGTCTGACGCAAGCGCGCGACGGACGATGGGACGGCGGTTTGCTGTGCCGGGTGCGGGAAGAACAGGCTGGAAGGGGTTGGCGGGCGGGTCGGCGAGGTCTTTGGGAATCGGAGACCCACGAGAAGACATAGCGAGGCAGAAGGAAGCAGGAGACTCGCGCACACCCTTGCAGAGACGGGCAACGAACAGGAGACAGAGCGAGAGGTCCGCGGACGACCGAAAGGAGGGAGTGAGCGCGAAAGCAAAATGGACGAGCCGAGGCAAGGACGATGTTCAGCATGGAACGGCCGACCAGCCTGTCAGACCGGAGAACAGCAAGAAACCGAGTCGCGTGTCGAGGCGAAGGAGAAGTCGCGACGAGGAAGTGGTCCGCCTCTCGCCTCGGCAGCTGGCTTTGAGCCTCTCGCGTGAGCGCAGTGCACTGAGGAGGGCTGTGTGCACGTCCTGCAGACTCCGGCGGGCTTTACTCGCCGTTGCCGCGCTTGCTCAGCTTCATCTCCTCGGCGTCTTCGTCTCGCCCGACCATGCACAACTGCTCGCCCGCCGTGACGCAGATTCTCGCAGAGAATGTCATCAAGGAGCTCGGTGGCCAGGCCGCCTACGACAAGGCCTCGCAGAGCCAGCTCGACGCCGCCGTCGACAAGGTCCGCCAGCGCTTCGCCCAGGCCCTGCTCCTCAACTCGCCCATGGCGGCCAATATTGACGAGCTTGAGGACGAGCTGAACGAAGAGCAGGCGGCGCAGGAGGCAGACCGCACGACGGCGCCGACCAAGCCGACGCCGCGCAAACGCTCCGAAGTGCTCGACTGGGCGCAGCGCATGCGCGGCATGTCGTTCGAAGAGCGCATGAGCCTCGACACGCGGTGTCTGCGCTTCACCGGCCGACCAATGCACTCGTCGAACCGCTCGCTTGACCAGCTCAAGCCGAGTAAGTCGTTTCGACTCGGCGCTTCCGCGTTTGCTGACTGCCTTCAATCCCCAGTCCGCCTCAAAGACATGCTTATCACGAAGACGCACAAGGGCAGGTACCTGTTGCTGCGCACTATCGCCCGTCCCCGTGCGTCCGGCGCCTGTCGTCCTCTTGGCGTAATGACGGATCTCGCTAACGTTTCTTTGTCGAGCAGACATGAAGCAGTTTGCTCTCAGACTGGCGGTCGAAGACGAGAGCGGGCGCGCCGAGGTGCTCGGTGCTGAGCGATATTTTCCGACCACGATGGACACGGGCGTCGAGCTCGACGCGCTCTTCCCTATCGGCACCGTTCTTGCCGTGCGCGAGCCGACTTACAAGCGGCTTACCCATGGCCCATCGCTCGCCCAAATCCGCGTCTACTCTCCCGCCGACATCGAGCTCTTGCGACCCGGTTCGTCCCTCTACCGCTCGGCTCAATGGTCCACCCCGTCCCCAGCCATGCCCGCCCCTCCAGCCTTGCGTCGCCCCGAGGTCGGCGAAGACTGGATCTCTGATCCCGAATACGAGGGCCTAGTGCGCATCAAGCAGTGTGGCGACGCCCTCGCAGACGCCACGGAGCCGGAGGAGAGTCTCTTCTTCGCGCTGCATCGCGCGCAGGCCGCGTGGGAGGAAGACCTCTTCGCATCGGCGTATCGCGACGCCAATGCCGTGCTCGCTTACCTCGACATGGGCGTCAAGGGCGAGGCGAACGATCGTACCAGTGCGAGGCTGCTGCGCGCCAGGTCGCTCGCGGGTATGCAGCTCATCAAGCGCGCGTTCTACGCTTTCACTGAACTCGAAGACGACAACGAGATCATCGACGAGGGGGACTTGAGAGCACGCGATGACTGCGTCGAACAGATCGACGAGTCGAGGACGGGCGAGTACCCGTGGGACATGCTCGAGGAGCAGGACAACGACTTTGCCGACACCGAGGAATCCGTGGATCACGGCGACTTTATCGGGTCCATCGAGATCGCAACGTTCCCAGGCGCCGGGCGCGGTGTGCGGGCGACGTGCGACATCGAGCCTGGTACCCTCTTGCTCGTTGAGAAGGCTTTCCGCTACGCGTATACGGATGAATGCCGAGAGCGCGGCTACGACTTCCGCACGAACCTGACGACCGACGCTTCGCGCGTCCACTTGGCGACGGCCGTCATCGAGCGCCTGATGGACGACCCGTCGACCGCCCCCCTTTTGTACGCTCTCTCGGGCGGAGAAAAGTACCCGCCGACAGGCGAGATGCGCCTTGCGCCCATGGAGGATCGCCATGTCAGCGACTTCCTCGTCGCGCCAGCGTTCATCGACGTTGAGCGCATCGAAGCCATCATTGGCGTGAACGCGTGCGCCCGACTTCCTGTCTCGCTTCTCCTGGCCTCTGATTGACCCATTCACCCGCAGCTTCCCGCTCGAGTGCGGCGCTACCGGCGTTCGTCGCCCAGTCGCGAACGACGAGTTGGAAGGGAGCGTTCTCTTCCTCGGCGCATCGGCATTCAACCACTCGTGCGTTCCGAACGCCAGCTGGCGGTGCTACGGCAATCTCATGGTCGTGCGATCGCGCACGCACATCAAGAAGGGCGAGCAAGTGTTCATCGCGTACGCGACACCGGAGGGCCCGCCAGAGTGGCCCGAACGCGTCCTCAAGAGCCACTTTGGCGAGGCGGGCTGCCCGTGCCCTGCCTGCGACTCGCGACGCCGCGACCCGCCCTCGCAGCGCAAGCGCCGACTCGAGCTCTCGGACAAGTCTGCGGTCATCGGCGCGCCCAAGCTCTACGGCCCGAACGTCCCGACCTTCAACGCCAACGAGGCGCGGCGCCTGTACGTCCTCGCCGAGCAGCTCGAAAAGACGTACGCGCGCGACCACGTCGCGCTGCGCCCGCTCCTCATCGAGCCGTACTACGCGTGCATGATCGCGGCCAACGCGCCCTCGGACTCGGCGCGCAAGGTCGACTACCTCGTCAAGTGCATCGGGGCCATGGGCGGCGAGATCCGCATCGAGGGCGACGCGGTCAAGGTCGTCACGGCGCCGCTCGTGTACCTCGACCTCGTCCAGCCAGCATTCCTCCACGTCGTCGCGCACTTTCTCGCCCGCGGCAAGGCGCCGGCGCACCGTGCGGCGGCGAAGAAGTGGCTGCTGGTCGGCGTCGAGATCGCGCACATCCAGCACAGCGACGAGATCACCGCGTACATAGCGCGATACAACGCCGAGATCAACAAGCTTAATCTCATGTCCTTCGTGGAAGAGGTCGAGGAGGAGGAGGCAAAGTCGTGAAACAGCGCAGCCCTGTCTCTTCTCCCTTCTCTAGGAGAGGTCCGCCACGGGCGTGAGCGGCGAAAAGAGAGAAAAAACGAGGACGGTTCCTGCGAATGCACTCCTGTACGAATCGCTCCAGCTCGTCCCGCGAGCTACTGCCATCTCTTCAGACCCTCCCCTCGACCTTGTCCATCTCGCGCCCCTCCTCGTCGACAACCCTGCGCATCGCCTCGAGCCACGTCTGGAGTCTGGGCCGTGCCGCCGACGCGAACGAAGTCGCAATGTGGCGCGCGTGCGCGAGGACGGGGAGGCGGCGGAGGGTACGACCAGACAGGCCCTGCAGCGCGCGGCTGGTCAATGCCGTGCAGAGGAAGTAAAAGAACGATGGACACGCACCTGGCACTGCTGCGCGAGCGAGAAGAGCAAGTCGCTGCACTGCGTCTCACGGTCGCCGGCAGTCGCGGCGCTGCCGCCTGCCGAGCGAAGAACCTCAATCGCCTGGTAGTCGTGCAGAGTCTGATCCTCCGATTGTCAGCGGGGATGGGGCGGAAAGGAAAAGGGAACGCGAGCGCACGATTGGAGGGATGAGGCCGGCTCGCATGATCTCCTGTAGGCACGACTTGAGGATCCAGTACACGGCTGCGGCGGGTGGCCTGTGCAGTGCACCGATCAGCTCAAATTAGCGCACAGGCAAACGGGAGCGACGCACAGGCCGATGTACTGCTTGATGTCGGCGCGGTCGATGAAGGCGTTGTCTGCGCGAAGAAGTTGGGGGAGGTAGAGTCAGTTCCTGCCTGTCAGGCCGTAGATGACCCAGCACCAGCTCTCGCGCACCGATGGCGCCCGACAGGTTGGACGTGGTCATAATAAGGCAGTTCTTGCGCGTCTTGAGCTTGTCGAGCTGCGTCAGGAGCGCGTTGACGACCTGCAGAGGCGACGTCAGCTTACGACGGCCGACCAGGAGCACCTAGTAATCGCATCGTACTCGCAGCGCGTCGGATGGCTCTTTGCCAGACATGGCTCCCGCCCTTGCCGCCGTCAAGCTCTCGACTTCATCTGTGGATCCGGTCGAGGTCAGTCTGCCATTCCCGCGGCTGCGAAGGGCAGGAGGGAGAGAGCGCGCACCGATGAGCACGACGACAAAGCTGCGCTCGTCCTCGACCATCTCGGTGACCTGGGCAAACAGGCGCTGGACGAGCTTGCCCGACTCGGAGAACCACTTCGAGAAGAGCGAGTGCGAGTTGATCTCGATCAGCTTGCCGTGCTCGTAGCTGCACCATGTGCCCGGGCGTCAATGCGTGTAGGAGGGAAGACTTCGGGAGCGGGCGCGCGTACCGGTCCGAGAGGCGGATGGCGAGCTTCTGCGCGAGGGCTCGACACAGCGACGTCTTGCCCGTTCCCGGCGGGCCATGCAGCAATACGACGCTGTGATCCGACCGAGTTCAGCATGACACGGTCAGAACGCCTGGTTGAGGCAGCGCGTACCGATTCCAGGTGACAATGTTGAAGTCGACCATGGCGTCGCTGAAGAGCATCGTCGAGTAGATGTAGTTGAGCAGCTTGGCCTTGACGTCGCCCTCGTAGATGAGCGTGTCCCACACGCCCTCGAGGGCGAGGCTCGGGAGCTCGAGCACCGACGCGGCGGGCACGTCCGAGTCGCCGTCCTCGTCGGCGTGCGGCGACGTCGAGAATTCCGTCAGGCGCGACGTCGACGGCGGCTGGTAGACGTGGATGTGCAGCGAGACGCCCTCGAGCGGGACGGCAGACGTGGGCAGCGCTGCGGGGCTGCGAGGGTGAGCCTCGACTGCGCGACGCGGAACGGAAGACGCGCAGGACGCACGGCACTCTCCGATCCAGACGCGGTCGACGTTCTGCGCGAGGACGCCGACGTCGCGCCAGTCGTGCACCTCGGAGTGCGTGAGGAGCGTCTCGTACTCGCCGTCGAGGTGCTGGCTCATGAGGCGGCGGATCAGGTCGTAGCGCATCGTCGACGTCGGCTTGAGGCGGACCTCGACTGTCGTGCGGCAGAGCAACGCGTCAAAGACAACTTCTTCAGCACGAAGGAGCACCGCACGAACCGTGCAAAGGCGGCAAGTCCTCGCTCGCCGTACTGCTCCTCCTGCTCCTCGCCGGCTCAACCTCCTCATCCGCGACTCCCCCCTCCCCGAACGCCTCCGCTGCCTCTGCGCCGTCGACCGAGCCCAGCTCAGCCGCCGCACCCCCACCGCCGCCGCCGCCGCGCAGCGACAGCCTCCGTTCCGTCTCCTGCGTGAGCGCAAGCTCCATGCTCACGTCCTCCTCGTCGCGATCTAGCTGCTGTTTCGCGTGCGCCTCTTGCTGGTGTGCCTCGCTTGGCGCGGCAGCGGGCTTGTGCGGAGCGGGCGCGCTCGGGGGAGGGAGCGACGGCAGTTGGTTGAGCGAAGTCGGGCGGGGAGAGAGCGGCGCGCGGGAGGGCGTGTGGGGGCCGCGCGCGGGCGGCGTGAGTTCGAGTATGGGCATTGAGCGTGTAAAGTAGCGGAAAGGAGCGGAGCAGCGCCGAAGATAGCGGGCGAGAGCGACGGGAACGAAGGAAAGGTCAACTTGGGCGAGAGATGGCGGCGTCAATCGTGCGTCGCGTGTGTCCCGCGGCGTGCTTCCGTGCACTGAGGCGAGCAGCTATGAGTCCTCTAATGACGCGGAAAGACGCGTGCACAAAATGAGTTGGCTCGCCTCGCTCTCGCACTCTCCTTCTTCGGCCCGGCACAAGTCGCAGAGAACCACTTTGCATTCGGAGAGTTTTCGTCCGTCTCATCCATTCTATCCTCCTCTGCACCGACACCCCCCTGACGCTTCGACAGCGTAGGCTGCGAGTCCTGGAGAGGACCGCGCCCGCTCACTCTCCATTCCCCACTCCTCCACCGCATCGTTCGGGTTTGTCTCACGTCAGAGCAAGGCGCTTAGATGGCCTTGTTCTTGACGAGGGCTGTGCAAGCGCGGAAACGAGTCAGTATCTATCCATCAAGCCGAACCGTGGCTGCCAGGCAGCGCGCGGCTATGCTGCCACGAGTCGGGAACAAGACATCGGCAACGCACTCTCGACCTCGGCAACCGACGCGAGGAGGATGTCGCGCTGGAGCTTCTTGTCGCCGAGCTGCTTCTGGACGTTGCCGAGGACGGTCTCGACGAGGTCGCGCTGCTCCTGCTCGCGGACCTGCGCCTCGAAGCGCACGTACGAGTCGAGGACCGACTTGATGTCGGCCGCGACGGCCGCCTCCTGCTTGAGGCGGAACGTCTCGTGCTCGAGCTGCGCCGTCTCCTGCGATGCGACGATGCCGAACGCCGGCGCGAGAAGTGAGTTTGCGCGCGAAACAGGACGCGCAAAGAGAGCGGGGGCGCACCTTGGAGAGCTGGAAGAGCTGCTGGGTCAGGTTCTCGACATCCTTGAGCTCGGTGACGGTCTCGATGCGCGAGCCGACGGCCTTGGTGTGGGCCGCACGCGAGGTGTTGAGGATGTCCTTGACCTTCTGCTCGCGGGTGTGCGGGCGTGCGAGGGGCGCAGGGCGGTGTGCGGTGGTCAGTATGAGGTGTTTGCGGAGGTGGTTCTCGACTCGAGCACAGGGTGGGGAGGGGGAGAGAGAGGCAAGGACGGACCTCGATCTGGCCGTCGGCCCACTCGCGGTAGGGCTCGCGGATGAGGGACGAGACGTAGCCGAGGAAGATGACAAAGGAGCCGAGGATGACGACCTCCTCGTTGAGGACAAAGAGCTCGTTCGAGATGGCGGCGGCCGTGGTCGCGGCAGTGAGCGTGACGATGCCCGTCTTGGAGACGAGCGAGTTGCCGGGGAGGGCGTCGATGAGGGCCGACGCCTTCTGGGCGGGAGCGGGCTGCGAGGTCGACTGGAAGCGGACCCTGCGTGCGGGTGTGCGGCGGTGCGGGCGACCGAGGGGAGGAGGGACGAGGGGGGCCAAGGGGGTCAGCTCACAGCGCCCGCCGAGCGCGGGGAGCGGGCGGGAGGGTGCGCACGGGGCAAGGACACGCGGCTGGACAGCCTGGCGCGCAACACGGGCGGCGGACGAGCGGAGCATGGCGGGCACGGCGGGAGCAGACGGCGGGCGAGCGAGCGCGCGGGCGAGCAGGCGGCGAGGCGAGGGCGGCCCCCCCTCCTGCCCCCGGGTGCTCTCGCCTCGCCCACTCGCACCCACTGGGACCCTGCTGGCTGTCTCCCTGTCCTGCTCTCCTGCTCTCGCGCTCTCGGAACCCCCAGCTGCTCGCTCACGAGGTCGCCTCAACCTGCTGTGTCTCCCGCTTCTCTGCTCCCAACTCTCGCTGGTCATTGCCAGAGCTGCTCACCGCTGATCGCGCTCAGCTCTCGGTCATTGCATTGAGGCTCAGCTCGTGCTTCCGCTCGACTGTGCGCTCGCTTCACGAGCGAGGCAGTGGCGAGGTCAGCCCGCGCGCGATGTCACTTCCTCCCGCTCACCCTGTCCTCAGCGCTCGTCAGCACGCTGAGGCGGCGCGCGAGTACGATAACCACCGTTGTTGTTGTGCTTGCGATGATTTCGAGCGACTGTGCCGCCTGGAGAGCCCCAGGGCTGGAGGCAGAGGCAGTCATGCAGGAGGGTGGGTGCAACAATCGCCCTTCTGCGGCGAGTGTAGCGATGAGAGCGAATCGCACTTGCCGGCGTGCGCCAGCACGAGTGTGGCTCGCCATGAGCAAATTCGATTCCGCCTGAACGCGTGCACCACGACCGCGATGGAGCTCGAACGTGGTGCAGAACTGCCGAGAGCCTACCTTGACACGAGCGCGCGCAGAGAAGACTCTGAGGGCGGCTGAGAGCTCCATCCCTGCTGTCCAAATTGCAGCGCAAGCATGAACAGATCGCAGCGCAGTGTGGAAGCGAGTCCTGTCCCGATCCGGCGGAGAAGAGCAAGAGGGTCGAGCGTCTCGGGGAGAGCGCGTGCGGCAGGTTGGAGCGTCAGTACAGGCCACAAGGAGACACAGAGAGCAGCAAGAGCGTCTCGAGCGTCGGCACGGGAGGTACGCGAGGAGAGGGAGGGCGAGCCGAGTCGGGGCGAGAGAGGTTGAGGGACGACCGCTCGCTCTGCTCCGCTCTCTGCCGCCCGAGACTCGCTCGTGACTCGCCCAGCGCACTTGCTCGCCCGCACTTCACCACCTCTCACTCGAACTGCGCTCGCTCGTCGCGTGCCCACCCCCCTGCCCCCCTCGCCCCGATGCAACCTCCGCCGATTGCGAGCCCCGGCGCGCAAGCAGACGAGCCCGTGGCTTCCACGAGCACTGCAGACACTGTACGTGCACCGTCGAGCGAACCGCACCGTCCGCGAGGCGGGGCAGAGACCTCAGTGTTTGCTGCCCCACCCGTCACGCCTACCGCTGCCTTGTCGCTCGCTCACAACCGCGCGGGGGCCTGACAATGCCTTGCCTCGACACAGACTGCTTCTACGACCACGTCCGACCTGCCTCCGCCGCTCGAGTCGCCCAACTCGCCGAATCCAGGCGCAAAGCCCGCGCGCCCGCCCAAGGCCGCCCAGCGACCCTCGACCGCCTCGATCCGCCAGGACGACGATACATCCGACGGTAGTACGTTCGACGCTCAGCCCGCAGGGAGCGCCGCGGCCGTCTCGTCCGTCGAGACAGTCGACGATGCCGCCGCGAAGGACGATGCTCCCGGCCCCGACGCGCCGGTGAACTCCTCGACTGCAAGCGCAACCACTGCTGCTGCACCTCCTGCTAGCGATGGGGCGGCACCTGCAGCAGCAGACACGCCCGAGCGCTCGTCGACGGCTGCGCAGTCGGTGTCGGCGCAGACGGGCGAGTCGTCGACGATCGCGTCCAAGGGCGCTCCCGCATCGACCTCGACCTCGCTCCCCTCGCCCGCTGCCACGACCGCTACTGCCCCTCCTTCCGCTGCGGCAAACAACACGGCGTCCGAGCCGACTCCCGCCCCGGCCGCCTCGTCCCCCGCTCCTGCTCCCGCCTCGTCCTCGACACCGCGATCGACTCAGCCGCAAGCGCAGCAGAAGAAGAAGCGGAAAGGCCCCTTCTCCTTCCTCCTCGCGTGCATTCCCTGCGTCTCGTCGACCGGGCACGACGACACGGCGCCCGGCGCAGGGCTTCAAAAGCGCCCCTCGACGTCGGCGCGCCTCCTCGAGAAGGAGCAGGAGAAGCGTCAGCAGGCCGCCGCCAACGACAAGACGTCGTCTTCTGCCGCGACCGCCGACGAAAAGGACGCTGCCGCAGCGACGCCCGCCGCCGCTCCCGTCGCGCCCGTCGAGCCCGAATCGGCCATCACGCCCAACCCAACCGAGCCGCTCGCGGCCGTCGCCGCCGCCACCGCTGCTGCGGGGTCGTCGCCCTCTGCGACCGCTGCGGGCACGCTGACGGCGCCGCCCCCGCCGCCGCCGACGAGCTCGCCGTCGCAGCGGGGCGTGGTCCTCCCGCCCGAGGAGACCGAGGGCGTCACGAGCGGCGCGGTCGTCCCGCCGGGGCAGGCGGCGCTCGTGCAGCAGCAGCAGTTGCCGCAGCAGCCGGAGCAGCCTGCGGCGCCGGCCAAGCAGCGGAGGCGCAAGAGCGGCAAGCACCCGAAGGGGGCGAGCGCGACGGATGGGATCATTACGAGCGTGCCGGAGCCGGGGGCGCTCGGGGGCGGGATTCACCTTGCTGTGCCGGGGGAGACGACGAGCGACGAGGACGAGTCGGACGAGGACGAGGACGAGGACGAAGAGGACGAGGACGAGGAAGAGGAGGAGGACGAGGAGCAGGGCTTGATTGCGCGCGGGGGCGTCGGGATCCCGATCGGCGAGGACGGGCTGCCCCATCCGCTGCTCGACGAGCTGAGCGAGGACTTGAAGGGGCGCAAGTGCCTCGTGCTCGACCTCGACGAGACGCTCGTGCACTCGAGCTTCAAGGTGCGTTTGTTCCCCTCTTGCGCTCGTGCGCCGGTCAGTGCTGACGCGTGGGACACGCAGATGGTGCACCAGGCCGACTATGTCGTGCCCGTCGAGATCGAGAACCAGTTCCACAACGTCTACGTGATTAAGCGACCAGGCGTCGACAGTGCGTGTCTCGCTCTGCTGGTCTGCAGACTACGGCTGATCCCACCGACGCCTCTGCAGCCTTCCTCAAGGCGATGGGTGACATCTACGAAGTTGTCGTATTCACGGCGTCGCTTTCCAAGTACGCCGACCCCGTCCTCGACCAGCTCGACGTGCACCGCGTCGTCAAGCACCGCCTGTTCCGCGAGAGCTGTTATAACAACAAGGGCAACTACGTCAAGGTGGCTTTCTTTCGTTGTTCGGCCGATGCTGCGTGCCATGCTGACATCGGGGTCGACCCGTAGGACCTTTCGCAACTCGGCCGGCCGATCAGCGAGTGTATCATCATCGACAATTCGCCCGCGAGCTACGTCTTCCACCCGAACAACGCCGTCCCAATCAGCAGTTGGTTCAACGACCCGTGAGTGCCGGCTTAACGTCCTTGCGATCCCTCCTCTGCGCATCCTGACACCCAGTTGATCCTCCTCGCAGCCACGACACCGAGTTGACGGACCTCGTCCCGTTCCTCGCGGACCTGGGCACGGTCGACGACGTGCGCAGCGTGCTCGACGCCAACCTGTACCCGCCGCACGCCGCGCTGGACCAGCAGCCCGAGGCGGGCTTCCAGTCGCTGCAAGTCTAGAGGGTCCCCGCCGTCGCATCCGCCTCGTCTTCGCATTGCTCGCTCGCTCGACGTAGACTGCAGCATCCGGTCGGTGTGCACCGACATGTTGACCTCCGCTCTCCCAGCATGAGATACCCTTTTCCCCCCCACGCCTCTCCTCCCTTCCCACTAGCCCTCTTCGTTCTGTGCACTCTCTCTACCGTGCGTCGACACGGTATGGCCGGCCCCGTGTCGACCTCGCACCTTCTTTCGCCCGTGATACCCGTACCTAGGTCCTCTTCCTCCCGCTCTCCGTCCCTTCAAAAACACGCGTGCCTGTCCCTCCCTCTTTCCCTTCCGTTCAGTCCTGTGTGCTTGTGTGCTCTCTGCCCTCCCGTTCCCCATCTCGTACCCCTCTAGTCTCGCGAACTTCGTCCCCCTCTCTCGCTCGAGTGCCTGCATCGCGATACCACTTGTTCCTTTTCGCGTCGGAATGTCTATGAGGGCTTCGTGATTGCGCTGTCACTACGGACATGCACTTAGCGGGAGGGTTGAGAATGAGCGCCGCACCCGCGTTGTTGTCGGGTTCGTGGCTCCGGTTCTTGCTCGCCTCTCGCTTCGCCCGCCGCAGAGCTGCGCGTACTTGCATTCTGTGACTCCTTGATTGCGCCATCCGACGCGCTCCTTGCCCCTAAATCGCCGCACCTCGTCTCGCCGTTCCCGGCCTTCTCGTCATCCCCTCGCGCTCACGCCCCGCCTCGCCCGCCCGGGACGACGCCGAGCCATGTCGCGCCCCTTTTTCGACCGCACGTCCGAGTTCCGCAGCGCCGTAGAGTCGGCCGCTTTCCGCGCCGCGTCGGCCGGGTCGTCGTCGGCCCAGGCGCAGCAGCCCCTCCTCAACGGCAGCGCAGGCGGCGCAGCGCCCAAGGGGCGCAATGCGCAGCGGAGCGAGTTTGCGAGGATGGCGGCCAAGATTGGGAAGGACATCCAGCAGACGACGGGCAAGCTCGAGAAGCTCGCGCAGCGTCAGTCGTCGTCTCGCTGCACCGCGTCTTCACCGGGACAGGCACGGCTGCACCGTGCCTGCCCGACTCTGCGTTTGCGTTGTTCTGTGAAGGAGACTGACGCGATGGTCATTCTGCAGTTGCCAAGCGCAAGACTCTCTTTGACGACCGGCCTGTCGAGATTAGCGTGCGTTCACGCGTTCGCCGCACTCCGTCGAACGCGAGGAACTCTTTTAGTCGTGTTGGTCTGATCACGATCATTCGGGCGCGCAGGAGCTCACCTATATCATCAAGCAAGACATCGCGGCGCTCAACTCGCAGATTGCGCAACTGCAAGCCTTCACTCAGTCCAACCTGAACGCTGGCGGCAAGCAGGTCTCTGAGCACAACAAGAATGTCGTCACCATGCTTCAGACCAAGCTCGCCGACACGACGATCGGCTTCAAAGACGTGCTGGAGATCCGAACACAGGTGCGGCGCGATCCGGCTGTTCAGCAAAACACGTGTGCGGCATTGTCTGACAGGCTGTTTCGAGTTTGTCACAGAACATGAAGGCGTCGCGGGATCGAACCGAGCAGTTCACCTATACGGGCGGGTCGAACGCTCGCAGCGCGCCTCCATCCGGTAAGCTTCGCCTCGCCGACCCGCTCGTTCCCTCCTGCCGCTGACCCCGCGGTGTGGGGTGCACCTCGCTCACGCATAGTCCTTCGATCCCGCGGTGCCCCTCCACCATCATCTCAACAACCCTCTTCGCGCTGTCCTCGACCCTCTGGCACGACCTCCTCCCACCCCTACACCGCCTCGTACGAAACAGACTCGCCCCTGTACCGTCCACCTTCCGCGCTCGGCGGTTCGAGCATTCTCGACTCGCAGGGCAAGGGCAAGGGCAAAGCCGCCGCGGGCGCCAACAGCGACTTTCTCGCGCTCGACCTCGGCGCGCCGACCGACTCGCAGCTCACCAGCGCCGAGGGCGGATACATGCAGCAGGAGCTCGCGCAGCAGCAGGGCGACGACCAGTACCTGTCGTCGCGGAGCACGGCGATCGAGACGATCGAGAGCACCGTAGCCGAGCTGGGCCAGATCTTCTCGCAGCTCGCGCACATGGTCGCCGTGCAGGGAGAGCAGGTCACCCGCATCGACGCCGACACGGAGGACATCGCCGCCAACGTCTCGGGCGCCCAGTCGTGAGTCGCCGCTCGTTCCCTTGCCGTGCAGCCGGCGGGCGGTGGCAGACGCGCCGCTGCGCTTGTTACCGGCGACGACGGTGGCAAACAAAGACTAACATGCACGTGCCTGTGCAGTGAGCTCCTGCGATATTACGCGAGCGTGTCGTCAAATCGCTGGCTCATGATGAAGGTGCGTCATTCTCCTCTCCTTCCACCGCTCTCCTCGTACTCATGCTTTGCTTGCACGCCCACAGGTCTTTGGTGTGCTCATTGTGACATTCCTGTTGTTTGTGCTCGTGTCGTAGAGTTCTTCTTCAGTCGGGGGCGGAGTTGCGTGGAAGGAGACTTCGCCTTTGTGAGCTTCCTCTGTGACGCGGGCTCTCGTGCAGAACCGCCTTCAGAAAGGTCCAGGAGAGCTGGGCAAGCAAGAGCAGTCCGAATCGTGCTCGGGTGGATGCCCTTGTTCTCCGCACCACGACTTCATCGCCTCAGTCGTTGCTGGCCGCTGCTTCTCCCCATACCCTCGAGCGCACTCTCGAAGTCTGTCGCACCGACTGTTACGCTGTGCACCCAGCCCAAATCGCTGTCCACTTGCTCTTCCGTCCGCTCGTCTTCGCTCCGCTGCTCCGCGTCCGCCACCTTGTCGACCTTCGACATCATCGTCCCTCTGAGCGCTCCGAGATGCGCTCGTCAGTCAAGAGCGAGCGTACTGGGCCGTTCGGAACCTACTCGGACGCGCGCAAGCTGACCGGTGCGTGTCCTCGTTCTTCCGTCTTCCGGCCTCCCCCGCTCGCGCGCAGTGCTCGTCCTCACATGCTTCGCACTCGTACATGCTGACCAGTCGCTGACTGTTATGCAGATGCCGACTTCGAGCGCGACCTGACGGAAAAGGAGAGGAGCCTGATTTCCAGTGGACATCTCTGGCTCGAAGACCCGCCTACGCACCTCTCGCCGTTAAGTTGGCCTCGACTCGTCCCTCCCGCAATCGAGTGGGAAGTCAGGCAAGCGGCGATCGACGGCAACGTCAAGGCGTGGAACGTCGAACTTGCACAGCTCTATTCGGTCCTCGAAGCGGTCCAGTGGCAGCAACTCGTGCGGGATCAGCGGCGAGACCAAGCCGCGTATCGCGAGTGGTCCCGCCGGGTGGAAGAACAGGGCGAGGCTGCTCGAACGGAGCGGGATGCTGCAGATCGCCGGATTGACCTGCGCTACAGGCAGTGCCTCTGTGAGCAGTCTTCCGAGCGTTCCGTTGATCGTGTTTGCCCGACTGCTGACTCTCTACTCCTGCGATAGCTCTGTTCGACCTACGCGAGGCAGTGCTCGCAAGCTACAAGTCTTCGCTTCCTCTGCATCAATGCGACACGAGTGATACGGATGTCGCTCCCCTGTCGGACAATACTTCCGCGTCTACTACACCGGGCGCTAGTCCGACCTTGCTGCAGAGCTTCCCTCTCTCTCCTACGCCACTGAGCAGTCGTGCCAAGGGCGCAAGTTATCAGGACGTTTCCGGATATACCTCCTTCGCGATCGGCTCTCTGT
The DNA here is from genome assembly GCA_036244875.1 of Rhodotorula paludigena. Lineage (NCBI taxonomy): Eukaryota > Fungi > Basidiomycota > Microbotryomycetes > Sporidiobolales > Sporidiobolaceae > Rhodotorula > Rhodotorula paludigena. Next base: position 242,885 of record BQKY01000011.1, read on the forward strand.
CGCGTTTGTTCCGTCGGAGTGTGCACCACGGCATCGAGCAGCGCTGTCCTGATGAAATGACGTGGTCTTCGTAGGCGCTTGTGACGACCTGAGAGATCGCGAGGCCATCGGGGCGACAGGAGACAGCTCAGCGCGACGAAGCGATGAAGTCCGCTTCCTGCTTCCAGCTGCACCAGCTCTTCCGCTCGGCCTAGTCTCTGAACTTCTCGAGAGATTTCCAAGCATGGCCAACCAGCCCGCAAACCCGCCTTTGCTGCCCAAATTTCTCCACGACGCCGTCGCCGTGTTCAAGATCGGCGGGCTGGACCGGATGGACCTTCATCGTGCGCGGCACGGCCATCCCGGACGTGAACACCCACTGAGTGCACTTGTCACAGCGCATCGGTTCAAGGTGCTGCTCTCTTTGGCCTTTGCCGCAGCGGGCGTAACACTCGCAGCGCTGTTCCTCGCCTTCAACGCGAAGGAGAACCTCGCCATCTTCGTCACGGGCATCCTCTTTGAGGTCGACATTGTCCTCTGGTGTGCGTATAGCGCTCTGGCAAGCTGCACTTGGAGCGGAATAAACTGAGGCGCCCTTTCAACTCTCCCAAACGAGCAGCCAACTTCGACGCGCGGAAAGGCCGCATTTCCAGTGCAGTTTTCGACATGATTGGCCTCGAAACTGACGTCGCCGTGTCGTAGGTCCAAGCCTGTGTGCCGTAGCGTTCCCGACCAGCGCTGACCTTTGCGCTCATTTGCAGAACTTTCAGGCTGCACCTGCTGCGCAAAGGCTGTCGGACTCGGCATCTTCATCGCCTATGCTAATAGCAAGATCAGTTACCCTGTCTGGGCCGCGTGCAAGCTCGTGCTCGTCGCCGTCGAGGGCGTGACCCACTCAACTCGCAACACCAAGCCTTCCCCGCTGCTGATCAACGTTTCGGAGGAGCTCCTTGGCTGTCTCGTCCTTGGGTTCATGACGGGTGGAATATTGGGGTACGTCTCTTGACTTCGGCCACTGCAGAAGACCGCGGCAAATGCGCTGACGTTTGTTGTCGCCAAAGTACCGGCACCGTCTCGACCACCTTGGTGCACGGATTCATCTTGAGTGAAAATGCCAACTCAACGTTCGAAACGCTATACGGAACCTCGACCACTCTCGCCGAATCAATCGCTACAAGTATCTTCAGCACCCTTTCTTCGCACTCTTACGCCGCCTCGGCCTCTGCCGCCGCCTCGTCCGCCTCGGCCTCGTCGTCTGCGGCGGCCTCTGCCGCGTCTGCGGCCGCAAACGCGGCTTCCATCGCCGCTTCCGCCGCCGCTTCCGCCGCCGCCTCTGCCGCCGCCTCCGCTGCCGCCTCCGCCGCCGCCTCCGCCGCCGCCTCTGCCGCTGCAGCTGCATCGCAGTCTGCAAGGGTCGACTCGCTCCTCTCTGCCTCCGCCTCCAACAGCGCCGTCTTGGCCGCCGCCCGCACCTCCCTTGTCTCAATTGAGGCAGCGCTCGAGACGATCACGCGCGCGCCGTTCCCGCTCGCTACCCCCATCGTCCAATAGTTCCGCTCCTGTTCTGCATAGCTATCTGTTCACTTGCTGCCTTCCTCTCACCTCTCTTTCCTGCCGTTCCTGTACATACTTCTCTTCAAACCTGTCGGCACTTGAGCCGGAATCTGTGTTAATGGGCCGAGCACAGAGACCTCGCGTGACCAGATGAGCAGGAAGCACTTCAAATTTGCCAGCGCATCGCGTGCGCGCAGACGGCTACGACCCCTCACATCTTCAGCGGACCAAGCAGCTCGTCCTCCTCGTCGAACGGGTTGAACGCGACCGCGGTTGCCACGCCTGGCGTGCTCGCCTTACCGTCGGCGACGGGAGCGACGACGGGTGCAGTGAAGACGGGCGAGCTCGTCGACTTGGGCCAGTCGAAGCCGGGCGAGAGCCGCGCCGAGAGCGGCGCAGCATCGGTCCCGACCGTCGTGCGGGCGAACTCCATGCGCGACTTCGCGGGCGGCGAGAGGGCGTACGACGACGGCGCAGTGGGCGCGACGGGCGAGTGCGAGCCTGCAGTCGGCGAGGGCAGCGACGAGCCAGGGAAGGACGACGCGGTTCCGGAGCGGGACGCGCGCACAGCGGCGGCGATGGACGGCGGCGAAGGGACGGACGTCGTGCGGGTGTGCGTCGCGCTGCCAACGGCCGCCGCAGCGGACGGCGCGAAAGGGAAGGCGAACGCCTTAGCTCCCGGGTTGAGCGAGAGTCCGGCGCGCGGCAGATCGTCGGCGAGGTCCTGCGAGGGCGAGAGGCGGTGGAGAACCTGACTGCCGGGAGCAGCCGACAAGCCCTTATTGGCGCCGAGGTCGAAAGCGATGCTAGCGGGCGTCATGGCAGGCGAGGGCGTAGCCGACGAAGGGGCGGTCGGCTCGGCAGCCCAGGGCGAAAACGGCGACGAGGGCGGCGGGCCGATGGGCGAAGTCGTTGTCGAGCCGATGGCGGCGGCGTGCGGGAAGGAATCGCTGCGCGGCGACACAACCGCGGGCGACTGCGGCTGGTCGGCGAGGACCTCCTGCTCCTGCGACTCGACCTCCTCCGGGGTGGCACCCGAGTCGGGCGACGCCTGTTCCTGGTCCGCTTCGACCTCCTTGCTCTGCCGCCTGGACCCGCCCAGCTCGTTCACGTCCAAACCGAGACCCTCCCAGTCGCCGTCGGCGAGGCCGACGCCAGCGCGCAACGTCGGCGAGTCGGGCACGACAAAGAGGCCGTCCTCGTCCTCGTCATCGTCGAGCATGTGGAAGAGCTGGCTTGGGATCAAGCTCGCCTGGTGCGGCGTCATCGGACTCAACGGACCGTCGAGACCGGGCGACTCGGTCCCGCCGGCGAGCAAGCCCGAGTCGAGGTACTGCAGCGGCAGCGCAAGAGTGCGGGGCTTCGATGCGTGGTTTCCAGGCGACGAGTCGTCGAGCGCGTCGGTCAGAGACCCTGCACGCGCGGAACGCGGCGGCGGCGACGGCTCGCCGACGGGCGCGAGGCCGTCGAAGCCGAACGGGAGGAAGTGCGCTGCAGCATCGTCGCCAGTCTGGGCGTGTGCAGCACGATGCTGCATGCGATGCTCGAGAAAGCCGGTCTGCGGGAGCACATTCGCGCCGCCGTTCGGAGCTGCGGGAAACGACGTCGGCCAGCCTGAAGCGTCGGCGCCGGCACCGTACGGCGACGGGTTCTCCATGGCGGCGAGGGTGGGCGAGGACGGAGCAGACTGGAATGCACCCGTGTGCGGGTCGAAGTGGCCTGAACGGATACTAGTCGGACGCGAGTTGTTGGCGGAGAGCGGGTGGACGTAGGGGTAATTGCGACGGCCATAGGCGCCACCGCCGAAGGGTGCAGCGAAAGCGTTGGCAACGGCGCCGACCCCGCCGAGAGTAGCCGTCGCGGGGACCATGTGCGGCGGAGCCATACTGTACATGCCGCCGACGGGACCGCCGACGCCGCGCCCTCCCGCAAAACCCATCTGCGCCAGCTCGGTACGGCGGCCGGCGAGTAGCGCGCGGCGCACCTCGAGCTTGCGTTCCATTTCGCCCACCTTCTGCAACACCTCGTCGAGCGCCTTCTCCTTGTCCTTCAGCTCGTCGCGCTTCATGATGACATCGTCGCGGAGCTTCTTCTCGCGCTCCTTGCGCTCGCGCTTCTTCTTCTCCTTGCGCTCGACGGCCTCGAGGCCCTTGCGCTCGAGCGCGCGGATCTCGTCGCGCAGCTTATCGACGCGCGCCTGCGCCTCCTTGATGACGCTCCTGCGCTCGTTGAGCTCCTTCTCCGCCTCGGAGCGACTCGCCTCGGCGAGGCGCTTCGCCTCCTCGAGACTCTTGGTCTTGGCCTTGAGCTCGGCGCGGAACGCGTCCTCTTCGCGCTTCTTGCCGCGCAGCACCTCGAGCTCGTCCTGCAGCCGCTGCTCCGTCTCGGCGGCCGACGCGCGCAGCTCGTCCAGCTGCGCCTGCAGCTCGACGAGGATCGGGTCCGACGCCGCGGACCCAGTCAAACCCTTGAAGCCGTCCCCGGCAGCGACCGGCGGACCTGCACCGAGTCCGCCCTTCGCGCCTACGCCCCCGCCGGCGCCTGCCTCATCCGCCGCAGCGCGCTCTGCCTCGGCGGCTTCGCGTGCGGCATGCTCGGCCTTGTTCTTCAGGCGTGTGAGGCTGGTGGGGCTCGAGCGGCGCTGGCCTGCGCGGAAGACGCGCTTCGAGAGGCGAGATGACGCGAGGGCGGATTTCGAGGTCGGGGAGGGAGGCGGGGCGGTGTCGGAGTTCGATGTGAGGGGTGAGACGTTGCGATGGTCGACTGAGGTGGAGGAGGTGTGCGAAAGCGGGACAGAGGCCGGAGTGGATGCGCCGGAGACGGTTGCATTGGTCGAACCGCCGGCGGAGTACGTCGGGTGGTCCGAATCTGCGAAGACAGCGTGAGCAGAGGTCGGACGTTTGAAATGATGCGGTGCTTCGCACCGTGCTCATCGTCTTCCACACTCATCTCCTTGACGCCCTGCTCGAGACGCCCACGACGCTCGTGCTCGTCGAGGTTGTCACTCGCCCACAAGCGCAGGGAGTACCAGTTCCCGAACACGCCGAGCCACAGCTCGCCGCCGAGACCAAGGAGGGCGCTCAGCTCCGGATGCTTGCGCTGCGCCTGGAGTTGCTGCTGCTTCTTAACGCCCGCAGTGGACGAGGCGGGGCGAGACGAGGGGACGTAGACGGTGCTGAAGAGGTGGTAGGAGGCATAGTTGTACGTGTGAGTCTTAATAGATAGGCTGATGCGGTTCGAGAACGACAGGACATGGCGGTCTGGCGGCCCTCCTCGACGGCTTGCGGCGCTGCGCGAGTCGCTCGCAGCAAGGCCGGAAGCGCCGCGGCGCTTGCCGTGATGGCCGTTGCCATGCGAACCGACGTCCTTGCCGTTCGCCTGGCCAGCCTGTGCGCCTGCTGCGCCCGGTTGCGCAGAAGACGACGGGACCGAGGCAGGCGATCGTGCCGGGCTCGACGAGTCGCAGCGGCGGAGGTGGGCGTGGAAGGACAGCGAGGTGACGTGCGTACGGAACGAAGCCGGGCCCGGGTTGGTCAAGTAGGCTGCACAAATGCCCGCAGAGCGAGGGAAAGGGTTAGCGCCGGGAGAGCAAGGGAGGCAGCTGCGCTAAGTCAACGCGGCTCTCTGGGCGCGCGCCGGGCTCGCCGCCGGGCGCGACAGTGTGCTGGACTGCAGCACTGCATTCTCTGCACGCCCGGCCGCCGGTGCCGCCGCGTTCGGCGAGCTTTGCCCGCCCCTCGACTCGTCGCCTGCACGCGAGTGTGCGCGCGTCCCTCTTCGTCCGAGAGCCCGATCAACGAGTGAAAGAACGCACCGAGCAGCGTCAGCCCGACCAGGGCGGCCAGCGCGGTCCAGTAGTCGCGCAGGCGGTCGAGCGGGCCGAGGACGCCTGCGCCTGCACCGGCTCCCGCGAGCAGGGGCGTGACGGCGGCGCTCATTCGAGTGCCCGCAGCCAGACGCGGCGTTTTCAACGCTGGTAGACCTGTGCAAGCGCTACTTCCAAGCCAAGTGAGCGAGAGCGCGGCGGACGAAAACGGCAGCAGCGCGCTCGCAACGTCTCCGCGTCGAAGCCGAGCCCGAATCGCCGTCTCTCGCTTCTCCCGCCGCATCCTGCGCCATGGCCGCTGTGGTTGTGGACCACCGCAGTGGCAATTCCGGCTCTGTCAGGCCCTACGGCCTCGTCAAGACCATGGTGCGCGAGCTCCGGAAACGTATCTACCGCCACAACCAGCTCGTCGACGTCTACTTCCGGGTCGTCAGAGAGTGCTACAGCTTGCTGGACAGAACGACAAGAAGCTCTGCGTCGATCCCGGTGCCCAGCGCGTGCGCGACTATCTCGAGCACGACTTCCCTGTCGTCGAGGTTGTTCACAGGCTTGATGAATACCCCTTCGTCTGGGACGAGGTGCTTCGCGAGCCCGCGATACAGAAACGGAAGTACAACCGCATCTGCGTCAATCGCGTGTTGTGCGGTGCCGTCGAGCTTGCGCATGTAGTGCGTCCCGTCCCATCTCGCTTGCCAGTCACGACTCTCGGCTGGCTCGTACTCATTGCCGAATTGCAGCGCATTGGGACGGACTCTGCTGTTCTCCGACATGTGCTGCGAACTGTCGTTCTGCTCGAGAACAGCAAGGTCGTCGCACTCTTTGCGATGGTTAAAGGCCTTGGCCTTGTCAAAGTCGGTGAGTTGTCTCGTCATTATCGCTCCCGAGCGCCTAGGATGCTCTCAACTAGCATGTATTACCGGATCCTCACGGGCCTGAAGATACTCCAGAACGCCGCTCAATCGAGTGGCGCTGAGGCGCAACGAGCGGAACGAGGCCTCGAGCACGCGCTGACTTTCACTCTCGTCTCACGCGCAGACTCGCTGACCGGCGGCTCTCTCATTCTGCTTGCGAGAGGAAGTACGCTGCTCGGGCTCCGTCAATGACTGTGGGAGTGCTACAAGGCTTCCGCAGCGCGAAGTCGCCTGCTCGTCGTGCTTGAGTTGCTTTCTCGCTAGGCGCACAAAACCTTTGCGCGCTCGATTTGATGTGCTGGAACGCGGATCGTGGATTCGCCTCCCGACGATCGCTCGCCGGCTAAAAGGCGCGATTTCGTGTCGGCCTGCAAGGCTGACTCGCGCCGACCAGCCCGCTCGGCCCGTGCCGCTCGACAGACTCGACAGTCCGCGTCGATGCTACGGTACAAAGCTTGCTGCCGCCTGCCTGCTTTTTCTCTTCTTGCGTTTCCGGGTCGGCGTTACCGCTACAACGCTTTCATCGACTGTCATGGCCTGGTCTCGCAGATCTTTGGCCTCGCAAGTCGTCCCTTCTCATCCTTGCTCGTGTGTCACGGATGAACCGACGCACCCTGTTTCTGGTGCAAACCTCACCGAGCCTGGATGGGCCGAGAGGAAACATGAATCGCTCGCCGCTCTGACCCTGCACACCGGACACCGGCTTCGGACTGCCGACCACAGCGTTTCTGTCGCTTCTTCGAGCCTTGCATGCTAACTACAAGGCTTATGATGCAGGATACACGGTCATTGACGGCGGTCTGGTCTGAACGCAGCGAAATTACGAGGAGATGTCGCAGAGCAGAAGGTGCGGAGGAAATGAACGGCAACGGATGTAAACCGATGACTTCTCCTGATCTCTGTCTCCCCTGTGTGGCCTCCGTGCAACGCTGTCCCGTACCAGCCATGGCAGGCGGAAGCGAGAAGCGGCCCCCTCCTCCCCTGATGTCGCCTCGTCGCGTGCGCCCCACCTGACCTGTCGGTCCTTCCCCTCCTGCCTTTCTCCGCACATCATGTCGGGAACTAACAGCTACATCGTCGTCTTCAAGCCTGAGTCGGACGGCCCGCACGCTTCGGCCGACGCCATCTCGGACCTCGCCTCCAAAGTCGAGGGTTCCGGCGGCAACATCAAGCACCACTACGACAGCAAGGTGCGCTGCGCGCAGGCTCTCAAGTGCAGGGGTAAGGCTGACCTGGGAGTCCGGGCAGGTCATGCGCGGCTTTGCAGGCTCGTTCAGCGAGGACCTCAAGTCGGAACTGGAGCAGGTGCGTCTCCGTCTCGATCTAGGCAACGGTCCTGCGGCTGACGGTGTCTCGTCCGAGCAGCACCCGGGCGTCAAGTACATCGGTGCGCACCTCTCTGGCGCGTAACTGTGCCGTTCCGCGATCGCTGACTGACGCTCTCCCCCTCCCCCACCTCGGATGACGCGTTCTTGTCGGTTTGCTCGACAGAGCCCGACGGTGCCGTCAGCACCATGTAAAGCGCTTCTGTACCGTACACACAGACTGTATCGCCAAGAATCACGACTGTAAAGACCTGTCTGCCGTTCACCGTCACTTCCTGTCTCGGTTTCAACCTCTCGAGGGCCGTCTGCGCTTTGCCGGGCCTCACAAAGCGTTTGCAGGTCGGCGTCAAGCTCACGTGAGGCTGCGACGCTCATCGAGCCCGTGGTCGAAAGAGCGCGTCCTTGCATTGCCGCCGCTTCCGCCGCTCAGCGGCCGCTCGCGCTGCTCGATCGTTTGAGTCTTTTGTCGAAGCTGCACCGAGTTGCATTGCTTTCTCTCTGTGGACAAGTGATCGTTGTCCAGAGCTACTGAAGGGCTCGCGACACGAAGAGGAGGAGCCCGCTTCGCTTGGCGCGGAAGGCGATCCGCTGTGTTCATCTTCTCCGGCTCGGCCCTGCTCCTTCCGCTCATCCGGAGCTTGCGCTTCGTCCTAATCCAGAGCGTGGTCTAGGGGGACCTCTACTGGATCAGAGCAACTTTACCTCACTGGCAGAGCACAAGTGGCGGACAGACCCGCTTCACTTATTGCAGCCACTTTGAGCTATACGGAGTCGAACAGCCTTTCGATAGACTCAGTGTTCAGCAGCTTAAAGGCGAGGGAAGCGTCTTGGTCTTGTATCACCGTCACACGTGCTTCCTTGCTACGCTTCGCTTGACCTCACACCGACTCCGCAGACTAGCTGAGAACCCGACCGGCCAACAGGTTCGACGAATGATGCGATACAATCACCTGTCACCGCTTCTTGTACAGCCGCAGCACGACACGCGAGTTCTCCAGCTTGACGTGCGCACCCTTCCCGCCGCCGTTGTAGACCTCCTCCGCCCCCTCAGGCATGCGGTACCACTTGGCGTCCTCGCTCCGCACGATCTCCCACGCTCCCTTCTCGGTGTCCGTACCGCACAACGCATGGTCGAGCAGCTGCCCGAGAGGGTACGTCCGGCCCTCTTTGCCGAGTGGGATGAGCGCGAGGCTCGCGCTCTCGACAATGAGCAGGATTGCGCCGCGCGGAGCGGAGCGCGAGAGGTGCGAGAGGAGGCGGAGAGTCGAGAGGCGCGACTGGAGGAGGAGCTCGGTGATCGTGAAGCAGATGGTGATGAGGCGAAGAGAGGGGGAGGCAAAGTCGATGCCGAGATATTGCGCGAGTTTGGCACCATCGTCTGCGGGGAGAGACGCCGCGGAGGTGGAAGGCGAAGGTGCGGTCGACAGGATGTCGCCCTTGACAAAGGCGACGTCGAAGCCGCCGCTGCTCTGCTCGTCCTGGGCGAGACTTGGCCAGTCCTCCTGCAGACCTGCCTCCATCTTGGCCAGCAGCTTGCCCCAAGAACCTTGATCGACTGCCTTGACGCGGACCCGCGGCCGTTTTTCCCGTGCCGCGTCCGTCGTCGCGACATCTCCGAGGATTGCGCCGAGTGCGACAATCTCGCTGCCCGCCCCTGCGCCAATCATGACGACGTCGACCGTCTCGAGTTCGCTCGATGCGTCCTTTGCCGCTGGCGTATCTGCCTCGTCCTCGACGGGTCTCCCCTCGAGCCTGGCCTGCCGCCTACTCCTTGCGCGTTCCCGCTCCCGCGCAAGCTCCTCGCGCTCGCTAAGCTCGCGCACGCCTGGCGCTTCGACCCACTGCAGCGTCTCGGCGACTGCGCATTCGCGCAGGATGCGCTCGTACATGACCGCGCGCGCGGGTACCCATCGTGCGGCGTAGACTTCGCGCCAGCGCTCGCCCTCGTCCGAGTCGGTGCCGAATGCGGCGAGGTACTCTTTGTTGTAGAGCAGACCCTTGACATGCTGGAGCGTATAGGCGAAAGTGGGCGAATTGCGGAGGGGAGAGAAGAGTCGCGAGAGGACAGTGAGAAGCTGCGTGGTCGAGGCGGGAAGGGACGAGTCCGAGGCGGCAGAGCGAGATTTGTAACCACTTTTTGCGGCTGCGCTGCGTCCGCCTGACGCGGCAGTGCGATCGTTTCTGTCGTCAAAGCGTTAGCACTGATGAAGGAATAGGACGGGGAAAGACGACACTGCGCACAGAGACAGCTGGTCAAAGGTCTTGTTGAGCTGCACCATTGTCGCTCTGGCACTTGTCCTAGCCTCAAATGTGACGAGGCGGAGCTGGACGAGCGAGAGCAGCGTCTCCCCACTTCTGGCTCTCTCCACATCCAGCCGCGTCGCTTCCGGCAGCGCTGAAGACGCTCCGAGCAACTCACAAGCTTCTGCACTCGCTCAGTTGCCGCCCTTGACCCGCGCATGCTTCGCCGCTTGATCAACTCCGTCATGTCCGGAAAGACGGGCAAGGCAGGCTCGGGCGCTCCCGCTCCCAAGTACTTCTACAAGATCATGCCGCACTCGAGCGTCAACCCGCGGTCCGTCCTTCCAAGGTCCGGGCCGACTACGCGCTGATCGGCCCTGTCGAGCAGGTACACCTTCCCCGTGCCCATCCCCGCCTCGCATACCTTTGTCCTCTCGGAGCTCGACGCCAAGGTCTGTTCTTCGCTTCATCTCTTGCCCTGACACAAGCTGAGGTATCTCACTTCGTCGGCGCAGGATGGCTTCATCCACATGTCGACGGCGAGTCAGCTCGCCGGCACGCTCAACCGCTTCTTCAAGGACGACCCCGTCGTCGTCCTGCTCAAGATGGACGCCGAGCGCCTGAGCGGCTGGAAGATCGTCAAGTGGGAGCCGACGTCAAGCGGCGAGCGTGCGTACTGATCCTCGCCGCATGTCCAATCAGGCGGGGGAAACTGACTTGTCTCGATGCAGTCTTCCCGCACCTGTACGCGCAGCTCGAGGGCGAAAACGTCGAGTCGGTCAAGGATCTCGTCAAGCCAGAGGGCGAGAAAGGCTGGGATGCGGCACTCGAGCGTGCGAGGCAAGAGGGGTGGCTGCAGGACTGAACCTGGTGTAGCCGCAGAAGCCTCTTGTACAGATTGCCTTTGAACATGGTCCTGTCTACGCCCACGCCAAACTTTTGCAAGCGACTTCTCGAGACGCTGTCTAGCGTTCCTCACGAGAAAGCCTGGGTTCCAAACAGTTGAATCGAACAATCTTCTAACGCTTGCTGGCCCACCTGCGGCCAACTGGCCGTGCCTTGTCCTGGAAGAGGGCATGTGCTCTATTTCACACCCGTAGCATCGCGCACCGCTGCATCTGTCGCGGTGAAAGCGGGGAGCCGAACAGTGAACCCTTAGACGAACGATGCCCGCGCGGCGATCTCAACGTTTCCGAGGGGGCAAAATATAGCGTACGCATCCTGTCCCAGCTGCAGGCGCTCAAGCACTACCATCGATGAGCGAGGCTGTGCGCGCGTGAGTTGGTAGTCAGAGAGCTGGTCCAAGAAGAATCACGAGACGGCGGTCCTTGCGAAGCGAAAAGCAGTCGTGCCCACAGCTGAGCGGGGCGGCGCTAGCATTTGAACGAACAGAGGCTAGCAGGCTGAAGGTGCAAGCGTGAAGATCACGAGCAGCGGCGGGATGCTACGTCGACTCGTTCTGGACGTCGGCGTCGAGCACGAAGGTCGTGCGTATCAGGCCGACCGAGCGTCTAGCTTTGTCTCGCCCGCGCGATCAGACGGATCGCAAGTGCTCGCGCACATCAGCGGGACCGCAGCAGCAAGACGAGCGCAGCGAAAGAGATCAAGTCAGGGTCCGTCCGGCTTCGACCCGAACAATCACGCTCGTCTCGCTCGACTGCTTGCTGTTGCTGACGAACTGCCACAAGAGAGTCTTACGTGTCTGCCGAGTGCTGTCTCCGAGTCCCGCGAGTCGTCGTTAGCCCGCTGCTCCTGCTCGCTTGCTTCATCAGTCGGTGGGTCTGCTTCGCCCACAACGCTGCAGAGGGATCTGCGAAGACACTGACCAGGTCGAGCATTTCCACAGCCACTCGATACAGACGCCATGCCCGTTCCGCCGCTCCCGCTCGAGCTCGTCCGCCTCGTCTTCGACCACCTCGCCCATATGATCGACTCGCAGCGCGAACGCATCGAGATGGGCGCCCGACTCTCGCTCGTATGCCGCGCTTGGCTAGGCATGGCGCAGCACCTCGCCTGGAGCATGCTTGTCGTCAAGCAAGGCCAAGACGAAGCGCTCCTCCAGCACGTCCTCGCCAACAAAGGAGTGCTTGCTCTCGTGCACCATCTCGTGATCAGCTTATCCAAGCCTGACGCTGCCGAGCAAGAAGATCATGGTGTGCTTGGGAACCTGCTCTCGCATCTATTCTTCAGTGAGCGGTTCGAGCCCAATGTTGTCGAGCTTCTCGAAAACTGCGGCACGAACCTCCGCACCCTGCAAATCGACCCCGACCTGCCGAGTTTCGACGTGCTCGACGTGATCGGCGAGATGCCGTATGCTGCCACCCTCTCCAGCCTCGACTGCGTGGTTGTGTATGACGAACCGCTCGACACGCGACGCCTCGCCGAACAACTCGCCCGCCACCAGAAACTTCGCAGACTCCGCTTCGGGGCGGTTTTCTTTGATGCAAGCCCTTCCGACCTGATCCTCAGCCCTATCGATCTCGAGCAGCGCGTCCCAGTCGAGCATCTCTCGCTTCAAGTGTACGTGCTTGGCGACGCCAGCCTTCGCCGCGGCCTCTTCGACAGCTTCCAAGATGTGCTCGCCGTCGATACCGTCAGAAAAGTCGACCTCGGGGGTTCCCACGCGGGAGTCTTCTTCGACCTCTTGGCGTCGTTCCCTCAGCTTCAGGAGCTCAAGCTTTCGATGGCTGCCGATGACCTGCAGGGCTGCTTTGCGCACCTCGTCGATATCCTTCCAGAGCTGAACGCGCTCCGCATCCTTCGCGCAGTGCCCAGGCTCGAAGACGCTGCGGACCTGGTCGCACCCGACGTTGTTTCGCCTGTCGCGCTCCGCAGCTTCCTCCGGGCGTTCCCCGTTTCTGTTCAGACGGTCACAGTTTCCGGCCTATACTTTGAACAGTTGAATGGCGTCCCCATGCTGCGGTTCAGACCAGATGACCTCATTTTGTGGGCGCGACTGGGTGTCCACGCCACGCTTTGGATCAAGCTCTCGACACTGATCATTCGCGCCGCCTTCGGTCCCGCACCTCTGCCTGGAATGCGATCGGGAACAACGTGGTGTATTGTGGCATCCGTGTGTCCGGTTTCCGTCTCTTCCGCACCATCAGCAGTGGCGCCAAACGCATGACTTCTCCCGCAGCACGACCCAGCCCTCCACTGCGATGCAGACGCCTCACCGCCTGCTTCCGACCAGGACGAGGACAATGGAGGCGATGACCCGGTTGAGAACTCGTGACTTTACCGCCCGTTCCTTCTGTTCTTTAGCCTTGAGCGTCCCCTGCTCGCCCTGCCTGCAACCTGTACGACCGTCGACCTGTAGTTGCGAGCGTTCCTCCAATCGGCAGGGAAGTACTGCAACTACACAGAGCAACGCAAAGCGCTGGAAGTCGTGTGCGAGTGGTTCGCCGTGGCGGTGAGGGGCATCGAGGAGGGGTCTTTCAGCATCCGCTTGCCTCGCTCTTCATCTCCGCCGCAGGAGGAGACGTCAGCATGGCAGAATCTCAGGCACAGCTTGACTTCCCGCGTACGCTCCAGCCCACGCCCTTGCAAGCTTCGGTGGCCGTCGCTGACCCTCATCACCTCGTCGGCAGTCCTCAAGCTCGTGTCGAACGCACGCTCGACGTACGGACTGAGGCATCAGGACTTTGCTCGCTACAAGTGAGTCTCGTGTGCCTGTAGCGGAGTTCGCAGCTCACACTGACGTCGCGTGTCCAGATCGCATTGTGTCGCCAAGGTGCACCACCTGCGCAAGGCGGCCGGGCTCTCGCAGACGCAGGGCAAGTCGCGCAAGTACCAGGGTAAACCTGTACAGGCGGACCAGGTCACCAGCGACAAGTGCGCGCCTCTCCTCGCGGTCCGCATGCGCACCCGCTGACACTTGCTCGCGTGCACAGGCATCTCCAGATTGTCCTTTTTGATGCAGAGCGCTGCTGGGCCCAGTCCCAGCTTCTCAAGAGCACCCTCGATGACCCTGCCGCCCCTCCCTCGACCAAGCACCACTTCGCCAAGCGCCTCTCCAAGGCTTCTTCGCACGCTGCCGCCCTCGTCGCGCTTTCGCAGGACTCGGCGCTCTCGTCCCGCCTCTCTGCCTCTCACACCGCGCAGATTCAGGCCTACGCCCTTGTGCAGAGCGGCGCGCTCGCCTTTGAGCGCGGCAAGCACGGCGACGGCCTCCGCGCGCTCAGCTGCGCCTACGCCGTGCTCGAGCACCTCGCAGGCACGGCCGCAAGCGCGACCGACGAGGCGCTCGCGAACGAGGTCATGGACGAGGTCGAGCCGATGCTGCGCTTCTGCGCGTACCGCCTCGGCAAGGACACTTCTGCCGGCGTGGGCGCCATCGCACGCGATGTTGCCGCTAGCGACATGAGCGCCGTCGTGCCCGCTTGGAGCGACCTCGCGGCGCGCCTCGATGCCGAGGGCCGCGCGGGCAAGAAGGAGTCGGTCGAGATCCGCTGGCGCGGCGAGGTCGTCCCTGTGCGCAACGCCGAGCTCGTCGGCCCCGCCATTAAAGTGCAGGAGGCGCTCGCGAGCCTGCGCGCGGACGAGGCACAGAGTCTGAAGAAGAAGGGCGGCGAGGGCGCGCAGGGCAAGAAGAAGGCCGAGGATGCGCCGAAGAAGGAGGTGCTCGGTGCGCGCAGGATGGGCTCTTACGACAAGGCGCTGCTCGTCCTCAGCGATGCCGAGGCTGTCGCGCACCAGCTCGTCGAGGACAATCAGGTGCGTGGACAGGGCCTGTCAGCGTGCGACTTCCGCTGATCCGGATGTGTCGCGCAGATTGCGCTTGCCAAGGGCAACACGGCGCGCTTCGAAGCGACCTCGCGCCCTCTCTCGCTCTTCCATTCGTACATTCAATACCACCTCCTCTCGGTCCGCACTAAGCGCGACCTGCACCTCATCGCGTCGTCGCTCTCGAAGCTCGCCTCCCGCGAGCACAAGCTGCGCGCGACCGAAGCCGCATACGTTTCGCAGACCCAGTCGCGCGACCCTGCGGTGCTCGAGGGCAAGCTGCGCCGGCTTCGCGCAAAGGCGTACCCGGGCGTCGTCAAGGTGTACGACACGGTCCTGCTGAGCCTCGAGGCGATGCGCGACCTCGAGGCCGTCGAGCAGGACGACGAGCTCGCGACGCGCATCGAGGCGCGCATCGCGTTCGTGCGCGCTCACCGGTGCGTCTCGACCCCCCACCCACTCGAAACCTGAATTGACTTTCGCCGACCTGGATGGCCCACAGCTGCAAGTTCGTCTCGCGCGCCTACGCCCTCGCCGCCTCCTTCCCCTCGTCCCTCTCGCTCCTCTCTCGCGCGAAACTCTACGTCCGCGAAGCGCGGCAAGTCGCGCAGACCCTCGCCGAGGCGTTCGCGCCCTTGGCCTCGGACGAGCACGGCGACGGCGAAGAAGAGGACCTGGTCGACCCGGTCCTCCCGCTCGAGGAGCACGCATTTGCCGCGCTCGAAGCCGAGCTCGACGCGGACGAGAAGCAGGTCGGCAACGCGTGGTTCGACGCGACGGGCGGCGAGCCTGCCGCTTCCACGTCCGTCGACGTCGGCGCGCTCTCGCTCGACGAGCCGGAGCAGGGACAGGAGAAGAGGAAGGAGAGGAAGGTGCCGTTCTACGACGTCGCGTACAACTATGTCGCCGCGTTCGACCTCGATGCGATCGCCGCGCGCGCCGGGCTCGCTTCCTCCGACAGCGCCAACGCTGCTGCTGCTGCGACTGCTGCGGCTGGGGGAGCAGGGGAGGCGATGCAGCAGGACGACGAGGCGGAAGAGGAGGAGGAAAAGGAGGAGCCGCAGCCGGCCAAGCGTGGGTGGGGCTTTGGGCTGTTTGGCAGGCGGTGAAGAGGATGCGAACCTAATGTCTCCACGGTGCAAGACTCCCTGCGCACAACGAAGCCTCTTGAGAGTCGACAGCCGCAGAGGACGAGGATGGAGGAAAGCAGAATCGAGAGCCGATGCGTTGCATGTAACGAGGTAAGGGTGATATGGTTTGAGAGAGGAGATCCAAAGGAGGTCAAGAGGGGAAAGTACCATGGGAGTGAGGGGAGAAAGAGTCTGTATAACGTAGGAGCAGAGGCGCGAAAGACCATGCTTTGTACGGTAGATGAGAGGGAGAGAACCCAAAAAAAGGCGACGTGGGAAAGAGAAAGCGGCTAGGTGACGAGGAAAAGGGGCCCCGAGAACGTAGAAGGAAGAAACACATGCGGGTATGACCTTGGGGAGAAGACGAGAACCGAGACCGAGGCTTTGAGAGAGGAGGCGCGCGCTGGCACCTACTGCGGCGCTGCGGGTGCGCCCTGCGGCGGTGCGCCCTGCTGCTGGGCCATCGCCTGCTGCTGCTGGACGTACGCCTGCCACTGCGCGCCGTACTGCGCCTGCCACTGCGCCATGGCCGGGTCTGCCGCCGCCGCCGCTGCCGCGGCCGGTGCGCCTGCGGGCGCGGCGCCGGGCGCGGGTGCGGGCGCGTACGGCTGCGCAAACGACTGCGGCGGGGCGTACATGCCAAAGCCCTGACCGGGGGGCGCGCCGCCCATGCCGGCGGGCCCGCCCGCGCCGCCCTCGCGGTCCTTGCCCCAGGAGCACTTGAGGCCGCGGCCGTGGACCATGGCGCCGTTGAGGTTGACGATGGCGTTGGCGGCGTTCTCGTGCGAGTCGAGCTTGACAAAGGCAAAGCCGCGGTCGGCCTGCATGCGGATCTCGACAATGTAGCCGAAACCCTGGAAGAGCGGGATGAGGTCGGCCTGCGTTGCGAAGGGCACGAGGTTGCCGACGTAGATGGTCGTGTTGAACGCGGGCGCCTGCGCGAGGACCGCCTCGTACTGTGGAAGTGCACGACTCGAGGTTAGGAAGGTCTACTCGAGAGCCTCGAGATCGCTGAGGCACACGCAGACGCGTGACAGAGCCACGCGTTCTGAGTGAAGACGATCGAACGAGACGCACGGAAGAGGGGGGCCCGCCGTAGCCGCTGCCGCCGCCCATCGAGCCCGACATGCCGCTGCCGCCCGGTCCTCCACCACCGCCGCCCGAGTTGTTCTTCTGGTTGGCCCAGTTTACGCGGATGGCGCGGCTGCCGAGCCACTCGCCGTTCATGGTCTGGATGGCCTGCTCTGCGTCGGTGCGGTCGCGGAAGGCGAGGAAGCCGTACCCGCGGCTCTTGCCCGTGTTCATGTCCCACATGACGCGCGCGTCCGAGAGCGAGCCAAAGGCCATGAAGGCCTTTTGGAGGACCGAGTCGTTGACCTCGGGCGAGAGGTCGCCGCAGAAGAGGTGGAAGTGGTTCGTGAGGTCCTCCTTCTGCGCGTTGGTGTTTTGGTACGCCCAGTTGACGCGCACCTCCATGTCGAAGATGCGGCGGCCGTTGAGCGTCTGGAGCGCCGTCTCGGCCGAGCGCATCTCGTGGTACTCGACGAAGCTGTGTAGTGTGCTCGAGAGGTCAGCCGCTGTCCTTCGCGGTACCGGGGAACGGAAGGGCGCACCCGTAGTTGATGCCGCCGTGCTGGAAGGAGCGGTCGGGGATGATCTTGACGCCGAGAACGGGACCTGTGAGGGGGAGGCGGGTCAGGCTCGATCGAGCGCAAACAAAGAAAGGGGAAGAAGGGGACGGAGAGAGACGGACCTGCGACCGAGAAGATTTCCTGGAGCATGTACTCTGTGACGCGAGGCGAGAGGTTGCCGATGTAGAGGTGGGCGCGCTTGGGTGCTTCACCGCCGGGCCCGATCATGGACCTGGTGGACGAGGCGAGGCGAGACAAGGGATCGAGCGGGAACGGGGAGGGGAGTCGAGATGCGGGTCAGCCGGGGCTCAGGGCGGTTTGGCGAGAGCACCAGGGTGCCCAGGGAGTCTATCGGAGTGCTAGCGGCACATACGGGGCATTGTAGGCCTGCGGGATCTGGGCGGGGAAGGCGTCCATGGTGGGCGCAGGGAGCGTGGGTTCGACCGGGTTGACGCTGAAGGGGAGATCTGTCGGATCATCAGTGTCAGTAAGATCACCTCGTCAGCTCTCGGGTTCCTGTCGAGCCAGGGGAGCGGGGTGCTGCGGTTGACCATGCATGCCGAGAGGACGACGGGAGACGAGGGGAGCGGGGAGGGGAAGAGGGACGCACGGGGTGCCGCAGTGGCAGGGTCGGGCGGGGTCTACGGAGCTCTGTACAGCGCACTTGCGCTCGATCTTGCTGGCGGGAGCGAGTGCACGCGGGTCAACCCTCGGCTCGCGTCGCCTCTCCAAGCCGCACCTCGCTCTCACCGCACCGCTCGCTTGCTGGGCAGTCTGGCAAGGGATCAGAACGAGTCTAGTACTGCATCCGCACCCACTCCACCAGCCAGCCGCTCCCGGGATGGCGTCGCCGTCGTCGTCGACCGCGTCCTTCTCTCCGCATCCGTCGGCGCACGCCTACCCGCACCCGCAGCTCGCAGGCAAGGGCCTGCCCCCGCCCATGCCCGCCCCCGCCTTCCCCCTCGCGCACCCGCACCACCACCCGCAGCCCTCGTCGTCGCCCGCTTCCTCGTCCTTCCTCGCCTCGTCCACCGCCCCCGGTCCCCCACCCGACCTCACTCAGCGCTACCGCTTGAAAGCCCGCTACCTCAAGCTGCAGAAGCGCTACTTCCGCGGCATAGAGGTGCGTCAAGCGGTCCTCGCTCCCCCTTGAGGTATCCGCGAGACTCGTTCCGCATACTCACTCGCTCCTCGCTCTGTCCTGCGCAGGTCCGCAAAGACCTCGAGGTCGAGCTTGCCGAGAAGGAGGCAAAGGTGCAGGCCCTGCAGGACGAGGTCGAGTGCGTCCCTCTCCCCTCCCCTTCTCGCGTCTCCTTCCTCCCTGAACGACCCTAACCTCCCACCCTCTGCCGCGCACCCAGCCTCATCCTCGACCAGATTCACGACTCGGACTATGCGCACCTCGTCCCGGCGCACGACGACCTCTTCTCGGATGACGACGATGAGGAGGAAGAAGAAGCGGAGGACGACCCTGCTGCAACAATCAAGGCAGAAGACGACGACGCGGTGGTCGTCAGCGCCAAGCGCGCAGGGAAGCGCCGCGCACTGGATGAAGAGGAAGAAGAGCGCCGGAGAGAGGTCGAGGAGAAGTACGGCATCGACGGCTCGAGGCGCAATGTGCGTCTCGTCTCTTCGCTTCTCGCGGACTGTCCTTGCCGACACTACGCTGACGAGGTATGCAACGCGCAGGTCACCGTTGGACTCGAGCCCGCACCCGCCCCTCCCGCGGCAGCAGCGCCACCGGCCGAACCCGAGCTCGCACCCGCCGCCGACGCACCCTCAGCGCAGCCAAAGCGCCTCAAGCTCAAGTTTGGCGGCGCAGGCGCTCCGAGCGCGAGCATGACGTGACGATTCGCTCCCATGCACGCGCAATCGGTATGGCGTGCCTGTGTAGTGTGATGTCGTTCCTTGTTGTGCACATTAGCCTCTCTCGCGCCCTCGCTTCCTGCTTTCCTCGCCCTGGCCAGGCGAGCGAGTCTGCCTGTGCTTCTTTCTCTCTGTCTCTGCTGCTGGCCCGCGCAAACCCGCTCCTGCTTCTTTACACAGCAAAGCCCGCTACACCGCCCCGACGAGCCTCTGCTGCCTGAACCGCGGGCTGATCTTGGTCCTCCCGAGGTCGACGCAGTCGAGCGTGAACGAGCCGACAAACGCCGCGCACACGAGTATCGAGAACGCCAGCGCCGTGTTGTACAAGTTGCTGCGCTCGCGGGCCCCTCTGACTCGTCAGTCACGTTCTTGTCGGAGGCAGGGAGAGGAAGACGACGCAGACGCACCAGAACCCCTTCCCCTCGCCCGGAGTGCACCCTCCCGCGCCCTGGAGCGCCCACACGCCCAGCGCGCCCCACCCGACCGCGCACAGCGCGTCGGCGCCCGTCTCGCGCTGGAGCGCCGCGCGCGCACGGCGCCACGTCGCTTCGTGCGAGAGGTGCGAGAGGAGCGCGTGCCGCGGGGTGGGGCGGGAGGAAGTGGGGCTGCGGGAGGACCAGGGGTCGGAGGTGGAGGACGCGGAGGAGGACGAGAGGCACGAGGCAGAGTCGGAGAGAGAGGACGAGACGAGGTCGTCGTCTTCTTCGATCCCTCCGCCCGCGCGGGTCTCGCGCCGCCGCTCCTTCTTCTTATCCCTCCGTCTCTTCCTCCGCGCCCGCTCCCGCTTCTCCCTCCGCCGTTCGCGGCGCCGCCTTTCCACCTCTTCCGCCTCGCCCAGCCCGCCTGTGCCCAGCAAACGCGGATCCACCACAAGGTTGAGCGTTCCGAAGGCGTGCTCAGCCGGGCCACCGACGCCATACCCGCGGGAGACGCGCTTGCGCCCGCCGCCGAAGCAAGGGCAACAGCCTCCGCGCCCTCCTTGCTCCGGCGGCTGCATCAAGTAAGGGTATGCGCCTTGCACGCTGTCCGTTGGGCTCGCCGCCGCTCGCGAGGCGCGGCGGCGGTACAGGAGCGGGCGGAGGACGAAGAGGTAGAGCGTGAGGAGGAGCGAGGGGAAGGGCGCGAGGCAGAGCGCGATTAGGGGTGCGGACCCGGACGGGGCGGGCGGCGGGTCCGGGTGAGTGAACTACACCCTCATATCTGATCAGCGGATCTGCGTTCAAGGCGCAGGAACGGGGCGCGAGAGAGGAAACGCACGAGCGAGGCCCCGATGGCACCGATAGCGACGATGACTGCTCCTCCGCCCTCGAACCAACGGAGCGCATTGCGCTTCTTCGGGCCGAGAACGACGAGACGCCCCGTGCGGGGCGACACGCCCGTCTTGCGCTCGAGTTCGGCCGCCTCGCGCTTCTGCGCCTCGTGCGCCGCGCGGAAGCGTGCTTTCGCCGCGTCTCGTTCCGCTGCTGCAGACGGCGCCGAGTCGGGTCCGAAGCGACGGGAAAGACGCTTCATTCGCCGGTCAAGCTGGGCTGGCGCGGTTGGCGGCCGCGTCGAGTCGTAGCCTACGCCGTGGCGGTACGAGTCGCCTGCGATGCCGTCCCACTCGCCCTGCGCGCCTTCGCGCTCGTCGTCTGTACTCGGCTCGTGTCGCTCCGGCTCGACCGCACTGTACCGCTCGTCACCTCCGAAGCGCCCGCGCGGCACGGCAAACGGATCTCTCCATCGCTCTTCGCCCCGCCAGCTGTCCCTTTCCCTTCCTTCGCTCCTCGCCTCAGGTGAGACGTATGTCACGCCTCGCCCGTCTCCGCTCAGGCTTCCGTCGTACCACGACGGGCTCCAGCGCTCAAACGCGGGTAAGCCATGCGCGAGCGAGGGGGTTGATCTCGAGCCCGATCCGGCGCCACGGGAGGTCGAGGCGCGTGGGAAGGCCGGCGCACGCGGGAGGACTGGAGAGTATGCGTGCGGTAGGTATTGGGCCGAGGAAGAGCTGTGCGACGGGGCGGAGTGCAGCAAGGGCCGGGGACGAGCGGGGAGATCAAGCGGCGGGGGGACAGGCGGTGGAGCGGGAGGCGGGTGGACTTGACCGTACACAGTCTCGTACCGCGCTGGCGGAGTGTGAGGCTCGAGCTGATCGTGCTCGGACGCGTGCGGGCTGGAGCGGAGTGAGTCGCGCGTGCTCGCACCGTCCGCGCGGGAGGCAGCGAACGCGGCAAGGCCGTCTGCCTCGAAGTACGAGTCCTCCGAGGGCTGTGTAGCTCGGCGCATCCAGTGAAAGGAGCAGGGCAGCGTTCGAGCGAGGCGACGCGTGCAGACAGGAGAGCGAGGGGAGCGGGCGGGACCGACGAGGTGGGGCACACGGAGCGTGCGTCGAGGAGCCAGTCGCGCCTGCCCCTTCGTGGGAATCACACTCTCCAATGAAGCGTCGTAGAGCGGTGAATGGTCCCTGCGCAGCCAGACAAGCCAGCGCAGCGCGCGCGGAAGCGCCGGAAGTCGACCTTCTCAAGTCGAAGCGGCTGCGGTCTCCGTCCTCTCCGTCGAGCTCTCACTCGCGCACGATGGTGTGGGCATCTAGGACGTCGAACTCCTCGCCAGCCCGCCGAACGATACGAGCGGGAAGGTCGGCTGCTCGGACAGGGGGCCGCGCTCAAGAGTGAGAGAAACGATCGACGCCGACAAGCTCGCTCTCTCGCATGTCTTCCGGCGCTCTTGCAAATTGCAGCGCGCCCAAGTGCTCTCTTCATCGCCCTGCGTGTCCCCTGCAGCTCCCTCAATACCTAGGCGCAGGACCCGGCTCACTCGCCTGACGCGGGGTCGGGCCCCGAGTGTCGATCCGCTCGCTTATTCTCGACCCTAAGCTCCAACTGCTCCGAGCCGCAGCGGCTCAGCCGTCTGAGGCCAGACTGAGCCTAGCTCAGCGGCGCCCTCGTCCCCTCTCGCGGCACGCGACCTGCATCCACCGAGCAGCCTTTCCGGGCGCGTCATGGGCGAGCGCGACTGCAAGGATGTCAAGGGTTCGCCCAGGGGCAAGGCAGGAGCGTGAGTGGAAGTTTGTGCTCCACGGATCGAGAAGGAGACGAGGGCTGGCTGCTGTTCGGGGCGATGCGGCAGTTTGTGCGCGAAGACGACGCTGAACCGTTTCCGTGTTTGCAGGAAAGATGGAAAGGCGCCGTACGTGGCGAGCCTCTACTTCAAGTGTCTCAAAGCTGACATTTGGGCTTGTGCTGCAGGAGTCCTGGAGACTGCGCGCAAGAGCCGTACATCCTTCGCCTTCCCGACGAGCTCCTCACTCACATCGCCCGCTTCTACAACCCGGCTATCCCGTTCGAGCTTGGCCACTTCACCTTACCATCACGCTACTTGCAAGAAGGACGACACGAGCTGCGCGCTCTCTCGGTGCTGAACAAGCGCTTCCTGCGCCTTCTCCGCCCAATACTGTATCGCACGCTCGTCTTCGTGGACGACAAGCGCCGCACGAAGACGGTGTCCTTTTACCAATCACCCGAAGTGCATGACTTTGTCCGTGAGCTGTACTGGCAGCCTTCGTGTACGTTCGCTGCATGCATCGCTCTCGATATGGAGGTTTCGCTGATCGCGCTCAAGTGTAACAGACCTGTACAACGACATGTCGCCTGTCTTCCTCCCCTGCGCCAAGAACCTCACCTACCTCGTTCTCGCCTTCCTCCCGCAAGACGTGCCGGACGAGTTTGTCGCCGACGACTACGCCGGCCTGACGACTCTCACCAAGTCGTTCACGAACGCCTTGCGCCAGCTCAAGAACCTCGAGGCGCTCGAGATCCCTTTCTGGGAGAGCCGCGAAGACAAGTCGTTCAATTTCGGCAAAGACATCCTCCCTGCGCTCAACCACGTCAGCATCGGTGACTGGCAGCAGTGGGACGCCTTCAAGAACGTCGACAACGTCGATACCGTCAAGTGGCTGGTCCACCCCGACATTGACCTTGAGGAAGGTATCCTCAAGGGCTTCCTCGAGTGCCTCGGAAGGCACGCCAAGGTTCTGCAATTCGCCGCTCACTCGGGCTGGGGTCGCACCGACCTGCCGGAGACGCTCCCGAGCGTTCTTCGTGAGGTGTCGTGGTACAAGGTGCGTTCCATCGGCTTGGCTACCCCTTCCTCCCACTCCCACTCCCGCGTCCTGACGTCTTTCCCTTCTTCTCGCAGGACATCGAGAAACACCCGCTCGAGAGCCTGACGCTACACGGATTCAACCCCATCACTTCGCACAAGAAAGAGTGGGCCCAGACGCTACCGTCATTCCTCAGCGCCCTCCAGACGTCGAATCTTTCGCACGTCGCTTTCATCGACGTCCCCTCACTGCGCAATCCGCGGCGGCACGGGCTCGACTGGTCTTCGCACGAGCCGCTCAAGTCTGTCAGGACCGTCCAACTATCGCTCGCGACCGATGAAGATGCGAAAGCGGCGGGCGGGACTGGCGAGGACAACGACGATGGCGATGAGCGCAAGGACTCTGATCATCCCGAGATGAGCGAGCGAGTGAGTCACACGGCCGTCCCCGCTCTCGAGCCGCCGAACTGACGCACCTCGTTGCTCTACCTCGCAGATCAAGCCCGACGATCTGCGCGAACTCTTGACCTGCTTCCCGAACATCGTCAACCTGAGCCTCTCCAACTTCCACCGCTGCAAGCCGCCGCGCGAGCACGAGTCAGACAACCAGGGCGACATGGGCGCCTCGAAGCAGGAGGACGAGGTCGACCGCTTCGCCGAGGACACGTTCCAGCCCGCCGCGCGCGACTTTGTCCGCGCGCTTGGGCTTTACGAGGACTTTGACAAGCTCCAGCAGGTCGTGTTCCGCAGCGTCGAGGCGGAACTGGCAGTCCGGTTCCGCAGATTTGCGGATGAGGAGGGCGAGGATGGCTGGCACGAAGAGCTGCGTAGATTGTACTGAGTGCGGGACAAAAGGCACAGAGGCGCCAGTCTGTATACCCCGATATCATGCTGCATTCGCTTATACCCCTATCGAGTTATGCTCGATTGAAGTGCAAGATCGAGCCGAGTTGCGAGGTCTACGGATACGCTACAGAGCACCGAAACTGGGCAGATGGGGAGTACAGCGGTCGCCTCATCCGCATCGTGTTCATACTTCTGCCACATCGCCGAGGCCGTCGCCCTCGATTGTTCGCACCGACCCCTTGAACGATTTGCCTTTCACCTTCTTGTTTCGCAAGCCCTGCGTGAGTTAGAGGGGTGATCAGCCACGGTTGCGCACTGCAGACCTAAGAAATCCGTAGAGCGTACCTTGTAGAACTCGCGCATTGCGTTCTTGTCCATGCCTGCGAGTTCCGACGCCTCGTTCTCCTCCTTCCACTTGAGCTCGCGCTCCTCCTTCATCGTCAGCCCGTTCTCGTCCGTGTCCTGCGGCTCGCGCTCCTCGACGTCGTCTCGACGGAAAATGCTGGCAAAGTGCGCCGCCCAGTCTTGCGACGCCTCGCTGCTCCGCCAGGTCGGGACGCCGTTCGTCTCGGCGTACTTGCGGCGACGGTCGGACGGAGAGGTGTACGTGTAGTCGTCAAGGAGAAGATACCAGGAGTAATCTGCAGTAAAGCGGCAGTGAGTTTCCGCCTCCAACAGATAGGTGTTGCCGCGGGGACGTTGCACGACAGAAGCCAGCGAAGCCAGGAACACTCACTGAGTGTTTGGCTCCTTCTCCATCGCTTGCACACCAGCCCGACGCTCAGCAGGTCGTGGTAGCCCAGCTCGCCTAGCACGCGCCCCAGGACCGGGCCAGGGAAGCGCAAGAACGGGTCGGAGGGGTTCTTCATCGCCTCGCTCTTCTCCCGCTCCTTCGTCTTGTCCCGCCGTGGTTTCTCCGCGCCGCCTTTCCGCTTGCCTGCTGCGCGCGTCGGCGAGGCAGAGCGGGACGACGACGGCGAGGAGGCGACCGACCCGGCGGTCGATGCGGCGGGCGTGCGCACTTCGATGCGCTCGTCATGCTCGTCGGCGAGATGCAAGCGCTCGAGGGCACTCGGTGAGAGGGGCTCGCCGTCGGATCCGCGGTACTGCGTGGCGTGCCGATTCAGAGCCGTGTGGAGGAGGTCGGGAGCAGGTGTCATGGCGCAAGCGGGAGATGCTCGAGCGTGTGAGGGTTAGGTCGCCGCAGAAGCAGCGCGTCGAGCGAATGCAGCGGACGGGCGTGCAGGCGAGGAAAGCTTGAGGACGCAGAGCGAAGTGCGGGGAATGACGAAAGGGTGGATCCGGATCGCCAGCAAGAACATAAGCGTGGACGGTGAACAGCCCGTCGTGCTGTTATTGGCCTGCTGATCCTGACGTGACCCTCACACAGGCTCTGTTGTCCTGTGAGGAGAGCAGACCGCAAGCACCGATGAGACAGCGGCAGAAGACAGGAGGAAGCGGGACAATCAAGAGCTTTCGCATGCCCTGCCCTCTCCCTCTCGCGATCCGCGCTGTTTCCCGCTTTAGCTGTGTTGACGCCGACGAGCTTGCTCCGTCCGACGGCCGCATCGGCACGGGCACGGAAAGGCTCTGCTGCGCCAGAATTGGTTCTGGCCGAAGGCCGCCGTCTGCTCCTGGCCCTCTCTACCTCTTGCAGCTGCTGCTTCGCTTCTTGCTTCCCTTTCCCACGACCAGCAGAATCAGCTATGTCGGCGGCAAGCGGAGCCACAAAGCCGTGTGCGGTGCGTCAAACTTAAATCCAGCTCTCTTCCTCTCGCTCTTGCACGCGCTACCTTCATGGTACGATATCCTGCTAACGCTGGGCTCGTGTAGGACTGCCTCAAAGGCTATCGACTTGAAGGCGGCCCGAAAGGCAAGATGGCAGAGCTTGACGGTGTCTCGTACTACCTCGCCGAGGGGCCAAAAGGCGACAAAGAGCGAGCGATCGTTCTGTACTACCCTCTTTCGCTTCATTTCTCCGCATCAACGGAACTGATCTCGACAACATGCAGCGCAAGCGACCTCTTCGGCTTTGGGCTGCCGAATACCAAGCTCGTCGCAGACTGGTTCGCCGAGAACACGGGGTTGTCTGTCTTTGTCCCGGACCTCTTTGAAGGTACGGCCGCGCGTGCTCCTCCTCCTCAGTTGACACGTAGCTGAGCTGTCTTGCACCCAAAGGCGACTACATCGACACGTCGGTCATCCAGTCGCAGCTTGATGCGGTTGAAGAGCCGATGAAGGAGAAGACGTTCTTTGGCCGCATTGCTGCTAAGGTCGGTTTCGTCTGGGCCATTCTGCGGTATATCGGACCCGGTTGGCTCAGGCGGCACAGTCCGTCCCATGCAACAGACTTGACAGTGAAGGCGAGTCTTTCGCCTCGCGATTGGCGGCGCCTGTCGCAAGCTGACAACTCACCGTCTGTCCAGCTGAGCACTTCGCTTAAAACAAAGATGGGCTACCAGCGTCTCGGGCTCGTCGGGTTCGTCAGGCCGCTTTCTGACTACCCAGCCTCGTCTACCTGCTGACCTTTCCAGACATGTTTTCTCTTGACCTCCCTCAGCTACTGCTTTGGCGGTTCGATAGCCGTCTGGCTTGCTGCGAGCGACAGCCCTATCGACGTCAGCGTCTGCTACCACCCGAGCCGGCTCACACTGCAAGACTTTGAAGCGATCCGCAAGCCATTCATGCTCGTCTGTGCAGAGGGTGCGCGTGCCCGTTTAAGCAGTTTCCCGTCCACTACTCATTGGCTTCCAATTCACAGAGGACATGTCTTTCGATGGCATGAAGCCCTCTGCCCTCGTCGCGCTCGACAAAGTCCGCTCTAAGCACTCGATCCCGGTCCAAGTCTGGGACGACAACGCGGGAACGACGCACGGGTTCGGCTGCCGACCGAACATGAAGCGTGCGGACGTGCGCGAGTCGTACGAGAAGAGCAACGCGCGGACCAAGGCGTGGTTTGAAGAGCACCTTTGACGTGGTTTCCCTCCGTGACCGTTTCTCTCGCCCCGATCTCAATGCAATCTGCACTCGATACTTGTTGCTCTCGCCGAAGCCTTGTGCGCCGCGGCTGGCACACATTCTGCGGCGGTCGCCTCAAAAAGTGCGACTGCATGGCAGCTGTGACAGCCGATGCGATGTCAGGTGCGCGCGCTGCTAGGCGCAGATGCCCAGCGCAGCAGCTGTCGAGGTCAAGACAGGGCTGTGAGTTCCCGATGACAGGCGAGCTCTGCTGTCCAGGCCCTGAACATGCTTGGACGACGCGAGAGTGGTTGAGCGAGAGACACAGAAGTCCGAACGGCGTGCAAAAGGGTATCGTGTTTCCTCCGCGGCAGACGGTGGAGTAGAAGACGGGCGGCATCTATGAACGAGTGGCGGGGAGGAGGGGGCGAAACAAGAGTCTGCAGAGAGGACGAGCGGGTGCAAAGCGCGGCGGGAAGAACCGTGTGTCGACGCGAAAGGGTGGTGGGAAAGGGGGCGCAAAGAGTGTCTACATACGAACCGGTCGAGAGCGGCACAAGGTGGGCGATAGCGATCGGGGGCGGCAGGAAGAGGGGCAGAGAGAGCGAGAGAGGCGATAAGAGTGTCTGTGCGAAGTCGCGCAGAGGCGATTTGCAGGAGCGAAGAGCTCCTCACAAGTCGGTGTACTCGTGCTGCTGGGTTGAGCGGAGGAGCTGTACGCGGAAGACATGTCAACGAGTGGATCGCGGGGAGGGATCGCAAAGACTCGAAACGCACCACACTCAGGATGGCGGGGATCATGAGAATGAAGCACGGGAGAGTGAACCACTGGACGTTACCCTGTACAGCGCGACAGCGTGAGCTCTGACGTGTCTGCACCCAAAAGCATTTGAAGGAAACGCACGAGTTCGGCCGAGATGCCATCAATCGCGTCCAACCGGTTCTTGGCCGGAATGGCGACGACAATCTCGACGATGAAGGTGACGAGTGCGAGGACGAACGACACGAGGGCGAGCAGGATCGTGATGATGCCCGATTTTTGCAGGGCAAAGAGGCGCGACGTCTCGGTGCCGAAGTACCGCGGCGGGAAGATGAGGGAGAGGACGCAGAGAACCGAAGTGATGGCAGCTGTTGGCACAGGAGTCAGTGCATGACGACCCGGCAGAGGTATCACGCAAAGGCCGCGCACCGATAACATGGACCCAGTAGACGGAAGTCGCGCTCTTGCCGATGACAAAGATGCGCTGGTCCTCGTCTGCATCAAGACCAAGGATGGTCGCCTCGGAAAGCTTCTCGCGACCCTCACCCCGCGGCTGTAACGAATATACGAGGGGTCAGCTTGCTGGAGACTTGGCAGGTGATGAGGCGGTGCAAGCCACGCACGAAGTTGTTGACGCCGCCGATCGTCTGGTTCGGCAGGAAGTAGTACTCGTAGCTGCTGAGCTTGCTCGTGCACTGCAAGGGAGCGCGCGGTCAGCGAAACGAGTCCTCCGGGTTTGCTTGAACACCGAAGGTGCCGGGTGCCCAGTACGCACCCAAACCGTGTCTCCGTTGACATCCGTTGTGTTCTGCGAGTGGTGCAGAGGTCAGCTATAAGGCTTGCAGCTCGCCGAGCAGTGCACGGGCGTGACGGACCCGCAGGCGCGTGCAGGCACCCCATGCGCCGAGCTTGAGGGTGGTGTTGTCGGCCTTGCCTTGGACGATGTAGAAGTTCTGCCTGCTCGCGTGCGCGCGTACAAGGCTCGATCGGTCAGCGCTGTCCACTCGCAACCCGCTCGGAGCGGCGCGGTGCGTCGAAGCGCCCATCTCGCTGCGCGGCGAGCGAGAGCATCGGGGCGCTTCTCGCGCTCAACACGGCTCGTGACGCACCAGAAAGGCTCGGAGAACACAGACACGAGGCTGTTGCACGTCACTCGAGGTCAGCAGGCTCGCCCGCGGTGCGTGCGGTGCGAGATCGAGCGTGATGCGGACGCGAACGACCTCGAGACAGGCGTGCACTCACAGCAGGACCGCCGCGAGGGCCATAGGACCCGAGAAGCTCGGCACGCGGGGCGACGTGTTCAGGCGAAGCAACATTCTGGTCCGGGCGAGAAGCGGGTGAAGGAGCGCAACAAGGTAAGCGCGAGCGAGCGACAAGAGGCGAAGCATGCGCCTCCAACTCGCTTCTCTCGCTCCGGATCCTGTCCATCTGACTTTGCATCAATCAGTCATAGGTTTGCGAAGAATTTTGGCCAAAGAACAGCCGAATGAGCGATGTTGCCGAGAAGTCAATCTTCGCTTTGACCTCTCCTCTCCCTCGACCACCGCGTCTGCACCGCCGGGCAGCCACGCTGCGGGGCTGGACGCTTCTTCAATGGACGCCTTCCTCAAGTCCACGAAGCCGAGCATGGCGGCGCGGCCCGCAAAGGGCAAAGCGCGTCCGTACTCGTCGCTCGAGACGGCGCCTCGTCCATCCACCTCGTCCGCCGCCAATCTCATCCAGGGCGGCCTGCGCGACGCCAACCGAGCCATCGTCAACACGCTGGGCAAGGAGGACAACCCCATCACCCATTCGACCGCTAGCAGCCGATCCCTCATCGTCACGGTGCGTTCTTCCATTGTTCAGGCATCCTCCGCGCACTCGGATCACCTCGAGAGCGCTTCAACGCGCTCTACAGCGACAACCTGGTCATTTTTAATTCCTGTAAGCGTAGCTGACTGGCTGCCTTCACGCAGAGCTGTGCCTCGGGGCATCAGTCGGGCGGAGGATCCGGTCGCAGGTGGGCCTTGCACCGGAATGCCAAGCTCAGCATTCAGGCGGCCGACGCCGAGACGCAGGTGCTCAAGGGTGTGGTCGCTTACATGAGCGGGTACATGGGTGCGTCTTGTCAAGCTTCCGTGCAGTCCTTCGTTCACACAACTCACTGCTTCCTCCTCGACAACAGGCGACGACATCACGAACACGCAGCTCAAGGCCCTCGTGGAGATGCAAGGTGGACGCATTGTGTACGCGACTGTCTCCTCAGGCCGTCTAAAACGCGCTCTGACGTCGCATGCATGAGCCCCCCAGCACTGTCGGTTCCGCTCGCTGCACGCACGTCTTCATTACGAAAAACCTGTCCGGCAGCAAGGCGCAGAAGGCGCTTGAGTCGAACCGCAAGAACGGCTCCAAGCTCGTTACGCCGCAGTGGGCGATCGAGTGCGCCAAGCGCGGGCGCAGGGTGTCCGAAGCGCAGTTTGCGGCGCCGGTCTTCAACGAGGTCCATCTCACAGATGCTTCCCTCGACGTTCATTTTCAACTGACTACGCTACCTCTTCAGCGGCAAGAGTCTGCCTACAACATCTTCTCGGCGACGCGCGACTCTGCCTCTCCCGCAAACGCAACAACTCCTTCATCCGTTTCGCCCAAACGCCCTCTCGCCACAGACGCTCGACCTCGTTCCCCGCGCACCCGCTCACACTCCGGCACGGCATCTGCCGCCGAAGGATTCCTCCTTCCCGCCCTCCCGATCGCATCCACCTCGCGCACCCCGCCGCGCCTCTCGTCCCGCTCCGCGCCGCCTCCGCCTCATCAGCAGAGCACGAACGCGACCTCGTCCGCGACGTCGCTCCTGCTTGCGCAGCTGGAGCACGCCGCGGCGAACCGCTCGCCGGGCAAGTCGCCTCCGCGGCGGCCGGACGCGCGGGACGCAGAGGGGAAGAGGCGCGCGCATGTCAGTCGCTGGGAGACGGCGGGCGAGGTGCACCCGCCCAGAAAGGAGGAGGTGGTCGCAGGTGCGACGGCGTTGAGGAGGAGCCCGAGAGGGAAAGGGAGGGCGAGGGAGGCGAACGCTGCCGTGGAGGACTGGACGGCAAAGAAGAGGAAGATCCAGCAGAAGGGCGAGGCGGACAGTGAGGGGAGGAGCAGGGCGAAGGCAACGGACGTGGACGTACTGGTGCTGGGCAGCTCGGACGTCGAGGCGGAATCGGGCGCGGCGAGGCTGGGGGACGACGAGGAGAGCGATGAGCTGGACGAGTGGGGGATGCCGCCGAGCGGGCAGGGGCGGTAGCTCGTTACTTGTGCTTCCCCTTCTTTGTTGCTGTACAGGACTCGCAACGCAGGTGTGCTCTTGGCCGTGTTGCCGCCTCGAAGCCATCCTCGAGCAAGTTGACATCGCGCTCTGTGAGTGCCTTTCTTCGTCCCTCCCGCCTCCGCCCGCCCCGCTGACGCACTTGCTCAGTATCGACAACGCTGTGTAGCAAGCAACGTGTCCCCGATCTCCGAAAGCACCCGCTCACGGACCTTCTTCGGCACTGCGTTCGCTCCTCCGCCTCCTTCGAGCTCGACTTCCTCGCTCGCTTTCCCTCGTCGCTCGATTGAAACGCTTGCTGGTCAGTGCCCAAGATGCGGCCAGGACTGGCGGCTGAGCTGCGCCCGCCCCCGCCAGTCCCCTCGCCCGCACACGGTCGCCTCGCCTCGCCAAGTCCTCCTCTCGCTCGCGCAAGCACCTCTTCACCGCTCCCTCGCCCGCCTCGCACCGACTCGCTCGCTCATCTGGACGAGCTTGGTCGCCAGCGCGAAGGCCCTCAGCTGAACAGCGGGCTGCCGCAGAACTTCGACCTCGTCGCTTCGTCTCGTCGCCGTTCTGCGACCGAGGCAGATTGGTTCCGCTTCCCCGCCCCCACTCGCAAAGACGCGCTACGCCATTATCCGCTGCAGGACAATGCCGAGAGGCTGGCGCAGCGGCGAGACAGGCCGAAGAACGGGTTGACGAGGAGGGACTTCAAGATGCTCGGCGAGTGGAGGATTGGCGAGAGCCTCGGGCGGGGAACGAGCGGTACGCTCCGCATTTGCAGCTGACAGCGCCACTGCTGACGCTTCGACGGTGTGCAGGTCACGTTCGTCTCGGGCGTAACATCAAGACAGGCGATTTCGCTGCCATCAAGAAGGTGCAGCGCGTGCCGAGCGACCATCGTGTGCGCTCGCCCGTTCTGATCACCGCTGTTCCCATGCTGACTCAATGCTGCGCAGTTCGCCAAGTGCATCCATCGTGAGATCAGCTTGATGAAGCTCGTCGCGCCGCATCCGCATGTTGTCCACCTCTACGATGTCTTCGAGACGCCAAGCCACCTGTGAGTCTGCCCCACTGACTACACGGAGACTTGCTCTCAATTTTCGCGAGTGCAGCTACCTCGTCACCGAGTACTGCGCGGAAGGCGAGCTCTTCGAATACCTGCAGAAGCACTCGCTCTCCGACTACGAGACGCACAAACTCTTCAGCCAGCTCGTCAGCGCGGTACGTTAGGAAATCAGCGCAGACTACCCTGCTGGTGCACGGAAGTTGACATCTCGCACGTCGACAGCTCATCCACCTTGCTCGCTTCCGCATCTCGCACCGCGACGTCAAGTTCGAAAACTTGCTCCTCTACCGGGATAGCGTTGCCGAGCTCAGCATCAAGCTCAGCGACATGGGCCTCGCGAGCTTCCAACCCGAGGATCGCCTACTCGAATCGAGCTGTGGCAGCCCGCACTACGCTGCTCCAGAAGTCCTCGGGGTGCGTCGTGCCTTAGCGAACGTCTCGCGTGCTGAGACATCTTCTGAGAGACGCTGCACTATCCGAACAAGCGCTCACACTCGGCCACACTCGGCAGGGCATACCGTACGAAGGCTCGCTCGCCGACGTCTGGTCTTCCGGCGTCGTCCTCTACACCATGTTCACGCGCACGCTCCCTTTCGACGACGAACACATGGGTACCCTCTTCCAGCGCATCCGTATGTGCGACTATAACATGCCGGACAGCATCACGGGCGACGCGCGCGAGCTCATCGAGAGGTGCTTGGTCGTCGATACGCGCATGCGCATCTCGGTGCGTCGAACAAAGCGCTAGCCCCTCCATGATGGCAGCAGACAGTACTGAGACTAAAGACCTCGCTGGCGCACAGCTCGTCGGCATCGCTGGCCACCCATACCTCCGCACTCGCCCCTTCAGCCACGGTCCGCTGACGACGGCTGCGATTTACCCGCCCGCACCGCCGCGCGCACCTGCTCCGACCGCTGTTGAAGCTCTCGATTTGGGCGTCCTTCACAATCTGGCGATACTGCTGCGGTTGGACTCGGCGCAGGAGGCGGAAGAGCGCGTCAGGCGCGGCGAGTGAGCACAGCTTCCTCCCGCTTCACGACCTGACGCATCACTCAGCAGGCCCCGAGCTCACATCTCTGCCGTTCACAGGCGACATGCTCTGCGCTTCTACACGATCCTCCTCGGCTTCCGCCAGGCCCGCTCGTCGTCAAAGTCTCCTGTCCGACCACGGTCCTTCTTCGACGACGCTTCATCGTACACGCTTTCTGCTCAGTCCGTCGACACTTCGATGAGCCGCACTCGCTCCCTTTCGGCGCCGAGCCTCGCCCACTTCCCCATGCCGCCAGACGAGGAACCGGTCTTCGTCGAAACCGGCATCGCTGAGCGCAAGCGGATCGTCTCGCTCAGGCCGAGCAAGGTGCAGCTTCGTATGAGCGTTGCGGCGGAGACAGCCTCCGTGGCGAGGTCGAGCGAGAGCGCTGCATCGACCACCGCGTCTGGCTCCTACGAGTCGGTCAATCGCGATTACGTCTTCCCTCCTCCGCTCGAAACCCTGCCGGAGAGCAGCGATGGTCCGCACGCCATGGCAACTTCGGCACCGCCCAATATCGAATCGTTTGCTGTTCGCCCGCTTCCCCTTACTCCGCTGAACGGCGAGTTCCGCACGTCGAGCCTGGTGCCGCTCGACCGCACGACCACCAAGACGTCGTCAAACTCAGGAGGCTCGCGCTCGCTACCCAACACGCCGGCCGTGGGTCCCATCGATCCCGTCTTCATGCGTGCAGCACGCCCTCCTGCCAATAGCGCCCTTCCCGCTGCAGACGGTAACCACGCCGTGCGCCCTCGCCTTTCGATGCACCAGCGACTGCGCAGTCTCTTCAACGGACAACTCCAGAAGCGCTTGTCGGTCGCGAGCGTACCCGAAGAGCAGGTTGAGAAGGCCAACCGGCGCAGCTCGTCTCGCCTCGGCATCGTTCTCGTCGAAGCTGCTTTCGCCTCGCCGCCGTCGACGCCGACCGTGCAACAGCACCCAGTGCCGAGGCCTAGCGTCGCACGGCAGACCTCCGAGCCTTCGCGTGCGTCAGTGGCGAGCCACCGACCGCCGAGCCTCGCGCCTTCGACCCGCTCGAGCGTGCTCAGGCGCTCGACGGCATATCACTCGTTCGCTCGTGCGCTCAAGGGAGAGCCTCCCCTTTCGCCCATCCTCTCATCCGATCTGAACGACTTCGGCGATATGCTCGTGATGGGCGCATCCGAGTCTGGCATGACTGCGCTCCGCGAGCGCCAGGCGGCGGAAGCTGCCGCTGCCGATGCGAAGCAGTCGCTGGAGGCGGCGTTGCCGGGTATGCACATCTACCACGACCCCGAGCCTCCTACGCCGCGCGCGTCGGTTCTCAACCCGTCCATGCCGCCGAGCCCGTTTCTCTCGCCGCTCGCGGAGAATGTCAATGCGGCATCCGGTCGCCATCGCCTGCTCAGCAAGGCGTCTTCTTCGATTCTCACGACGCTGGGCAAGCCATCTCGCCGTCAGCCCCTCTCACCTCGCTCGCCGCAAACGCCCGTGCCGACCGTCACCGTTGAGTGCGATCCGTCCGACCCGGACAACCCAATCGCACTCGTCGACAAGCTGCAGCAGTACCCGTTCCGCTCGGCGTCGGCCGCGAGCAGCCGGGGCAATTGGCGACGCAGCTCGCTTTCGATCCGCGTACCGGGCAACTCGCACTCGACCTTGTCGCACAGCGCGCCTGGCACGAGCCGTGCACCGTGCTCGCCTCGCATCGGCGGCTACAGCGACTCCCTCGCCCCGCCGCCGTCGTCGCTGTCCGCTGCGTCGTCGTCGCACGACCCGCCGCCGCGCCGACACTCGTTCGAGTCGCGCTCGCCTCGGTCGGCGCGCACAACCGCGCTCGACTCGCGCGGCGGGTCTTCCGTCCGTTCTTCCCGCTCCGGTGGGTCGTCGTCGTCGCTCGTCGTGCACCTGCAGCGGCAGCAGCGCGACCTCGAGCTCGACCTCAAGCGCGTCGCGCTCGAGAACCGCCTGCTGCGCTCGGCGCTCGAGGACCGCGACGACGAGATTGTCGTCCTGCGGCGGCGCGCAGGGAGGCTCGAGGAGTGCGTGCGCGAGGGCGAGGGGCTCGTCGGCGAGCTGAGCCGCGAGAGGGAGGAGCTCGAGGAGAGGTGCAGGAGGTTGAGCTGGGCTGGATCGGCGTCGACTGCGGGCGAGAGCTCGATGGGCCCGGGAGGGAGGACGCCGAGCTTGTACAGCGTTCGCTCGAGCGCGGGCGGGACGGACTGGCTCGGCGGGAGGCATGCGAGGGGCAGGTTTGACGATGAGGCGGCGGAGGGGCCGTATGCCTAGACTCTTTTCGTTGCGCCTCTTGGGTTTGCTCCCCCTTCTGTCGTTGTTCTATCGCTGTGCACTGCATGCGTCTTCGCTCTCCGAGGTCTGTGCCCCACAGAGCAAGATGTGGTCGTGATGACAGGGCGAGGAACGGGAACGAGCGAGTGCACGGAAACGATGGGGAAGGAAGCGCATGAGAGGGCGTACGGATCGTGAGCTGAGGGGCAGATTGTGATACAACGATGGCAGGGAGTCGGAAGAGGGAGAACGATCAAATGCGCGAACGAAGAAAGTGTCTGTGAGTTGTGGTCGAGTAGGTTGCGAAAGAACGAAAGGAACGAAGGGCGTGAGCGAGGCGGGGCGCAGACACGGAATGCGGCGGCATTAGGTGGTGGTACATGGCGAGTCATAGTCGAGACAGCCGAGCTGTGCGGCAGCTAGAAGAGCGTGTAGAGCGCCTCGTCGCCCTCTTCGCCTTCCTCGTCGTCCTCGGCCCTCCTGCGCTCCTTCTCCTCCTTGTCGCGCAGCGCGCGCTCGGCATCCTTCTTGGCGCGGAAGGTGAAGCCGACCCAGACGCCGCGCGCGAGCTTGGCGTCGAGCGCGCGCTCGGCGACACCGTCGACGTGGCGCTGCTTTTCGCGCACCTCGGCGTACTTGGCCATGTCGGCCTCGCTCGAGAACTGTGCGCGCAGGGGGAGAGCGTCAGTCTGCAGTTGCTGCGCGAAGTCTGTCGCCTGCGAGCAGGCAGCCTTGTCCGCCGGGTCGTGGCAGCCGCAGCAGACCAAGCGAGGCGCAGAGAAGAAGGAGCGAAAGCGAGAAGACGCACGTCGTCAAAGTACCCCGCGTCGATCTCGCTGTCGAGCGCAGGGATGAACGGCGCCTTTCGCTCGCGGAGGTGGTCCCAGTCGACGCCGGCGAAAAACGCATGCTGCTTGACCTGGTCGAGCGTCGACATGCGGCGGTCCTTGTGCGCGATGAGGCTGCGTCGTGCCCCCGGACGAGAATCAGCGCGATGCTCCTCGATGCGGGGGAGCGATGCGGAACGATGGGCAGGGGAGGCGCAGCGCACCAGGTGATTGCGCTCCAGCCCTCGTCGCTCAGGTTGAAGATGCGGTCCTCGGGGCGGTCGTAGTGCGGGCGGCGCAGGACGCGCGTCCAGTTCTTGAGGTTGAGCCACGTCTCGTCGGCCGTCGCGCCCGAGAAGGGCGGGAACCCGGCGAGGAACCTGATTCGCGGGGACGAAGGTGCAAAGTCAGTATGGCCGTACGCAGGCACAAACCGCCGAGCTAAGCGGGCAAGGGTCGCCAGAGAGGGCGGAGGGAATGGCTGTGGGCCGCGGGAGACGCACTCGAAGAGGATGCACCCCAAGCTCCAGTAGTCGACCGAGTACGAGTAGCTCTGCCCGCGGAGCGTCTCGATGGCCATGTAGTCGGGGCTGCCGACGACCGAGTCGGCGTAGCGCGCGTCGGCGAGCCGAATCGACTTGTAGATCGACTTCATCTCGAGCGTCGAGCGCAGGACGAGCGGAGAGTCGGCGACAGAGTCGAGCTGGGCGCGATGGCATTCGAGGTCGAGTCAACACGCTGCACCAGAAGACGCAGCAGGTTCGGACAGGACAGGGCATGAGCCCGGCGCACCTTGTCTTTGAGGTGCTCAATCTTGCCCGGGTTGAGCGCGCCGGCCGCGAGCCCAAAGTCGGTGAGCTTGATGTGGCCCGTCGTGTCGATGAGGAAGTTCTGTGCATCACCAAACATATGAGCCAGCCCTTCCTCGATGAAGCGGAGACCCCGCGAGGCAAGGCAGCAGCTGGAGTGCGCGACGCACCTCGGGCTTGAGGTCGCGGTGGATGTAGCCGAGCTTGTGCAGCTCGGCGACGCCGCAAAACATCTCGGCGATGTAGAAGCGCGCGTGCTCCTCTTTGAGGACGCCGCTGTTGTTCAGGAGCGTGCGGAAGTCGCCGCCGGCGATAAAGTCCTGCGCGGGCGAGTCAAGGGCGGGCGTCAACAACGAGTCGGACTGCAGCAACGCCTTGACTATCGCGGCAGGGGCCAGCGCTAGTTGCTGTCAGGATTTTTCGACGCACCATGGCAAGGAAGACGTGCTCGGGATCCTGGAAGGCGTAAAGGAGGCGGACGAGCCAGGGCGACGAGGTCGATGCGAGGATGTCGCGCTCGACGAGAACGTGTCGGATCTGCACGACACGCGTAAGGCTCTGCTTCCGTAAGAACTGCCGCTGCGCCCAGGAAGGCCTCGCGCGGCGGAGAACCCAACGCACCTCGTCCATCTTGGCGAGCGTGCGCTTCTTCATCTTTTTGAGCGCGACGACCTGGTTCGTCTCCTTGTGCCTCGCGAGGTACACCTCTCCGTAGCCGCCCTGTCCGACCTGGGTCACGACGTGGAACTGGTCGAGCTTGAGTTTCGTGCGGCGCTTGCGCAGGACGACGCGCTCGCGCCCGGCGTACGACGCCCACTCGGCGTGGGCGTCGGCGGGCGAGAGGGCGGGAGAGCGCGAGGCGAGGCTGTGGCGGAACGAGGCGAGGCGCGACTTGCGCGAATTGAGGTACGTGAGGAGGTCAAAGTAGTGGTCGTAGAAGTCTGTCCCGGCGTGCTCGCTCGTCAGTCTTTGTCCCCTCCGCGCTGGAAGAGACAGGGAGCGCACAGAGCTGAGCGACGTCGGCCTTGCGCTTGACCTCTGCCGAGTTGAGCTTGACCTTTTCCCACTCCTTGAACCCCTGCCCCTTTCGCCAGCTGAGCAACCCGGTCGCGTTTCCCATTGTCACGTCCCCTTGCTGCTGCTGCTGCTGCTGCATGCGCGGCGACGCATAGTGGGCCATGCTGGTCCCCTGCGTCGCAAGGAGCTGCGTCATGGTCGGCTCTGCGACCTGCCCTGCTCGCGCTCCTCCTGCGCCCGAGCGGTACCCGGCGGCGATTCCGGACCCGCCGAGCGGGCGGACATAGTGGTTTACGGCGGTGGTGGCGTGGGCCTTTGTGGGCGAGGGCGGGAGCGGGCGGCTCGAGTGGGCGTGGGCGTGGGCGTGCGGGTAGGCGAGCGAGGGCGCGGGCGAGGGCGGGAGGGCGACGAGGAGCGGGTCGCGCGGGGGCATGGCGTGCGGTGCGGGGTGGTGGTGGTGGTAGTGGTACGCCGAGTAGCCCTGGTGGTGGTGCGGGTTCTCCTTGTTGGCGGATGCAGACGGCGGAGGAGGAGTGTGCGCGGGAGGGGGCGGGGCGGTGTAGGGGGACGAGGGGGTCAAGATGCGGTGGGCCATGCGCCGTGGAGTGGCGTGGTGCTGGGCGTGGCGGGGGGCGGCGGCGAGTGCAGGTGACCTCGATGATGCTGCTCCGAGAGACGCGAGGTTGAGTGATGCCCGGCAGAGCTGGAGTGCGCAAGGAGTGCCGGGTGGGCGGGGGCAGGCAGCGTGGGTGCACTGGGTGTACTGCGAGGGTAGCACTGACTACAGCTGAGCTGCAGCACTTGCACGGCGGGACGACCAAGGGGGCGACCAAGGGCGCGCCTCGACGCGGAAGCGACTCTGCCGCGCAGAGAAGCGTCGATCAACCTCGCCGCCTGCTTCCCTCCCCTCTCGCCCGCCGCACACGCACGCAGGGGCTGCAAACACACGCGCACTGCACTCGCACACTCTCACTCACCCGCCACACTAACTCGAACGGCCCTCCCACGTCCACTCCACCCCTCGCTCCTCCTTCTGCACTGATGAGCACCGCCTACGCTCCCCGCCCCTCGCTCGCCGCCTCGGCCGGCCCGGGCACCCCGCGAGGCGCCTTCACCGCATCGGGCACCCCGCGCAGCGCCCGCCGCCTCGTCGCGGCCACCGCGACCGGCCACACGCCCCTCCGCGCCTCGTCCCTCGGGCCCTACCCCTCGACCTCGTCCTCGGCCGCCGCAGGAGCCGCCCCGCCCCCGCCTACCCTCGCGCCCCTCGCTCCCATCAACGCCCGCCCCTACCCGGACCGCCCCTATGCCGACGACGACGAGCTGCGCCTTGTCATGGACCAGGACCGCGACGCCGTCGACACGGCCGCGCAGCTCATGGCCACCGCGCTCGCCCACCACAAAAAAGCCGTCCTCGAAGCGCTCGAGGAAATCTCGGCCGAGCGCCGCAAGCTCGAAAAGATGACGCGCGAGCTCGGCGACGCCGCACGCGACATGGTCCGCACCGTCCAGCGCGAAAAGGACGAGACGGAGCGCGCGCGCGAGCTCGAGGGCGAGGTGACGGCGCGCGGGAGGGCCCTCGCCGTGCAGGTCGAGACGGCGCAGGCAGAGGTCAAGGAGGTCCTCGCCAAGCTCGAGGCACGGCGCGAACGTGAGTGTTCCGCGCGCGTCCCAGTGCACCCGTCCGTCTCCCCGCTCGCGAGCGAGATCCTGACTGCGCACACATTGCCCTGCTCGCAGTCAAGACAAAGCAGCGAGCCGCATTTGCAAAGCAGGTCTCGCGCAACGCCCCCGAACTCGCCTTCTTCGAGCACAAGCTCGGCCTCAAGATCCGCGGCAAGGCTCGTGCGTGCCTTCCTCTCATACTCCGCTCGAGTCGATTCTGACCAGCACACGAACATGGCAGGTGATGTCGTCCAGTTCAAATTCCACAACCTCGACCCGGCCTCGTTCGCGCGCACCTTCTCCTTCGACCTCGACGCGTCCAAGCCCACCTACACGAGTGCGTCCTCGGCGCTCCTGTCACCTCCCACGCAGCCTCACCAACTGACTCATCTCCGACCTCCCGCAGTCACCGCCCTCTCCCCTCCCTCGCTCCTCCCCTCACAGACCCTCGCCCCGCTCCTCTCGCGCCTCAACAGCACGCGCGACCTGTACGCGTTCGTGCGCGCCGTCCGCGCCGCGTTCGTCGACGAGGTCCGGCTCGAGAAGCGCGCGTTTGCGAGCGAGGTCGAGAGGGAGCGCGAGCGGGCGAGGATGAGGGAGAGGTGGGAGCGCGAGGGGGACGAGTAGCAGTAGTAGTCGCGCGCCGAGAGATGTGCCTGCCTGGCTCGGCTCGTCTGCTGGGAGCGGGCCTCGGAGCGACCTCCCCTGCGTCTCGCACGTCTGTCCCATCCGCGTTGTTGTTTGCTTGATTGATCCTCGTCCATGTCGTCCTCTCGCTGCCTC
This sequence comes from Rhodotorula paludigena, assembly GCA_036244875.1. Classification (NCBI taxonomy): domain Eukaryota; kingdom Fungi; phylum Basidiomycota; class Microbotryomycetes; order Sporidiobolales; family Sporidiobolaceae; genus Rhodotorula; species Rhodotorula paludigena. The sequence goes on from BQKY01000011.1 coordinate 283,457, forward strand.
TCACATGTCATACATCCTGTTCAGCACGCTTTGACAGACAACCAGACAGAGCGAAGTGTGTGTTGCATTCGAGCGAAGCAGCGGCCGGAGGACGAAAGCTAGGGGCGTGAATTGATCAAAGCACGGCCAGGCGCGACACGGCAAGGCAATTCAGGTCTAAGCTGCAGTGATCGCGCAAAACCCCGTCTACAATAGAGATCAACCCCACACAATAATAAACGAAGCAAGACAATGGTCAATCCCACGGCAGCGGGCCGGAGAACAGGCTCGTCCCGCTCTGCGGGCAATACTCGAGCAACCGGCTCAGCTCGGGCGCTGTGTCCCTCTCCTATCCAGTCAGCTCTCCATTTCTTTCTCGACAGGAAGGGGAACAAGGGCCGGGGGGCGCACCGGACGAGTGGTACCCGTGGAAACGCCGGTACGGGTTGCGCTTGCGCCGCTTGGCGACGAGGGTCCCGTGGCACCCGTACGTGTCGCGTAGGAACGGCTCGAGACCGTACTTGCGCTGCGGGTGCGGGCGCGGGTGCGGGCGCGGGCGCGATGAGCAAGGGCGGGAAGAAGAAAGGAGTCAGGTGTCAGCTTTCGCGTCTCGTGTTTCGCGGGTCGTCGAGTTCGCAGCGCGGCGGTGGCCAGAATGAGCGTTAGGGAAGGGAGAAGGGAGGCAAGCGCACCTCGCCGTCATAGTCGCCCGCCGTGTCGCCCTCGTTGTCGATCCCGATGTACTTCCACGCGCCGGCGGGCCAGCGCATCGCGGCGCGGTGCACGTCGGTGAACCGGCGGCGCTTCATGCCGTAGCCGACTACGGTGACTGTTTTCGAGGAGGAGGTGGGAGGGGCGGGCAAGGGAGGGGGGCGGTTAGTGAAGGGAGCGGAGGAAGAGGGGAGGGACGAAGAGGACGAACTGAAGGTTGGGTAATGCCCGGTGAACCTGCGCGGGACGAGGGCTTCTGTTAGCTACGAGTGTATAGCGTTAGACGCAGTCAGGAGGGAGAAAGAGCGCTCACTCTTTGAACCTCGCGATGGAAAAGAGGACGTTCTCCATCGAGTCGAGCGAAAAGTCCTGCGGGCAGTCACGCTGCCTTGAGCGCCCGGTCCCTCTCGTGCCAGAGGCAAGCAAACACCGCGAAGGAAGCGCCCGCGGCTCACCTCTGTCGTGACGCGGTCAAAGTCGCCGCCGCTGGCAACGACGGCGCGGCGCTCGTCGTCGCTCATGAACTGCTGGTACAGGTTGCCAAACTTGGCGAGGCGCGCGTACGACTGGCCCTCGGAGAGGTCCGAGGTTGGGCGCGTCTGGCCGCTGTGCAGTCGAGGGGCGGGTGGAGGGCGAGGAAAGGGGTGAAGAGGAGGTTAGGAAGGTCCCCGTGAGTTTGGTGGCAGAGGGGGTCAAGGCCCACCCAGAGTAGATGAGGAGAGCTTGCGGATCTCGCACGGCAATCTCGGCGCTGTGTCGCGAGCGAGCGACCCGAGTCAGAGACGATGTGCGTGCGAGGAGCGCGAGTGCGAGGCGCACCCCTTGATAATGTGCTTGAGGTAGGTCTTGACCGAGCCTCCGCGCTGCATGGGCTCGAGGATCCAGTCGGTGTCCTGCGTTGCGTGGGTCGCGTCGCACCCGGTCCAGATGGCGTGGCCGGGGACCTGCGCGGAAGGGGGTCGGTCGGTCAACTTGGGAGGAGGGAGGGAAGGGAGGGGCGCACGATGACGAGGTGGCGGAGGTTCGAGTGCGGGGACTGGAGGGTTGCGCGGATGGACGAGGGGACGAGGGCGGCATAGTCGCTGGGTCTGCGGAAGACCTGCACGGCGTCGAGACCGGGTCAGAGTCGGCGGCAGGGGACGGGGCTAGGAGGCGGGCGCGCTCACGTCGTTGCCGATCGAGAGGCGGAGGTTTACGAGGAGGCTGAGGGCGGCGGTGAGGGCGAGGAGGGCGACTGCGAGGTTTGTGGTGCGGGCGCGCTGGGTGAGGAGGGCGAGGAGCGGGATGTGGGCGAGCGGGCGGGTGGCCGCGGTGCGCCTGCGCTGCTGCTGTGCGACGGGCAAGGGCAGGGGCGAGGTCGACGCGGCCGTCATCGCGAGCGCGGCACAGAGCGGAGCCCGCGGAGCACCATGCACAGCACAGCACAGCACAGCGCAGCGACGAGAGGGAAGCGCAGGCGGGGAGCGAGTGTGCGTGGGTCGGGGCAGGGGCTGTGCAGCTGTGCGCGCGTGCTCTCGTCCAGCTCTGTCCAGCAAAGCAGGTCCAGCGGGAGGAAGAGCAGAGGCTCGCGTCGAGCGTGATCGCGTCGCCTTACTTGGGCAGTGGGAGCCACTCTGGCTCCGTCCAGCGTGTGCCCCGCTCTGCCGAGCCAGAGCACCGCACAGCCACGCACACAGGTCATGGCAGACCCGCCCGAGCCTGCTCCCCTCCACGCACGCGACGCGGCCCCTCCCCCCGCTCCAGCTCCCGCGTCCTCGCCCACCCGCGCAGCCCCAAACGCGCCGCCTGACCCCCGCACACACACGCGAGACGAGCCACCTGTGCACTCAAAGCCCAAGTCCGCCCTCCTCCAACGCCTCGACCCGGACGACCCCCTCTCCCAGCCTTCGCCCGTCATCGACGTCGACGACGACGGCTCGCCCTGGGGCGCCGCACCCGCCCACCAGAGCGACTCTGCGACTGCTGCGACTGCCACGACCTTCCCGCTCGCGCCCCTCGAGGTCCCGCTCGCGTCCACCTCGACCGCCTTCCTCACGACGCCCCACCTCGTCCCGTCCTCTTCCGCGTCCCCCGCTTCTGCGTCTTCTGCGTCTGCACCAGGCGCACCACCGATGCACCGCTCGCCGTCGACCGGCGCCGCGAGCTCGGCCGGCGCGCGCGTGTGGGGCGTCTGCCTCGTCGGCTTCGACCACGCCCTCGGACCCGTCGTCGAGTTTGCGCACCCAGCCTCGCTCGAGGACAATGCCGAGCTGCAGCGCAACCTCCCCTTCTTTGCCCTCCCCGACGGCGCACACGCCGTGCGTCCCTTCCTGCCTCCTTCCCGCAATGCACGACTGACGGTGGGGGGCGATTGCAGCGCGACGAAGACTACTCGTACTTCCACTTGCTCCTGCCGTCGGTCGCCCCGCGCCAGACCATCTTTGGCATCTCGTGCAACCGCCAGATCCCCGCCGACCAGCTCATCAATAAGGGCAAGGACGTGACGCGCAGCACCGTCCAAAAGGCCATCGTCGTCCTCGCTTCAAAGGTGCGCTCCCGCTTGCAACGCTGTCTGTCCGTCTACGCAAGAGCCAACACTGACCCTCTTCGCGACCAACCGCGTGTCCGCCCGATCCGCCCGCAGCCCATCTTTGGCCCGCTGCGCGACAAGCTCGGCGTCGTCACGCGCTCGTTCTTTGCGCAGCGCGACTTTGACGACAAGTCGATCCTCGTCGACCTCTTTCGCAGCTTTGCGCCCGCCGCCGACCCGGACCGGGCTGACGGGGGCGAGGGCGAGGAGGGGCAAGAGGGGGTCGAGCGGGAGTGCGAGCGGGAGAAGGAGGAGGAAGAGCGGGAGCAGGATCGGGAACGGGCGCAGGCTGCGGAACCGCCCCTGAGTCCGCCGCCGGAGGAGAAGCACCGCACGGCGGAAGAAGACGGCGGCATGTACATGGGTGCGTGTGCGCGCTCGCTCCGTGCGTCTTGCGCGCTGACTGGCCAGAGCTGACGCCTTCTGCCGCTGCGCGCTTGTGCGTGTGACCTGACAGGCACGTCAATACGCGAGCTCGTGCGGCGCTTCCGGTTCAAGACGCTCATGCTCCTCAAGCTCGTCATGCTGCAACGACGCGTGAGCCCGTCTCCCTCTCGTCTGCCCATTCGAGACTTGCATGCTCACCTGGACGTGCGCGGCTCGCAGGTCATGTTCTTTGCGGCCAACACGCCTGTCGAGCAGCTGTGCACGTTCCAGTACTCGCTCGTGACCCTCATCCCCGGTGCGCCTCGCTCCACGCTCAATCCTGCCTGCGTCATGCTCGGCACTTACGGTCTTTGCGTCTCCACGCAGCCCTCCTCACCGCATTAGACGACGCCGCATCTCCGACGCTCGACGAGCGCGCAAAGAGGTCAACGCGCGCGACGAGCCTCAAGACGAGCGACAAGTACAGCTTGATCCGGTATCTCGGCCTCCCGCTCGACGTCTTTGGCAAGGTGCGTTTGTCGCATTGAGCGCGCTTGAGCTGCGGCGCGGAGTTCGTCGTGGGCTCTCCGAGGCGCCAGCACGTTGACGCCCTTTGTACTTTCGTCAGGGCTCGTTCTTCCAACCCTATTTGCCGCTGCAGCAGATCGACCTGCTCAAGACGCGCTCGTTCCTCGTTGGGACGACCAACAGCATCTTCCAGCAGCAGCGCGACTGCCAGATCGACGTCCTCGTCAACGTGCGTCCCTCTCCGCCGCATGTCCCTTTCCCGGGCCTTGCTGAAAGACCCGGTCGTCGCGTGCAGATCGACTCTGCCTCGCTCGAGATCCTCAACCCGAAGCTGACCCCGCTGATCACGCTCACGGCCGCCGACCGCAAGTGGATGGACGAGCTCGTGACGCTCGTCGACTCGTCGTGGAACTCGTCCGACCCGTCGCGCCCCGTCGACCAGGGCTTCGTCGGGAGCGACGACTTTATCCGCGCAAAGTTTGAAGAGTACGTGTGCTCGCTCCTCGCGTGCGTCAAGTTTGGCGAGTTCCTCTCGAGGGAACGGGGAGAGAGGGCAGAGATGCTGCTGTCGGCGCCAGGTACGTCGAGAGTTGCCTTCGCTTTCGGTGCATTCTTCTCGCACGAGATCCGTTGCGCTGATGCCACTCGATGGTCTCCGCGGACAGAACTCGAGTCGTACAACCCGGCGTCGTTCAACGAGGCGTTCCTCAACGCGTTCAAGCGCACCGCCGCGTACGAGCTGTGGGACCGCACGACGGACGAGGTCATCTTCGACCTCGTCGAGCCCAAGTGCGCCTTCAGCGTGCTGTTCCGATGCATTGCCTACACTCGCTGACGCACTCGAGGCACAGACACCCGATGGAGGGCAAGACGAACCCGCTCGAGGACGTCGGCATCCGCCTCGTGCACGGCCTGCACGACCACCTCTCGGACCTCCCCGCGCTCCCGCACCTCCCCGGCCTCCCGCTCCCCGCCAACCTCAACCTCGCGCCGCTGCCGCAGAAGGCGCGCGAGCGCCTCAGCCGCGGGTGGAGCCAGGGGAGAGAGGGCGTGTGGGGCGCGATGGAGGCGCTGAGGGAGGACTGGGGGAAGAGGCAGGCGCAGGCGGAGGGCGCGGCGGCGGCCGCCGCCTCAGCGTCCGGCTCCGATCCGGCATCGTCAGCGGGAGGAGGAGGCGCAGCGCGCGACAAACCTCTGCCCGTCCCCTTGAGCCTTTCTCGCGCCGACGCCGACTCACCGCCCGGCAGCAACGGCGTGCCGACCACGCCAACCAACCTCCAGGGCTCGTTCCTCGCCGGCGTCGATGTCGCGCGCACCGGCGCCGCCAGCCTCGCCACAGGGCTGGGGAGCTTCCTAGGCGGCGCGGCGCGCAAGACGAGCCTCTTTGGCGGTGGCGGCAGCGGCGGGAACGGGCGGCCGGCAGCGGCGGCGGGCAGCAAGGAGGAAACGCCGCTCCCGCCTCCGCCGCCGGGCCCGGCCACTGCCGCGCTGCACGAAGCGGCGCTGTCGGCTGCCCCACCCGCATCGCAGCAGCCGCGCGGCGGAGGGCTGAGACCCCTCTCGACTGCTGCGGCCGCGACGGTGCCCAAATCGCCGACGCTCGGCCGCGCAGAGATGCCGCAACCGCTGACACGGGAGCAGCGCCGTGCAAGCGCGGTAGAAGCTTCCTCGCCGGGGTCGTCGTCGTCGACGCTGAGCGCGGCGGCTGCCCCGCCCGCCGGGCAACCAGGCTCGCCCGCGCCCTCGCTCGCCGGCTTCTTCGGCGGCCTGCGGCGCACGCTCTCGGCTGCCGCGCCGCCCGACTCGGCCCCCTCGACGCCGGGCGCGCCCGCTGGGTTCGGCACGCCGCCCGCGGGGAGCTTCCTCGGCCTGGGCGGGTGGGGCGGGCGCGCGACGGGCGCGAGCGGATCGGCGGCGGGGACGAGTACGGGCTCGAGTTTGGGCGCGGCGACGCCTGCGGGTGCGGCGGTGCGCGCGAGGGACTTGGTCGGGGACTGGGGGAGGGAGGAGGAGGACGACGACGAGGAGAAGGACGAGAGAGAGAGGGAGCGCGTCGAGGCGCGTAGGGAGGAGGAGACCGAGCGCGAGCGCGACAAGGCGAGGCGGAGACTCGAGGGGAACGTCGTGGACGAGTAGAGGGATGGGTCGCTGGATATGATGTGCATTGCTCGGTACGGCGTGCGAACATCTGTCGACGGGATTGCTTCCTGCTTCCCTCGTCGACGTCGAGGAGAGCTCTGCGTGCTCTGAGCACGTCTCGCGAGCACTGCTGTCGACCAGCCAATGTTGCGAGCGTCACTCGCCATGCTCGCGAAACTGAGAGGGACACGGTGCTGCTTTCGCGTGGGCTTCAGGGGAGGGCGATGAGGGCTCGCTGTCCCCCACCGCGGAGGATCTCCCCCTCCCTCTGGACTTTCGGACATCTGTCGCTTGCTTGGCACCGCACCGGCGGACCAGGATAGCGTGTACGGACGCGCTGTTCGCTACAGCCAAGGCTCTAAGCCTCGTGCCGGCCCATCCGAGACTCATTTCGGCTCTCTCGCTTCTTCTTCGGCGTCTTTCTTCGGACGTCGTCCATCGCCCACGCAACAGCCTCGCAAGCAACACTTGACGGGCCGAGCCACACAGACGTTTGCGCGAGGCAGCTCAGCGCCTTTGGGAGAAGAGAAGCCATGCACGCCTTCTTCTCGCAGCTCGCCCGACTCATTCCTCGCTGACGCAGCATCGTGCTTGGTGCAGGTGCGGCATCGCCTTCGCTATCCGATCAAGCACCTCGTACCGCGCATCGGGCCCAACCGCGATTGGCTCTGATGCGGCGTCCTCGCCCGGTTCGAATGGGTCGGCACCGTCGCCCATGTCGTTCGAATCGCTGGATGTGGGAATGGACGAAGAAGACCCGGAGTATGGCATCCGGCTAGCAGACGGGAGCAAGCCGACCAAGTACCTCGACGCGAGTGAGACGTGGGAGGGCGTCGTCAAGGCTGTCGAGAGTCGAGGTGCGCTTCTTTCGCTCGTCTACGTTGCTCAGCGAGGCTGACGGTGTCTTACACAGGTCCCGACGCGCACAACACGCTCATTCGTCATGTGCGGCCGAGCAAGGGCTTCCATTTCGAGATGCGCTTCCACGCCTCGGTGCTGCACATGCGGGGCGACGCGCTCACAATGCAGCCGTTCGTCTCCGACAACGGCGACGTGTTGCTGTGGAACGGCGAGATCTTCGACGGGCTCGAGGTGCGCGAATTACACGTGCTCACGCAAGCTGCATTCACGCAACTGACGTTCTCCTCTCCCAGGTTTCGCCGCATGAGAACGACGGGCAAAAGCTCTTTGACCAGATCCAGCGTTACGGCCCATCCAACTTCTTTGCCGCGATCCACGACATCGAAGGGCCCTACGCCTTCGTCTACTATCAGGCATCGACCCAACGCGTCTACTTCGCACGAGATCCTCTAGGCCGACGCTCCCTTCTCTTCCACCCACCGACTCCCGCCTCGCCCTACCTGTTTCTCGCCTCGAATGCGCCCGGTTCCGACTTCCCGCTTCAAGACTGGGAAGAGGTTGCTTGCGATGCGGTACACTGCTACCATCTACACGACCTGAAGGGGAAGTCCTGGCTGGTGCGTGGTACTCCAACATCGCTCGCACGCATAGTGGCTCACTTCGGCACTGTGCAGGTCGACGGTCGTCGTGGCCTCTCCTCGTATCCTCGATACCCAAAGTCGATGGGATTATCGCCCGACATCCTCGTTCGTGCCTCTGTTCCCATTTGAGCGTTCACAACTAAGCGGATCATCTGCAGGTCTACCCATTCGATCGCCTCGTCACCTCGCACCCGCAATCGGGCAGCCTCACGCCCTTCTCTTCCAGCAACCCCTCCGAACCGCTCATCACCTCGCAACTCGCGCTCCTCCTCCAGTCTTTCCTTTCGGAGCTCGAGCGCGCCGTGCGCACACGCGTCTCAACCGTTCCGGCTGTGCCCGCCGCGCCAGACGCCCGCATTGCCATCCTCTTTTCCGGCGGCCTCGACTGCTCGGTGCTCGCTGTCGTCCTCGATCGCGTTCTCCCCGAGGACGAGGCAATCGACCTCATCACCGTCGCGTTCGAAAATCCGCGAACAATCGCCGCGAAGGAGGGGAAGGGTGGAAGTGCGAAGGGGAAGGAGCGCGCCGACGGCGCGGACGAGCCCGACGCAATGGAGCTTGACGATCCGACAGCGGCGGCGCCTGCCGCGTCCAATACCACAGAAGGGGCGACGTACACCCCGCCACCTCCGAATTCGGAGATCTACGACGTGCCCGATCGGGTGACCGCTCGCGACAGCTGGGAGGAGCTCAAGCGGATCAAGCCGAAGCGGCGGTGGAATCTCGTCGAAGTCAACGTGCCCTACCGGGAGACGCTCGAGCACCGGCAAACGGTCATCGACTTGATGAAGCCGCAGAAGACGGTCATGGATCTCGTGCGTTATCTTCCGCTATTCGAACGTCGATTCCCTCGGTGCTGACGGTCCTGCCCTCACAGAGCATTTCGATTGCTTTCTACTTTGCCGCGCGCGGCATCGGCCATCTCTCTCAGCACGACTCCGCCCGTGGCGCTGGCGCCGCCGACCTACCCCCACCGATACCCTACCACTCCCGCGCCCGCGTCCTCCTGAGCGGTCTCGGCGCCGACGAGCTGCTCGGTGGGTATGCACGGCATCGCAAAGCTTTCGCCCAGCCCCTACCGCCCACTCCTGCAGCGCCTACCTCTCCACGGATTCCATCTGTCAGCGTCACAGCATCATCCGCCCCGCTCTCTTCCGCGCCGCCAGCGCCCGCCCAGCCTCCTTCAACTTCTCCGAGTCCGCCGCAGAATTGGGGCGCCCTCATTGCCGAGCTACAGCTCGACCTCGATCGACTTCCCACGCGCAATCTCGGGCGGGACGACCGCATCTTGTCGACGCACGGCAAGGAGGCGCGCTACCCGTTTCTCGCGGGGCATGTGGTCGCCTTCCTTGCGCGCCAGCCCGTGTGGCTCAAGTGCGACTTCCGCTTCCCCGAGGGCACGGGCGACAAGATGCTCTTGCGGTTGCTTGCGAAGAAGCTTGGCCTGAGCCGCACGTCGAGCAACAAGAAGCGCGCGATCCACTTCGGTGCGCGCACGGCCAAGATGGCGCTCGGCGACGGCAGGGCAAAGGGAACGGATCTCCTCGAGTAGCCGTACATGGATACGGCGGAAGCCGCGGCGAGGCGATATCTTTGCTGTCAAGGCGTAAAGATCGCAACTTGGAGTGTCGACAAGGAAGCGCTAAGCGAGTGACTGACCGGAACGGCACGAGACGGAATTTTCGCCTCGCCCTGCCGAAACGGAATGCAGCTCGCTCAAATATCTCGAAGGAGAACTCACGGTCCGGTGCTCTCGTGAGGCCGCATACTGCTCAACGAACGTGTAATAACGCATCATACGAGGAAGGCAAGTGAGTGTGGGCGCAAAGCCGATACGGAATTGACGACAAAGTGGGTCGGGCACAGCAAGAGCAGAGCCGAAAGAACGGGTGGACGGATGCGAAAAGCGAAAGGGAGAGACTCGGGTGAGGGGAATATGCATGATGTACAAGAGAGGGGACGCGGACGTGGGACACGCAGATTCAGTCGTCCTCCTCGGCGGGCGGGAGGTCGGGCATGACGAAGACGCGCTTGGCGAGCGGGCTGCCGACCTTGGGCGCGAACTGGAGGCTCTTGCGCCTCGCGCGCTCGATAGACGCGGCGATCGACGCCTTGAGTGCCGCATCCCTCGCCGCGAAGGTCGCGCCGGACGAGCCCGTGCCAAAGCTCGCATCGCCGCCGTTGACGCTCGAGCCGAGCGCGGCGAGCGCCTTGGGCTCCATCGACTTGCGGCGCTTGGACCCGCCTGCGCCGTGGGACTCGCCCTTGCCGCCCGGGGCGCCGCCCAGTCCGAGAGCAGCTTGCGCCGTCTTGGCTGCAATGTCGACCTTGCCGCCGACCGAGGATCCGGCGTTCTCTTTTCCGGTACCAGGGAGCGGTGCAGTGGCGTCCTCGACGCGGAAGGGTGCCTCGTCGGCGCGAGCGCCAAGCTCAGCGCAGCGCACGACCCAGGCGATGCCGACGAGGTGGGGCCGGGTCGAAGGCGCGGCGGTACGGTGGAACGAGAGCGTGGATGGGCGGCCAGACTTGAAGACGATGTGGGTGGTCAGAGACGAAGGGCGGAGTGTAACCTGGAGCAGGCGAGTTGATGAGCACGAAGAAAAGGCGGGCGCAATAGGGATGCTGCACACCCTTGCCCCCAAGCCCTTGAGCATGTCGACAAAGATCATGCCCGAATCGTCACCCTCGGCCGTGCGGACATCGACGAAGGCGACGACGCCCTGGAGGGCCGCCTTGCCCTTCGACCTAGCCACTGTAGTTCCTTCAGCCCCGGGTACGCCGGCGGCGTTCTCCGCCGCAGCGTCGAGCGAAAAAGACGACGAAGCAGCCGACGGCAGGGTCGTTGACGAGATGCTGCTGCTACGACGATGCGAGCGGCTCATCGCAGACGTGGAAGACGACATGGAAACATCGCCGAGCGGCGTCTCGGTGGCCGTATTGACGATGCCTCCGCGCGGTCGAGGCGCGACGATGCTGCTTCTGCGGCGAGCGGTCGGTCCGGCGGGGAGAAGAGGCGCGACGTTGGAAGTCGTAGCCGCCGCCGATGCCGTTGGTACCGAGCCGAGCGAAGCCCTCGTGCGGCGTTGCGGCTCGGCAGCGAGCGGCGCTTCGCAGTCACCCTGTAGGCTCGTTGCGCTCTCGGCGCTCGCGCGGCGGCTCGCCGTACCGGATCCGCTCGGCTTGGGCATCTGCAGCCGGCTGAGCATGCTCTGCAAGTTTGCGAGGCGCCGCGCCGTCTCCTCCGAGCGCGTGGACGTCGTCGTGGAAGCCGACGCAGTCGAGAGGGAGGAGACGTCGGCGCCGGCGAACGACGTCGGATCGTCAACGGCCATCGAGTCGTCGGCGGCGGGCAGCGTCGCAGTCGAGCGAGACGGAGGGTGCGCGGCATCCACAGTCGCTGCAGTGGCCACCAGAGGGACACGGGCCGGGCGAGGTAGGCGGCTGCTCGCGCTTGGTGCTGCATTCGTCGAAGCGGTGGCGGAGCTCGCGAGGCGAAGTGGCCTCGCGCCTGTGAACGTCCTCGAAGCGGTGGCCGTCGAGGGCGGAGGCGGCGGCAGGGCGGTGAACTTCGGCAAGGGGAAGGAGCGCCCGCCACGCTGCATCGGGACCGAGGTACGCATCGAGCGCGCAACAGGCGCTGCCGAGCCCGCCTGCATCGGCGGCTGCACAAGCCGCTTTTTCGGCGGTGGGCTGCGCGGCATGATCGAAGGCGCACGGGGCGTCGCATCCTCGTCGACAGGGCCGGTGAACGGGCGAGCTGGTGGGGGAGCAGCGACAGGTGAAGGCGCCGAGAGGTGGATCCGCTTCGCCGACTTTTTGCGCGGACTGAGGAAGTCGATGTCGTCCTCCTCGGAATCGGAGCCCGAGTCGAGCGCGTCGCGCTTGCGCGTGAGGACGGGCCTGCCCATGAGCGAGCGCGGCGAGAGTGCCCCGCGCACTGGCGAAGAGGGAGGGATCGGCAGGAGCGTGTTTGAGGTTGACCTTGAGGCCGTCTCGTCATCAACGTCCATCGCCGCATCATCTGCGAAGATGTCGGGCCCGCGAGAGGATGTCGTGGGCGGGGCGGCCGCCGGGACAGAGCGCTGCTTTTTCGGCGAGGTCAGGTCGAAGGGGCTCATAGCCGCTTGCACAGGTTCTTCTGCAAGCGTGACCAGACCGCCAGGGAAGCCCGCGCCGGTCCTCGTCATCGCCGTCGAAGCCGGCGGCGGCCTGACCTCCCTCTCGCGGCTGACCTCGAAGTCGAAGGTCGGCCTGACGAACGCCGTCGAGAACGGGTCGTTCGACGCCCCTCCGCCCGTGTTCAGCGACGAAGGGCCAATGCCGCTCGACCGCCGGGCACGCGGCGCCGCAGACCCGCTCGCAGCGAGCGAAGTCGAGCTGAGCGACTTGCGCGGACTGCGCTGACCCTGCACGGCTGGCCCGGCGCGCACGACGCCCATGCCCGTCATGCGACTCGCCTCGGCCGCGCTGTACCGCCTCGCGATGGGCTTGACAGGGCGCGTTGTGGCCGACGCAGAGTTGGATGAACCGGCCGAAGTGGGGACGTTCGAGTCGCCGAGCACGCGGCGGGAGCGCGCACTGGCCGGTGCCGCGCCTGGCTTGCCTCCAGTTGATACGGAGAGTGACTGGTGCGGCGCAGGTCTGGATGTGGCGCTTGAGCGGGTGCGCAACGACGAGGCGGTGCTCAACTCGGAGGCGGTGCGAGAGCGTGGCAACCCACTAATGCCGGGCGGAGGGCCTCGAGCGAAGTTGCTGGAGCCAGTTGTTCCCGCGAGCGCCGCAGCATCGGCCTCCTCGGCGATGTTTGCGAGACTGCGCCTCGATGATGAGCGGGTCACTCGAGGTAGCGAAGCGTGTGAAGGGCCCCCAACGCGGGACTGGCTGGACGAGGCCATCTGCGGAGCCCTTCTTGTCAGCTTGAGGCCCCTCGCAAACGCCGGGAGGATCGGGGTACGCACGGGAGAACGGTCGTTGAATGAAGCGGAGGACGAGGCGGAGGGAGCCCTCTCCAGCCGCTTGCGGACCCGCACAAGCTGGACGCAGGTACCTGGTACTCGGTACAATACCGTCCAAGAGAATAGAAAGCCGACAGAGCGAGTGTGGCTAGACGAGCGGTCTCGTCTCCACGAGCGACGCAGCGCCGCACGCCGACGAGACAACAAGTCGCACCTTCGCCCTCTCCCCCTTCGCGAACTTTGACCGACACGGTGTGACAGTGCGATTGCTGTGCGCGTCTCGCCTACCTTTGACGCCGTCGAATTAAATCGGCGCTGTGCTCTCTCTTGCTTCCGCTCCTGGGCTGCCACGACATAGCTATACGCCTCCTTTGCTGCTGTGCGGGCAGGGCTCTCGTTTTGTGCCAGATTGCAGCGTCCCATTCAGCTCGTCTGCTCTTGCCAGGCCTGCACCGAGTGCAAAGGCCTTGAATTCCGCTACAACTTGCGACGCTTCGTCGCTTCCGCCGAATCGCGCCCATCGCGCTCGCACTTGAGGCGGGTGCATCTGTGAGTGTGTGCCGAAAGCGGCTGCCAGTGCGCGCTCCTCTCCTCAAACACTCGGCCATCATTTTTCTCGACTGCGCACCTTCACGGCTCCAGCCGCTCGTCGTCTGCCTGCCTGTCTCAGTTGCTCTCTCAACCGCCTTTCGTCTCGTTTGTGCCGTCGCGCAGCCTTATGAACGCGTCAAGAGGCGCGGGAACATGCGAGCGGACCCGGCTCAACGTGACTTTGGGCGTTACACCATCCCTTTCGCTGAACTTGCTGAGTTTCACTGATTTCCTCGGCTAGCACGAGCTTGCAAGCGAGTGGAATCAGCGAGCCTCCGTGCACTGTCGATTGCCGAGTCCCTCAGCAACCCTACAAGCAGGAGAGGAGTTGACCATGAATCTTGCGGTCGATGTCTGCCGCGATGTACTGCCGCTGGAGCGCGTCGTCCCACGCACTGCTCTTTTCGGCATCTGTTTGCAACTGACGTCCTGGCCGCGGTCCGCTCGACGTCAGTCAAGTCAACGTCGGCTTTTTTGGCCTTGCTGCTCTCAGCGTCTCAGGTGCCGCGTCGAAGCCCGCGCGACCGCTCCTCCGCAGGGCCCAATACAGGTAGCTTCGAGAAGATGTGCTGCAGATACACTGCCGACGAAAGAGAGCCGAAAGACCAGAGACGATCGTCGTCTGACGTGGTTTGAGAAGGTCACTCGCTCTTTGGTCTCGTTGCTGCTCATTCTCTGTCTGATCTTCACCCGTCTCGCTGCCGGCACGCAGAAGCGAGAGAAACTGCACAAGCGGGTGTTTATTGACTGCACTCTCGCAGATTTGAGCGAGCAGGAGAACGAGAGTGTGTGTGGGTGGTGTCTACGCGGAGTACTGGTGGGAAGAACACAACGGCGGGGCTTGGCATACCCGCGAAAAGGCGGAGTTCAGCCCGGACCTCGATATAGGGATTGCGACGGGACGAAGAGAGGAAGGGCGACTCTTGGACGATAGGCGTGTAGGCTGCGAGTGGACACAAGGGACGAAAACGGCACGGCTTAGACGGTACAGGAACTGAACACAACGAAAGCGGGACCGAGCACGTCTTGGGTGGAGTATATGAGGCGAGAGAAAGGAAGGGAACGGGTGTGTATCACTTGATGTCGAAAGACGGCTGTTGCTGGTCAAGGCAGCACCTGCAAGGGGCCTGCAGCGTCAGCGTGGTTCGAGGCTGCTGAGCAAAGGCACGGGGACGCACAGCCAGACACGGGTCTTCCAGATCCTGAAGAGCTCGCGCACGAGTTCGCGGAAGTCGACGCGCTGGTCGGCCGTGTAGTAGAACGTCAACTTGCGGCGGTCCCACTGCCACTCGGCGTCGAGGATCTCCATCGGGAGACCTGTGCACGTCAGGCATGGTCAGCGACAGCCCAGTCAAGACCGGTCGGAAGCGCAGAAGAGCCGACGCACCTTTTTGGGCGACCTTGCTCCTGACGAGCGCAAGCGCCTTGATCTCATCCTGCGCCTTGGCGAGGAGCGCATGCGTGTCGGCGGGCCCGGCCTTGCCATAGATGCGCTTGGGCTGGCACTCTTTGGTCATGCGCGCGAGCTGCGCCGGGCCCGCACCGCCAGCGCCGCCACCTGCGCCACCGCCGCCGGGCCCGCCACTCATCGGGCCGCCGACGCCGCCGTTGTGCGGCTGATTGTTCGGGTTGGCGAGCTGGCCGAGCGCGAGCTCGACGAGGTGCTGCTGGAACTTGTGGACCTCTTCGATCGTGCAGCTCTTGATGTACTTGCCGACGTCGCGGCCACGGTCGGCCTCGACGATGACAAGATCGCCCTCTTCGAGACGAAGGTTCGGGTCTTCGCAGAAGAAAAGGTCCTTGCGTCCGGCCTTGAACCCGACGATGCACAGCGGCGCATCGGGCGGGATGGCGTGCAGCGGGACGCCCCTGCCCAGGTTCATGTCGTTCTGCGCCTGCGCCGTGAGCGACGGCGCGCCGGGCGGAGGACCATGGTGCGCAGCGTGCGGCGGGGGCGGCGGCGGCGCGTTGAAGTAGCCGGGCGGAGGTTGCGCGAGCTGCTGCTGGGGCTGGTGCGGGATGTGTGGGGGCGGCAGCGTGGAGGAGCCGAACGCTGGGAAGGCGGAAGGCGCGTGCTGAGCAGGAAGTGTAGGCGGGAGGCCCGAGAGGCCACGGGGCGATAGGGGCCCCGTGGCCGGCCCAGGCGTGTAGTACTGGTGCTGCGTCGAGGGAGGCGGGACGGGAGGAGGAAGTCCACCGAACCCGCCGTAGCGGGGCTGCGGCTGGGCAGGCTGGTACGGCGCAGGCGGACCCGGCTGCCGTGGCGCCGACGAGAAGTCGAAGCGGGAGCCAGGCGAGGCCGTCGCGACAGCCGTCGCAGGCGTCGTAGCAGGTGGGAGAGGAGTCGGGGTAGGGAGCGAGCCGAGGAAGCGAGAGGCAGCGGAAGTGGAGTGCGGGTGCGAAGGGATGAACGGTTCGGCGGTCGCACGAGGCGAGGTCGACGGGGGAGCCTGGCTGTACGCGACAGAGCCTGCGGCTGGGGCGGCTGAGACGCGAGGCGGAGGGGGCGACCTCGAGTGCTCGAGCTCGCGCGAGGGCCTCGCGGGCGGGAAGTCGGCCGGCATGCTACCGACCTGAGCGAACCTCGCGACCTTCGGCGGCTCATGTGCCGTCGCAGCGACGTGCGCTTCGAGGTTGAGGTGCAGCGAGTTGAGATCGGCGGCGAGGTCGTCGTCGTTGATGGCCGAGCTGCCGAGCCCGCTCTTCCACCCGTTCGAGGGCGACGCCGAAGATTGGTCGACAAGCGGTCCGAATCCGCCTGCACCGGCTCCGCCGCCTCCACCCGAGGACCCACCGCCATCGAGCGGGAGGTGGAACCCGAATTGGTGGCTCGTCCCGCTGCGGCTCGGCGGCTCAAACGCGGCGAAAGAATGCCTGCGGCTCGTCGCGCCGCTCCTCGTCGGCGGCGCAAAGACGTCGTCAGGGTCGAAGTCGCCATCCTCGTTGTCCATCTCCTTGAGCGCGCCCGAGCGGCCCCACGCCGCCGAGTCGCTGCGCTTGCGTCCGGTCCCGACCGCACCGAGCGAGTACTCGCGCTTGATGCGGTACGCCGCTCCGCTTGCAGGCGGCCCGAGTCCGCCCGTGCCCCACGTTCCGTCGCCGCCGAGCGCGCCCGAGACGGACGCGGGCAGGTCGGCGAGCGTGCGCGTGCCGTCGCGGGTGAACGGGCTCATGTTGCTCATGCCGATCCCGCCCGTGCTCGTCGAGCTCGCGCTCGAGGACAGCACGGCCTGCTGCGACGGCGTCTGCGAGAAGGACGCGGACGACCATTGATCGCGGAAGCGCGAGCGGCCATCCCGCTCCGCACTGCTCGAGCGATGGTCGCCGCCGGTGCCCGCGCTAAGCAGGTCGTCGTTCCAGCCTGCGCTGAATGAGTGCGAGAGTCCGCTGCCGGGCGACGGGCGCCAGCCAGACTGAGAGTCAGCTGCGCCGGATCCGCCCGCAAGCGCACTCACGCCCGTCGAGCCGAGCCCGGTCGTGAGGGAGGGTCCGAAGGGCGAATAGCCGGACACGGAAGCGCGGTTAGGCGAGCCGCTGCCGGCTTCGCGACCACCCATCAGGGAGGATGTGGCGTAGGTGGGCGAGCCGACCGCTGAGGTGGTGGGCAGGGACGCCGAGAAATGCCCTCCGCCACCAGGAAGGGTCGACGAAGGGCGGAATCCATGCTGGTCTGCCGCACCGCTCGTTGCGCCAGGCGCCCTGCTCCCGCTGCCCAAGCCGTTGTTGCCGCTCATGTTCATAGGCGAGGCCGGCTTTTCGATTCCGAGGCTCGAGTGGCTGCGAGCACGTCCGTGAGCCGAGTCGGGCGGCGGAGGTGCAAAGTAGCTCGGGCGGTTGTCGGTCTGGCTGGGAGGACTGAGAAGGGCGCTGCCGTTTGACCGAGGCGAAGCGCCGTGACCGTTATGCGGCACGAGCGAAGGTCCCGGTGCCGGGGTCGAGAATGAAGCGCGGTAGTGCGGGCGCGGATTGCCGGAGAAGATCTCGGCAAGAAGGGGCTGATTCGAGGCAGTTGAAGAAGGAGGGGGAGGCGCAGGCTGCGAGACTGCAACAGGCGGCGGAAGGGTGCCGGCAGAGGCTGCACAAGCACACACGCGCGTCAGATGTGGCTTTCGATCACGCCTGTCGGTTGTGTAGAGGGAGAAGAGCCCACCTGGAGCCGTTACCCCGCTGGGGAGGTGGGACGAAGTGTCGGCGTGCGGGTCGCGCGGGACGCCTCCGAGGCTGATGAAGGTGCTGTGCGGGCTGCTCGGGTCTGGGTAGAGCCCCAGCGAGTGCGAGTAGTGGGGCGAGAGGCGCGTCGGCGGGGCGGGGCCCAAGGCCTTGCTCGCGGCGAGACGGTCACGCGGCGAGCGATCCGAGTCGGGCGTCGGCGAGAAGCTCGAGCTCGAGATGCTCGACCTGGGCGAGGACGCGTACTGCTTGAGCGCGGTGGCGGGCGCAGCGGACGGCGAAGGGACTTGATCGGCGAGCGACGAGGGCAGAGGCGGGTGAGGAGGCGCGCCGGTGCTGACGGACAGCGAGTCGGTCGAGGTGGACGCGGGCGAGACGCGACCGCGGACAGCTGCCTTCTCCTCGTTCGGGAGCTGTTGGCAGCGAAGCAGGCGCGAGGCGGGCGAGAGAACGAGGGAGGAGAGCACCGGGAGTCAGCTGGGCGTCGACGGCTCGGGCGGGCGCTGGGGCCGCGGGGGAGGCGCGGACGCACCCGAGACCAGATCGAGGCAGTCGCAACCAGAGAGTCCTGCGCGCGCGAAGCGGTGGGGGCGAGCACGAGAGCGTGAGCGGGGTCAGCGGCGCAGAGGGAAATCGAGACGGGGGCGGGGGAGTCCAAGTCGGAGAGCGCGAGGGGGCCCAGGCCAGCCCGGCGCGCAAGCGAACACCGCGCCCGGTCTGCAAACGAGGCGTGGACGGGAGGAGAGGGGACGCACCCGGCTGCTCTGCTGCATGCGACTCGGCGAGGAAGAGGGAGGGCGCAGAAGCCGGCGAGGGCGAGAGAAGTGCTCGGGAAGCGCGTCGACGAGGAAAAGCGCCCGGTCCAGGTGGGGGCCACAGTCCGGTGATCCCGCGGCGCGTGCGAGCTGCAAAAGCCCCGCTGTGCACTGAGCTCGAGGACGCGCAGAAGACACCGCACAGGAAGCACAGAGAGCGGGGAACGAGGGCAAGAACAAGTTCGGGCGGCGGGTGGGGGAGCGCCCGTTCGAACGAGCGAAGACCCAGAGCCTGCGCGTGACCCCGCCGTTTCGCGCGCGCCCATTCCCGCTTGCACAAGCGGTACAGTAGGACTCGCAGAGTCTCTCGCGTCGCGAAAAAGGCGATCGAAGCACCCTTCGCCCTTTGCCTCTCTTTCCTGCGCGAAAGATCGGCGTCGAAGGCAGGTCCGGCGACGGATCGCACGTGAAAGCGAGAACAACAAAGCGTGTGTGAAATGCATGCAAGCACAGTGTGAAACATCCGACAGACAAGCGTGAAATAGTCAAGCCACGAGTTCAACCTGGTTTCTAGCCGTCTATCCCCTCGTCGTCGAACGGGACGAGGTACTGGTCCCAGAATCCGCTCGTGCCGTTGGTCTGCGCCCGGCCCTCGACGGGGATGTGCAGCAGCTCGGCGACGAGCTCGTACAGCTCGGTGTTGGCGAACCCGGGGATCACGGTCGTCGCCGGGTCGGACGGGATCGCATCGCGCTCGAGCGCGGTCGCTCGGCGGGAGAAGCGCGAAGTCGTCTTCAGCCGCGAGGCAAACGGTCCGTGCGCGACAAAAATGGCTTGCATCTGCGGGTCGTCGTTGTCGTAGCCGTGTGCGCTGCGAAGCGTGGACGAGTCAGAGAATTCACTGGTTATCTCGGCTGAGGTCGAGCGCACCCCTTGATGGCGTAGCTGCCGTTCATGACCACCTCAAGCTCGTGGTGGCTCGTGATGGCCCAGCCAACGTGCGGGACGCAGTAGATCGGCGCAATGCGCTGGAGGAGGACATGATCGTCAGTGCACCGTGGCTGGGAAGCAGGTGTTACCCCTCTCGCAGATGCAGCATCCTGAACAAGCACGCAGGAGCTCGTGCAACGTACTCTGTGTCCCGTGAAGTGCCACCGCTCGGGCATCGTTTCCTGCGTGTAGCAGTCGAATCCGCTGTTCGGCTTCTGCGCCGCGCGTTGCAGCTTGGCGAGCATAGCAGACTCGTCTGTTCCTTCAGCAAAGCGCAGACCAGCGGAGGGCCAGCCTGATGTACACCGGGACACGCAGTCAGTCTGGGTGCGAGATGCTGCGAGAGGCTGGCGAAAAGCGCACCCTCGTTGTGCGTGATGCGAGCAAAGCCGTCGGCGCCGAGGATGTCGTCGAGGTACACGAGACGCTTCATGTTGGTGTCTGTGCAGCAGAACGGAGCGGGAAGGGGTCAGTCAGTGAAGCGGCCATTTGAAGCAGGGCTAGGTCCTGCTCCAGATCCTCTAACGTACCAGCCATGCCATGGTCGCTCACGACGACCACGTCGACGATGTCGGTCAAGTTGCGCGCGTCGACGACGTCGAACAGCTGGCGCACGAACTCGTCGACCATCTGGAGGGCCTTCTCGGTCGTTGTTCCGTGCGGGCCGACGCGGTGCCCAGCTTGGTCGACTTCCGACGCATAGACGGCCATGAGGTGTGGGCGGTGCGCAAAGTCCATGTCTGCGTGATGCAGCGCTGAGGTCAGCTACGGAGCTCCGCAGAGGCGACTCGCCGGACGACCGACGAGGACCAGTACGCACCGAGCCACTTTGCGACACGCTCGACCTTCTTGTGGTAGTGAAACTTGTTGATGAACGGATAGAAGAGGGACGGCTTGATGCCGCTGTCCATCACGGGCGGACCAGGCCACATCAGGACCGCCGAGCGGAGCTTGTTCTTGACGGCAGTCGCCCAGATCTACGAAGCGGGAATGTGTGAGAAGATCGGCTTTAAGAACCGTTCGCGCAACCCTGCAATGAGGTGCGCGAGAAAGGGAAGCTCTGAACTCACCGGCTCTCCGCCCCACCACTCGCTCCCCCAACTCTTGCTCGGCTCCGTATACTCGAACTCGTCACGTGTCGATGGGTCCCAGAAATCGTTGGCAACGATGCCATGTGCGGAGGGGTAGAGGCCGGTGCTGCGAGACGATGCAGTGGTGAGCGAGAGGCAGACGTGGTGTAGAGGCGATCAAGCGACGCACAGGAGTGACCAGTGATTCGGGAAGGTGAGCGACGGGAAAGATGGCTTGAGGAATTCGGCACGCTGAGCGAAGAAGGCAACGTCAGCGGAAAGGCGATGGGGTTGAGCTTGCGCAGCACGCACAACACCCTTGCGCGAGATGTCTAGCAGGTGCGGCGTCATGCCCCGTTCCAGATAGTCAGCCCTGTAAATCGCGATGCAAGGTGAGCGATGAACGCAGAGCATTGGAGGCCACCGAGCCGCGATCGCAGCCCAGCCTGAGCAGAGACGACTCACCTCACGCCGTCGAGCGAGACAAGGAGGACCGTCGGGTCCCACCAATGCGTCCCGTTCCACCGCTTTCCTCCGCCAGCCTTCAGCCCCGCCTCGTAGTCCTTCTCGCCCCAGTCTCCGCCAGCCCAGGTCGGCGTCTTGCCGCTCTTGTCCCAGCTTTGCCCTACTTTGGCGAACGGGATGTCGCCAAACTTGCCATCCGCGGGCAGAGGATTTGGTGCGTAAGATGCAGCCGAGGGGGAGTAGACGCCGGAAGATCCGCCGAGGTAGGAAGAGAGGGAGTGGGCGTAGGGAGAGGAGGGATGGAAGAGGCCCGCGAGAAGCACAACGACGACGATGGACAGCGCCGTGAAGCCCACTGTTCGCAGAGTGAACTGTATGCCAATACAACGTCAGTTTTGTCTCGAGATTGCCCTCCAGAATTCGCCGCCCTTCCAACATCCGCTCAGGACGGCAAGGTGTCTGCGACAGTCCTGCACAAGCGCGACGGAAGGGGCCACGCACTGATAGTGGTCTCCTCGAGGGCTTGTGTCCTGCCTCTGCCCGCACGAGCTCCTCATCCAGCTCGTCGTCCTCGTCCTCTCTGTCGAGGTCCGCCTTGTCCTTACCGCTGAGCAACCCTCGCCGAGGGTCTCGGCCATCCCGATCCTCGTACTCTGTCTCCTCCTCGGGCGACTCGTCGGTTCGTCCGGGCACGTCGAGGGTGCTGGCGGAAGCGCCGCTTTTGGATCGCGGCTCCCGCTCGGTGGAGAGCCGCGCGAGCGGCAGCGCGACGCTCGACTCTGCAGGCAGCGAAGCGTACTGCGGGAGTACCGAGGGTGCCATCGGCCCCCGCGAGCGTGTCTGTCGCGCCGAGCGGGAGCAGTGATCGGGAAGAGTGACTGTGTGCAAGAGCCTCGGACAAGAGGAGCGAGCGAAACACAATCGCTACTCTCGCGCTCTTGCGTGTGGGGCAGCCCAGCCAATATTGTGCGAGCTGCACTGTGCTATCTCCATGCGTAGGCAGACCGAGCACGTGTGTTGAAAGACGCCCGGTTGTCCTCCTGGCATCGTTGCCTTTTTCGATCACCCGCGCGCTTTGGGTCTTTCTGCGATCCCGCGTCTGCCTTTCTGGGCGCGTTTCTTCTTTCGAAGTTTCCGCGTAGAGGTTCGGTTCTGCGGCGGAGCGACAAGGGATTTCGGCAGTCGGGCGGACTCTCGTGATCGACATCACTCAGCCTTGGGTTCGAACATCTCTGCGTACGCGTCTCTGCCTTCTGCCCACCTCCCTCACTCCTACACCCCTCGAGATGTCTAAGAACATCGTCATCGTCGGTTACGGTCCTGCGGCGGCGCAGACCGCTCAAACGCTCGCTTCTTCTCTCCCCTCTGGCTACCGGATCGTCGCTATCTCGTCCGGTCCTGGGTATTGGCCTATCGCTGCTCTCCGTGGTGCTGTTGTACCCGTACGTTTAATCCACTCCCCACACTGTCCGTCACAGAGGCTGATCTGCACGACGTCGCAGGGCTGGGAGGACAAGCCGATCGCGTCGACCGACAACGCATTCCCTAAGGGTGGCCAGCACGTCCTGATCGAGCCTGCGACCGTCGTTGAGCTCCGCCGCAACAGCATCGTCCTCGACGAGGCTGCTGCTGGCTTTGATGCCGAGATTCCGTTCGAGTACTGCGTCCTCGCCACCGTGCGTATCCTCTCTATCGTGTGATACGCGTGTCTCTCGCGCGTCGGCTGATGCACTGCAAATGCACGGCGCACTCGCTTCTGTAACAGGGCTCCGCGTATCCTTACCCCTGCCGTCCTCGCCGCTCCACCTTCGCCGACGCCGTCGCCGATCTCCGTCAGACGCAGCAAGAAGTCGCAGCCGCCAAGTCGATCCTCGTCATTGGAGGTGGTCCCGTCGGCGTCGAGGTCGCTGGCGAGGTTGCAGAGTACTACAACGGCAAGGACGGCCGCGCCAAGAAGGAGATCACGATCGTCCACTCGCACGACAGGTTCCTACACGAGTCGGGATGGAAGGATAAGTTCAACAGCACGCTCAAGCAGCAGCTCGAGGCGTACGGCATCAACGTCATCCTCGGGCAGAAGGTTGTCGACGGTCCCGCCGAGAGCGGCAAGGTTGAGGGCGGTTCGCGCGCGTTCCACCTCGACAATGGACAGAGTGTGACGGGTGCGTTTCATTCTACAACGCGATGCTTCAATGACGCTGAGTGACGTCAAGCAGCCGACTATGTTTTCGTCGCGCACGGCAACGCGCCCAACACGGGTCTCGTCCGCGACTTCGACGCGAGCGCGCTCGACGAGAAGAAGCGCGTCCGCGTGCGCCCGTCGCTCCAGCTCGAGAAGTACGACAACATCTTTGCAGTGGGCGACATCACCAACGTCAAGGAGGAGAAGACCTTTTACGCCAGCAAGGTACCGAGTCCCTCTCTTCTTTCCTGTCATTTCATTCTCAGCCTGCGTTCTGGTCCCTGCAGGGACACGCCCCTGTCGCGGCTGCCAACATTCTCTCGCTCATCAACGCGTCAAAGCCGGCAAAGGCGGTCAAGCCGACGGGGCAGATGCTGGTCGTCACGGTCGGCAGCAAGGGCGGCGCTGCCCAGTTGCCCTTCGGCTTTGTCATGGGCGTGCGTCGTCTCTGGGCCCCTGACTGACATGTCTCGCGCGATGCTGACTGCAAGTTATTGAACAGTCGTGGTTCACGTCGTTCGCCAAGGGCAAGTCGCTGTTCATCGCCGACTTCAAGAAGCTCTACAACGCGCCCGCATAGAAGGCGTGCTGCGATTCTCTTTCGCTCCTGACTTGTTAGAGCCTTCGACTTTGTTCTCACTCCTAATCGCGCCTTCTGTTCTTCCTTTCCGTTCGCTTTGGGTCTTCTGCTGCAACGGTTGTATCGCGAAACGCGTGGTTTGCAGATCGTGAGAGCTTTGAGAGCCACGTCGGTTGCGCCTGCCCTGCGCAGACACGTCCTACGACACCTGTCCGTCTCTGCCCTCCTCGTCTCCCTCGCTCCTCCGAAACTTGGCCACTCCGCTCGCAGCATGGTAGAGCGCAGTCTGGTAGCCCGCCGTGTACCAGCTCCACAGCGCAGCCTCGAGTAGGGCCTCGGGCGTCTCGGGCTCGAGCGGAGGCTCGGCGCCTGTGAGGGGGACGATTGGCGGCGGGGCGGGATAGGTGCGCGGGAGGGACGTCGTCGGCGGGACGAGCGAGAGGAACGCGCTAGGCGAGAGGGCGCGGCGCGATAAGGACGGCGGGCCGGGCATGCAAGCAGGAGGAGGAGCGGCTGGTTGAGAAGGTCCGCCGGTGGCAACGGCAGGTGCAGGTGGTGCAGCAACAGCAATGCTCGGCTTTGTCGGGCTGACCGCGTTTCCTTGATGCGGCGGAACATCTGCCGTGAAGGTGTGCGCGACCTCGTCCTCGTCGCCGGCGAAGGAAGCGGTCGACTCGCGTGCCGTACCAGCTGCAAGCTTGGCCGCTTTCCGCGCCTTCTTCTGCGACCCCGTGAGGCGCTTGCGCTTCTTCGTTTGCGGTTGCTGGTGCTCGGAGATAATGGGCGACGGGTCCCGCAGAGACGCAGCAGCGAAAGTTGTAGGGAGGGCGTGACTAGCGACCGGTGCGGGAGGAAGTTTCGACGTCGACGCTTCGTGAGGTGGCGGTCCGTACCAGCTGTGTATAGACTGCATCAGCACACGTCTCATCACGAGCGGAAAGGAACGCACAAGGGAGCCTTGACCTGTTTCTGCGCGAGCGTGAGGGGTGCTTCTGTCGGCGGAAGGAAGCGCTCAGGGTGGGCATCCTGTGACCAGTCGAGCGCGTCAGCACCTAAGAGAGATCTCTATGAACGCTGTCGAGGATCGCGCACCTTCAAGTCGGACAGCGCGCCCTCCCAGGCGTGCACGAGAGCGAGCGGATCGAGGAAGGCGTCCACGGCGACGTCGGCTTTGAGAGGGGCGATGGGCTCGTCTGTGGCGTGCTGGTAGACCGTGACTCCCTCGCCGTAGTCGTCTTCGTCGCCGTACTCGCCTGCGCAGCCGTCTTCGCCTCCCCACTCGCCCTCGAAAACGCCGTCCTCCTCGCCATCCCCGCCGTCTGCGGGCTCGTTGTAGGCGTTGCCGTGCTGCTGGGCTGCCTGTACACCTCGGCCGTCCCTTGGCATAGCTGCTGGCGGAGGGCGTGGTACGCGGGGTCGCCCAAGCTCTTCCGCCCGAATCTGCTCTCGCCTTTGCTCCTCGCGCGCTCTCTCTTCCTGGCTCGCTGGACGCGGCACAGCCATGGCGGAGATCTTTGATCCAGCGCGCCCGTTCTGCTGCCCGGTGCGTCCCAGCCGTGCTGAGCTCGGGGGCGTCGCGAAAGAACGAAGCCCCACGGTGAAGACGCTCTTTTCCGCGCTGACGACGGCTCTGCGGGACGTGGGCGTGCAGGAGTGCGGCAGCAGGTACACACGGCAGGTGCGTCCGAGCGGTCCCACGCCCCTTCGAGCGGTGCGAGGCCCCCGTCGGCCCAGGGAGGCGGGGAGGGGCCGATGCTTCGGGCGCTCCACCCGCACGCTACCGCGGACGCTGACGAGCACTGCGCCTGCAGGAGCACCTGGACCGTCACGTCACTGGTGCGCCCGTCCCACACGCCCTCGAGCGAGCTGCAGCGCTGACGCCGCACCCTGACGCCTCCCGCTGTTCCCCACATCGCCTTGCGCCCGTTTCCCTCGCCGCCTCTCGCCGTGCTGGGACTGGAAACCCGCGCAGCCAAGCACCGCGTCGCCAAAGACTTTGTCTGCCCCGTCTGCTCCAAGGGTTTCGCGCGCAAGGACATTCTCAAACGGCACCAGCAGGGGCACGAGAAGCAGGCCGCCGCCGCTGCAGAAGCCGCCGCGCGCGGAGGCGATCTGCTCGACCGCGGGTACGAGTCGCAGGGCAGCGCAGCGGGGCCCAAGAAGCAGAAGAAGCGTGCGTCGGCTCAGAGCGACATCACCATCGACGATGGGTCCGGCCCCATCAAGATCGCCCGCGTTGGACGCGCATGCTGCCGCTGCAGCAAGAGCAAGTGCGTTGGGATCGATTGTCATTCGTTATGTGTCGCTTTGTGCTGACGCTCTCGCGCCCTGTTTCAGGCTTCGATGCGACGGCGTACAGCCGTGCGAGCGCTGCCGCAAAGCTGGCATCGAGTGCAGCTTCGATCGCCCG
This sequence comes from Rhodotorula paludigena, assembly GCA_036244875.1. Taxonomy (NCBI): domain Eukaryota; kingdom Fungi; phylum Basidiomycota; class Microbotryomycetes; order Sporidiobolales; family Sporidiobolaceae; genus Rhodotorula; species Rhodotorula paludigena. The sequence continues at coordinate 309,419 of BQKY01000011.1, forward strand.
CCGAAGCCGCCGAGCCGGCAGGGCTCTGTCTCGATGATGGTCGACGACAACAAGCTCGGTTTGACGCCGTCGATGGAGTCGGATGGCGACACGACCTCGCCGGAAAACGCGTTCGGCCTGTCCCTGCCTACTCCGCCGCCCATGGACACCTGGAACCGCGTTCCCGGCTCGGCATCTGCTATGGGCGGCATGTCGCCGTACCACATTCCGCTTCGCTCGCCGGGTCACCATGCGCTTCCGCCGACCAGCTTCCAATTCGGTCCGGCGCCCGCCAACTACTATTCCGGCGGGCGACCCGAGCCGTTCAACTACCGCAACACTTCGCCGTACCACCATCCGCAGCCGCAGCAGCCGGCGTTCCCGACGCTCAATCTCCCGCACCACGGTCCTTCACCCCTCAACCCCTTCGCCTCTGCCAACGCTCTCCCGCAGCCCCCGCCCCAGCCTGCGCCGACTTCAGCACAGTGGGACAACTCGGCGTTCGGTCGCCAGATTGGCGAGAACACGAACGAAAATTCGAACCAGCTCGGGTTCCTCGACTTGTTCTCGAGCCTCGGGAATGACCAAGAAATTGACTGGACTATCATTGGCGCCGGCTTCGAGAACCCGAGTAGTGCGAACGCCCTGCCCGCCGCCTTCAACAACACGACGAGCGGTCCCGCGCTCGAGATGGGCCTCCTCGCGCCTGGGCTCGGCGGCAATGCCGCGCAGCCCATGTCCGACATGCGCAACGGCGGTATTCCTGAAGAGCCGAGTCCCGCCAGCGCGGCCGCTCTCGTACTCGCAGCGGCGGCAAATGGCGAAGACCGAGCGCTTCCGCCGCCGCGAGCGGTGCAGGCGAAGGCTGAGGAAGATGAAGACACGTACGGCAGTCCGGAACGGCCGACCTTCCCGTTCCGCAACAACTCGCTCGTCGAGTCGGACAACGCGGCCGTGTCTCTGCTGCAGCTCGCGTCCCACACGCCGCGCGTGTCGCCCGAGCCGGGGCAGCCTCCTTCGTCGTCCTCGTCCAAGCTCGGAACGCACGCCAGCGCGCTGCCGCACCCGCATGCCCGCGTCTTTGCGCCCTCGTCCCTCAACCCTGGATCTGCATCGAGCGCGGGGGAGGAGACGCCCCGATCATCGCACCCTTCGCACCAGCCGGGCGACCCGTGGCCACTCTCGTACCGACCAACCGAGCCGGTCGAGGAGATCCTCCCCACCTCGGCGCGCGGGACGGGCTACCTCTCACGTGCGACGTCCCCGCCACCGCATCACCCGCACGCGTCGCTCGCCCACGTCCCTTCGGTGACCGAGACGACACGGTTGCGGATCCTGTACAAGGTGCGCGAGCTGAGCGCGGCCGACCCATCGCTGTCGGAGCGCTTCGTGCCGCGGCTCGAGCTCCTCGAGCTCTTCCTTCAGCTCTACTTTGACAAGTACCACGCGCTGTTCCCGCTCGTGCACCAGCCGACGTGGGACCCCAACACGGCGCCGAGCTTCCTCGTGCTCGCCGTCGCGAGCGTCGGCGCGCGCTACGCCTGGGAGCGCGTCGTCGGGTCGAGCATGCACGCGCACGCGCTCCTCGAGTGCGCGCGCCGCATGGCGCAGATTATGGGCGACCTCGACAACACGCTCCTGCGCACCGTCGCGTGGCAGCAGACGGTCCTCATCGTCCTCCAGTCGGGCATGGTCAGCGGCAACAAGCGCGATCTCGAGCGCACACAGGGTATGTCCAACGTCTTCTCGTGGCCTTGCCTAACTATCGTGGACCGCCGCTTATTCTTTTGCTTTGCTGCAGCTTTCGCAAACATGCCTGTCACCTTCGCCCGCCGCCAGGGTTGGCTCAAGGAGCCGCAGGTCGACGAACAGGCCGAGGAGCTTCTCTCGCTCGACGAGCGGTGGAAGCGCTGGCGCGACCGCGAGGAGATCCGGCGCCTCGGCTTCGCTGCAGTGGTGCGTCGTCTGCTCAGTTTGCACACTCTATTGGATTTTGTCTCACTGACCTGTACGAGCGCAGTTCTTCGACTGTGTCGGCACGGCGCTGTGGAACATGGACAGCTCTTCGCTCTACCTCGATGCGGCCAACACGCCTCTGCCCTGTCACGATGCACTCTGGGTGGGTCCCTCACACTTGGCTCCTTGACGCGGTTTCCTGACGTGTTTCGGTTTGCAGGACGCCCCGACCGCTTCTGCGTGGGCTTCGCTCTTCCGCCACTCTGCCCTCCCCGCCGCGCAGCCGACGCTCTCGCACGCGGTGCACCTCGCCTGCTCGTTCCAGTCGCTCTCGTCGTCCGCCTCGTCGACGCTCAACGCCCTCTCGCGCGACGCTTTCGCGCTCTCGACGGTCCTGATCGTGCTGCACGCGCTCGGGTGGGAGCGCGTGCACGCTCGCGGCGTCGAAAAGACGTTCCTCACCCCTGGCGCGGCCGAGCTCGCGGCGAGCGGGAAGGGGAAGAAGGAGGACGGGCTCGGCGCCCAGCCGGACGAGGGCGTGGCGCGAGACGAGGTTGACCCGGCGCAGGCCGCGCTCGAGGCCGGACTCGACTTCTTCCAGGTACGCTGCTGCTTCGCTCCGCGCGCGCTCGCACGGCCTGAACTGACGCTGTGCTACCTACAGGACCGTATCCTCCTGCCGCCCGACATGCTCGCGCGACTTGAAGACCCGGGCGCTGCCAGCGGCTCGATGGCGCTGCTCGTTCACCTCACGGCGCTGACGCAGCGTTTGCCTCTGCGCGTTCTTCAGGTGCGCAATCAGCCTCCCAATCATTTGCGCGTTCCGTAGCTGACCCATGATGCTTACCGGCAGCCTCTCGCACGCTCTGCAACGGCGCCCACGCAGGGCACGACACTCTCTGCGCTGCGGTCGTGGGCGCTCGCGTCGCACGGGGCCGTCGCGCGCACGACCGCTTTCCACGCCGGGCAGCTCCTCGCGCTGTCGCGCGGGGGCGTCGCCCCGCACGCGGGCGCGACGCCACTGAGCGACGGCCCAATCGAGCCGTTTGCGCTCTTCTACGGCGCGCTGGCGCTCGTCGCGTTTGTGCGCGAGGGCGGAGTGCCGCCTGCGCGCGGCGACGGTGGCGACAAGGGCGAGGTGCTCGCGCTCGACGTGCTGCGCGACCGCACCGACCCGGTCGTGACGGCGTGGGTGCACTCGGGCCCGCTTGCGGCTCCGGCGGCGGGCGGGTCGGCGCTGTCGCTGCGCATGCTCGAGCACGGCAAGGGCTCGGACGGGAGCAGCGAGGATGGGCGACTCGACGGGCCGCGCGCGGCCGAGCAGATCCTGAGCGTCACGGCGCAGCGGCTGCGCGCGCTGCGCGTGTGGAAGGTCGGCGACCTGCTCGCGGGGGTGCTCGAGCAGTTTGCGGCGGTCGAGCGCCGCGACGGCGACGAGCGCGACTTTTCAGAGGGCCGCGGGTGGGCACTCGTCCGGAGCGACTCGGTCGCGGCGAGCGCCGAGGGCGGCGACGAGCCCAAGGCGCGGGGCGGGGCGAGCAGCGCGCTCGGGCACAGCGTCGTGACGGCGCCGACGGTCGACGACGTGGACGACGACGAGGATGTCGACGACGAGGAACAGGATGCCTGAGGAGGGGGAGGAGGAGGTGGGCATGCGGCGTGCTTGATTTCCTTTTCTCTCTCTACAGTAGTGCTTTCTCCCCCTCCCTTTGGTTATCGTTTCGCTCTCTCCTTCTGCTGTTGTGCTGCAGTGCCAGGTTGTCCATTTACTCAGTGTTGGGCGAGACAGGGAGGATGTATGCGGGGCGGGTGCGCGGGCGCGGAGAGCAGTCAGAGCGAGAGCGACGGGCGGCTCACTCGGCTCTCTCTGTGCGATGGCCGCAGCTCGATGAGCGACGGCGACTGGCTGCACGCAGACCTGCCCTTCCAGCTCCCGCCCTCGACCCTCCACCCGCACGCCCCCGCCGCTCGCTTCGCTGCCCTCGCCCGCTCGTCTTCCGCCTCGTCGCCCGAACCTCGCCCCCCGCCGGCCTCGCCGCCGCGCCGCTCGCGCTCGTTCGAGCTCGTCCTCCCCTGCAAGGGCTCGTGCGACTGCGGCTGCCGCCACCGCCCCGCCGCCCGCCCCGCCGACCCGCCGCTAGCCCCGCCGCTGCCGCACCCGCGCATGGCTGCTCGCTCCAAGCGCTCGGCGCCCCGCCCCGCCACGCCCTCGCCTGCGGTCCGTACTGCGCTCACTGGCATTCGCAGAGTAGCACCGAGCTGACCGCGCTGTTCCCGCACTTCCACAGGGCGCAGAGCGCGAGGTGACGAGCTCGTCGGCAAGTGGGAACAGGGCCGCGCCGTCCCGCGTCGCTCCCGCCGAGGGCACCCCGGGAGCGCGCAAGGGCTCGCACGGCACTCGCAGTGCGGCTGTAGAACGCCTCGAAGCGGTGCGTACCCTCCCGCGGTCGAGCGCATGCGGATCCGTGCTGATGACCTCGCGTGACTGCACCTCGGTCGGCACAGCCCGATGCACCCGCGCCTGCAGCGCAGAACCCGCTCAAGATTGTCCTGCGCAGGGCTTCCAAGCCAGATCACCCGCCCGCCGTGCGTCGATCTCGTCCCGAGATCGTGTCCCCTTCGCTAGCTCGGAGCTGACTCTCCGTCTCCGCATTCTTCGACGTGTTCGTCGGGTCTTTCTCTCCTGCAGGCATCCGCGTCAACCCCGTCCTCGACACTGTCACCCCCAGTCATCGTCCTCGGCTCGTCCACCGCTTCGTCCGAGGCGTCGTCGCGGTCCGAGTCGCCGGCCGTCTTCCCCTCCGCCCCTCTCCCCACTTCGATCCCGCCGTCAACCTCCGCTTCGGGCTTTCCCTCGCCCAGCGTCACCCCTGCACCCTTTCAGGGCTCGCCCGCGAGCTCGACCGGGTCCGCCTCGGCGCGCAAGGCTGCCGCAAGGACCCGCCAGGACGGCCTCAACCGCGTCTGCCATCACCACAAGAGCCAGACCGACCGCCCGCGCATGACGTGCATCAATGCGCCGCACTGTCGCACAGTCTGGTGCAGCTCTTGCGTGAACAAGTAGTGCGTTGCGCTCACCTTTTCGTCCGAGCGTGCCTCGCGAGCTGCGAAGTGCTAACGTCGTTTCTCGCTCGCCTCGCTTCCCCCGCGCTCGGTCGCCCTCGCAGCTACCTCGCCTGCACTCCCAACGCCATGTTCGAGCCCGGCACGCTCTTCAACTGCCCTGTGTGCCAAGACGCGTGCCAGTGCGCCGGCTGCAAGCGCAAACGCCGCAGCTCCATCCGGCGCGGCACGTCCGATGCCCTCGCCGCCGACTCGGTTCTCGCTCTCCCGGGACCAGTCGAGCCTGCTGCAGGCGGCTCCGAGTCCAGGAGGAAGGACAAGGTTCGCCGCGCGAGCATCAAGAGCTCCGAGGGGGCGTGGGCGGTTGCGGCGCAGCGGGACCTCGTCATCCTGGATGATGGCACGTCCTCGTCCGACGACGATGAGGACGTGTCGAGGATGCTCACAGGCAGTGGGGCGGGATCGGCTGCGGCTACGCCAGTCGTGGTGGATGCGGCGCCCTGGAAGGCTCATGCGCCCGCGGGGTCGTCGGCGACGGCTGCGTCAGCACCGGTACCGCCACCGACGGCAGTACCGCCAGCACAGCCTGCCGAAGTAGCTGTCAAGCCGATTCGGCGGCGCAGCTCACTCGACTGTGCCTACGACCGCGCGAACCCCATCACCTTCCGCCCAACCCCGACCGTCTCTGCTTCTTACCCTTCTGCTCCTGTCCCCGCTTCCGCACCGGCACCGGTCGCCCGCGGCCGCTCGGGCGCGAGCTCGCGCCGCGCTCAGCCACCTCCTGCTCCCGCCGTCGCCCCCATCCACATCCCCATGGTCTCGCTTTTCTCGTCCCTACCGCCTTCCGCCTCACCGATGAACCCTCTTCCTTCCTCGACTGTCCGCCTCACCGCCGCTTCGAGCCGCCCGAAGCGCACGAAGCGCCCGAGCACGGCGTTCGACGACTATGCGGTCGACTTTGCGACCGGGTCCGCTGCGGGCCTGAATGTCGATCGCCAGTCCTCATCGGGCGCATCGACGCCCACGGCCGCATCGTCGGCGCGCGGCGGACGTGCGGCAGCGGCAGCGGCAGCCGCGGCGAGCGAGTTTGCGCAGCAGGGGCGGCGCAAGCTCGCGCGGCGGTGGCACAGCGGCCTGTCGAGCGCGAGCGACTGCGGCGACGACTCGTCCGGCGACGAGTACGACGACGACCTCGACTTGCTCATGCTCGACCAGGCCGCGCCGCCGCGCGTCGTCGAGGAGCAGCCGCTCCCCGTCCTCGCGGGCCTCGAGCGCAACCTCGGCCTCGAGGGCGACGACGACGGCGAGGAGGCAGGCATGACGTTTGGCGAGGTCTTTGCGCTCGCCGAGGATTCTGCCCTCGCGGCGGCGGCGGCGAGGCCTGCGAGGCCCAAAGTCAAGTGGATCGAGGGCCCAGAGCGCAGGCGCAGGAGGGCGGCGGCGGCTGCAGCTGCGGCTGCAGCGAGCGACGGATCGACGCCGGCATCGCCTGCGACCACGGCGTCCGCTCCTCCGCCCGAGCCGACGACGAGCGCGGCAGCTGTTCCCAAGCCGGCGCCGCTGCATAAGAGCCGCACCTACCCCGGCTGCGAGTCGATCCGACCTTTCGACCCGCCTACGTCGTCCACGTCGCCGAGCAAGCCGCAGCCTGTCACGGTCAAGTCGGAGCCGGACGAGCAGCCTCCGCCGTATGATTCGCACTTCCCGGCGGGTCCGACCTCGCGCGCCTCGGCGCCCGCTGCAGCTCCTGCGCCTGCTCCTGCGACTGCCGACGAAGACGCGCTGTCGCGCCGCACGCCGGCGGATGCCAAACTCGCGTTCGCGCTCCTCGACGCCGTGCGCGCCGCCGTTGCGCCGCGCGAGCCGACGCCGAGCGGGAGCGCGAGCAGCAGCGGCGCCAGCAGCAGCGCGGCCGGCTTCGGTCCTGCGCTCGAGGCTGCGCTCGGCGGCATGACGACGCTCTCGTCGCCGTCAAAGAGCGATGCGCCCATCCTCACTGCGCCACCTTCGTCCTCGGGCTCGTCAGCGCACGTCGCCGGCCTGTCGCCCTCGGCGCGCCGCATCCTCCCCGCCGACGACGGCGTGTCGAATGTTGAGATGCTGATCGACGACATCTCTGCCGCCAACGCCGAGGCCGAGCGGCGGCGCGCGAGCCTCGCCGCGCAGGCGAGCGTCGACCCGGGCAAGGCGTTCAAGCCGCAGGCCAAGGACCATGCTGGCGCGCAGTTCTTTGTCAGCGCGACGCGCGAGGCGCTGTACGACGAAGAGGAGGACGAGGATGCGCGCGCGGTCAAGAGGGAGGAGGACGTCGAAGACGGCGAGGGCGACATGCTCATGGCCGTCGCGGGCGACACGTCGGCCGTCGATGCGTTCCCGTTCGACATGCTCGCGACCTCGGGCGTCGCTAGCGGTGCGGGCGACGACTCGTTCGAGATTGGCTCGCCGGTCGACGACCTGTGGACGCCCGCCTCGGCGGTCGACTCTGCGCGCTCGACCTCGACTGCGCCTTCTACCGCATTCGACGACGCCTCGCTGCAGGACTCGGGCGCGCTGCCCTCGGCGCTCGCTGGCATTGCGGCGGAGGAGGAGTTTGTCCTCTTTGCCGCTTCCTCGACCTTTGCCGCTTCCTCTACCTCATCCGCCGCGGTCGTCGCCGGCCTCACGCCCAGCTGCGCGTCGCCTATCCTCGGTCCTCTGCGCACGCCCTCGCGCGGACTCGGGATCGTGCCGTCGTCGTCGCTCGCAGAGCTCGATGGCATGTTCGACGCCGTGCCCGCCGCTGCGGGAGAGGTCGAGATGGCGCAGGCGTGATTTCCGCACCTCGCCTCACCGCCTCCCGTCGCTGGCTGGGTGGATGTATGGATTTGCTCAAGGGTGGAATGCGTCTCGGGCGGATAGCCCGTTAATCCGTGACTTGTCGTTTGTACACATCTGCCCCCCTCATCACCACTTTATGCTCTCACCTTGTTGCGGTACCCTACTCTCCCCTCTCCCCTCGCATCCCTTACTCGATCACGAAATGCAAGGATCTGTCTGCAGTACCTGTCTGGCGGCTCGAGAGAGAGCGAGGTGTGGCGGTGCTGCCCCCACGCGCCCGACTTGCGCATGACGACGTTCGCGACGCTTTCGCTTCATCTTCGCTCAGACGTAGCAAAGAGCTGCAGAACACCATGTCTGGCATTCCGAACGAAGCACCGCCCGCCTACACCGCGCAGGACCCGTCCCGCCTCGACCCCTCGTCGGCGGGCGCAGCCTCGACGTCGACGTCCAACCATCGCCGCACGCCCTCGGCGGGCTCGACCCGCTCGAGCAACTACACGACCGACGAGGACCGTGCAGACGAGGCTGTCATCCCGGGCGAGGCGCGCAGGACTATGCTCGACGAGGCGAGGCCGCTTCCGGACGGCTGGCGTCGGTGCGTCCGCTCGTCTGCAGTGCCGCTTTCAGTCTCACGTGAGCTCACCAGTTGTATTTCGATTGCGCAGTGAGTTCGACGTGAGTTTGGCGTTCTCGCCGACCTTCCGCTCGCATTCACGGCCTGATTATCCTGACTTCATTCCTTTCTTCCGTCCGACAGCCCAACTCGCAGCACTACTTCTACGTCGACACCAAGGCGAACCCGCCCCGCTCGATCTGGTCGCACCCGCTTGATGTGCGCTCGTTCCCTCGCAGTGCTCGCAGAGACGCGGAACTAACGTGCTTTCCTCGCTGCAGGACGTACGCACTGTCGCTCGAAGACTACCACGAGCGATTGATAGACTGAACTGTCTCACTTCTGCAGCCAGAGTTTCTCGAGTCGCACCCCGAGATCGCCAAGGAGCTCGCCGCTGCCGCGGAAAAGGAAAGCGGCGAGTCCGGCGCAGCCGGCGCGACGCCCACGCCGTCCGACGAGAAGGAAGGCGGCAAGCTCTCGCGCTTCTTCAGCCGCTCGGACGACAAGAAGGATGGAGGCGCGCAGCACGCGAGCGGCAGCGGCGCGGAACAGGGGAAGAAGGAGGAGAAGCGCTCGCTCGGCAGGAAAATGAAGGACAAGCTTACAAACTCGACGCACGAAGAGCGCGTCGAGCAGAGGCGCCAGCGGGCGATCGAGGTGCGTTCATCTCCGCCAGCCTATGCTTGATAGCGACCCGGGCACTGACCCACTCTCTACCTGCGCGCAGGAGAAGAAGCAGTACGAGGAGTACCTCCGCCGCCGTCAGGAGATCCTCGGCGCAGTCCAGTCCGGTCGATACCAGCCCGCCTACGCGGCGCCCGCAGGGCCGTACACGATGCGCCCGATGTATGGCGGGATGTACGGGCCGGGATACGGATACAGGCGGCCGTACGGTTACGGCATGTACCCGGCGGGCCCGCTTGGGTACGGTAGTGGAATTGGCATGGGCCGAGGGCCGGGCGCGGGTCTTGCAGTTGGAGGAGGACTCCTCGGTGCGTTCTCCGTTCGACAACCTGGGTTGAAGAGCGACACTTACCCTTTCATGCTCGTGCGCAGGTGGCATGGCCCTCGGCAGTCTTCTGTTCTAGCCGTTCCATCTCCCTTTCATCGCGTACGATTGTAATGCACTGTATGCAGCCGTCAGATTGTCGGTATGCGAGGCGAGAGCGAAGAACGTCTTGGCCAATCTTCCGCTTGAGTGCACTCTGCACTTCTTCTACGCTTGGTGGACCCTCTCTTCAGAGCGACTTCCTGACGAGTACCGAAAGTTTTGCACAGGACGAGAAATGAGAAGCCGGCGGCGTCTTCTACGAGTGGGTCCATTCGGCCTTCTTCTTCTCCGCAAAAGCGGTCATGCCAATCTTCTGGTCGTTCTGTTTCGTGTGTAGAGCTCATGTCAGTACAGTCGGACGGGGATTTTGCACGGAGTGTATGGGCGCGACGCACGGTGGCGAAGAGCTGGTGGAAGAGGCGGCGCTCCAGGTGAAGGCCCTGCGCAAGCGAGAGCTCGTAGGCTGCAAGTGCAAGACCTGTGAGCACCATACACGGGAGCTAGGTGAACCGGGAAGACGCACCCGAGTTGACGCCCTCCTTCGCAGCCTGCACCGCCAACTTCCCCTTGCCGGCAATCTTGCCCGCGACCTTGACCGCCTCGTCGACGACGCTGCCCTCGCTCACAACACGCGAGACGAGCCCCCAGTCGCTCGCGTCTTGCGCGGAAAAGTTGCGGCCCGTCAGGACGAGCTCCATCGCGCGCGACTTGCCGATGGCGTGCGTCAGGCGCTGCGTGCCGCCGGCGCCGGGGATGACGCCGAGCTGTAGAAAGATTGAGTGACTGGCGTTCCGCACTGCCTTCGCGACGCCACTTTCGCAAATGTTGGTAAACGTACGTTAATTTCGGGCTGGCCAAAGACGGCGGTCGGCGAAGCAAGGATGATGTCGCACCTGAAAAGACTCGAATCAGCTCCTACTCGTCGGGACGAAATGCGAACCGAGGTACTCACATCATGGCGAGTTCGCAACCGCCTCCGAGCTAAAGCAAGGAGAAACCGTCAGCTGGTCTGGCGAAAAGCGCATTCTGAAGACCGTAAATGCTGGTACAGCATCCAGCCAGCTGGACGTACCGCGTAGCCGCTGACGGCGGCAATGATGGGCTTGCGGAAGGAGCTGAGTTCGGTCCAGTGCGCGAGAAAGTCGCCCTTGTACACCTCTGCGAACTGCTTGTCTTTCATCTCCTTGATGTCTGCTCCAGCAGCAAACGCCTTGTCCGAGCCGGTGAGGACGACCGCGCCGATCGACTCGTCAGACGAGAGGTTGCGCAGCGCGGCGTTCAGCTCGTGGAAGAGGGTCGAGTTGAGCGCTGCGAGCTCGTCGGTCGGTCAGCGCTGCTGCTGAGAGCTCACAAGCAACTCGTTCGGCCGCACCATTGAGCGCCTTCGGGCGGTTGAGTGTGATTTGCGTGACGCCGGGAGCCGGCGACGACAAGAGGATCGAGGTGTAGTCGCCCTGCTGGCCCGCCTGCGTCGACTGCCAGCGCAGGACAGGCTGGCGAGGGAAGCGCGGAGTCGCGGCGGCGCGGGCGGCGCGAGTGCGGAGGACGGGCAGCATGGCGAGATGAGCGTGCGGGCGGGGAACGGCGACGGCTAGCCGAAAGCGGGCAGACGACAGTGGAACAGGCGCGGCGAGCACAGCTTCGTCACTAGTAGACTCTGAAGCGGCTTTCGAGGCGCTTGCGCTGCTCTGAGTGATGAAGAGGAAGAGGAGAAGGAGCGAACGCCAGCCGAAGCGATGAGGTGGGGGCGACCCTCGCACAATCGCGTTCAGGCCCGAAGAATCGCGGACAAAGCTACTGAGCACTTCGATTGTATGTGCGGGACTTGGGCTAACCGGGCGTCGTGTGTCGACACGTGCTTTTTCGACTTCGCTGTTTTCGAGTTCTCGCAATCGTCGAAAAAACGACACTGGGCTGGGAAACGAGTGCCACGCAGCTAGACCTCGTATGCTGGAATAGGCATCGGGCTGGGACAAAGGCAGGGCGCACGATGCGGCGGAAAATGCGCGGCAGGCCAGTTCGGAAGGCCGGGTGGCGCTGGCGCCTTCACAGCTTGCGTGGGCTGGGTCCAACACAGCAGTGCCGATGCCCCATGTCATGCCTGCCCAGAGGTGACCGATGGACTTGTACATCGGGACAATATACATGACAAGGCCGGCGCCAAAGAGGGACCTGTTGGGGAGGCGAAGAAGGTCAGTCCTGAGCGGGCGGAGAACGGTGCAACGGGCGACATGCCTTCCGGCGGTTTTTGCTGCCATGGCCGAAGCGGAGTGCTGTGAGTACGAAACTGAGAGGTAGGTGTTCGCGCTGATATAGATGCCCACTGGGAGGGGGTCAGGAGCAAGTAAAACCGTAATAACACTGGTCCTGGCTGTTCAGTGAGCTTGAGACAGCTTCAGTTGCGCCTCAGTGGGTCCAGAAGAAGCGGGGCGGGCTTGGACAAGCTCAAAGCACCGGGAGAATAAGAAGCCGTCTGGCGAAGAAGCTGTTCTGCCACGAGCGGGTCCTGCCTTGGCTGCTCAGAGTGCTTGTTGGGGTCAGCGTACTGAGCACTTGTCAGAGTTATGTCCAGTACGGCCGTTGGACGTTACGGTAGCGAATGCGACGCTGTTGAACAGCCGGGTCCTGCCTTGTGACAGGAGCAGTGCGTCACCTGAGCCCCTGCACAGGACGCCCTCATGAGGAGCAGTCCCAGAGTCGGGCCACAGGAGCGTGCAGGAGCGCGCAAGATCAAGTTCAGCCGGCGCAATGCCGACAGCATGCGCTCGTCCCAAGGAATCTAGCCAGCAGTCATAGGGGCAGGCAGACGGCGCACAAGGAGTCATGCAGAAGACGCAGCAGGTAGCTGGCAAGCTGCAGACAGGGCCAGAAGCTGGTAACAGCAGAAGCAAGGAGAAGAGGGGATCGAACCAGCGACGACCGGCCGCGAGCCGACGTCGTCGCCGCCTCCGCCGTCTCGCGTCTCGAGCCCTTCCGTTTCTCTCTCCTTTCTTCCCCGTCCGTCCCCCTGCCCCTTCGTGTGGCTCCCGCGTCAAACTCGCCCGTCGTGCCTCTCGCTCACCGAGCCCGACCTTGGCATCGCGATCCACACCGTAGAGGAGAACACGCCTCTTCCTCTCTCGCAAAGGCGATGAGACAGGCGAAGAGACGAGGGCACGAGGACGGGCTCCTTTCGCAGGATGGATTGCAGAATGCACGCTTGCTTCTTGACTGCCTTTCGAACAGTCTGCGCACGCAATGGAGGCGGTTCAGGCGCTTGTCGACGAGCCATCTTGGACTACTTGGCCGTCTCCTCGTTGCAACCTCGTTTCCTTGAACGACATCGCGAGGATCTCTGATGATATGACGGCTGTGTCTGCTGTGCGGCTACCCTTATGGCTGTGAAACAGCACGCACGCAGGGCTCGCTGTTCGGCTCACGGCAAGCTCACGGGCCCTGTCCTCCTCAGGCAAGAAGGTCGTCGTTGTCAACGACGAGTCGCTGAGCCTGTCAAAACGCGCCTACGACGGTCAGTAGCCCTCTCTCGACACGCTCGACCCAACACGGCTGACCTGGCACGCGTGCAGAGTAGATGCTCGCGCCAAGAAACCCGCCCGTGCCGCCCTCATTAGCGCCGTGCAGCGCAATCTGGCTGAAGACACGATCGTCCTCGTCGACGCGATGAACTACATCCAGGGGAGCCGGTACCAGATGTACTGCGAGGCGAGGGAGGTCGGCGTGCGGATCTGCACGGTGCATTTGGGCCTGGCTCTTCTCACCTGGTCGGCCTGCTGAATGTCTTACCTCATGCAGCTCTTTGTCGCAACGCCTCCAGAACAGTGTCGGGAGCGGAACGCCTCCCGAGACGAAACAAGCGCGTACTTGCCAGCAACGTGCGTTTGCTCCTTCCTTTCCTTCTTCTCGGTCGCACGCACGGCGTGCAGTCCTGCTTCGTGTGCTCACCCGCCGTGCATACAGCCTAGACAACCTCATCTCGCGCCTCGAAGAGCCGAACTCGGCCGCTCGATGGGACGCACCGCTCGTCACGGTCGCAGCCGACGATCCGCCGCTAGACCAACGAGGCGAGGACGAAGACGCAGGCGTGCATGGAAGGGAGGCGGCCGAGCAGATCTGGCGGGCTACTACGGAGGGAGAGCTCAAGCCGCCGAATTCAGCCTCCTCGACTCGACGTCGACTCTCATCATCACGACCCTACTCTCCCGCCAGTTTCTCTCACCCCTTTCCGGCCCAACCCCGCTCACCCTCCCAACCTCTCCCGCTCCGACATGCCTGGCTCTCGAGCTGAACAAACGCGTGACGATACCGCAGCTGCAGCGGCTCAAGCGGCAGTCTGAGCAGCTCAATGCTCGGACGGCGTCTGGGCGCGAGTTCCGCGAGAAGGAGTTTGCAGAGTCTATTGCACTTGCAACAGTTGACGCCATCTCTATCTTTACCAGTCATCGGTCTTTGCGAGGCCCATGCAGACTAGAAGCTTCTCACTCTCGAGCAGAAGCCGCTCGGGATAGGCAACGACTATTAGGCTGGTTTGCGGATGCTAGGCAGGTCTACGATGCTTGTCTGTACAGAATGGGGGGTACGGGTGGAGGGTAGAGCGCAAATGGTCCCGGAAAGTGCGCGGCAAACACGGGTGCCTTCCGCTTCTGATCGTGCAGGCGCCTACAACGATGCCATGGTACTGCGGCTGCGGATGCGGGCGCCGTACTTGAAGAAGACAAAGGGGACTGTGGAAAAGCCGAGGACATCAGTGAGCGTTCCTGAGTGCTGGACGGCAAAGCGACGCACTCGGGACCATCACAAGACTGATGAAGGCCCAGGTCATGCCTGCCCAGAGGTGACCGATGGACTTGTACATCGGGACAATATACATGACAAGGCCGGCGCCAAAGAGGGACCTGTCGGGGAGGCGAAGAAGGTCAGTCCTGAGCGGGCGGAGAACGGTGCAACGGGCGACATACCTTCCGGCGGTTTTTGCTGCCATGGCCGAAGCGGAGTGCTGTGAGTACGAAACTGAGAGGTAGGTGTTCGCGCTGATATAGATGCCCACTGGGAGGGGGTCAGGAGCGAAAAGAGAGCAAAAAAAAGTCCGGACGAGTCAGTCCTGAGACCTGTTGGAGAGCATTACCAGGCGACGTACCGAGGGAGAACCCAAAGGGGATGCCCGACACCAGCGCACCAGCCCAGTGCACGCTCTTGATTGACGTCGCCGCAAAGATGAAAAGCGAAATGGGCAGGAGGATCGCGCAGCCCATCATGAGCGGCAAGCGCGCCTCCGGCGGGACGTTGCCGTTGTACTTGACGACCTGACGCTGGTAGTACCGCTCTTGAAGCGGGCAGGCCGTGCAGGCGACGATGACAATGCCGATCAGGACCGAAAGGAAGGTGAGGCCGACCTCGCCCGCGTTGAAGCCGTGGGCGCCAAAGACGATCTGCGTCGAGGGAGAGCGTCAGGACTGGGTCTGTAGACCGTTGACAGCAAAGAGGACGCACGGGGTAGGCAAAGAAGAAGCTGAAGGCAGAGAAACTTGCATCAGTCCGAGGAAACCGCAGGAAGGGCTCGGAACAACGCACGCGTAAAGGAGGCCATAAACGAGGCAAAGGTACGCAGACATGCAGATCATGGTGGCCTCGGTGGTGAGCATGACGAGGGGGCGCAAGAGTGTTTCGCGAGCGATTTCGCCAATCGGACGAGCTTGGCGCTCCTGCTCGGTCTGGATGCTCGAGTCGCCAGTCTCCTTGCGCAGCTTCTGTGCGCGCCATTTGAGCAGGGTCGGAGCGTAGCTGCATGAGCGAGCAAGGGTGAGCCGCAGTAGGCTTTGAATAAGGAGACGGAAGAACGCACGTTTCGACGAGGAGGATCGAGGTGAAGATCCAGACGGCTCCACCAAAGACGAAGAGGAACCACCACATCCATCGCCAGCCGGCACCGATGGTGAGGTACCCTCCCATCAGCGGACCAAGCGCGGGGGAAGCGAAGCTGCGAAATGCGAAATCAGCAGGCTGCTCACGTTCACAGCGGAAGAAAAAGGCGCACAGAATGGCGCTGAAGGTGGCCATCATGTTGCCACGCTCGTTCACCGAGTACAGGTCACCTGCAGGCCCGAAGTCGGGTAAGCACGCGCTGCAAGATGATTTGGGGCGATCATGGTCAGCTCACCGATGGACCCCGCTGCGTTGCACATGACACCCGAGATGCAACATCCGGCGAAGAAGCGGAAGATGATCATGACAGCGAGCGAGTCGGTAAGGCAGCCTGGCAGCGTGAGGATGAAGTAGAGGCCGACGGAGACGACGTAGACGATGCGACGGCCATACACTGCGTACAAGTCACGTCAGCAGGCGACCGAGGATTATGAAAGAGTGAAGTACTCACTCTCGCTCAGAGGCGAAAGGATCAAAGGCCCGAGCCCGAAGCCGACGACGAAAACGCAGACGACGAGCGAGACGACCTCCTCGCTGACGTGGTAGTGCTCCGCCATCTCGGGCAGACCTCCCGTGATGAGACTGGACGAGAGACCGGCCGTGAAGCAGAGCAAGGTAGGGAGGAGGACTTGGAGGCTACAACGCAGATCAAGGTGAGAAGGTCAGCGAACCTTGCGAATGAACGAAGGGGGTAGAGAGCACAAGCGCACAGCTTCTTCGAGTGGCTGAAGTTGCGAGGGTTTTCGGGGTCGTTCTCGCGCCAGGTAACGAGCTTGGCGTCTTCTGCCTTGATGCCCTTCTCGGGGTCGGTCGCGCCATGACGGTGCGAAACGAGGGTCGACTGTGATCCACGCTGCGGCGAGCCGACGACGGCTTCTGCCTCGCGGGCGAGAACGAGGCCGGATGGCGAGGTTTCGAGGTAAGCGTCGGTGTGCGAGCCGGCCTGGGTAAGCTGAGGGAAGGTGGCCTCTTCCTCTGGCGGGAGTTGGTGTTGCACGACGCCGTGTGACACGGTACGTTCGAGTTCGTGCATTGAGGAAGACATGTCAAGGAAGGGAGCGAGGTTGCGGAAAGAGAGAGCGAACGCAGAAGGCGCCGCCCCTTTTAAGCTCTCGAGCAAGGCCCGCGCGCAATCGCAGGCGAGGGCAGCATGCCTGATCGACGGCAGAGATGCCGCTGTAAGCGCGACCTCGATCACTGGGCAAGCCGAGCGTGGTGAGCAGTGGCCGAAGCAAAGCGTGGCCGCGGTGTCGGCGAAGGCGAGCAGGAGCCGCGCATGCGACTACCGCATCCTCGAGCCTGCCGGGAGCAGCAGCCGGTCACGTGCGCGTGCATACAGACGCAGACGTTGGCCTGGCAGCCTTCGCCACTCGGCCGAGCCACGTTCTGCTGCTTAGCCTGGACGAAACGACTTCGTTAGCCACACGGTGGCGCATCGGCTGCAGCGCTGCCGAAGGCGCGCCGGTTCGTGTAGCTTCTTACTGCGGTACTTCAGAACGGTGGCTCGTGCGCACAGCCCCGCCGGAGGAATAGCGAGCGAGTTGCTGGTGCGACGTCTCGTGCGGCAACCGATGCCGAGGGAAATGCAGCACTCTGCGTGCACAGTCTGTACAGCCACAATGACCCTTGCAGGTGTCAGTGCGGTAATCCAGAGCAGCTGAACCTGCGTTCGAAGGGTATACGCGGTCGCCGCCAGACCTCTGCCCCACTTCCCGCCCGGCTCATTCTTCCGCTCTTACCACTCACTCTGTTCGTCACCATGGCTGCTCCTGCTCGCCCAAATGCCACCCAGCGCATTGCTTGCGTGACTGGCGCTTCTTCTGGCATCGGGCGCGCTTCTGCCATTGCTCTCGCCGGGGCTGGCTGGGTCGTGATAATCTCGGGTCGTCGGGCCGACGAGCTGGACGAGACGATACGCCAAGCACGGCAAGAGAGTACGAATGCGGAGCTTCTGGCTGTTCCGGGGGACTTGGGGAAACCAGAGGACGTCGACACTCTCTTCCGGACCATCAAGAAGCGTTATGGTGCGTTGGTGCGGTCCGACCTTGCACAAACCAGGCTCATCTGCGTGTACAGGTCGGTTGGATCTGCTCTTCAACAACGCTGGGCGGAATGTCAAGCCTGTGCCGCTCGAGGACGTCCCGCTCCAGGACTTCAATTCAATCGTAGCTGTCAACCTCGTTGCGGTGCGCTTGCACAGCTTGACAGTCGCGGCTTCAAAGATGTGCTTCTCCATCCTTGCGCTGACACGTGATGTCGTCTGGTTGCACACCTGTGCTCGCTGTTTCCTCCACTTCGCCTGGACGCCTTGCAACTCGGCAGCCCTTTCTCTGCACTCAGCACGCCTTTCGAATCATGCGCGACCAGTCACCTCAGGGCGGTCGCATCATCAACAACGGCTCCATTTCCGCGCATGCGCCGCGACCCTTCTCGGCGCCTTACACCCTCACCAAGCACGCTATAACCGGCCTCACCAAGTCGACCGCACTAGACGGACGGGCATACAACATTGCGTGCAGTCAGATTGACATCGGTGCGCAGTTCTGAGGGGAGTAGCCCTCCGCGCAGAGCTGACGATGTCGTCTCAACCCGCAGGAAACGCCGAATCCCCGATGGTCGGTGCGCTCAAACAGGGCGGAAGCCTGCAGCCGAACGGAGAGAGGATCCAGGAGGCTGTCATGCCGGTTGAGCATGTCGCCAATGCGGTCGTGCACATGGCCAGCCTGCCGCTCGAGGTCAACATCCTTACTCAGGTGCGGATTCCACCGGCTCTTGTCCGTTTACAGTTGCTGGTGGTTGACGCTGGCCAGCTGCAGACCATCATGGCGACTACGATGCCGTTCGTGGGGCGCGGTTGAGGCAGGGGAGGAGGAGATCGCAGCGATTCTGTCGAGAAAGGCGATGAGAGCTCGTCTTGTAAACAAGGCTTTTCCCGTCTCGCCCTAGTCACTGAGACTCGTAGAGCTGGTACACGGCGCTTGAAGACCCCTCGGCACGCTGGTGTCGTGATGACCTTGACCCCCACCTGCGCCTCTCTTCGGAAGCTCCCCTTCAGACACTTCCGCAGTTCGCACGATGTCGAACCGCGAATCGGGCTCTGTGCGAGACTCTGTCATTTCGGGCACTTCGCGCTTCTCGTCGCTACTCTCGCCCGCCGGGTCGTCGCAGACCTCGACCTTCGCCATCCCTCAACCGCAACCCTCGCTTCCGCCGCTCCCTGCGAATCAGAAGCGCACGTCCGTGATCTACGACCGCCCTGTGACCAAGTCACGCGGTGCAGAGGTCAGCCTCGGCGCGTGGGCATTCCTCTTCGCCGAGATCGTCCAGTACACCCAGAAGCAGGTCAGCGGCATCAGCGAGTTCGAGAAGCGGTGCGTGCACAGTCGGATCAGGCTCAGATTGCCTCTTAAGCTGCGCTGACGCGTGCGCTTTGCAGCTTGAGCATTCTCGGCTACCGAGTCGGGGCCCGTCTCCTCGAGCTCCTCCCCTTGCGCGACTACCTGTACCCAGTCTCGTCCCTGCGTTCCCCGCCTCCACCGACTCGCACACTGCGCCTCCTCCCGATCCTCACCTACATCCACTCGACGCTGTACCGCTACCTGTTCGGGCGACCCGCCGACTCGCTCGAGCGGAGCACAGAGAATGACGACGAGTACATGATCGGCGACGACGACATGGTCATCACGAGGGGCGTCGAGGTGCCCAAGGAGATGAGCGACCTCAGCTGCGCCGCGCTGGTTGCGGGAATAGTCGAGGCGGTCATGGACGGAGCTGGATTCGTGAGTTCTTGCCCGCTTTTCCTCGTCGCGTCGCTCCCATCGCGCCTCTCGACGTCTGCACGCATTCGCAGCGACTCGTACTGACGATGTGCCCCCGCAGCCATCGCGAGTGACGGCACACTCGGTCCCCTCTCCTCAACATCCTCGACGAACCGTCATCCTGATCAAACTCGATCCCGAAGTGCTCGCGCGAGAAGCAGCACTCGGCAAGTAGATGGTCTGCGTCCGTTGTGCAGTGCCTTGTTGTAACACTAGGCTGAGTTGTGGCGAGGCCTCTCCTCTGCTTGATCCTCTTGCTTCACACTCTCTCGCTTGCCTCATGCTCTGGCTGCTGGGTCTATACTTGAACACCTTGCACAAACACTCCCTGATTGCTACAAGCTGTTTGATCCCGCTTGTCACTCGACGTCAATGAGCCTCTCCTCGCTCGGCATGCCCCTCCTGCCCATGCCCTCCTCCGACTCCCTCACAGACAAGCGCGCCCAGAGGACCTTCGTCGTGCGCCACACGTCGCGCACGCGGGCCCTCGCCGAGGTCGAATCGATCTCGCGTCCCCAGCGAGCCACTTCGCCGCCTTCGACGATCCTGACGGCCGCCAGCCCCGCCAACAGGCCAAGCAGCACCCTCATCTGCGCGCCAATCCACCTCTTCTCACCCGCCTCGACGCCCGCGACCCGCTCGAGCACCGTCCCGCCGTGCCGCGCCGCCGCCTGCTCCGGCCGGATCTCGGCCTCCCAGCTCCCGCCCGCCTGCGAGGCTCGCACGAGCACCTCGCCGTGCGGCCCGACGAGCGCGCTCGACCCGCTCGAGGGCGCGTCGCAGCGGAGGACGAAGGCGCCGTGCTCGAGGGCGCGGGCGCGCGCCTGCGCGAGCTGCGAGGCGGCGATGCCGGGGAGTGAAGGGGGGACCAGCGAGGGGCTGAGGAGGAGCTGCGGGGTGCGCGGCGGGTTGCGCGAGGAGGCATCAGACGGAGTGGTGGAGGACAAGGCGTAAGAGGACATGAGCGAGGGAAAGGCGATGTCTTGGCAGATTGCGCCCGAGAGGGAGAGGTGCTGCAGCGGCGTGAGGTGTGGCGAGGGCGTGTGCGGCGCATGTGCAAGAGCGACGTCGGCAAGCGGAAGAGACGCGGCGGTTGAGCCAATGGCGCTTAGCTGACGCGAGACATGCGAGTACGACTCGACGAGCGGAATGGGGTGATGCTTTGTCGTCGACCAGATGAGATTGGGGACGGACGGTTCGTCGGCGTCTGTGGTAGGCCCGACGAGAGTGGCGACGTTGAGCAGCTTCTTGTTCCTGCGAGAGGACGACGGAGGAGGAATGAGGTAGGTAGCAAGGACATAGACCTGCGCGGTTCAGGAAATTCAGTTCAATGTCGAGTAGCCGTCTGCTGTCTGACCCTACCTTGTACATGTCGCACACATCAGCGACGCTTCGGAGGAGCCGCTGCTCTTGCTGGCCCATCGCGTCCCAGCCATCGCCCTCGTCGCGCCTCGCGCCCTTGTCAAGCCTGACGGCACTTTCGCTCCAGCTCAGCACCTTCGCACCTCGTCCCGCGACGATCTTGGTTTCCGCGAGCCAGTCGCCGAGGGTCGTCAGAAGTTCTCGACGGCCGTGGTCGTGGTTCGTCGGCGGAACGACGCAAGCGACCTTGACGGGCGGGTAGGTGTACGTTGGATCCACGGGCGAAGGGTGCGAAGGCGGACGCGACGTTAAAGACAGGAGAGGCGCAACGACGATGGCGAGAAGGAGGACGAGCAGGAGGCGCACAGGACGGCGAGTCTGCCGCCGCGCATGCTCATCCGTGTCGGACTCGTCGAAGAGGCGAATGTCCCTCCTCTCGGCACCGTCCTCGCTGCGCCTGACGGTGCTGCACACCACTTCGCCCAGCGCGATACCGGCCGCAGCGACCGCAAAGTCGACTGCGACCTGTCCGCCGAGTCTGGCGACCCAGCCGAGTCCGTCTTCGACCTCGACAAACGGCTTGACCCACCACCCGAGCCTGCCGATTCCCGCCTGCTCATGCACGATACCAGCGAGAGCAAAGAGCCACGCGGGGAGAAGGAGCGCCGTGTACCCTTTGTCCCTGCCCGGCTCGACGTGCTGCAGCGCGAGATGCGAGACGAAGAGGGCGACGAGCGGCAGGACGGCGGAGACGAGCGAGTAGAGGAGAGCGACGAGGGCGGCGTCGAAAGCCGAGGAGAAGGAGTCCGCGGCGCGATTGGTCAAGAGCGCCGACAAGGCGGAACCAGCGGCGAGGAAGGCGAGGAGAGGGAGGAAGAGGCCGAGAAAGCGAGCGACGGGCCGGCGATGCGGCTGCAGGCACTCTGAGCGATCAGAATGTCACATCGCTGCCACGGCCGCGGTCTGAACGCACAGCCAACCCGTTCTTGATTACGACGGAGGTACCGGCGACGAGAACGACGGTCGACAAGGCGGACGTCGCAGGCGCCAGGGCGTAGGCCGCCAAAGGCACAAGAGCAAGCGACTGAAAGAGCTGCTGCGCCGCCATGCCGCGCGCGTGCGTTGAGAAGGAGACGAGGCAGAGCACGAAGCGAGACGGAGCGGCGTCAGGCGCAAACGGCGAACGAGGTCAAAGCGTCGACTCTCGTGAGAGGCTGCCAGCAATGAGCAGCAGCGTCGTAGACAAGCAGCGAGCATACGAGAAGCGTCGCACCGCAAAAGCCAGCAGCGAAGCCGTTCTCTCGCAAAGCCTTCTCAAACTCGCCGCGCGCGCACAACCCGCTCGTCATCTCGAAAACATGCTGTGACACTGCATGTCCTGCATGCCAGTGTACCCACAGGCGATAGGAAGAGACTTGAAGGAGGGTGCGCGCCGCCTCTACATGACGACGCAATCGTTGTCGCGCGAGTCCTCCATCTCGCGCATAAACTGCCCGCCCATCTTGCCGCCGCCCTGCCCCTGGAGCTGCACGACGAGCACGCCGCCGTTGTGCGGGTCGAGGTGCGCCGTGAGCCGCTCGCGCTCCATGAGCTGCGTGATGGCGGGCTTGATCTTGGCCACGTGCGACGGAGAGTGGTTGCCCTTGCCGACGATGACGCGCAGCTCCGACATGCCCTTGCTTCGCGAGTCCTGTGGTGACGGCGGAGTCAGTGATCGGGTTCATGACGGGCTGCGAAATCCATGATCTGCGCAACAGCTTCGACAATCACAGGGAAGAGGGCTCACCATGATCGCCTTCTCGGTGTACTCGATCGCCTCCTGCACGTACAGACCGTGCAGGTCAATCGACCCAGGCGGCTGCACCTTGTTGTTCTCTGCAGAATTGCGCGAGTGGTCCATGAGTGTTAATCTTCCTCAAAAAGACGCATCAGCACCGCCTGTCCACCAAGGCAGTGCGGCGGCGCCGCATTCTGCACGAGGACTGATAGCGCACCGTTGAAGATCCACGCCGCGGCCTGGTCGTTGTACCGCTCCTTGTTGCGCTGGTGCTCCTTGCCCTCGAGGCTGAGCTCGTGTGCCCGCGCGCCATCGCCCGCCGCGTACGCCTGCTTCGACGCCGAGAATGCTTGTCCCTGTGCACGAGCGTGTCAGAGCGGTGCACAACGTGCGCACAATGCGAGAAAGTCCAGACGCACCATCAGGTCGCCCTCGCGGATAGCCTGGTTCCGCAGCGAGACGTACTCGCTATTTTGCGCGTTGGCCATGTCCTGGTTCTGCGAGTCGGGCGAAAGACCGAGTAGGCGCAGGATGACATGGTACGAGGGGCGGAGGTAGGACGGGAGCAGGAGGAAGACGTGCAGCAGAGGTGGCGGGGAGGTCGGCGAGGAGGACGGCAGAGTTGGAGGGCCGCGGTAGGACGGATGCGAGTAGGGAGAAGAAGGGTCGTAGAAGGAAGGTGGGGGTCGGAAGGGGCGAGAGCGGTAATGTGCGGTAGTGTAGAAGGACCGGGAGAAAGACGGGGACGAGGAGGGGAAGATGGGCGAGAGGTGAAAGAAGGTGGATGAATGAGCGGATTGTCGAGCGTTTGGCGACGAGGTGAACATGCAGGTGGGGAGAAAGGGGGTGGGCGTGAGCCTGCGTTCTCTCCGCAGCGCCTTGTTTGCTTCGTTTGCGGCCCAGCGCTGCACGAGGAGCTGCGCTAGCTCGGCATGCCGCCCTCGCACGACCTTCCCGCCAGACCAACCAAGCGAGAAAGAGTTGGAAGCTGAATCGAGGCAGTGGGGCCTCGCGCTGAGACGGTGGGAGCGCGGGAGGGAAAGCAGACGCACCGTTGCGGGACCATCGTGCGCGCCGTACCCTCCGTGTGCGGGTGCTTGGTTCCACGCTCCGTGCTGCTGCTGCTGGCCGTGCGTCTGCGGGTACGGCGACGACTCATACTGCCCCTGTTGTGCGGGCGGTGCGCCGTAGGGGCTGCCACCATGCTGCTGCTGTTGCTGCTGCTGGTGCTGCTGCTTCTTCTGCTTGGCCTGGTGCCTCTGCCAGAGCTTGAAGAGCTTCTTTGCCCATCGCAGCGCCTGGTTCAGCGTGATCTGCATCTCTGTGTTGAGGGGGAGGGTGAGCAGGTTCGCGGTCAACGAGGTCGACTGCACGCACTGATGGATCGACACGCCTGTCCCTTGCAGTTTCCAAAGCGAGTGTAGCAGTCAGGCGAGCGGGTGCAGCAAACCAGGGAGCGGCAAGGCGAAGCGCGGGAGACGAGGGCGTCGAGGCCCGCAAGATCGGCGCGGAACGAGTCTCGGAAAAAGGGGCAACGTCGCACGGGCAGCGTGCAGTCAGAGTGGCCGTGCAGAGGCTCTAGGCAGTCCCAATGGGTGCAGTGTACTCTGCTTACGCAGGCTGAGCTCACGCTCGCTCGGAGGCCGTGTCTCGGCTGACGAGTTGGTTTGCTCGGTCAGCCGGGGTCAAGCCCGGAGCAAGGCGAGCGTCTTGGGCCGCCTCGCATCCTCACGCCCCAGCAGCAACCCAGACCGCGCGCGCAGCATGCCGTCGGTCGATCCGCTGCCGCCAACGCTCGACCTGCTCGCCACAGCGTGCTCGTCCCACTCGGGCTCGTCGCTCCGCACTGCTCCTCCTCCTCCGCAAGCCTCGGCAACTCCCGCCACCACCGCTCAGCCTACGGGCATGTACGCCGCGCAGCAGCAGCAGCACGTTCTCCGCGACGGGATCCCGCCCTTTCCCTCGGCCGCGTCCTTCCCCTACCCGGCGGCCACCTCGGCATCCGCGCTCCCCGCTTCCTCAGCACCCGTCTTCCCGCCCGTGCCGCGTCCGTCAAAGATTCCCGCATTCGCCCCGACAGCACCCAGCTCGACCTCGCCTGCAGCGCACTGCCTCTCGACGCCGCACCCGCCGCCGCAGTCCGCCTTTGCCCCCGCCACTGCTTCCGCGTCTTCTTCCTCCTCGTCCTCTTCGTCTGCCCTCACCGCGGCGCCGATCCTCCCGCCGCCTTCCTCTCTCGATGCATACACTCCCGGCGCAGCAGGGGCAGGCGCAGGAAGCGGCGCCATCCGCGCCCCGCTGCCTACGACGAACCGTCGCATCCCCTTGTTCGGAACGGCGGCGTCGTCTGCACCAGGCGGGTCCGCCGAGGCACGCCCCGCCCTGCCCTCCGTCAGCGCCCTGCTCGATTCCGCGCCCCAGCCACCGCCCTCATCGCAGCCTCAGCATGCGGTAGCCGGAGCGGCGGACCACGACACTGCAGCCGAGGCGCTCTCTTCGCTCGCCCGCGGCCCGTCCGGCTCCCCGCCCGCGTCCTTTGTCGCCCCGCCGCCCGGAGCTCTCGAGCAGCCGCACGCGCTGCCTGTCGCGCGCGAGGGTCCCGCGCCGACCGCGGCGCCGTCGCCGAGCCCCGAGTCGGCAGAGAGCCCGGGCGCGGGCGGGGTGGAGGGCGAGCTGAACGAGTCGGGCAAGGGGAGGAAGGAGCTCAAACAGACAAGTGCGTCTTTGCTTCCGGAGTTGCTCGGACTCTAGCGACAGAGACGGTAGACTGACCTCGTTGTGGCGTCCTTTTCTCCCGTGCAGAACGCGCCGCTCAGAACCGCGCCGCTCAGCGCGCCTTTCGCGAGCGCAAGCAGCAGCAAATCCGGTCCGTCCTCTCTGCCCTTATCCTCTCGATCCCGCCCTGACCCGACTCGACCCATCCGCAGCGACCTCGAAGCGCGCGCGTCCGAGATCCCGCTCCTCCAGTCGCAATTGTCCGACATGGCCGCGCGCGTCGGGCAGCTCGAGGCCGAGAAGCAGGCGTGGGAGCGCGAGCGCGACGCCATGCGCGGCGAGCTCGACGCGCTCAGGTGCATGGTTTCGGCTGGCGGCGCGCCGGGAAGCGAGGGCGCCGCGGGCGAGGGGCTGAAAAGGCGCGCGATGTATGGCGCTGGGGAGGAGGAGGAAGAGGCGCGAAAGCGCGCAAAGGAGGGATGATTCCGGCAGCATTGCCGCCCTCTGCCTAGCTTCGCCTCCCACCGTAGCTTTTCTGTCTGTGCCCTGTTGTTGTTGACAATCGTGCTTTCCTTCGCGCTTTCCCCTTCATCGTACTCCTGGGAGAAGATTCTTGAGCGCGGGCGGTGTTACAACAGACATCTACCAGCGAGTGCGAGTGCCGCTCTACGCCTCACGACCTCAGCGTGGCCCGCTTGCGCTTCTTCGCGCTCGCCTCGATCATCTTGCGCACCTCCTGCTCGTCGGCCATGCCGAGGCTGGCGTTCTCGCCCGTGCCGAGCACGTCCTGCTCGTAGAACTCGGCGACCCGGTTCGCCTCGTGCTGGCGCGCGAGATACTTGAGCGCGGCGAGGTTGTAGCCGAGCGTGTTCTGCAGATGGCAAGTGGTGAGTACAGACCCTCATCTCTGCGAGCTACTTCGGGTGTCTGGAACGCGGCGGGACACCCGAGGGAGGGGACGTTGAGCGGCCGCACTTTCTGCTTCTTGAGCGCGTCTCGCAGGTGGCCCTTGAGTGCCACCATCGTCGGGCGCAGTGCGCGAGTCGCGACAATTTGCGAGTGGTGCGTACGGAGGAGGAAGAAGAGAACGCGCGAGGTGAGGGAGAGGTTCCAGCCCTGCACGACCGAGACAATGTCAGTCAGCATGCGTTCAGTGCGCCAGATTACGAGACGACGGTGGACGCACCCGATGAGCCCAGACATCGATGTGCTCGATGAGCTGCATGACGCGGCCGAAGGGGAGGACGAGGAGCGCGTCCTGCTGCTGTGCGGCGGGGACGCCGCGCACAATCTTGAGCACGTACTCGTCGGCCGAGCAATTGTTGTACATGGAGAAGACGGCGTTGCGCGTCGGGTGCGGCACGCGCTTGGCCATCTCGTCAGTCGGCGCGCGGCGCACCTCGTCGTGGTACGCCGCGAGCGCCGCCTTGTCGGCCTCGGCGAGCTCGAGCGCCTCGAGGATGCGCTCGCCCGCCATGAGCGTCTCGGTCGTCGACTTGGACACCTCGGTCGACTCGGCCTGCGGCACCTCCTCGCCCGAGGGGAGCACACGCAGCTCGTCGCGCTCGCCACGCGGGTTCGCCGTGTTGTTGTACATCTCCTCGAGCTCACGCTCGCGCTCCTCCTCGAGGAACAGCGGCTCGTCCGTCTTCTCCCAGATGCGGATCGACTTGTCGTGCGAGCCCGTGACGACGAAGTTCGCCTTCTGGCTGACCGCGAGCGCCCACACCTCGCCCGAATGACCCTGAAGCTTCTGGATGCACTCGAACTGCACGATGTCAAAGGGTCAGACACGCGCAGATGAATGGCGCAGGATTCGGAACGCACCTTGTCGCCATCCCAGTACTTGACCATGCGGTCCTTGCCGACCGACCAGAACAGGTGGCTCCCGCGCTCGAACGCAACCTGCATGACGCTCTCGTCATGCGCAAAGAGCGAACGATGGCAGTCGCCAAAGTCGAGGCCCCAAATTTTGACGTTCTTGTCCGCCGAGCAGGTCACGATGAGCTTCGAGTCGGACGAGATGTCGAGCGAGAGGACGGGAAGCTGCAGGTGTGGGCGAGGGTCAAGACTTGCGCGCATGATTTTATAGAAGACCGTCTGCTGTGTGTACGAACCTTGTGGCCGTAGAGCGAGAGGAAGAATTTGAGCGTGTCGGCGTAGAAGACCTTGACGGTCGAGTCGAGAAGCGAGACCGCAAGCAGGCGGCCGTCGGGGCTGTACTTGACAGCGAGCACGTCGTCCGTCATCTTGAGCGTCTTGACGTGCGCGAGCGTGAGAACGCGCGTCGGCGAGCCGCCCTCGACCTCCGACGGGACCTCGCGGACTTCAAAGTCCCAGAACTTGACGTCCTTGTCGGCGGAACCGGTAACGAGACCACGGCCGTCGGGGCGGACGTGCAGCGACCAAAGCGGTGCGGTGTGGGCGGGGAACGTTTCGAGGAGGGCGGAGGAGGACAGGTCGTACAGGAGGAGATCGCCAGACTTGCAGCCGACAACAATCTGCGGAGACGACGCGTTAGTCGCTGTCCCGGAGAGTCACAAGACCATGAGAAACGTACATGACGGTCACCCGGGAGGAAGGAGCAGCAGATCGCGTAGCCGCAGTCCAGCGTCCGCACGCATCGCGTCGTCTTGACGTTCCAAAGCTTGAGCGACCCGTGACTTGCAGAGGCGATGAGCTGGTCGTCCGACGACACGGCGAGACAGCGCACATCGGAGCGGTGGCCGGGCAGATCGAGGGTGAACATCTTGACGGGCTCGACGGCGGGCGCTTTCGATGATGCTGGAGGTGGGAGGTTGAACACCTCGAGCGAGTTGTTCGACAGTGCAGCAAGAATCTGCGAGCGGTCACTGTGAGCGCGAGCGCGATACCGTGAAAGCGAGAAGACGCACCTGCACCTCGCCCTTGTTCTTTGCCGTCTCGGGCGCGAACGAGAAGTTGCGAATCTTCCCACTCGTCCGCACCGTCGACCACAGCGCGAGGCGGTCGCGCCACTGGGCCTCGCCGTCGGCTCCCGCACTGAGCGCCTCGTCCTCCTCCTCTGCGTCCTCTTCCCCATCGACCGCCTTCCCCTTGCCCTTGCCCTTGGCGCCCTTCCCCTGCGCCGCCTTGTCCTTCTTCTCCCTCTCGCGCTTGCGCCTGCGCGCCAGCTTCTTGCGCAGCTCGTCCTCGGTGCGCAGGCGGAAGACGTCGACCGCGCGCTCGCCCGAGTGGATCGCGAGCACGGGCAGCGTCGGGTGGAGCGTGATCTGCGAGATGTTGTGCGTGTGGTTCGGGTTCGGGAGCGAGAGCGCCGCGAGCGGCGTGATGGCCCGGCGCAGCTTCTTCTGCTTGGCGACGGCGTCGGCGGCGGCAGACGGGTCGTCGAGCGCCGAGACGCCGCGCACGAGAACGTCGTTGTCGATGCGCCAGCACTTGACTTCGCCCTCGCCGCCACCCGAGACGAGAACATTGCTCGAGGCATCGTATGCGAACGACCACGCCTCGGAGCGGTGCCCGACGACCGTCTCGATGCAGTGCTGGGTCTCGAGGGACCACAGCTTGAGGAACGTGTCCTTGCTCGACGAGAGGAGGTGCGTCGAGGGCTTTGGCGCGGGCGCAGCAGCCGACGAGGTGGATGCGTCGGCGGCGGCAGCGAGAGGGGCGTCTTCCGCGTCGGGGTCGAGACGTGCGGCGACGAACGCAAGCGCGGTAATTTGGTCGCGGTGGCCGCGGAGACGGAACAGGCCGACCTCGCCGACGACGTCCCACACGATCACGTCCGTGTCCTTTGCGCCGGTCGCCAACCTCGTGCCGTCTGCATCCCAAGCGAGCGCCGACACGGCCGTCTTGTGCCCGTTGAAGGTGACGGTGACCGACTGGGTCTTGGCGTTCCAGATGCGCACGCTGCCGTCTGCGTAGCCCACGGCGAACGAGTCCCAGTCGGCGGGAGAGCGCGCGATGGAGGTTACGAGCGCTCGCAGGCCCGTCTCGTGCCACATCGCCACCTGCGAGCCAGACGAGCGGGTCAGCTGAAAGCGACGTGGGAGCACATGCCATAGAGAACCGTACCTGCTCGCCCTTCTTGACATCCCAGACGAGAACATCCTCGAGAGCCGGGCAGTAGGCCTTCCTCCCGTCCCAGACGGCGGGACCACTCGAGACGACGCCGAACGCCTCAGTAGGTCCGTGACGGAGATAGCTCTTCACCATCGGTCTCAGAAAGCGAAAAGACGCGAGCTGTGGCGAGAAATCGAAGCGAGTGAAGGTGGACCGAGCAGAAGCGGGGTGTCGAGGCGGTGCTTTCGTCGTCGCCCCGCGCCTGAACGCGTGAGTGGACAGGCTAGCGGATAGTAGAGCTCGCAAGAAGGCCTTCGAGCTTTCGGAGGCAACGGCAGGGACCGAGGCGAGTCTACAGGAGCTTGCCGTTCTCGCTTGCAACCATGCTCAACCGAAGTGCTCACTTCGCAACGAAGTCATGGGCAGTACAAACTCGTTGCAGCGCTATCCACCACTCCCGAGCAAACGACGACACGTGCGGGTAGGTTTACGCACGGGCGCCGCCGGCCGAGGCGACGGCGGCAACCGCCGCGGGCGAGATCTTCTTGCCGTCCTTGTTGAAGCGAACGCGGGGGGGCGGCGCGCGGTTGCGGCGGCCGGCGACCGAGCGGACGCGGACAACGTGGGCGTGGATCGCGCACGAGATGCAGTAGTGGATCTTGAGGTACAGCTTGG
This sequence comes from Rhodotorula paludigena, assembly GCA_036244875.1. Classification (NCBI taxonomy): domain Eukaryota; kingdom Fungi; phylum Basidiomycota; class Microbotryomycetes; order Sporidiobolales; family Sporidiobolaceae; genus Rhodotorula; species Rhodotorula paludigena. The sequence continues at coordinate 339,208 of BQKY01000011.1, forward strand.
GGAGCACGTACTCTGCAGAGCGGGAGTCCCGAGTCAGCCGAGCGATCAGACCGTCGTTTGTTCGAACGCTCGACGAGCATGCCGCTGCCCAGCGCAGGGGCACTCGCCGAGCGTATGACCGCGGAAGGCAGACGCACCAGGGTACACCGACGCATCCGACAGGTCACGGATCGCTGCCGACTCGACCATGTTGCGGACGGTGAAGCGGCGAACGGCCTTGTCCTGTGTGCAGGATCCATTGCGCGTAAGCTGGGCTGCCTCAAAAATGCATAGGATAGTTGAAGGTCAACGGACCTTGGGGCACATGCGCGAGCAGTTGCTGCAGCGGATGGAGGCGACGTGGCCACGGCCGTTCTTGTTGCGGCCGCCGTTTCTTCTCTTCTTGGTCACTGCAGGTAGAAGACGAGGCAAGCGCGAGCGCAGGCGGGACCGAGGTCAGCACGGGCTGAACTGTGCTCGGCAAGCGCGGGGTGTTTTTGCGGGTGGGCGCGCCGAGCGCTTCTCGTCCATTCCAGCCTGCACTGCGAGACTGCTGTGAAGACGTGCTAGGCGAATGAGGCGGACTTGTGGAGAACGAGTGCGGGTCGAGGGGAAGAGAGGGAAGGCGACGAGGGCGAGGCGAGGGTCGAGGCGGGTTCGCGGTCGACGGCGACGGCGCAGGCGAGGGCGGGTGTGGTCGTGGCCGGTGTCGAGCAGTCTCGCAGTGCCTCCCTCGCTGCACCCCATCCCTCGTGCGCCCGTCCCGTCGCGCATCCCTCGTGCGGAAAAGCTCGTTCGCGGCTGGACGGCGCGGGCTCGCCAGCGCGCCGGACTCGGGCAGGGCTGGTCGGCGGGGGCTGGAGGGCGGAGAGAGACGCACTGTTGGAAGGAAGGACTTCTAACGCGTGAGGACGGCGAAAGGAGTGGAGTCCAAGCCGGCGTCGCTCTGTGCGCCGCGCTCGACCGCCGCGCGCCTTCCCCCTCGCGCCCTCCGCTCACCACTCTTCCGCACAGTCGCCGTACTAGAGGCTAGATAGCAGTGGAATAGCACTCGTGTCGACGTCAAAACACTTTCTCGATGGCCGTGCGCTCGCGCTGTCGCCGTCCCTTTCCCTCTCTCGTCCCGTCCTCTTTCTCGCCTCTTTTGCATTCCTTCGACCGCCGAGCTTGACGCAGCTGTTGCTACTTTTCTCTTCCGAACCTCGACAAGATTGCTGTCCGCTCAGAGTCCTGCAAGTCGTCGTCTGCTCGCACCTGCTCCTGCCTCCGTTTCACAGCTTGTGCACCTCGCTTGACAGCCATGCTGCGCCCAAACGCCGTTGGCGTATTGCGCAGCGAACGCTGGGATGAATTGGGTGCCGGAGCTCTGGCCGTCCCGCAGGTCCCACGTCAGCTCGTCCAGCTCACCCATCTCGCTTTCGACCTCGTCGACACAGACATGGCGCAGCGCAGGCGTGCATCTGCCGCGCTTCGGCAGGACATGATCAACGCTGAGTGCATCGCTTGCGATGCCGCCGACCCTCAGCCTCCGACTCAGACTTGCTTCCTGGCAAGGCTACACAACGAGAGCATGTCGCAACGGCTCGAGACCGCAAAGTCCACTGACTACAAGACCTGCGTCTCTCGTGACACCCGTTGTCACCCGAGATCGTCTCGCGGAAGCCGCCCGAGTGAGAACGGCGTCCGCGCTCTCGTCCGGGCGATGCATAGCGGTCCTCGCGACCACTCTGCCGTCAATGACGGACGGACTTCGCGCGTCTGTGCCGTCACGTTGACTGATTGCGAACACCGTCTTTGTCTCCCAGACATCCACCTGACCACTGTGTCGAGCTCGAGTCCCTCACCTCGACTCTCTCCGTACATCTTGTGCCCATCTGCTACTCACTGCCTTATCTCGTTCCACATCCACGAACTCTGTTCTGGCTACCACTTGCTTGCCTCGCCCGACTGAAAGAGCTCGCGACCCTTCTCTCGACGGCAACGAGGCCAGAGGAAAGGAAGAACGGAAGCCTGGGCATTGTGTACCGTGCTACGCCAAGTTGTGGAGGACACAGCACCGCAGCCAACGAGCCTCGGCGTCGATCTTCCCGCTACGCCAGCCAAGCGAAAGCGAAAGAAAAGGGGGGGAGAGGTAGGGTACGGAGGGGGGAGGGGGAGGAGAGAAAGCCAGGAGAGAGCCGGGACCGCGCGCAGACGCTTAGGCCGAGGCCTCGGCGGCGGGAGCCTCCGAGGCACCCTCGGCAGCGGCAGCGGGCGCGTCGGCGGCCGGGGCGTCGGTCTGGCGCGAAGTGTACTCGGCGAGGACGTCGAGGGCCTCCTGGACCTTGGCGGCGAGAGCCTCGTCGTTCTCGAGGAGGTACAGGAGCTCGCTCGAGTCCATCTCGAGGAGCATGCCCGTGACCTTGCCCGCGAGCTCGGGCTGGGTCGCGTGGATGCGCGGGTACAGCGCCTCGCCGAGCATCTGCTTCTGCTCCTGCGGCGCCGCGTTGGCGAGCATGGCCGCCGTCAGGCCCGACGACGGCTTCTGCTCCTCGGCGCGCGGGCGGCGCTGCGGCGCACCGGCCTGCTGCGGGCGCGGGACGCCGTTGGGCGGGATCGCGGCGCCGCGAGGGGGCATCGGCGCGCCGTTGGGGAGCGCCTGGCCGGGGCGGGGCGGAACACCGGCGGGGAGAGGGGGCTGGCCCGGCTGGCCGGGGCGGCCGGCAGGGGCGGCGCCGCGCGGGCCCGCACCAGGCGCGCCGGGAGGCGGCGGCGGGTACTGGCCGAACTGCTGCGGCGGGACCTGGCCGTAGGGACCACCCATGGGCGGCATGCCCGGCATGTTGGGCGGGGCGTAGTAGCGCGGGCGGGGCATGCCGCCGGGGCCGGGCTGCGGGTAGCCCATCGGGCCGCGCGCACCGGGCTGCGGGTAGCCACCGGGGCCGCCGTAGTACATGGGCGCGCCGGGCATGTAGGGCGGGATGCCCGGGATGCCGGCAGCCTGGAGCTGCTGCGCGCGGATCTGGTTGCGCTGGGCGACCTGCGCCTCGAGCTGCTGCTTGCGGACGTCCTTGCGCTGCGCGAGAGCGACGTAGAGCGGCTTCGTGCCGAGCATCTTGCCGTTGAGCTCGGTGACGGCCTTGGTCGCCTCGTCCGGCGACGAGAAGCAGACGAAGCCGAAGCCGCGCGAGGCGCCCTTGTCGTCCGACATGATCTTGCACGACGTGATCTGGCCGTACGGCTCGAACTCGGCCTTGAGCTTGTCCTCGTCAATGTCGTCGTCGAGGTTCTTGACGTAGAGGTTGACACTGCGGCAAGCAACAGGTCAGTCTCGGAAGTGACGCGCCAGGACGGAAGGGACGGGCAAACGCACCCCTGGTACTTGAGGTTGGCCTCGTACTTCTTCTGCTCGTAGCTCTTCTTGAGCTCCTCCTCACGCTCGCTCTTGCGCTGGGCGCGGGCGACGTAGAGGGGCTGGCCCTTGAAGTCCTTCTCGTGAAGGGCGTCGACGGCCTTGGCGGCGTCCTCGTGCGACTCGTAGTTGACGAAGCCGAAGCCCTTGGACTTGCCCTCGGCGTCCTTCGAGATGACGGCCGACGTGACCTTGCCGAACGGCTCGAAGAGGCCGCGGAACTCGTCCTCGTCGACCTCGAGCGGGACGTTCTTGATGTACAAGTTGGTGAACTTGGAGCGGATCTCGTCGATCTTGGCCTGGCGCTCGCGCTTGGGGATGTGGATGCCGACAAAGACGACCTTGTCGTTGAGGAGCATGCCGTTGACGCCCTCGATGGCCGCCTTGGCCGCCTCGGCCGTGTCGTAGTGGACAAAGCCGTAGCCGAGCGAGTTGCCCTGCTGGTCGACGGCGACCTTGCACGAGAGGATGTTGCCGAACGCGGCGAACGTGTCGTGGAGCGCCTTGTTGTCGATGTTCTCGTCGAGGTTCTTGATGAAGATGTTGCCGGCGCCGTTCTTGCGGAGCGACGGGTCGCGCTGCGACCACATGATGCGGCAGGGGCGGCCCTTGATGCTCGAGTAGTTGAGCTGCTCGAGGGCGCGCTCGCCGTCGGCCGAGTTGAGGTAGTTGACATACGCGTAGCCGAGCGAGCGACGGGTGACGGCGTCGCGGCAGACACGGATGCTGGCGACGGGGCCAATCATCGAGAAGACTGTGCGCATGCAGACGAGTGAGCACAGCTCTGCACGACACGGACAGAGCGGCGGGACAACGCACTCTCGTAGAGCATGGCCTCGGTGACGGTGGCATCGAGCTCGCCGACGTAGAGCGACGTCGAGGGTGAGGGGCCCTGGTTGCTCGACGACTGAGCAGCCTGGGCGGGGGCGGGCGCGGCCTCGCCGGCAGGCTTGGCCTCGTCCTTGTTGTCGGCAGCCGGAGCCGGGGCAGGGGTAGCCTCGGCGGCGGCGGGCGACGAGGCGGCGGGGGCCTCGGTGGTGGGAGCGGTAGCAGCAGTGTCGGCAGACATGGCTAACGTGGTGGTTTTCTGGGTTTTTCTGGGAGGAGAAAGGGGGAGAGCTGCGTGTATGCGAAGCACGATCACACCCGAGGGAGACACTCGTCAGTGCACAGCCCTCGGAGGCGCGTTCGAGCGGGCGCGGCGGGGGCAGGGACGCACAAGGAACAAGGGGACGCAGTCGGCTGCTTGGCTGGCGGCGGGAGACGGCGAGAGGAACGGCGGGAAGCGGCGGGGCGGAGACGGTCTTCGAGTCGACGGCTGCGGCGAGGCGCGGGCGTACGACCGGTTTGGAGGGTTTTACGGTGTTTTTTGTGCGGGTCTAGAGGCGCGCAGGGCGTCCAAAAGATCCGGGCAAGGGTCGAGCGAGCGCTGGAGAGCAAAAGCTTGCGCTCGCTCGCCGCCGCGTCGCCTCGCCACCGCCGCAATCTCGCCAAGTCCGACGGCTCGCTTCACATTCGCGTCTGACCTGGCTGGCGACACCACCTGCCAGTGTACGAGTGCCTCGCTCGAATTGTCTAGCTCACATTGAGGCTCACCCGAGACAGCTCAATTGAATAGCGCGCACGATAAGAGGAGGCAATTTCGCGTCGTAGTATCAACAGTGCACACACCGGGACTGCAGACGACGAACTAGCATGCGAGCGAGATTCGGGGAAGAGAAGACCAGAACGCGCGCCTGTTCAAGCGTCTGCCGCCGACAACTCGCCCTCCTCCTTGTCCTCCGCCGCCGCAGCTCCTGCCTTCGCCGACTCTTGCTCCTTCACAGCCTCCTGATCGGGCTTGCACATCTCGACGTCCTTCGTCGGTGGTTCGTCGGATGCAGCGGGAGGAGCGGGAGGCGGCGGAGGGCCTGCAGCGGCTGCAGCAGCATCCTTGGACGCGCTCGAAGCCGCCGGCTCGTCACCCTCTTTCGCCTCTTCGACCGATGTCACCGTCGCCGTAGAAGCGCCGTTCGTCTCTGCCTTGGCCGGCTCGGTCGACGCACTCGCGGTAGTCGCTTCGACAGCGTTCGCGGTCGGCGCCTCACTGCGACTCCGCTTCGCCTCAGGCTCGCTGGTCGTGTCGGCAGCGGCGGTGGCTGCGGCAGCCTGGGAGTCGCTCGGCGCGGAGGTCGCAGAAGGCGCTGCGGGCGGCTCGTCGGCGGGGAAAGAGCGCTTGCGCGGGTTCGTCGGCGCCGACTCGGCGGAAGCCGTTGCCGTGCCCGACGGAGGGGCAGGCGCAGGCGGCGGCGCAGTCGTCGCGCTCGCAGACGAAGCAGGCGCAGCGCCGAGACTCATGAGCGCATCGACGCCTTCGTCGTAGTCCTCGTCGACGTCGCGCTGCGGCAGCGCCGGTGCGGCAGCGGCGGCAGGAGGCTGAGCGGGCGGCTGTACGGGCGATGAACCCGGCTGAGTCTGCTGCGCGGCGCTTGCGACGCCGTTCAGGACTGCCGCCGCCTTGGCCGCCGCGTCCTTCTCCTTCTCCTGCGCAGCAGCTGCCGCTGCAGCCTTCTCCTTCTCGCGTACCGCCTTGGTCTTGCGCTCCTTCTTGGGCGTCGTCCCGCCGCTCGCCGTCCCGTCCGTCTCACCCGCCGCGGCAGCAGCCGCAGCAGCAGCCTTGCTCTTTCTTCCGCCCTTCTTCGGCGCAGGCGCGTTGCCCTCTGCCGCCGGGTCCTTCTTCGCTCGCCCTCCCTTGCCCTTCGCCGGCGGGGCTGCTGCGGCCTGCGCAGGACCAGATGCGTCGGCCGGCTTCGCATCGGACACAGACGGACGGTGGCTCCCCGAGGCCGCTGTCGATCCCGAGCTCCGCCTCCTCGCATTCTCAGCCGACTGCGCCTGCGCTTGTGCCGCCGTCGCACCCGCAGAGGCGTAGCCGCCATACGGACCCGGAGGCGGGTTGTCGAAGAAGGGCGGACGCGGCGGCCCTCCAGGGTGTTGGGGCGAATGAGGCTGCGCGAGCGGGTGCGTCGGCGCTGCGCTAGCATGCGATGAATGAGGAGGCGCAGGAGGGAAGGGCGCAGCGGTCCCGCGGCTCGCGCGCGAGCCGGCCGCACGGGCGGTGCGCTCCCACTCCATCGCGGCGGCGGCGTCGTACGGCAATTGACCGTTCTCGCCCGCGCGTGGAGGAGGGAGCGAGCTGGAAAGGCCGGCGAGGTGCGGGGGGAACGGGTACGAGGAGGCGGACGGGATGGACGAGCCGTCGGGCGGGCGCGAACGCGGAGAGGGGGGCGAACCCCCGCGCGCGGACTTCATCTGCGGTAGCCGCTGCTGGTGCGGCGGCGGAGGAGGGAGGCCGGCCGTGGGCGCGCCAGGCGCGAGGAGGCGAGGAGACTGGTCCAGTGGCGCGGGCCCGCCAGGCGAGATGTGCGTGCCCGCCGAGGTGCGGCGGTAAGGGTCAGTCGAGCGAGGGCGCGAGCCTGCCGTGCCCGGCGGACCGTCGAAGCGGTGTGCACCGGCGACGAGCGGCGAGCCGGGACCGGTCGCGGTGGAGACGCGAGGCGGAAGCCCGTGCGACGAGCCGGGCGGAGGCATAGTCGGGCTCTGATCAGGCCCGAGCCCTGCCTGCCCGAGTTGGGTGGGCGCGCCACCGCTGTTCGTCGCGTAGTTCCAGCTCATCGAGCTCGGGCTGATGTCCTTGGGCGGAGGCGGTGGCGAGAGGGCGGTGCCGCTCGCCTGATGCTCGCGGATCTCGCGCAGACGCTGCGAGACGGCCGCGTTCGACGGGTCGAGCTGGAGCGTGCGTTGGTAGGCGTCGATGGCGTCCGTCATCTGGTCGTTGCACGCCTCGTAGAGCGCTCCGAGGTTGAACCACACCTCGGCGAGGTACGGGTGGATGCGAATCGCGCGCGAGTAGGCGTCGAGGGCGTCATGGAACTGGTTGATGTTGTAGTACAGCACGCCAATCGAGCACCAGAAGGCCGGGTTCTTGCCGTCGCGGTAGACGGCCTGCTGGTACGCCTCGTACGCCTTGCCAAAGTTGCTCGTCGTCATGTACGCTCGGCCGAGCAGGTACCATGAGAAGGGGTCGTTTGGGTCCGATTCGAGCGACTTCGTGAGGATCTGCACCGACACCTCGGGATTGTAGAATGGCGCGCGCGAGCGGTGGTAGAGCCCGCCGAGTTGCTGGAGGACCTTTGCATGAGCCGGATTCTCCTGCAGCACACGCTCGTACGACTCCTTCGCCGCGATAAACTGTGCGTGCGCATCGGCGTGAGTCTGTCGTCTCTTGTCCACAGCAGAGCGAAACGTCGACTCACGTCCTTCTGCTGCTCGTACACGTGGCCGATCTGGAACCAGATGTCGATCTCGGTCAGAGGTCGTGGCGGGTTGTTGAGGATGTAGCGGAAGCACTGCGATCGAGGGCAGGGGGATCAGTCATGTCCAGGTAGACGAATGCCGAGCGCAACGCACCTCGAGGCTCTGTGCGGACTTGCGCTGCTGCTTGTAGATGATGCCAAGGCGGAAGAAGATTTCGTTCGACTTTTCGAAGTCTGCAGTAAGGCGAGTAAGTACGGCACTTCACCCATCATCGGACGAGAATGGACGACGCACTCGGGTCCATCCGAATCACGCTCGAGAACGCTTCTTCTGCATGCTCGAGACTGCCGTAGCGGTCATAGAGGATGCCGATGCCGTACCAGAGCTTCGGCTCCTGTTTTGCGTGAATGAGGCGGTCGGACGGAGGTGCGCAGAAGACGGGTTGGACCGAAAGCAAAGCGGACGATTTGTAACAGCCAAGACGAAAAGGAGCGCAGGGGCAGAGAGGGCGTGAAAGAACGGGAACGGTTAACGAGGATGCAGCGGCGGCAAAGGAAGAGACGCGAGGACGCACGTGCGGATTCGGCATGTAGTAGAGAGCCTGCTGGTACGAGCTGTACGCCTTCTTGAGGTCGTCGATCATGAGGTAGCAATGGCCTGCAGATGGAGGTCTGAGCGCGCGTGGTCGAAAACGCCGCAGGAAACGAACGCACCGAGAGCTCCCCAGACCTCGCCGCTTTCGGGTGCAAGCCCAACGACCCGCCCGAAGTACTCTGCCGCCTTCTTGAACTCCTCCTTCGAGCGGCAGATAGCTGCGATGGCCGAGAGGGCCGCGACCGAGTAGGCGTTGTGCCGGAGAGCCGATTCGTACGCGGCGATGGCACGGTCGAGATCACCGACAGCCTCGGCCGTTTGACCTATACGATTGGAGATGTGAGCCTCTCGCGCACGAGGTTGCGGAAACCTCGCGAACGAAGCCGGCACGTACCGATCTGCAACCAGGTCGCCTCGGCTTCCTTGCCGAGCTTGACGAGCGATTCGATGCGCGGGTGGTGTGCCATGGCGTCGGCAGCGTGGTTGCGCTCCTGGCCCATGGCGAGGATCTGCAGGACCGACGGACCCTGCTGCGGCGGACCGCCGGCCATGCTCAGAGGCGGCGGAGGAGGGTTGCCGTGAGCGCCTGAGTAGGCGCCCGAGCCGTTGGGGGTAGCCATCGCGTGGTGCTAACGGTCCGGCACTCAGACGGCGCGTGCTCGACGGAGCAGAGGCTGCGAAGGTCGGCTCCTCCGACAATAAAGCGTGAAAGGGACGACTGCGGGTGCAAGCGATCGTCAGCATGCTCTTCGGGCGCGCACGTCGCATGGTGGCAGGCTGCATCCGTGAGAGTACGACTGACTGTGTCGATCACAGCCGCAACACCGAAGCGAGGCGAGGACACGAGACAGCGTGGAGCGGGACCCGATGCTCGAACCGTTGCGTGTGCCAGGCGTGAAGGGGCTTGTGTTGCGCGGCAGCGAGTGCAGGGTCAAGCAGGAGGTGCGGGAGCGCTGACGGCGCCGAGTCGACGATGGGCGCGCAAGTGACGGGACGACGAGGGGGCGAGGAGCGAGGACGGCAGCGCGAACGACGAGGTTCGAGGTCGGAGGTGTGCCTGACTACCAGCGCGAAAAGTCGCCGTGCCTGAAACAAGGCACAAAGCGCACGCCTGCGCCCGGCTCGGCGCCGTCCTCCGTTCCCGGTTTCTTCCCTCGACCTGCGCTCGACGCTCACGCAGCACAGCGCCATCGGGCGTGCAGCTCTGTCGTGCGTGGAATCTAGGACCCGACATCTGTGCTACTCTTCCCTCAGCTTTGTGCATCGCCTAGCGGCCGAACGGTCCTTCTCGCGGTCGCACGCTCTGTCCTTGCCGAGCGATGCCTCTTGCGTTCTGCGAGCGGGCTGCACCGCCAAGGAGCTCCCTTGCGACTGTCATATGCTGCCACCTTCGTGATTGTCAGAGCGCAGCGACGCAATCACCCTTCGGATAGCATGTCCCATGCGCGACGTTGTAGTGCCCTCGGCACGATTCATTTCGCGGCAGGGCCCGATGTCGACAGTTCCATCGCCGGGGAGCGGCTTTCGAGGTTCGAAGTTGCTGATGACTTGTCTCGGCTGACATGCCTGCGCCTGCTGCCTGCCTTGCTCGACGTCCACGATGCCGGGCGAGGATGAGGAAGGGAAGGCTTTGTGCGAGGCCGTCTGGTTGGTGCAAGGCTCCAAACTCGATCGTCGAACTCCGCAGCATGAAGGGACCGCCTGCCTTCGATCTCTTCCGAGCGTGGCTCGGCCGCACTTTCCTCTCTGGAGGCCGCGCCCCTTGCCCTCTTGCACGCGCGCGCTCACAAATTGCCAGCGACCCGCGCCTCGGCCGACGAATGGGTCCGCGGCGATCGGACGGACCGCGTTGTGCTCGTCCGACTGCGCTCCCGCGCGCGCCCCGGCGCCGCGAGACAGAAAACCATGTGTCTGTCGCACGGCATGGGCAAAGTCCACCGCCACTCGCTTGCCTCGCTTCACCAACCGTCGGGACCGCAGGCCTCGGTCGTGCAGGAAGAGTCGACACCGAGCAATTGCCGAGCAAGGTTGGGCATGGCTCGAAGTCGCAGATCACACGGGGCCCGCTCCCATTTCCATCACGTCGATTTTCTCGGCTCCGGGATCGCCTCGTGGCTCTTGTTCGACCGTCAGCGCGAGCCCTGACGGGGCACGCCGCGCTTGCTCGCTTACGTTTGACCACTTGTTGCTGCTCGCAAGGGCGCCCACCATCGCTCATCGCCGCTGCCTCGCCTGTTTCTGTGGAGGGAGGCTGTTTTTCCGCACCTCGCGCTACCTTGCTGCGGCGTCTGCGCTGGCGAGATTGTTTGCAGGCTGCGTGACACAGCGACCACAAGCTTCCACGCGAGAACTTGCGAGCGTGGGTTGGCGCCGCAGCATGGCGTCGTTCGCCTCGGGCTGCCTCCGCGTCGGCCGTGCGTGTCCGTGCAACGCACTTGCTGCGCCTCGCCGTTACGCCCGCCCGAGGCGAGCGGGAAGAACGCCGCGGATTCATCTTTGGCGGCACAGTAGGCAGGTACGCCGCAAGGCGAGTGGGTAGTTCGTCATTGCAAGAAAAACGTCAGCATGCAAATCGTAGGTAGGAACATCTGCAGCGTTCTGACGATCTTGCCTTAGAAAAGTGAGACCCGGCAAGCGACAGTTTCGGGGACGCTTCCGCCCCACCTCCGTCCTCCCCTCTCTGCACGGGGCTTACATAGCCAGCTGCTTGCAAGCTTCGCCGTGCGCTGCGAACCACAGCACAATCTTGGCTGCTCCGAAATGGCCTCGGTCAGGCTCTCTCCCGCGCTCAAGGCACTCATCGCCGCGCCTCATGCGCAAGGCAACGCTGTCCCTGCGCCTTCATTAGCATCTACGACGAAGCTGTTCGAGGGCCTGCGCTCGTCCGCTCTGCAGAACGGGCTCGGCGAGGCTACTTGGCTCACACTCGGAGTGCGTTCGTGCTACTGCACCCGCCCCCGTCTGGCTGGGTATGCTCACTCATTCCCGTGCAGAGCGCCGCACTCGTCACGCTCAACTCGCCAGAGACGCTTTGCCAGCTGTACTCGTTCGCAGCATCGAAGCTAGACGGGCAAGAAGACAAGGCGAAGCATTCCGCGACAATCGCAGCGGTACGGGCCATTCGAGCGCCGCTGCGCATCCAGACGACTGCGCTGACCCGTTTGAATGCCAGGTCATGCGAGAAGCGGGGCTCAAGACCATCTCGTTCTCTGGCATCCCTCGAGTACGCCGTCCACCCTAGGTCCTGCGCGCCGTCTCGTGTCATCGCACTCACGTTTGTCCCGGCAGGCAATCAACAACCTGGGCGCGCTGCAAAATCACCTCGAGCCAGACGTTGCTGCCCTGCTCTCGACTGTATCGACGCGGTTCGTCCTCTTCCGAACTCTCACCTTCTCAATGTCGGACGTTCTCATTGCCGCCCACCCTGCAGACAACCAACGACGTCAAATCTCGCGACGGTCCAGACGAACGCCACTCGGTTGTGGGAATCAATCTACGCCCCTCACTCGGCCAAGCTCCTCTCGAAACTCGGCCGTTCGCATCCCGACCTCCCCGTGCACATCCTCTCGTCGCACTACGGCCCGCTCCTCTCCGACCCGCCGACCTCTGCCTCGCCGACCGCTCCGAGCGGTGTCCACGCCAAAGTCGGCCGCGTCCTGACGAGCCTCGTCGCGGTCGCGTGTCTCCGCGCACAGGGAGGCGTCGGCCCGCAGGTCACGTCTCACATCTTTGGCCTGCGCAAGGCTGGCGAGGAGCGTCTCGAGGGGGACGAGGCGCTCGAGGGCGCGGAGTGGCTCACGAGCGAGGAGGGCGCGCAGTGGGTCCTCGAGCAGGTGGATCGGTTTGTCGAGGTCGTTGGACGCGGACAGGGCGCAACGTTCGCGACGAGGGCGAAACTGTAAAGAGTGCATGTTGAACAGAGACTCGTTGAGAGCCGTTTGATTGCGAGTCGACGTGGTGGGGACGGACAGATGCACGAGGCAAAGAAGCAAGGCGAGATGCACTGCGAGCGCCGGTTGACGGCGGAACTCAGCAGAATGTAAAGACAAAGACGGAACGATGCTGGAGAAGATGCAGAAGAAGACGTATACGAGAAGGACTGAAGAAGAAGAAGACGCAAGATGGAGAGGAAATGCGAAAGCGTCGGGAGCGTTTCCGGCGCCGGAAATGGTCGACCGGTGAAGGCGGTCTACTCGAGGTGACCCAGCTGCTGGCCGACCTGCAGCTTCTGCCCGTTCTGGATGTCCCAGTGCCACGACTTTGGCGCCTCGAAAACCAGCACGATTGTCGAGCCTAGCCAGAAGCCGCCGATTTCGTCTCCGGCCCGCAAAGGCTGACCTCCGAGCATCTGGCTCGCATTGGCGTACGTGGCCTCGCTGAAGGTGCCGGGCGTGACGGGGCGGAGGGGCGAGTTGGTACGGAGTGACTGCGGAAGACGACGACGGCGTTATTTTCACTGGCTCACAGGCCCCAAGTGAATCTGACAAGGCCGGAGAGGAGCACCTCGAGGGGGACAAGACGCTTGAGGGCGCGGAGTGGCTCACGAGTGAGGAGGGCGCGCAGTGGGTCCTTGAGCAGGTGGATCGGTTCGTCGAGGTCGTTGGTTGCGGGGAGGGCGCAACGTTCGCGACGAGGGCGAAGCTGTAAAGAGTGCATGTTGAACGGAGACTCGTTGAGAGCCGTTTGATTGCGAGTCGATGTGGTGGGGACGGACAGATGCACGAGGCAAAGAAGCAAGGCGAGATGCACTACGAGCGCCGGTTGACGGCGGAACTCAGCAGAATGTAAAGACAAAGACGGAACGATGCTGGAGAAGATGCAGAAGAAGACGTATACGAGAAGGACTGAAGAAGAAGAAGACGCAAGATGGAGAGGAAATGCGAAAGCGTCGGGAGCGTTTCCGGCGCCGGAAATGGTCGACCGGTGAAAGCAGCCTACTCGAGGTGACCCAACTGCTGGCCGACCTGCAGCTTCTGCCCGTTCTGGATGTCCCAGTGCCACGACTTTGGCGCCTCGAAAACCAAAACAATTGTCGAGCCCAGCCAGAAGCCGCCGATCTCATCTCCGGCCCGCAAAGGCTGACCTCCGAGCATCTGGCTTGCGTTGGCATACGTGGCCTCGCTGAAGGTGCCGGGAGTGACGGGGCGGAGGGGCGAGTTGGTTCGGAGCGACTGCGGAAGACGACGACGGCGTCAGTTTCACTGGCTGACAGGCCCACACTGCATTTGATACTGCTCGAAAAGTGGCGTACACTGTCAAAGTTGACGCGGATCGAGCCGACGTTGGTCGCGCCAACGGGCACCATCGAAAAGAAGCCGTACCGCCAGCGGCCGAGGAGGGCGACGCGCTCGTTCAGGACGAAGAGGTCGGCGAGCTTGCCGACCATCCAAGGCGACACGGAGAAGAGCTCGCCTGAAGGAACGAGACTCAATCAGCGCCAGAAAGGGTCAGGGCACGATCAGGCAAACGCACCGGCAAAGTGGCGGCGACGCTCGACGACCCAGTTCGTCGGGCTGTGGAAGCGGTGGTAGTCGCCCGGCGCGAGGTAGATGACCGAGAAGCAGAGCTTGTTGCCCTCGCGCGGCTCAAACGCCGCCTTGGCAATCTCGGTCGCGACGGCGACGTCGCCCGACAGGCTGCGCTTCGGCCCGTCGCGCTGCTGCTGTGCCTCACGGTCCGAGATCGAGGCGTCCTTGGGCCCGCCTGGGGCCGGAGTCTGAGCGCGCGGCGAATCCGTGCCGGTACGGTCGCCCGTCGCGCCGATGAGGTCGCCGAGCGAGTAGTTGATGCCGTTGACGTTGGCGAACTCCTTCTCATCGATTGAGACAGCCTCGGCATTGTGCGGGTGCGGCGCGAGGCCATGCGGACCTTCCTCGATTTTGGCGTCGCCGGCGCCCTGGAGGAGCGCCTGCAGCGAGTAGGTCGCGCCCTTGACCGACGCGATGCGGCCGCCCTCGATGACGCCAAAGTTGATGACGCGGCCGTCGGCGGGCGAGACGAGCGGCGCATCGGCGACGGGGCGCACTCCGGGTTTGAGGCGTCGCATGAAGAACTCGCTCATCGAGCGGTACTCGGTCAGGTCCGATGGCTCGCACTCGTCGAGGTTGACGCCAAACACCCAGGAGTAGAATTTATAGCCGGGGACGCGGAACCAGACGGGGAGCTCGTACGAGTTGACGAGGCCGTAAAGGCGCGAGATGGAGCGGAGCGGAAGAGCGCCAATGACATGGACCTGCGGCGGAGCGCGTGAGCCCTGTCCCGGCGACTGATCCGAGGCTATGCGTACCTGCCAGGGTCCCTGGACCTTTACTGCGCCGTCGGGGAGGGGCTCTTTGCCCTTTTCGGAGGCCTGCTTGTAGAACGTGAGAACGACGAGGACGGCGGCGCCGAGCGAGACGGGGATCGGGGACCACTTGGTCGGCGTCGAGTTCCAGCGCTTGCGAAGGCGGGCTGCGTCGAATGCGAAAGGGTGAGCACGGAAGCAGTGTCCCCACTTGCGATCCGAGAAGCGAGCAAGATGAGTACGCACAAGCGAATGATTCGCGCCCGCTTCCGCTGGCCTGCTCGGCGGTGTGGCCCGGCTCGTAGGGCTGCTTGGACGGGCCCGCACGGGGCTGCTCGATGCCGCGGTCGGACGGGGGCTGCTCGCGCGAGCAGCGCATCGTCGTCGAGAGGAGGCGGCGGGTGCCGGCCCTCGCTGCGCCCGGGGCGCGCCATACGGCCTTGGGTGCGCGCAGGAGGAGGCCCGGGCCGCGCAGGAGGAGCTGGGGCCCGCGGAGGAGGAGGTCGCGCTTGCGGAGACGCGGCGGGGCGGGCGATGAGGTCGAGGCGGAAGGCGCGGCAGAGGCGTGCAGGGCGCGGACAGGGACGCCGCGGCGCGGGCGGAGAGCAGGGAGCGACCACCGCGGCATCCTCGCAGCGCCGGCCATCGTCGGACGCAGGCTCGAGCGAGAGCAGCGCGACGCGACGGCGACGATGCGGCGACGAAGCACGGCTCGAGCGCTCCCACGCGCTCAGGACTGGCAGAGAGCCTGTATTTATCGGCTAGAATCAGCAGACCATGCTCCGGCTGGATCTGCAATTCTCCCTTTCGAGACTCGCTTTCGCGCATCTCACTCATCTTCCGTTACTGGCCATGCTTGCACTCTCTACGGCTCTATCGTTCTCTGATCATCTCACGCGAGAGAGCGACGGGTGAGAGGCGGACGAGACGGAGAGAAAGTTGCTTTGCGAAGTGAAGAGTGCGTGTCAGGGGGGAAGGGAGGGAGGAACGGGTTCTCGATCCCTAACAGAAAGGGAACCGAAGAAGGACAGATGGAACAAAGGAAAGAAGAAAACAATACAGCTGTGGGTTGCGAAAAGGATGCGGGGCGCGCAAGAGCGGCGGGCGGAAAGAACGTCCATCGAGGCGGGAGAGGCGAGAGCGAGCGAGATAAGAACGAAGGCGAGGTTACGAGAAAGCAGCGTATGAATGGGGGCGGCTAGAGGTGACAGAAAGGATACAGAGGGGATGAGAGGAGAGAGGCCGGCTCTTCGTTGCTGTCGAGGAGAAAAAGGCGACGGAGAGAGCCGTTTTTGCGGATGGGTGGATGCGAGGCGTCTCCGATTGCGCTCATACGACTGCGAGTAGCAGGCAAAGGTGAGCGACGCGGATCAGCCAGAGAGAGGCCGCGGGAGCGAGACGCACAGAAGTGGGTGAGCTTGCGCGAAAGCGGGTGCACGTCCATCTCTTCCATCTTGAACGAGTTGAGCTCCTCCTTGATCTGCTGCGCGAGCAGCGGCGTCAAGCGGTTGCACGTCGCCGGCTCGGCGCGCCGGTCGTAGATGGCCGCTGGCCAAGTCGTGTGCACCGACAGGTTCGACGCGAACGTGATGCGCCGCCGCGAGGCGGCCGTGCCGGGCGGGGTCGGGCGCATCGACGGCGAGGACGTGAAGTGGTTGAGCGCGGGGGCCGAGGCGTTCATGCTCGGGTGCGTATAAACGCCGCCAGCCGAGGAACTCGCATCTGGGTGAATGCGCGCCGCCGCATTGTCGTGCACCTCGTCGATGTGCGTGGGCGGGTGCGTGTCGGCGCGCGGAGAAGTCGCCATGGGGCCGACACCGTCGACCTGCTGCTCGGAGGGAATGACGTTGACGAGGGCAGCGCCGCCGGGCGAGCCGGGACGGGCTTGCTGCTGCGGCGCGTCGAAAGAGCTAGCACGCGTACGAGCGAATGGCGCACGGGGCGCAACGAAGTCCTCTTGGCGGTACGTAGCAGCGCCTGCAGGGAAGTTTGGGGTCAAAGAGAGAACCTCCTCACTGGGAGAAACAACAGAAACACACCCTTGAGGATGCCGCGGACGGCCTTTGCGGAAATAGGCTTTGGCGTAGCGCCCTCGCGGTACAAGCTCGGCTCGTACTCCTGCGAAGAGTCGCGTTCGACGTAGTTGGCGCCGTACGTCTGGTACGCGCCCTGCTGCTGCGGCGCGAGCACCTCGAGGCTCTGCCTGGGCGTCGCGTCTTCGTACTGCCCGAGCGCGCTCGCGCCACGCTCGACGGCCGTCGCATCGCTGGAGAGCGAGCTCGTCTCGTGGAGGTCCGTCTTGCTCCCGCCGAACCCGAGGCGCCACTTCTTGCCCGCCTTGCCCGCGCCGTTCTTGCCGCTCTTGACCGACGAGACGTCCGAGCCGGCCGAGTCGGCGCGGACGTGCGCGGGGAGCTGCTCGAACGAGCGCAGCGGAGGGCCGAGGCGTGCGGCCTCCTCTGCGGCGGCCTGCCGCGCGCGCTCCTCCGCCGCCTCCTGCTCGGCGTACTGCTGCTGCTGCCGGCGCGCGAGCGCAGCAGCGGGTGACATGCCGTTCGGAACGCCGTTCGAAGACGAGAAAGCCGACGAGTCGTACTCGGCAGTCGCGTGCGAAACGCTTGCGTCGGCCGCGAAACCCTTCTTCTTGTCCTTCTTGCTCAGCTTGTTGGTAGGGGCGACGCCGGCGAAACTCGCGGCAGAAGACGACGCCTCGAAACCCGAATCATCGGCCGCACCGTCTTTGTTCTTGTCCTTCTTGAACGCCTTGGTGAGGCCCATGAGGCTGTTGCGGCGCGCGAGCTTGCCCATCTGCCCGAGCTTGCGAATCATGACGCTCGCGCTCGAGACGGTCGACGAGATCGAGAGGTTGTCGCTCGAGCCGTTGAACTTGTTGTTGAGGAGCCGGAAGCGCGACGACGGCGGCTTCTTGCCGTTGGCACCGCCGGTCGTGGTCGACATGCCGTCGCCGAGCACGCTCGCAGCGGACGACGCCACCGACGGGTGCTGCTGATGCGTAGCGTAGGGCACAGCGCCCACGGCGCCATGGCCAGGTGGCGTGCGCGGCGCCGTCGTCGAAGCCGTCTCGGACGAGCTCGAGCTGTCCCTGCGCGGGCGGAACGAACCGTTCGGGCCTGCAGCAAGCTGCTTGGGCCCTCGACCGTCTACGTCAAACTCGCCGAGCGTCGTCGAGCTGGACGAGTTGGATACGCCGAACGCCTTTTTGAAGCGCGACTTCATGCCCTTCTTCTCCTTCTCCTTCTCCTTGCCCTTGGGCGTGGCTCCCGCCGCTGCAGTGGTCGCAGTTGCCGTGCTCGCGATGCTCGTGATCGTCGGCGACGCGACGAGGCCCGTACTGATGGTCGCGGTCGCTTCGGCCGTGCCGTCCGACTCAGCACCGTCGTCGTCCTCGCTCTCGTCTGTGACCTGCGGCGCGGCGAGCGGCGAAGGCCTCGCGCCTCGGACGTTTGCCTGTACGGGTGTGGCCGAGCGCGCAGAGTCGAATGAGGCGCCCCGGAGGGCCGAAGGCGGGCGCTGGTGCAGTTGTTGCTGATGCACCGAGGACGACGACGAGTTCTGACTCTCGGTTCGCTGGCGGGAAAGCGAGGACGCGGAGGAAGAGGACGAAGTGGAAGGGAGGGGAACATGGCGGGCGCTGCCGCTCGGGGATGAGGATCCCGACGTGCGAGCAGCCGAATTGACCGACGACGACGAGTCCGAGCGGGGCAGCGCGGGGGCAGGGAGGTCCTGCGGCGCGTACATGTGCTGCGACGCGAGCGACGCGATCGACTCGCCCCGCGAGTGCTGCTGCAGGTGCGTGGGCGTCCTGCGCCCCGCCGCTCCTGCCGCGCTGCCCGACCCAGCCGAGCGATGCGCCGACGTCGAACGCTCGCCATGCCCGTGACCGTGCCGCCGGTCGTCGCCGCCGCGCCGGTACGGGTGGAACGCCTCGGCGCGGCTCGGCGCGCTGCCGCCGCTGGAAGAGCTCGACTCTGCGCCGCCCCCGTTGCTGCGGGCGCCGTCGAGGCTGCCCGGCGGGGTCGGGTAGCCGTGAACGTTGAACTGCGGGAGCATCGCGCCGGGCGGGAGAGAAGGCGAAGTCATGCCGAAGGGGAGCTGCTGATGCGAGGGAGACGGCATTGCGGGATAGCCGACCGGCGTCGTGTAGTACGAGCCAGTATGGCTTGGCGCTGGTCCCGACGTTGCTCGTCGTCGTTGACCTAGTGAAGAAAGCCCAACCCGGGAAGTCCGTCAGTGGACGACAGCAGACCGAAGGCAAGGAAGGAAGACGCACCGTCTCCCTGCACCTGCTGCTGCTGCTGCTGACTCTTGAGCACCTCCATCTGCCATTGGTGCTGATACTGCTGCATGCGCTTCTGCTGCTCGGCATTGAGCTGGAGCGTGTTGGCAGCGCCCGGACCGAACGCCCCGCCAGCAGGGAAGCCCATGGCGCCGTTCGGCCCGTTCGGGTGCGGAGAAGGGATGAAAGGGTACGCCGGATGCGGGTACGCGGGCGCGAACGGCGGGAAGGGCTGTCCGGCAAAGGTAGGATGCGCAGCGACTTGGGCCATGTGCAGCTGCTGCGCGTGGTGGTGGTGCTGCTGCTGCTGCGGGAGGTACGACTGGGGCGAAGATGTAAGAGACGGCGAAGAAGCACCGGCGGCGAAGTGTGCGGGCGCGAGACGAGGGACGCCCGGGACGGGCGGGAGGGCGAAAGTCGAAGACGAGGGGGAGTTGGACGACGAGTTGCTTGCCGAGTGCGCATGCGATGCCGAGCGGAGAGAAGAGGAAGACGTGCGTGTGCTCGGGGTGGGAGCAGGTGAAGGACGGGACGACGACCCGCTCGACGGCGGGGTCGACGACGAGCGCGAGGGGACGAGAACCGGCGGGGGCAGATCTGCCGCACCCGTAAATGCAGCGGCCGACGCGTGCTGCTGCTGCTGCTGCAAGTGTGGAGCGGTAGCGGCGTCGGGGAAGGGCGCGCTAGTCGTGCGTGCGCGAGCCGGTTGCGGCGAGGGCAGCGGACGGACGTTCGGGGACCCTGCGGCGAGCTGGCCCCGCGATTGCGAGTGCGCAGGTCCTGCTCCTGCGCTTCCCGCGTGCGTATGTGCGCTCTCGTGCATCGCGCCGGCTGGCCGCGCTACCGTGGGAGGCGGAGACGACGCTGCCGAGAGGGTCGCGGAGCGCAGCGCGGCGACGGGCGGCTCTCCCGAAGCGCGGGCAAAGAGGGGCTGGGCGGGCGGGTACAGCGAGGCGGGTGGCGGGGGCGAGGGCGACACGAGCGCCATGCGCGCAGCGCTGTGCGGCGGAGCAGGCGGCGAGGGAAGGGCTCGAAGGGGGACTGTGCGGAGACGCGGCCGTCAGCTCGTCCTTGCTGCGCGTGACACGGTCGATAGAGCGCGTGCTCGGTGGAGCACTCACGCAGACAGCCCGCGTGTGCTCAGCCCGCGCAGAGAGCGAGGGCGAGGACGGTGAGGCTAGCTGGGGACGAGGTTGACGGAGCGCTCCCAGGCGCCGAGCGCGTCTGTGTGCGGATCGAAGGGTCGGAGTGGCCCCAACAGGCGGTGCAGTGCTCGAGGCACACGCGACTGGCGCAGGTCTGGCGAGCGCGAGGGCGTGGGAGCGCCGTCAGCCCGCGTCGCTGCGAAGGCGCAAAGGCGCGAGGCGAGCGCACCGCGAACTCGCCGAGGGGCTCGATCGCGCGTCTCTTTCCGCTCCTCTGGGCGCACACAGAGACTGCAGGGACGCACTCGAGCCTTGCCAACTCTCACCGGCTCGTGTCCTTGCGCGACAGTCGTCCAAGGCGGTCGAGGGGCCGCGGCCTCTCGAATCCGGGGGCACACACTCTCCCCTAAAACGGTCCCAAACCCTCGGCATTGACGGAATCAGCAGCAAAAACAGCATGCGGCCATCCTCCTTCGCTGCGATGCGAGCGATGCCGACACTTGATGCGAAACACGGGGGAGAAATTGCATGCATGACACTGCGAGGGGCGAAGGATGTGGACAGACAAGAGACGAGACAGGGTGATATCTACCGGTACGAGAAGGAGGGCGTGCAAGGAGAATGCGAGGTTGCGTGCGAGAGAGAGAGAAGATGCAAAGATATACGGCGAAGAGAATGCAAGGGACAGCCGGGGAGGGAGATGGCACGGCACAACGTCGAACACGGTGTATGCGAGAGATGCGAGAGAGAGGGAGAGGAAGGGAGAGGGACGGAAGGCAAAGGGATTGAATGCGAGGGCGGTCTAAGAGAGCGGAGCAACGAGATCGCTCGCAGAGACGAGTTCTGCGTGTTGCTGAAGCCAAGTCGCGTACTGGACGAGGAAGTGAACCTGCTGCGGCGTCTCGATGGCCTTGATGCTGCGGGAAGACGGATCGTGATCAGTCAGAGCCGCCGAGAAAAGAGGCAAAAGGCGAACGCACCTGCGCCTGCGACGGATGAGCTCGATGACGCGCTCGACGATGCGCATCGGCTCCTCGCCCGCCCACACCGCCTCGTCCACCGCGCCGCCCTCCGACTCGGCGACGGCGACCAAGCCCGTCTTGAGCATCCAGCAACTCGCGACGAGACCCGCGCGACCAATCCCACCACGGCAGTGCGCGAGGACCGACTTGCCTCGGAGCGTGTACTCGCACACGATGCGCGCGAGGTGCGCGTCGAGCTGCGCCGCGCCCGCGGGCGCAAAGCCCTCGACCATCGGGAGGCGGACGACCTCGAGGCCGAGCGAGGCGGCGGCGGCGCGGTACTCGGGCCAGGGCACGCCGAGGTACGCGAGCTCCGAGTCGTCGAGGCAGCACACGACGAGGTGCACGTTGTACTCGTCGCGCGCGCGCTGCAGGTCGACGACGACGTCGCGGCAGATGGCGCCGCGGCCGCCCTTGAGCGCCTCGCCGTTCATGCGCACCTTCTTGCCCGGGCAGGACGAGAGAACAAAGTTGCCGAGGACGGGAGGAGCGGGCTCGATGGTATGCGGGAGCGAGTCGGGCGCAACTTCGTAGGCCGCCGTGACGGAGAGAAGGTCGGTTGAGACGGACGAGCGCAGCAAGAAGGGTGCGGGGGTGAGCGAACGGGCCGAGGTCATGGCGATGGGAGCGGTCGTGGCGGGGCTAGGGCGATCGTAAAGATGCGAGGACAAGTACGCGAGTAGCTCGGGTGTGACGAGCGGCGAGATGCTGTGGAAGATTCAGAGTCAGCCATAGACGACAGCGGGCGAGTAAGGTAGGCGGGTCGGGAGAGATGCGAGTACGCGTGAGACGTACTTGATCGGGTGGCTGGCGCTGGTCTTGACTGGCACACCGTTGACGACGATCATCCCTGGCAGCAGGCCCGGGATCGGGTCGGCAGGTGGCGGCGCAGATGGCACGTCGGGCACGGCAGCTGCGTCCAGCGCAGGCACGGTCTCCGTGATAACGAGCGCCGACTGTGTCTGCTGAATCGAGACGGGCTCGCCCTGAATCAGGTCGCAGAGCACGCCTTCCACTTCGGCTTCGGGTGCTGGCGGGCACGGGGGGAGTGACGATGGGGCGAAGTTGAACGTAAAGTTGGCGAGGGAGGGCGTGAGCGCGGTCGCGCCGGCGCCAGAGGTGCTTGAAGGGGGAGTCGGCGGTGCCCACGGGGTTTCCGAGCGCTTGCGAGGCGACGGATCGAGGCAGGCGGAGTCAGGGGCAGTGCGGTAAGCTGGTGTAACCGAGCGGTCATGTAGTGTCGGCGTGGCAGAGCGGTTCGCGGGAGGGGTGAAAGACGTAAGAGGGTAGCAGGGTGGAGCCGGAGGAGGGCACGCGTCGACAGGTCGACCCGCATATGCGGCTGGGTTGGCAGCTGCTGCGAGCGTGCGCTTGAGCATATTGTACTGGCTGGCCCTGCGAATGACATTATGCGCGGTCAGCTTGAGCGCCTCGCACCGCAGGAAAGCGGAAGCAGGAGCACGAGACGCACCAATGTTGACTGCACAGCCGCGCCAGGACCGTCTGCTCGTCGTGCGGCAGAGCCTCGAGCTCTTGATTCTGCCGCTCGGCGGTCGCCGTTTGCGTTGCGCCCTCGTACGCCTCGTCGCCGTCCACCTTCACCGCCTCGTCCGCCACTTCGCCCGCAAGCCCGACACCCAGGCCGACCAGCGGTTCCGGCTCGAACTCTGGCGGTGTACTGGGCGTAGTCACCGTCGTCTCGCCCGCGTCTCCAGGACCATCGCGGCGGAGACGGAAGCGCTCGAGGTCGTTGAACGGCGGCAGTTCGAGACGGAGCTCGTCGGCTCCGTCCGCAAGCTTGGTGCGCAGGACACGCGGGCTCGTCGCCTCAGTGAAACTGCCTGCGCCTGTAATCGGGCTCGAGGTCGGGCTCGAGCGGTGTACGCGCTTCGACGGCGACGACACTAGTGGCGCCTCGGAGGGTGCGCGCGGCGGCATGGCTGCGAGCGCCAGAAGAGAGCCTGGCGAGGAGTGTGGGGAAGCGCAGGGGCTCTGCCTGAGCGGGTCGGACCGTGCACGTCTAGCTGGACGCGGTGTGAGCGGCGCTTCGAGCTGGAGGGGAGCGTTGCGAGGTGCTGGCGGTCGTCGCTGCTTGCTCGCAGGGGGATGCAAACCTGGCGTGGGTAGCAAGACAGACTGAAGAGCTGCGCTGCTGTAGGGCCAGCCTGTCCAGCGCGAGGTTGCTCGAGAGAAGTCTTGTTGAGCCCAGCTTGAGCCGATCAAGGGGTCGAGGCCCCGCAGTCGCGCCCGCAGCTCGCCCTCGACCGTCTCCTGCACGCCTGGACCCGAGCCAGAGTTTGCAACTGCATTGCTCCGCGAGTCAATGATCGTGCAGTGGGTCTCGCACCCCTAAACCGCAGCGGGAAGCAAGGGAGCGTCCGCTACAGGGCGACCTTTGGACAACCTTCGCAAGTTGCAACTTCGCCTTGTTGCTCTTCCGCATCCCGCGAAAGCTATGACAACGCTGTACCCTGGGCATTGTTACTCTCGCAGCTTTGCCCTTGCAGCCTGACTCTCGAGACATAACTCGGAAAGCTCGGCGGAAACGAAGCGAGTGCGTCGAACGTAGAACAGACACGAGCGTTGCAGTCCCGCTCTAACAACAAACAAAACGCATGGACCCGGATCTCTAGAACCTTTTGGTTGCCCCCTCCATCCCGTCGCGAGAGACTGGCGCCTTTAGCGACCAGTGTACTTGCGCTCGAGATAGCGGAGAGGCGGGTAGCCGACGCAAGTGAAGGCGAAGGCGAGCTCGAAGCCGATGTCTGCGCCGAACGGACCACCGAAGGATGCGCCGAGAGGGCCAATGTACCACTGCAGAGAGCAGAGACGAGTCAGCACGGAGGTTCAGCATGGGGAGAGTCGGGGGAGCCGTTCCGCGACGAAGAGAACATGCAGGATGCTGCATGCTCGTGCTCGGGAGGTAGCAGAAAGATGGATGACACACCTTCTGTGCCATGCCGACAACGGCACCGGCGACGCCGCACGCGCAGCCGCCGAACGCAGCCAACCCGACTGGCAGCTTCTTGTACGTGTTGTACGCGTCGAGGTCGTAGTTGCTGAACGAGCCACCACGGAAGACGAAGTGCTCGATAAGCAACACGGCGGAATATATGGCCAGCCAATAGGCGAGGAGAACCAGGAGAAGGTCGAAGGCGTCGTGGAAGGAGTTGTAGCCGGCCTCCGCAAGCGCAATGTCTGCGAATGAAGAGGTCAGCTACGGCACTCAGCGCAGCTGACTGTATACTAGAGACGCACAAATGGCCGTGCAGACAATGCAGAGGAAGAAGCGCGGGATGGCCTGCGCGTAGCGACCGAACGACTGGAAGGTAAGGGCGAAAGAGTAGACGTTCTGCGATGCGACCGATATTGTCAGACTGTTGTCCGCAAGGCACGGGCGTAGAAGAGCGCGCTACGGGCGCAGTGTCGCCGCAGAGAAGGTCGAGGGCTCACGGGAATGTTGTTGGCCACGATCGACAGGGCGAGGATGACAAGAAGGAACCGGCCGAAACCACCCATCCTATTGTCCAGGAGAAAATCCGAGAGATGCGTCAGCGCACGGAATGAGAGACGGGGAAACCCCCAGGAGAGAGACGAGGGAGAGGGCAGTCGTGACTCACGGGCCAACGAGCGGCGCGGCGAGCAAGGCGCCGAGGCTCTCACCCTGCGACTCGTAGCTCTCGCCCCAAGTAGGCTTGTTCTTGAACGTCGACATCATGAGGGCGCCGAGACACTCGATGAGGATCATGGGGAAGTTGAGGCCGAAGTAAGTCGCGAGCCAGACCTTCCAGCTCGGCGTCTCGACGGGGAAGTTGACCGTGTAGTCGGCCGCGAGCGACGTCCAACCGAGCGCAAAGCCGGCAATCGTGCCACCGAACGAGAGGACGGCGGCAGCCTCCGCCTCGCCGGCGCCGGCGAAGCCACCCTCCATGAAGCGGCCGGCCTGGCCGAACATGATGATGAAGATGACGAAGACGGGAATCGAGGCGTAGCGCTCGAGCGCGTGCACCCAGCGGTAACCGAAGAGCGCGACGGCGAGCGTGATGAGCGCGATGATGACGATGCCAGCGGGTTCCGGGAGCTGGTTGTGGGTCGTGACGTTGTGCAATGCGGATGCGCCGACGATGGTGTTGATTGTTGACCAACCGATGCAGGCGAGGCAGTTGAGCAGAATGGGGAAGAGGATGGTCCACGGGCCGAAGCTGCGACAACAGGGAGGGGCAAGATCAGCGACTGTTCAACAAGAGCGTCGACTTCGCACGCCGTTCGAGCGATCCAGCAAGAGCGCTGCACAAGCTCTGCACAAGCTCTGAGTAGCACGAGCGGAGCAGACCAAGTCTCACCTGAAGCGGCCGATGATCATTTGACGAAGACCGGTGCACTTGCCCCACGTGGAGAACGTAGCGACAGGGAGCGTGGTGAGGAGATCTGTTATTGCGCGATTGCAGCATTAGCAGCCGAAGCGGGCTTTTAGCTTGGAGAGGGCCGCAGGCGCACTGAAGAACAGGATGGTCAAGCATGCGTCCGTCGAGTTGAGCCCGTTGAGGGAGATGCCGAGGGTGCCGAGAGAGAACGTCGAGATGGTCATGTTGGCACTCATCCACAGGAAGCCGGCGTCGAAATAAGAGCTGTTGTCGGACAGGTCGGAGCGAGGGCGCAGAGTCAGCATCCAAGGCGTGCCCGGAAGACGCGTCTGTTTGCGACGCGCTCGAGTAAATCACGCAGGTGGACGTACGGATGATTCCGCTCGTGTTCGGGCACGCGCTCGACACCGCGAACCTCGACACCGTACGAGTCGAGCTTCTTCGAGATACGCCAAAGCCAGGCGACGGCACCGGCCTCGCGGTTGACGCCGTCATGAGCGCTGACAACCTCGCCAGACTCGAGCGGCGAAGCGGCGCCCTTCTCTTCCAGGTCGTAGTCCTTGAGCTCAGCGGAGGAGGTCGACATGGTGGCGACCGTGCTCGAGGCAAGGGGGAGGGCGGTCCGAGGAGGGTGGGGAGGGGGCCCTGGCGTGCGGGAAAGCAGGGAGAAGAGAGGAGAGAGCGCAGAAGATAGAGGATAGGAGCACGAGAGAGAGGGAGGAGAGGAGGGAAAGCGAAAAGTTGAGAACTCGGACCCCGTCGGAGAGGTCGCGCCGGCAGAAAAAGGCTCGACGGACGATAAGCCTGTTTAAGATCCAGGCACTGGTGAGTCGTCATGTGGAGATTGGCCACGCGGTCGAGGAAGCGGCTGCGTGGACGAGTCTCTTCCCTGCCGCTCAACCTTCCCAAGTCGACGACTCTGCTTCGTTGTACGGCTAGGACTTCCTGCCAGGCTTGACACTCGTAGCGTAACCACTGTGGACGACCTGCAGCGCGAGTCGGGGAAATCGCCGCTCTCCGCCTTCCCCGCTGCGCCGGAACGGTGCCTTGCCTCCTCACACGAGCTGGCCGAGTGAGCCCGCTTTGGACGTTCCGCGACGCGAGGGCGCGCGCCACGTCATACGGGCTTATCTGGCCTGGTCTAGGCTGTCGCCTCCGCTCAGAACAGGGGGCGCTGCTCAAGAGAAGCGAGCGCTCGGCCGTCCCGCTGCCGCCGCCGCCCGCGGCCAAGGACCGCCCGCATCGCTGTCCCTTGCTCACGTCGCAACCGCACGCTTTGCTCGCTATGCTCGCACCCAAGGAAGTGGTCAAGACGGCGCCTGCGCAGAACCCTACCGAGTTCGACCTCGCCAACATCCGCCATGCCATCTTCCAGGCGGAACAGGGCCTGCGCGAGAAGGGCGTTCCCATCGGCGCAGCGCTTGTGCGCAACGATGGTGTGGTCATTGGAGTCGGACGCAACCGCCGCGTGCAGCTTGGCTCGGCAACACGGCATGGCGAGGTAGGCTAACCTGCTGGTCCGCTTGCCTGCTCTTGCGGCTGGTCCTTACTGCTTCGACACCGGCTTTCCTTCTTCGAGACCTCAGCTGCTGACGGCTCTCGACCGGGAATAGACAGACTGCCTGCACTTGATCGGCCGTCTGCCGGCGTCCGTCTACAAGGACTGCACGTGAGGCTTCCCTATCCTTACCGCTGTCTCCGCCTGCGCTATCGTCAAGCTTACGCTCAATCGCATTCACAGCATGTACACGTGAGTATGGCCCCCGGGAAGCCTTCTTCGAGATTCGCGCCGAGCTGACTTGGCTATTCTCAGCACGCTCTCGCCTTGCACCATGTGCACCGGCGCCATGATCCTGTTCGGCATCAAGCGATGCGTCATGGGCGAGAACGACACCTTCACGGGTGCGTTTCTTGATCCTGTTCGCAAGAAAAGTGGCTGACATTGTGTTGCAGGCGGCGAGGGGATCCTCCAGGACCATGGTGCGCGGCATCGTTCCTCCATGTGATTCCCACAGGTTTGCTGACGCTTCAATCTTGCAGGTGTCGAAGTTGTGAACCTGAACTTGGACTCGTGCAAAAAGCTCATGGCCGAGTTCATCGAGCGATTCCCAGACGTTTGGAACGAGGACATCGGCGAGGAGGACCAGTAATAGCGCAATTACGGCACTTCGTCAGCAATGCAATCTGTGTGCAAAAAAACACATCCCAAGGCGAGCCTGGGAAAGTTGTTCCATCGTCGCCGCTTAAGGGTTAAAGAATGGTGCGCAAAGTCCATCTTCTTCCGCTCGCTGCCACTCTTGCATCCTCTCATTGTCTCGTCTGAGCTGTGCGTTGACTTGCTGGAAGCTTTGCGTGTGGCATGTGCTCGAGGACTGGAATACGACCGGCTCATTGCGAACTACGTTGTCCCCTAGCCCGCCGTTCTTCGCTGCTCCTCGTGCTCGGCGCACCTCTTACCTGGCACTTCGACATTTACATACAGACTCCTGCGCTGCGCCTCATCGTGTCCACGGGCGGGCGGTGCAGACCCACTCGAGACTCCAGACCCGCCATCTCGGCAATGACACCTTCCCGGACGGGAGCGAACCACAGCTCAAAGCCTCTGCCTGCCCGTGCTTGCCGCTAATCAGGCAGTGATCGAACCGGACCTGCCCGCAACGGGATCAGCAGGGCGACTCTAGCCCTGACCACCAGCGACTGCCGGTCAGCCAGCCTTCGCGCCGACGCACACAGTCTTACGCTCCTGCTTGGTCGCTGCCCTCACCCTGCTATCCCAGCGAGCTCGACACGTCGTGCAGGCGCTGCTTTCTCTGCTTCACTGTAAGAGACAGAGCTCGACGCCGCCATGCCCGGGTTGCTCGCTGCCGAGCGTCAGACCGTACCGCCTCAGAACCGCAAACGCCGACTTTCGTTCAAGTCGCTCACCCGGTCTTTTCGTCGGGCGCCAGTGACGCCGGAGTTCGAGCTCTCGCCGTTCCCGCCTCCCCTGCCCGGGCCTTCCGACGATGAGCCGCCGCCGCCGCCGGTCGTCGTTGCTCCCGTCATGGAGCGCAACGCCTCAAAGGCGTCTTCGGTGCTCTCGAAGAAGCTGCGGCGACGGAGTCTGGTGAACCCGATGCGGTCGGACAAGGGGCAGGAGGCTAAAGATGGCGGACTTGAGGCGAGCGGAAAGGGAGGGGTCAACTGGGAGAAGCGTATGGCGGGTCATGCGCTGCCGTCCGAGGCCGCAACGATCAAGGCCGACTGGATGAGCCAGCAGCAGACGCACGAGGTCCCGGCCGTGACACTGGCGGGTCGCGGGTCCGTCAGCTCAGTGCGCGGCTTCCTCTTCCCCGGCACGGCTACCACACCCGCATCTTCGACCTTTCGCCCTTCCCCCGCACACTCTGCCTCGTCTTCCATCCACTCGCCGAAAGACGGCTTGCCCAGTCTCGGCTTTTCAACGTATCAGCCTCCGCAGAACCCGCCCGGCTCGCCGACGCACCGCGACCTGATGCGCATGATGGCCAAGCCGTTCCCGAATCGCGCTGTGGCCTCGTCCATCGACGATCGGCGGCGTTCGCAGAGCCTCACGGGCTCGCTCAATGTCGGAAGCCCGCTCCCGTCGTCCGAACTGGACGACGACCGCCAGCTTGCCTTCATGTTCCCGAGCCCTCCACCGCGCGACTCGAGCACTTCGTCCATCTCGACCTCACCCAAGTCGCCGAGCAAACCGCTCGAGGCAGAGCTGCCGCCTCCCATCTTGACCGACCCGACGTCCCCGTTCCACCGCCCGTCCGCCTCGTCGCCCTACTCGCCTGAGAATCCGCCTCCGCGTCCTCCTCGTCCCGGCTCTGCGCTCGAAGCGTCGACCAAGCCGCGATCGCTCAGCCCCGTCCTCGAGCAACGCCGCCCGCTCTCTGTCGGCGTTGCGCCCATCGGCACCACCCCTCCGGTCGTCTCGCCGACCGCCGGACCCCTGCGTCGCGGCTCACTGCCCGCAACAGTGGAAAGACCCACCAGCGGCACCGAGGTGGCCACGAGCCCGTCCGGCACGCCCGGCTCGACGACGCCGACGCAGCGGCGCCCGATCTCGATCCCGCCGCAGCTCGGCGGGCGGCGCGTCAGCGCCGGCCTCCTCTCGTCCGGCATGCTGCCCGCTCCGGCGCACAACGGCGCGGGCGCGGGCGGCGCGTCGAATCGCGCGAGCTGGGCGTCGATGCAGTCGCAGGCTTCGTCTGTCGGGAGCTCGGCGAGCACGAGCAGCGCCGGGCGCAGGAGGCGCTTCTTGCTCGTTGGCGGCGGGAGCGATAAGAGTCATCGGAGGAGCGACTCGAGCGCGACGGCGACGCAGCAGGACTCGGGCGCGCGCTGGCAGCCGGCCGAGCGCGACATCCTCGAGCGCGAGAAGGAGAACTACGCCGTCGCGCCGCTCATCAGCAAGAGCAAGAGCATGGGTGCCGTACCGAGTCGTGCGGCGGCGACCGACTCGGAGATGCACAGCTTTGCGGCAGAGGCCGATAGTATGTTTTCCGATGCGCGGATGCGCGCGCTCGTCCTGGAATTGGGAATCTGAATAGCCCGCCTAATTACCCTGTAGCCCCCCTTTGTAGCATACCCTGACTATTTATCGCGGTTCGTGGCTTTGCCAACCCAACGGCGAGGCAGTCGAAAGGCGAGAAGCGAGACTCGTGTAAAGAAAGCGAGAAGCAAACCTCGACCAGGGCGAATTGTGAGACCCGGCCGCAGCAGACGGACACAAAAGCTGCTGCGCATTGTTTAGACGAGAGTGGAGCTACAGTCGAAACGTGCCGGACAGAAATGCGGGCGATCAGGCGATGGAAGGCGAATGCTGTACTCAAGGTCTGCAACCACGAGAGTCAGTACCGGCAACAGCGGGCTTCCCGAGCGCAGCACGTACTCGACAATGACCCATCCCACGGCAGATTGATCGCTTTTCCGCAGCTCGGCGTGCTTGGTGAACCACATGCCCGGGAGACCCACCAGCTCGGCGAGGACGACCTTGACGGTCGCCTGCGCAGGACTATTCACTGACGGCTGAAGGTCGGCGAGAGAAGCGACTGGAATGTCGCTGGGCGGGAAGGCAACAGAGTACACGGCGGCATGGCGGACCCTCGAGGGGAGAGAATGCAGAAAGGCCGCGAGTGGCAGATCGGCAAGCTGATAGTAGAGCGGCTGCGAGGAGATGAGCAGCGTCTGGAGCGAGTAGAGCTTGGGAAGGAGCTGAGTGATTGGTTGGAGGAGGTGGCACAGGTCGAAGGGGCTGGCACACCACAGCGTGAGGTCGACGAGATTGCCGCAGGTCGGCAACCAATTGGGCAGTGCGCTGTCGCCGGCGTAGTTCTGCAGCATGAGCGAGCGGAAAGACGAGCGCGCAATGAGCGCGACAATCATGCGACTGAAGGCGCCGACATAGACATCCTGATGCTGCGACGTGAGCGTAACGACAAGCGTCGCAACGGCGAGTTGTGGCATGCAGCCCTGCGGGTCGTACGACCACAGACTGTTCTCGAACTTGATCGGGCGGAGCTGAAGGTAGTCGAGCCCAATGAATCGGGCGAGCACGATGTGCAGGTTGACCAGGTCGAAATGACCCTCAGGGTTGAGGGTGATGTCGAGGGCATGAAGCTTCGCAGCTACATGCGATTTTGAGAGCTCGCGGATCAAGTCGAGGTTGGGGAAAGAAACGGGCAGCTCCAAGCTCAGGAGGTTAGGGCACGAGAGGATGAGGTCGCGAAAGGGCTGCGCCTCCTCCGGGCTGAGCAGGAAGTAATGCGTTAGCTCGAGGGGATGGCGCTGCTCGCAGAGATTGATTCCAGTCGGGCAGGGCCCTTGTACGCTCGGGATCTCGATCTTGCGGACGTAGCCGAGGAGGTTGCGATGCGCAAGGAGGTGGTCGAGCAGTCCCTTGTCCCTGACGTTGGCGACCGTGACCTCTCGCCAGGCGAGCTCGTACGCAGGCTCCTGCCACGCTCTCTGGATTAGGGCGAGGCGTGCGCCTTCTGCGCGGCGGGAAGCCTCGTCGAGACTGTCGGCGAGGAAATCGAAGACGAGACGAACAACGTCGAGCGGAAGAGCGGGGATCATGGCGGGCTTGAGAGCATCGTTCGTGAGCGGCTGAGCCTAGTAGACGAGTCTCCCGAGCCCTGCTCACCTCGCTGGAGGGACGAGTCGAGCAGAAGGAAGAGGCCGCCTCAGCGCGTCGAATCAGCGTGGAGAAGGGTCGCGCAAGTTGGATCTGGGCTGATGAGATCTAACAAGCAGATTCAGGCAGTCTCGGCAGTCCCAGCGCGGGTGCAGCGAGCGGTGAGAGCAAGAGTTCCGTCCGGACTTGTTCGCTCGGTCGTTGCGCTCCTTCTCCCCGCTCACTTCGTCTGTCCGAGCTAGCGAGAGCGCCAGAGCTGCGAGCTAGCACCTGCACATGCTCCTGAGCCGTGTTGCGCCCTTGCCCCGCTCTTCCCGCCCCTCTCGCCCTCCGTCTCCTCCCCACCTCGTCTCTCGCACCATGTCAGGCGCGAAACCCTTCCCTGCGTACCTCCTGCACGCGCCTTTCCTCTCGCTGCAACACCCTGCGCCCGCAGCGGGCCTCACGCCGCCGCCGCAGCTCTTGCAGCGCACTCTCCCGCCCGCTCCGCTCTACTACATCCACCCGCCGCAGCCTGTGCCGCCCGGCTCGGCCCCGCCCGTCCTCTCGCTCCTCCCCACCGAACCTCTCAAGGGCCGGATATCGACCGTCTACCGCGCAACGTCGCCGAGCGGCGTCAAGCTCGTCCTCAAGTATGGGCACGACCTCCTGGCGCTCCTCCGCGAGGCAGAAGAGGTCTTTGTCAACCTCCCCGGCGGCGGAGGGCTGCCCATCCCGACGTATTATGGACTGTTTGAGGGCAAGGTGACCGAGGAGCAGAACAAGGGGCTCATCATGGTCCTCGAGGACTGCGGCGAGCCTTTGCAGGGTGGCTTCGAATCGCTGTCCCAGCCTGAACGGTGCGTCGCGCTTAATCTGCCTGCAAGCTCGAACAGCACTCACGGAACTCCTGCAGTCAAAAGCTCTACGACGCCCTGGACGCCTTCCACTCGATCCACTTCCAGCACGGCTCCTTCTCCCCCTCGTCCATCGTGTCCTCCCCCTCTCCCTCGACCGCCACCGCCAACTCGACCGACGCTCCGGATCGCAAGCTCACCATCGTCGGCTACTCGCAGGCAGAGTGGCACCTCTGCCCCGGGCCGAACGCGTGCCGCGAACTCGTCGAGGCGCGAAAGGCGCTGGGATTGCCAGAGAGGGTCGACGAGCCGCAGGCGGCCGAGGGCGCATAGAACAAGACGCAATGCATCGCTAGAGAAATTGTCGATGTGTTGGCCTCATGGACTGACAGAGCGGGTGCACTGCCTTGAGATGCTGGATAGGGAGGTCTACTATACTCGTTTTCGACACGGCCGCGAGAGCTCCTCAGAAGGGATAGATTGCCGTACGATAGCTCTGACAAGCCGTCTGTACTCCCGGGGAGCTCCTCAAGGCAGCTTCGGCGCGCGCTTCTTCGCTTTCGCGACTTCATCGCTTCGTCGCCAACTTCGCACTGCTCGACAGCATGGCGACCGTGACGCTGTGCGGCTACCCGTGCGCAGGCAAGACCGAGCGTGCCAAGCAGCTCGCTACCTTCCTCGAGGCCAAGCTCGCGGATCCTGCGACTCCTCCTCAGCACCGCGGCAAGAAGGTCGTCGTCGTCAACGACGAGTCGCTGAGCTTGCCAAAACGCGCCTACGACGGTCAGTAGCCGTCTCTCTCGACACGCTCCACCGACTACGGCTGACCTAGCCCGCGTGCAGAGTAGATGCTCGCGCCGAGAAACCCGCCCGCGCCGCCCTCTTCAGCGCCGTGCAGCGTAATCTGGCACGAGACGCGATCGTCCTCGTCGACGCGATGAACTACATCAAGGGGAGCCGGTATCAGATGTACTGCGAGGCGAGGGAGGTCGGCGTGCGGACATGCACAGTGCGTTCGGGCCTGGCTCTTCTCACCTACTTGTCTTGCTGATCGTGCTATTCGCGTGCAGCTCTTTGTCGCAACGCCTCCAGAACAGTGTCGGGAGCGGAATGCCGCACGAGACGAGACGAGCGCGTATTTGCCAGCAACGTGCGTTTGCTCCTTCCTTTCCTTCTTCTCGGTCACACGCACGGCATGCACCTCTTCTTTGATGTGCTCACCTGTCGTGCATACAGCCTAGACAACCTCATCTCGCGCTTCGAAGAACCGAACTCGGCGGCTCGATGGGACGCACCGCTCGTCACCGTCGCAGCCGACGATCCCCCGCTAGACCAACGGAGCGCGGGCGCAGAAGCAGGCGTACACGGAAGCGAGGCGGCCGAGCAGATCTGGCGGGCTATCACAGAGGGAGAGCTAAAGCCGCCGAATCTGGCGACTCAGACGGTGCGTTGCCCAGTGCTGGTCTTCGCGTTTGATCACGCCGTGCGGTTTCTACGGGCTTGTCCTGACGGAATCTCCACTCATACAGATCCAGACCTCCTCGACCTCCTACCTCAGCCTCCTCGACTCGACGTCGACTCTCATCATTACCACCCTCCTCTCCCGCCAATCTCTCTCACCCCTCTCCGGCCCAACCCCGCTCACCCTCCCAACCTCTCCCGCTCCGACGCGCATCACGCTCGAGCTGAACAAGCCTGTGACGATGCCGCAGCTGCAGCGGCTCAAGCGGCAGTTCACGCAGCTCAATGCGCGGACGGCGTCTGGGCGCGAGTTCCGCGAGAAGGAGATCGCCGAGCTGTTTGCACAGTACCTGCAGGAGCAGTTGCGGTAGCCGGCGCTGCAACGTTGTGAGACTTGCAAGACGCTTTCTTCGCGAGGCGGACCATTCACGAGTCTCACGACCTCACCGCGAGTTGCTCAGAGTCCGTTACATTCGGCAGAAGTTGCGTGAAAGGGCATGAAACATGATAAGATAGCGAGCGAACCAGCGCTCTAGAACCCGAGATAATATACGATCTGGACGCCTCACGCCTACGCCTTGTGCCAGTACGTGACGTCGCGGATCCTGCCCGCGAATCCGAGGTGGCGGCCGACCGCGCGGCGCACCATGCGCTTGGCGTCGGCCTTGGTCTTGAGGTCGCAGTTGCCGACCGGGCCGGGGCAGACGGCGTCGATCGTGCCCGTCTTCTCGACGGCGTTGAGGACGCACTCCTGCACCTGGCTGATGCACGTCACGTACGCCGCGCCGTACGTCGTCGCGTTGTTGAAGAACGACTCGAGCTCCGAGTTGAGCTGCGCCTGCGTCAGGTTGTGCGCGTTGGCCGTCGTGTTGAGCAGAGGCGCCGAGTAGTCGACGAGGTCGGTGAAGAAGGACGACGGGATGTATCCGGCAAACTGCTGCGCAATGCTGAGGATAGTCGTGGTCGAGACGGCGGGAGCGGCAGAAGAAGTGATGCACTCCTGCGCGGCAGTCGCGTTGCCAGCTGTGGAAATGTCGGAAAGTCAGCTTGGCTCGGGCAGTGAACGCCTGCTGGCGCCACGCACTCTTGATGAGCTCCGCCGAGCACTCCTGCAGCGTCTGAGCCAGCGTGACGGTGTTGCCCGAAAGCGACGAAGCGACCGAGTTGATCGCGTTCGAGATCTGTGCAGAAACGGACGCGGCGAGCTGCTCGCTGCCCGTCGTCGCGTTCTGCAGGTTGTAGGCAAAGATGTCTGCGAAGTCAAGAGCGTGAGTTCGTCTACACTGAACAGGCAGGGATCGAAATGCTCGACGCACTCTCGACGGCCGTGGTGAGCGAGGCAGGGAGGACACCGATGAACTGCTCCATGACAGAGTTTGTCGCCGTCTGAAGCGTGTCGTACGCGCCGCCCTTCTTGGTGAAGCACGCAAGCGACGAGGCGTTGCCGGCAAGCTGGACCGCGTCCGAGTAGCACGCGCTGACCTGCTCCAGCGCCGTGACCGAGTTGCCGCTGAGCGACGCGATGACCGACTGAATCGACGACTGGATCTGGGCGACGAGGGCCGACTGCGAGGCCGGGAGGAGGCTCGAGAGGAGCGGCGTGACCGAGTCGAAGACCGACTCGAGAATCTTGTTCGGCAGGATGCCGACAAACTGCTCGAGGACGTTGTTGAGCGTCTCCTGCAGACCGGCGCTGTCGGCGCCGCCCGACGTGAGGCACGAGTAGCCTTCGGGCATGCCGCCTGCAGCGAGAACGGTCGCGAGGCACGCCTCGAGCGCGGCCGTCGTCTCGTCGTTGAGGTCGCTGCGGCTCAAGTTGGCCGCTGCGAAGGCATCGTTGAGCGCCTGCTGGATGTCGAGCGAGGCCTCGACTGAGTTCGACGTCGTAATGAGGGTGGAGGTCGCGACCTCGGTCACGTTCTGCGTGACGGTGCGCACGAGCGTGGTAGGCTGAGCAACGAAGATGGTCGAGTTGGCGACCACCGATGTGCGGGTGACATCGGCCGTCTCGGTCGAGAGTACGGTCGCAGTCGCAGTGTGGGTCACAGTCGTGACCGAGCCGAGCTGCTTGTTGATCGCGCTCGAGAGCGCTGAAGGAGATGTTGACCCAGTCAGCTCGCCTCTAGGGAAGCCTTACTCGTGCAAAGATATTCACTCACCCTCCTTGAGCTTGTCAGCCTGGTCCGCGGGGATGTACGACGAGTTGGTGAAGGACGAGACTGCGTCGTCGGCACCCTTGGCAACGGTCTCCTTGTTCGCGGCCTTGACCTTGGGCGTAGGCTGCTTCTTGACAGCCTTGCCCGGCTTATTCCACGACTGCGCCGACTTGCTCGACTTGGACGGCTTGCTCGCAGCCTTGTTCGACGAAGAGGCAGACTTGTTCGACGACGACGACGACGACGAGGACTTCGAGGAGGAAGAGGCAGCCTTCGACTGGTGACTCGACTTGACGCCCTTCTTCTCCGTGTCGGGCTGGGTGAGCTTGAGGACCTCAGGCACAGTGTACTCGCCAGGAGCGTGGATGACGCCGGGATGGTCGGAGCAAGGCTCGGGTGACGCCTGAGCGAAGAGCGCGAGCGTCGAGACCGCCAACGAGTAGAAGACGGCAGAGCGCATGGTGTGTGGCGGTGTCGAGAGCGAAAGTTACAGGTGAATGCGGTGCCGGAGAGGGACGGTGAAAGAGGCGAACGAGGTGCGCTTGACCGGGAGAAGGAGGTGATGCAGTAGAACGAGAGACACGGGAGCCGCCGGGGCTGAGAGAGCGAGACCAGGAGAGCACAGTGAGGAAGAGGGAAGAGCAGCAGAGGGCGTAGCGGAACCTTTCTCGGCGAGCGGAAGCGAGACGCGACGCGACCGCGTCGCCATTTGAGTCGCGTGCGGAATGTGACTGCTCGACGGCACCGAGCCGATGCATCAGGGCGCACGGCCGCCGATCACAAAGGCCAAAAGCAGATCTGCAGGACCTCTGGGGGGAACAGGCAGCGACCAGAAACAGCTTGTCGTCCGGCTAGACGGTCTCAACTGGGATGAGCCCGGTTGACATGCCGTCGACATGGCTGTAGGGCGACATTATGCGGGTGAGATGCTCGAGCAACTACTGTCGATGCGCCAAAAGGCACGTCTCAGCCTCGAGATGTCCTGTCACCCCGTCGTGCCGTCAAACTGATGACGCGCGGAGGACGAGGCAGAGAGTGCTGTGCAGGGTCGGACCGGGCACGTCTGGCTCATAGCAGGCAGCATCCGTATCTCTACAGCTCTTGCACGCATACCGATCACCGTCGAGCAGAGCCAGCGAGAAGAGCGGAGCAGAGAGAGCGTGGTGAAGGTTGGACGAAGACCACCCCGTCGCTCGCAAGGGGACAGCCTGAGACCAAGCCCAGAGCATGGCAAACGCTTTCGTCGGGCTCCCTGTCCTGGTCAAGCTGCGCTCGGGTCCGCACGATGCCGTCAAGGGCGTCCTCTCGTCGCTCGACCCTGCTGCCGGCACTCTCACCCTCACCGAGGCTCGAACGACCGTGGGCGGTGTCGAGCGGCTCGAGGGTATCCGCGTGCTCAGCCGAAGCGAGGTGGCGGGGCTCGAGCTGCTTAGCGTGAGCCGATCAGCCCAGCCTGCACCGGTGCGAATCTTCCCATAGCCCTTCGACGTCAAGAAGACCTCTTCCTGACTGTCATGCACGCAGACCCAGCCACCTGTACCGCGACCGACTCTGCACCACGCGCAGCAAGGCGCACTCGCACCCTCGCCGATCCCCTCTCCGTCTCCCCTCTCTGCCTCTCCGAAGCCGGATAAGCCCAAGCGCACCCGCGGAGCCCGCAGTCACAAGCACAACCAGGTGCAGAGTAACTCGCTCGAGACGGAGGAAGGGAACGAGGCGGACCTCTCGTCGGCTTACCACGATGTGCGCATCCTTCCGTTACACCATTCACGTCCTCTCTCACCTTCCGACTTGCCCCAGCGTCAACCCAAGCATCCGCACCATCACTCACCCGGGCTGGCGAACGCGCAACCCCTAGCGGAAGACTTTGACTTCAGCGCCGGGCTTGCTTCCTTCGACAAGCGCAAAGTGTTCGAGCAGATCAAGGTCCGTCGCCTCGTTGTAAAGACTTCGCGGCTCTCGAAGGTCAACACTCGTTCACCTGCAGAGCAACGACGCGACGGACCCCTCTCTTCGTCTGCATGCGCACAACCGCAATCCGGACCGCGTGCGCACCCCGCAATCCAAGCTCCTCCCGACCGAGTCGGTCCTCTCGCCCAACGAGCTCTACGAGCAGCAACAGGAGCGGCTCGCTGCGCGACACCAGCTCGCATCCGCTGCTGTCGGGGCGAGCGAGAGCGCGCGGGCGACGCCGACCGACATGGGTCGCGCGACGCAAGACGACGCAGAGGACGAGCAGCGCGCAGAGGAGAGGTGGGAGAAGGTACAGAAGCAGTTGACGGCACTCGAGGTGGATGAGCGGGAAGGAGAGAAGGAGCTCCGGACTGCGAAGACAGGACTCGCTGTGCCCGTCATCAAGGCGAGACAGTGGCGCGAGGCTCTTTCCATTGCTGAGGTGCGTAACTGCTCTCTGCGCAGCATTGCCGCAAGTCGTATTGACCACCATGGCGCACGCAGATCGAGTCTTTCCCGACACCCGCACAGCGCCTCGAAGCCTCCGCTCACGGCCTGACGACCTACGTCCTCTCGACCCTCGCGCGCACGCACAAGCTCTTCCCCGTCCCCGCCCCGCCGCACAGCCGCCCGTCGATCTGCCTCCTCTGCACCGACTCGGAGAAGGGCTACATCGGCCTCCGCGCTGGCGTCACGCTCGCCAACCGCGGCTGTCGCGTCGTCGTGCTCGCAGAGGACGGGACCGAGGGGAGGAGCGAGCGGTGGAGGACGGGACTGCGCGTGCTGAGCTCTGCGGGCGGGCGAATCGTGCGGGACCCGCAAGGTGCGCTCCTTTCGTCGCTTCCTCGGGTCTCGAAGCAGCCCTGACTCGCAGCGTTCGCGACAGACCTGCCGCCCGCGTTCAACCTCGTCATCGACGCCCTCGGGCTCGACTCGGACCCGCTCAGCTCGAGCGTGGCCAGCCCGCGGCTCGACGCCGCCCCGTCCTTCGCGTCGTCGCACGGCGCGCAGCAGGGCGCCTCTGCCTCGAGCGCGGCGAGCTGGGCTAGCGCGCTCGACGCGCCGCTGCTGAGCCTCGACGTCCCCTTTGGCATCGACGGCGACGCGGGTGCGCTCTCCTCTCGATCCTTCCCGCCTTTGCAAGGTGCTGATCACGTACCTTCCCAGGCGCACCCACCGCCGAGCCTTCGCTCCGCCCGACGCACCTCCTCGCGTTTGGACTCCCGCGCCCGTCCGCGCTCGCGCTCGTACAGGCAGGTGAGAAGGCGGCACCTGCGCTCGCGCTCGCAGACGTGGGCTTCTCTCCGAGCGTGTGGGAGCGGGTTGGGGTCGAGGGGTTCGACCGCGCGACGTTTGGCGCGGATGCGGTCGTAGAGCTAGAGAGGGCGTAGAATGGAATCGCGAACAGCAGACTATGCTGGATGTCATGACCGTGCACGTTTGCGAGAGACGGACGAGCAGGGTAGCTCGGCACAACAAGTGCATTCACTTTGACTGCAAGATCCTCGGGTACACCCCTTCTCGCTCAGCGCCCGCCACTGCCCTGCAGCTTCGAGTCGACCATCTCGCGGAACGAGGCGACAATCTCGTTTTCGCGCTTGGCCTTTTCGGCGGCGGCGAGGGCGAGGATGCCGCGTTTCTCCTCGGCCGTGATGACCTGCAGCGAGAGGTTGCGTCAACTTGCAGGTCCAGGGACAGAGAGAGTGGAAGCTCGGGCGCACCTGGTTCTCCTTGCGCATGCGCACGGCGTTCATGCGCTTGTGCCTGCTGCCGCTCATGACGAACCCTGCGCTCTCGTACTTTTCAATCTGGTCGGCGTCCATCCCGATCTCGCCTCGGCGCGGGATGCGCTGCCCCTCTGCCGCATACGCCGCCATGGCCGCGCCCTCGCCCGGCCGGAGCGCGCCGCCGTACGCGTTGCGGTTCTTGGCCGCGCCCGGGCCCGACAGCGGCATCGGCCCGACCTCGTGCTCGTCCTCGCCGTCCGACCCGCCGCCGCCAAACGCCGCCTGCGACGGCGCCTCGACCCACTCGTCCTCGTCGTGCCCGGCCGCGTCGGCCGGCGCCGTCGCGGCCACGGCGGCCGAAGTCGACGCGGCGATGGGCGCGTCGGCGTCGGCGGTCGCGTGGCGTCGCTTGGACGCGTGCGCCGCCTCGTCCGCCGAAGACGAGACGGACGGCGAGCGCTTGCGCCGCGAGCTGCTGCCGTGACGCCGGTCGTCGCGGCGGCGGTCGTCGTCGCGGTCACGGTCGCGGTCGCGGCGGGACGAGCGCCGCTTGCGCCGGTGGTCGTCGTCCGAGTCCGAGTCGGAGGACGAGATCGAGCGCGAGCGGCGGCGCGAGGAGCGGTGGTGGCGCGACGAGGACGACTTGTGGTGCCGGGATGACTTGGACCGCGACTTGGACTTGCTGCCTGACCCGTCCTCCCTGTGGAGCGTGCCTTGGGTCAATCACCAGCTTCTCAGAGCACTAGAGTGGAAGGGAACGCACGGCTCGGGCGTGCGCGGCGAGGGAGGCCAGATGGTGATGTTGGAGTTCTCGCGCTCCTTGCGGCGGCTGTCGGGAGCGGGGTCAGCGCCGCTCCAGCTGTCTCGAGGAGCAGACGACGCACCTCTCGAAGAAGTCGTCGCGCCCGCCTGGCCTCGATGCGCCTCCCGGTGGTCCCCTCTGCCCGCCGTACCCTCCGCCGTATCCGCCGCCGTACCCACCGTCTGCGCCTCCCCTGGGCCCGTATCCGCCATAGCCCCCTGCGCCGTTCCTCCCGCCGTACCCGCTGTCGTGGCCCAGCTCGCGCTCAGGAGTGAGGCGGCGTCCCTGGCCGTGGCGGTGCTCGCGGTCGTCGTGGTCGCGGCGGCCGTGGTCGTGCGGCGGGCGGTCTGCGTGAGTGCGGTGTGCGTCGTGGTCGTAGTCTCGGTACGAGGGCGAGGGGCGGCGCTCTGCCCTGTGCGAGGACGAGTCGGCGTTGTCCCAGTCGGAGGCCCTGGGGCGGTCGCTGGGCGGGACGTGCTGCATGCGCGAGGGATGGACCTGCATCGCTGTGGGAGTGCAATGACCCTGGTCCCAGGTAGTCTCGCTACAGAGAGTGGAGAGTAGAGTGGAAGAGAGTAACAAGGGGAATACAAGTGCGCGCATAGCCACAGTTGTAGTCACGGCTCAGCGTCGTCCTCCTCGCCGCCACCCGCGCAGACCGACAGAGTGAGCCGCAGAGTGCACCTGCGAGCACCTGAACGGCTGTCCCAGTACTCACCGGCCTCTCCCCCTGCGCGCAGTGGCTGCCATCAACGCCCTCTCCCGGCTCGCCGTCCCCGCCTTCATCGGCGTCTCCCTCGCCCAGGCTTCCCTCTACGATGGTGAGCACCCGACGCTGCTCTTTGCCCCCGTCAGCTCGACTCCGGCGGTCCTGCGAGCTGTGGCCGATGCCGTGTCCTCGTTGCCGAACGAGCATGCGTACTCGCCGCCATCGCTCCCGCTCACGCCCCACGAACGAGCTGCTCAAGCTGCTGCAGCCCCGATACGAGCAAGGACGAACCCGCTGACCCGGTCTTGCGCACCTCGCAGTCCCCGGTGGTCACCGCGCCATCCTCTTCGACCGCTTCTCCGGTGTGAAGGAGGACGTGCGTGCTTGCCCCTATCCTGTGCAGCCTGCGCACGAGCTGACTCACTGCTTGAATGCGCGTCGCAACAGCCGATCAAGGAGGGCACCCACTTCCTCATCCCCTGGCTGCAGCGTCCGATTCTCATGGAGACTCGCATCAAGCCCCGAGTGCGTCTCACCCCGCACACCGAATGCTCTCACAAATACTCACCACGTTATTTCGCAGAACATCTCGACGACGACGGGCTCCAAGGACCTGCAGACCGTCTCGCTCACGCTCC
This sequence comes from Rhodotorula paludigena, assembly GCA_036244875.1. Classification (NCBI taxonomy): domain Eukaryota; kingdom Fungi; phylum Basidiomycota; class Microbotryomycetes; order Sporidiobolales; family Sporidiobolaceae; genus Rhodotorula; species Rhodotorula paludigena. The sequence continues at coordinate 381,006 of BQKY01000011.1, forward strand.
GTGTCATGTTCCGCCCCGACACGCGCCACCTCGCCACCATCTACCGCTCGCTCGGCACGACGTACGACGAGCGCGTCCTCCCCTCGATCGGCAACGAAGTCCTCAAGGCCACCGTCGCCCAGTTTGACGCCGCAGAACTCATCACCCAGCGCGAGGTCGTCTCGGCGCGCATCCGCGAAGACCTCCTCAAGCGCGCCGGCGAGTTCAACATCATCCTCGAGGACGTGTCGCTTGTGCGTGTATTTGGCAGCTCGACTCCATGCTACGAGACTGACGTGTTGCGCTCCCGCAGACCCACATGACGTTCGGCAAGGACTTCACGCAGGCCGTCGAGCAGAAGCAGATTGCGCAGCAGGGTGTGTACCTTTCGCAATGCTCCTTCCGCGACCCTTTCTGACGCACGTGTTGTTCTGCAGAGGCCGAGCGTGCCAAGTTCATCGTCGAACGGGTCCGTCCTCCTCCTCACCCGCACACCTTTTGCACGCCGCTGACCCTGACCCCCACCCGTGCCCGCAGTCCGAGCAAGAGCGTCAAGCCGCCGTCGTGCGCGCCGAGGGCGAGGCCGAAGCCGCGACCATCATCTCGCGCGCGCTGTCCAAGGCCGGCGACGGCCTCGTCCAGTTCCGGCGGATCGAGGCGAGCAAGGAGATTGCCGGCACGCTGTCGCAGGTGCGCTCTCTCCCCCCTCTCTGCTCTCTGCTCTCTCCGGTGCGTCAACGCGGTGCTGACGAGCTCCCGTCCTGCAGGGTCGCAACGTCACGTATTTGCCCGGAGGCGGCAACGTCCTCCTGCAGGTCCCGTCGCAGCCGTAGACTCGTCCCGCCATTCCCCCCGGCCCCTCCTCGTTGTGCCAACAGCCCCTTGTATAACCAGTCCGTTCCCACTCCCCATTTACCGACCAGTCCCTGCGCGCGGGGCCGGACAGAAGAAAATACCGACAGCTTTCGGCTCTGTCTCTACCAGCTGGCCCAGCGAGTGGAAGGGAAGCGAGTGTCTGTTTCACGAGTTCAAGCAGCAAGCAGAGCAGGGTCTGCGGTAACGTCTACTACACGTCGAGGTAGCGGTCGAGGTAGTTGAAGGCGAGGTACGGCGTGCCCCCAACGCGAGAGTCGTACTCGCGGTTGACGATCCGCATCCGCGTGTTCTCGTCCTGCGGCTTAAGGCTGTGCGACCGTCGCGCTCTCTCGGGTCAGTGCTGCGCGATAGAGTGAAGAGGGAGGGCGAGGTAGCGCTCACCTCCCCTCGGCAAAGATGATCTCGTAGTCGGCCTCGGAGCAGTCGCTCGTGCACTCGCCGTGCGCGTCGCCGACGTAGATGAGCTCGTCGCCGAGGTAGATGTCAAAGAAGCCGCTGTTGAAACACCCGCCGAGTGTAAGGGGCCGGACCTCGTATCGAGGAGGGACAGGAACAGAAGACGCACCGGTCGGCCTTCTTTCCCGTGCGGAGCAAGAACCCGCTCGAGCCCGTGCCGAACAGGAAGCTCACTTCGCCGTTCCCGTCGTGCGTGTACGCGAGCGTGCCGCCCACTGTGCGTCGCTCGACGAGTCAGCGCCTCACGGCGACACGGCGAGCGGGAGCATGTTGGAGTCAAGACGTACCGGGGTCGATCCCGTTAGCAGGACCTTGGTTCGCGAGGCGGGTCCAGTCGCCCGTGTAGGTCACGGCGGGGTCGCTGTTCGCGACGCGGCTCGTCGTGACCGTGTTGGCGCGAGACGCCTGCCAGCAGGATTCGTCAGTCGTCGTCTCACTTTGGCTGTGGCCGGAGGTTCAGCTCACGAGTTGCGTCGGCACGGCCGCGGCAAACGAGGCGGTGGCAGCAAGGGCGGTGAAGCAGGTGGCGAGGGAGAACTTCATGGTGATGGTTGTGCAATGTCAAGCGGAAGAGGGCGAGTGGAGAGAAGAGAAAGGAGAGGAGAGCAGCGAGCAGCACAAGTTGTCGTTCCGCTGACGAAGAGCAGCGTCGGGAATTCCGTCTCGGCAGCCTGGTCAGAGTGGGACCCGCTTGCGCTAGGGAAAGGCGAGCGATGACGAGGATGAGGACCGAAGCTTCGCCGAAGCGCGCCAAAACAAGACCCGGAGCGGAGCAGGCGGAGCTCGAGAAAGCTTGGCTAGCCAAGTGGGTCCTCCTTGCCGAGGTGCTCCCGCGAGGATGGCCGTCCCACGCTTGCGGGCGCAAAGCGGAGAATCCGAAGGTCGGTCGCCACGCAGGTCTCTCGCCGAGAGCTGCTCTCAGCTCGGACGCTGACATGCCCGAACGCACCCGGATGAGCGTATCGCATCAGTCGGCAATAGCGAGCAAGACATGGCGGCGAGAAGCCAAGAGGGAAACCTTGCGAGACGATGAGCTGGCGAGCGTTCCGCTTCCCTTTAATAAATGATGTCCGTCCCTGTGTTAAGGCATAGCCAAGTAACGCCAGCTATATGCCGATTAGTCGAGCCTCCGTCGCTTCTCGTCCCGATCCCGTCCCTCGTCCCTCCTCCCGCCATACCCTCCGCGCTCATCTCGCCTCGAAGGCGGCGGCGGGCTCCTCGTCTTCCTCCTGTCCCTCCTCCTGTCCCCCTCGTCGTCATCATACTCGACTCTCCGCCTCGGCTGCGGCGAGCGAGACCTCGACCTCGACCTCGAGCGCCTCCTCCTCTCCCCTCCGTCGCGCTCGCGGTAGTAGTCGTCCCTCCCGCCTCCCCGTCGATCCCGCTCGCCATACCCACCGCCGCGTTCGCGCCACCCGCGCTCGTCGCGATCGCGGTCCCGGTCCCGCTCCCCGCCGCGCCGGTCGCGGTCGCCGAACCCGATCCCCTGCCTCCTCCCCGCGCCTGGCCCGCCGCCCGCGCCCGAGGGCGCGTAGCGGTCCGCCTCGTCCCGCCTCGACGATGCCGGCGGCGGCGGTCGCGCGCCCCACCCGGCGTCGCCGCCTGAGCGCGCGGCGGACGAGTTGGCGCCCGAGGCGGAGGGCCCGCCTGCGGATGAGGGGTCGTTCAGCTGCGGACAGTCGCGCTTGAGCTGCGTGTGTCGAGAAACCGTCAGTCATGAAACGAGGAATATGTCCCGAGTGCAGAAAACGCACGTGAGGCCCGCCGCATACGAAACAGCCCTGCCCTGCGCCGCCCGCACCTCCTGCACCTCCTGCACCAGACGGGCCCGACCGCCCGAATCCGCCATGCTGTCTGCTCGTGTCCTCCGCCGCCAGGTGAGTGTACTTTGTCTGATGCGCCTTGCCAAAGTTACGCTTCTGCATGACGGCGGGCAGCGCAGAGACGTCGACGGTCGATTCGGTCGGGGCGGTGTAGTCGTGCTTCTTGAGAATGTCGAGGTCCTGGTGGAAGACACCCTTGTGGTGGTAGCGCTGGAGGAAGGCTGTGCGTCCAGGTGAAGCGTGAGTGGCGCTTGAGCGGATGCAAGCGGCGAGAGTCGCAGGCGCACCCTGGTTGCCCTTGGGCTTCTCCTTGCGCGACTTCTCGGCGCGCTCCGTGTCCTCCTTGAGCCGGAGCTCCTCCGGCATCGCCCGTCGCGCTTCGACCTCCTCGCGAATCTTCTCGAGTCTGCCAGCGACCGGGCTCATCAGCTTGTGCGAGATGACCAGGCAGATGGAAAGCGACGCACGCATACCGCGCTTCGCGGTCCCGCTTCAACCGAGTCAGCTCGCGCAGCTTCCACGCCTCGAACTCGCCCTCCGGATCGAGGCCGTCCGTGTCGTCGACGTCGGGATGGACCTCCTGCGCCTCCTCTGCACGGCGAACAAGGCATATTCATCAGCTCAAGGGCTACAAATAGAGCAGCAAAAGCAAGGGTGAGAGCGCCGACGCACTGGAAGCGATCTCGCGCACGATGCTGTCGGCAACGAGGTTCTTTGCCTCGTTGCGGCGCTTCTCGGCCTCGGCCGCCTGCTTGGCCTCGAGCGCTTCGGGGTCGAGCTCCTTCTTCTGCTCGGCGATTGTGTCACGGTTGCGCCTGTGCGAGAAACGCGCGTCAGCCGGGGCAGGGGGCGGAAGGAAGCGAGCCAGAGAGAGACGGACTTGGAAACGAAGACGGGCTTGTAGAGCGGTTTGAGAGGCTCTTCCTCTTCCTCCGAGTCGGTCTCGTATTCGCTAGACTCCTGTGATAAGCGAGTGCGTCAGCACGTAAGACGGTTTGGTGGAGAAGCGGGAAGGGCGGGACACACCTCGTCTTGTGCAGCGGGAGCGGCGGCTTTCGGGCGGAGGACGGGTTTGGGCGGTGCGGCGGGTGCCTCGTCTTCGCTGTCGGTCTCTGCAGCACGAGTCAAGCTGTCAGCAGACGTGGCGTGCTCGTGACTAACGGTGCATCGGGCGAGGAGCACCACCTCTGTGGTGACCTCGCCCGAAGGAGTACGCGCAAGCACGACGCACCGTACTCTCCCTCGCTGCTCTCCTCCTGCGTGCGGCCGACCTCGTCCCTCCCGCCGACGCGCACCTTTCCGCCCGTGTCGACCTCGACCTCGCGCAGGGCGACGTTGAGCTTGCCCGGGCCCGCGTGAGCCCGGGGAGCGTGCAGGGCGACGTCCTCGCCAGCATCGTGCTCGTCGTCGCCAGCCTGCTCGAGCTCTTGCTGCTGCTGCTGGTGGTCGTCGTCGTCGTCCGAGTCCGAGTCGGCGACGGGGACGGGAGCTTTGCCCGGGCGGTAGCGCTGTGCGGGGCGCAGGGGCTGGTTGGCTGCCTTGGGCGGCATCTCGCCTCGGCTCTCGCTCTTGCTGTGCGGGGTGACAAGGAGGACGAGGATGAGCGGAAGCGGAGACGGTTGGCGTCGAAGCAGACACTCGCCTCCGCCTCTTACAAGCTCCTGGGTTACTAGAGAGTGCTAGACAGGGAGCTCTAGACTGTGCACGATGGCCCCTGCACTTCCCGCGCTGTACGAGCACGGCGACCACTCGCTCGTCCTCGCTCTCGTCCGCTCGCATCTCGTGAACGCGCTCCCGCTCTATTCGACCCTGCGCACACCAGGCTACCCCGTACATGTCTGGGCAACCTTCCCCGCCTTTGACGCGGCGGGGCAACCGGTCCTCGGCACGGAGGACGACGGGCTGTGGCTCGTCCTCGCAGACTTGGGCAACCAGCTCCGCTTCTACTGCTCGTACGCGTCGCACGACAAGCTCAGCACCGAGCAGCGGGCGCGGGGAGAGGAGCTTGTCGCTGGGGCACTGCGGCGGTATCTCCTCGAGCACCACAACGGGCGAGATCGTGCGTCTCCGCCGTTGACTCTGCTCCTGTCGGCGCGTATACTGCGCTGACACGTGCTGTTCGTCGCGAAATTGGTGCAGGCATTAGCATCGGCGCTGTCCCCGACATGTGGACGTCGTGCATCAGCCGCAACTTCGGCGAGTGCTTCTCGGCGTCCACGATTCACTGGGTCCCGCTCGACAAGCTCCCGCCTGTCGCTATCAACGGCGCTACAGCGGGGGCCAGCGTGCTTCCCGGTGGTATGGTGGCAACGGAGGGCAGGGAGGAGGACATCACCGAGGTCCGTAGAATCAGTCGCAAGTCTGGGAGAGGGGGACGCGCGTCCTGCGCCACGCTCTTTGACGAGCCGAGCAGTGCCCTGACACCTCCAGAACCACTCTCAACCCGCAGATCCTCTCCACCTCGGAGGTTCCGCATCCGCCCTCCTACCTTTCTACCCGCCTGCCCTACACGACCGTCCTGCGGCAACCTTGCGCACCCTCCTCCGCCTCCTCCGCCGGTCCTCCCGCTTCCACGCCGTCAATAATCCTCGCACACTGCACGACCCACCGCGACGGCTCGATCGGGACGCTGCACGTCTCGCCCGCGCACCGGCAGCGCTCGCTCGGGTCCCAAGTCCTCCTCGCGCGGCTGCACACCATGGCGTCGACCCCTCCCTGCCACGTCACTGACGACGACGACGACAGTCGTGCGAGCGGGTACGGGTTCTGCTACGTGCACAAGGAGAACGAGCCGAGTCGGAGGCTGATGCAGCGCGTGGGGATGAGCGAGCAGGAGGGGGAGGTGTGGTGGTGCAGGGTGAAGCTGCCGCTTGCCAAGCAGGCATAGAGATGCTGGAGGTGCTAGACGAGGGCAGATGGGTCTTTTGAAGCTAGATCTAGACGTGGAGACAGGTGCATTGTCGACTTACTCTGGGTCAGAAGACGCATTTCCGGCTGGTGCTCCTGTCCGATTCCTTTCTGTCAGACCCCCCTTTCCGACGCGGCTAAGTGCGCTTGTGCTAATTGACAGCAGGCTTGTCTCGTCAAGAGACTGACTTCCGATCGTCTTTCCGCCGAGCTGCCATGTCAACGCTGTGTTCAGCTTCCGTCGTTTCCGCAAAGCCGCCGTCTCGAGCGTTGGCTTTACGCACCCCACTTATGCTCACCTGTGTGTGAAAGCATGGTGTCATACACGAGGCCGCCAACAAGGCGGCAAAGCTGTCTCCGATGCTGACATTCCCAAGTCATGGCGGCCGACTGTTGCGCTCCCGCCTTTGGCAGAAGGACGTCTCTTTTGAGCTGTACATACTAACATGACGCAGTCTTCAGGCGCAGAGCCTCCAAAATCGGTTGCGGGCCACTCCTCGATGCGCTTTGGCCTTGCGATTATGCGGTTGTGCGCGCTCTTCGGTTTCTTCGCCACACTTCCACGCTGTCAGTGCCGAGCACGCGACAAAACACATGCAAGGGTGGCTCCAACAAAGAAGAAAACAAGGCAGTTGACGCGCTCTGCAGCAAAGGAAAGATGTGCGACGAACAGATCCGTCGCAACGGCAAAGTGCAGATGGAAGAGGGAAATGGGGGAATGAGAAGGACCGGCGCAGAGACCATTCGCTAATTTGCTAACGTTGATGTGACTACCACCTGCGCTGCGGGTGGAAGGCGGCCGAGGCGCGGTAGTGCGCCAGGGAATGTTCGCCGTGAGAGCTGCGGCGGGAGCGCGACTGACGGGGAGCGCCTTCTTCGGAGCTGCGAACCAGCTCCAGGGCCGCTGCAGAGTTGCACGCAAGGTCAGCTCCGGACACTTGGCAACATACAGTCAGACAACCTACACTCGAGGTCGGAAGGGAGGTATGAGTGACGGCGGACTTCGGCGCCTGTGTCCAGACCGATCAGTTCACAGTGGAGAGACACGCAGCAAGCGATGAAATGACGGACTCAGCCTCTGCTGCATCAGCTGCGGCATGGTCAAATGTTCGATGTCGATGCCCGTGTAGGGGTGTACCTCTACATGCTCTTGTTGATACGGCTCTGCGCAGGTCGTCATTCAGCCCCAGCGCAGACATGCAGAGGAAAGAGGGTTCTCACTGGTTTGGTCAAAGTTGAGAGGCCGAATGCTGCACTCCATATGAGCCTTGATCTCCTTCGCAACCGTGATTTCGCGTCTAGTTGCCTCCGACTTTGCCGGGTCGAGGCTCTCGTATGCATGGACGATGAGGCGGTAGTATTCGACGGCTGCCACGTAGCCACCGAGTTCTGCATGCCACGGTGGCAATCAGTCTGCTTGTTTGCAACGAGCTCATACTGGCTGGCAACGTACCGCGCTTGTTCACGTGCATGTCGTGGAGTGCGCCTTTCAAGTGGCGGTTGCGACGCTCCCTCACTGTGCGGGCACAAGTGAGTTCCGGCAAGAGGACTTGGAAACGGCGGTCAGAAGGGGAGAACGCACTAGAGTCCGACTCCAGGGCTTGACCCTTACTCTGGCCGCTCTTGAGCCGTGAAAGAAGCTGCCGCGTGCGCGACGAGCTCGCCTCGCGACTTGATGAGTGGGCGTTTGCCTGCGCTTCCTCGAGGCCGCGCAAGATGCTGTACAGGCGGTGTTGCTCCCGCCCGTGCTCGTCTACTTGGTGCCGCGACATGCGAAGACCGTTGTGGGCGATCTCCAACGCTGCTTTGGCCTGTTGTGACTGAGCATAGAGGGCCTGCGCACACACAGACTTCCCTGAGTGAGCAAGTGCATCGACCGACGGAAGGTTCCAAGAGACGAACGACACCACGGGGCTTGAGCCTCGCAAAGAAAGCAGCAAACGCTTGTGTCTCGTACTCGGCGCGAGCTCGGTAAGCTTCGACGAGATCAGCCTGACGCGCCGACTCCGTTTCCTCTGAGAGAGAGTGTTGTCAGCGACGGACCGAGCCCTCTGCGGAAGGACGGACGGTTTGACGGCGTGGCCTCGATCCCCTCGATGAAGTCGCTGGCCTGAGTCATGAGGTGGCGAAGCTGCTCGAAGCTGCCTTCCGCATGGGCGTTCGGAGGCATTTCTACGAGAGCGACGAAGGAAGCAGGAAGCAAGAGCTAGCTCCGGAAGAGACCAGCAAACACGCGGTGCTCAGAGACTTGGGCAACCGCGGAACATCCGGAACAGCGTATTGGGGGGAGACGGACGGAGAAAAGGAGACAAGGGACGATCAGGAGGGCAGGGCAGCTCGAGGCCCGCGAGGGAGTGGTCCTGCGTTCGGCTGCAGTCTCGACGTTCCAGTAGTACGCTCACCGAACAGCAGTGCTCGTGGCAGCTGCTTCGGATGCGTGGACAACGAAGGTAGAGGAGATGACCTTGGCCTTCTTAATCTGACGCACGGTCTTGCGGTTGTCACACTTTTCTGCTGCGGTCTTTTGCACATGCACAGGCCACTCGACTCGGACTTACGAGGCTCGTCTGGTCCCCTGCGCACAAGCTGCCGCGCGAACACTGGCTCTGCCTCCTGGCTTGCTCCCCGCTTCCGCGTACGGACGGGGCTCGAGCAAGGACCCCCGGGGCTCGGCTGTCCGGCGCTTGCGCCCAAACCCGACACCACGATCGAGCAGGACGGACACGGACTCCGCAGGACTGCCAGTAAAAAGCCTGCACGTCTCTTCGCCTCTTCCGCCCAACTCGTCCTTCACGCTCGTTCTCACACCCACACTCGTTTGCTGCACCATGCGGTCCACTCTCTTTATCGTCCCCTTGGCCTTTGCTGGTCTTGCCGCCGCGTGCGCCCCTTCCCTTTCATCACCTGGCGTTCCGCACTGACATCTTTGACCGCAGCCAAGTTGACGGCCTTCTCAGCACCGTTGAGGACGGATACAACGGCACCACCGAGACTATCGGTGAAGCTGCCGAGTCCGGCCTCGACGCCGCACGGAGCCTCGCGACGGGTGCCTTCACGACCTTCGAGTCGGTCGTGGACGGCGCGACGCAGACCATCGTTTCGGCTTTTGGCGAAGTGAGCGGTAGCTGCAGCACTTCACAGCGACACTCACTGACTCTGTTGACTCCCAGGCCACTCAGTGGGTCGCCAGCGAGGGCGCCGAGGCGACCTCGCTCGCAGGTTCGCTCGCAACCGACGCCGCTTCGCACGTCGAGTCGGTGTACGACAGCCTGACGGAGGCTGCCGCCGGTGCGGCACAGACAGCTACGAGCGCCGTCGGCTCTCTCGCCGGCGTGGCGACCGAGAAAGTGGCAGGTGCTGCCGAGACTGCGACCGGTGCCCTCGGTAGCGTCGCTGGAGAGGCGACAAAGGCTATCGGCGACGGCATCGACAAAGCTGGGGACGGTGTGTCTTTCCGAGTGCGCTTCGGCTGACAGGCACTGAGCGTAGCCTTCGCAGCCATCAAGGGCATCTTCGACAACGCCGCTCCTTCGGCATACCCGCCGTCGCACTTTATCGTGCTTGGCGCCGTTGTCGCTGCAGGCGCTGGAGCTGTCATCGCTGCGTGAGCTCAGCATCGTCTTTCGCAAGAACTCGCTGGCGAGGCCGCCTATCCTTTTCTCCTGCTGCAACGCACGTCGGCGCCTCTCTCGTTCAAGATGGCCAGACCATGGGAGAGCGTTGCGATTGTACCGCGACACACGCTACGCCTCGAATATACTGATGGTCGGGCGGAAGGGTGTGTTGCTGTGCAAAGGGCGAAAGCAATTTAGCGGGGCGCTGGTACTGGAAGCGTGAAGCAACGCACCCCGGATAGCACTTGATCGGGATCGAGCACTCGACCGTCTCGACCTTTGCGGGCACGAGCACGACGCTTCCGGCTCCGGGCTCTCCGCCCCGATGGCGCGGCATGCTCACACTGGGCGTCGGGCGGTGCTGAGCGCCCCTCGCCGTCTTCTGCAGCGGCCCCGGCGCAGGCGGCTGGTCGGGCGCAGCGCTCGAGAACGGCACAGGGACGTAGCCGAGGTCGGGCACCGCGCGGTACGAGACGTGCTGGAGCGCAGTGGAAGCGGTCGGGTCGGTCGGGAGTGGCGCCGGAACGGGCATGAGGTGCGCGGCGCCCGATGGCGCAATCATCGGTGCGGGAGGGAGCGTGACGGAGACGGCGGGCTCGAAGCCGTAGGCAAAAGACTTGCTTCGACCGTGTCGAGGCGGAGTCGCGGTCCCGCTCGGCGAGCCTCGCCCGTTCGGCGCGCCGGGCCCGCCAGAGCGTCGTGCGGTGAGGTTCGGGTTCGAGTTCGAGTCGGGCGCATCCGGCGAGGGCGGGATGACGAGGAAGGAGAGCCGGACCGACCATTGCAGCTTGACGCCGCTCGTGCCAAAGTCGGGCGTCGCACCGGACGGTATACCGAGCGCGAAGCCGATGCGCGCCGAGTCGAGCACCATCTCGTGGTGTTCGGCGTGCAATCGCCTGGTGATCTGGCGCATCCGAGGTGCGGGAAGCGTCGAGATACTCGTCTCGACGAGCTCGTGCGTCTCGAGCCGTGCGGATACCTGCGACTCATGAACGTTAGCGTCGGTGCGAGATAGAAGCAACAACCCGAAGCGCACTCGTAAGACCCGCCCTTCGCCGCCGTTGATCAAGACCGATCCGTTGACCGTCTCCCCGAGGCGGTACGCCGACTTGACGAGTGTCAGGCTCGCAACCTGGTAGCCGTCCTTGTTGATGTCGTACGAGACTGTTCGTCAAGGTTTGCGTTAGCACGCAAGCAGGATTGGGTGAGTCCAGCAGAGCGCACCTTTCTGCGAGTTGCGCGAGACGATCTCGACGGCCGCCTTGCACCCGTTGGCCTCGTCGACGTCGACGCCAAACCCTTCTCCATTGAGCGCCACGGCCGCCGCTCCTCCGCCTCGGTGCGAGCTCATCTCGGGGCGGAGCGCTGGCGGCGCCTCCATGAGCTCAGGCGAGCGGGTCGCTTCGAGCGTGGGCGACAGGCCCGGGTTGTGCACGAGCTCGGGCGAGTTGGTCACCACCGAGTCGAGGAGCGTCGTCGCGTATGTCTCAAAGTCGTGCTTGCCTGACTCAGCGGCTGCGTCCAGGCAGAACCCGTCAGCGTTTCGACGAAAGCGAGAGAGGCCATGTGGCTCACCTGCTCGCCGCACCTTGCGCGCCTGCACGGCCTTCTCCTTCGGATCATCGACATCGGCCGTCGTCGCCTCGTCGCGCTGGAAGATGACGGGGTTCGTGAGGTCGTAGAACGGTCGAGCGCCCGTGACTGCGTTCAAGAGGGTGAGTCGTCGCCGTCCTGGCGAATACGGGACACAACGCACCTCCGACGTGGTTGTACACTCGCAGCGGAACCCTCATGACCCTACTCACCGACCCTTTGGTCCTCCCTGCTCGCGGCGCTTCGGTTGGGACAGCAGGCCCGAGAGCGACGCGGTTCGAGCCGACGACGAGATGGTAGTTGAACTTGATCGACTTGCCGCGGAACGAGGGCGGGAGGTCAGCCGGGATGCGGATGCTGTACGTGTCTGTGGTTCGCGTGAGCACATTGTCAATGCAACGAGACGCAGCATGCGCGGAAGAAGCGCAACGCACAGCTCTTGCTCTCGCCCGGCTTGAGAACCACATCGACGCCGAGGATGCTCGGCGGGCAGCTGAGCATGGGCACGCTGCGGTCCTCGATAGCCTTCCTCTTGCGCTCCTCGAGGCTCGCCCCGCCGCTCGCCGCATCGTCTCCTCCTCCTCCTCCTCCCTGCCCTGCTCCCAGCCCAGAACCGGCCGACCCCGCGCCCCCGCCCCAGAGCCAGCTCCGCCATCCCCCACCCGTCTTGCGCTCCTCGAGCGTCCCGCCACCGACGCCGACTCCGCCCGCCCCGCCGACGAGCAAGCGCTTGACCTCGAGGAACTCGGCCGGCTTGATGAGCGACTCGTCGACGACGAACGAGCCCTCGAGATGCGCAAAGGCCCACAGGACCGAGAGGGTGTTGGGCGGGTGGAGCGGCGCGGGCGGGTCCCCAGGCGCGGGAAGTGCGAGCTGCGCGCCGTTGTGCGAGATGGACCGGTGGCGCTCATGACCTGCTCGAGCGACGTGCGGTGACAGAGCGCGCCCAGGCGCGTCAGAGGGAGCGCTGAAGACGCGGTCGGGCCCGCCGTGGCCTGCTGCGGCATGCTGCGCGTAGCTCGCCTCGGCGACCGAGTCCATCGTGTCGTTCCGACCCATGCCATACAGTGCGCGGCCGTTGCTCCGCTGCTGCTGCTGAGAGTGCGCATCGTCCTCATCCGTGTAGTCTTCTGCCGAGTCCGTCCCGTCCGACGCGAGCGAGAGCGTGGAAAGGCGCGCGCGCGACCCAGACGAGCTGTAAGGATAGCCATAGTTGGACGGCGTGCGTTGATGCCCGAAAGTCGGCCGACGGGGGAAGTGCGGTGCACCGGGCGAGGAGGTCGACTGCGAGACAGGAAAGGCCGCGTCGTCGGGGTGGTCAGGTCGCAGCTGAGGGCCCGCGTCGGTCGCAAAGTCTTGCTGTGAGAGAGCAGCCGGCTCTGTGCAATCGAACGAATCAACGCAAGTCATGTGATGCGCAGCGGGAACGCAACGCACCTCGTGTGGACCCTCGCAAGTCTTCCCGACTGCCCATTCTCTGCGTGAAGCCCTGCTGCTGCCCGACCACGCTGCCTCCGAAGCGTCCTTTGGCATGTCCGCTCGCCACTTGAGCCGCACCCGCCCCCGGCGGAGCCGAGAAGTTCCTCTCGCTCTGCCCGTTCCGCCCGAGCAGCAGGTCGGGCGAGCTGACGGCCATACTCTGCGCGCGGCCATGCCCGCCTGCTGCTCCACCGCGAAGAAGCCCGCCTGGTCGGCGCGGGCCACCAGGATAGAGCCCACCGGGTCCGGCAGCGGGGCTGCGCGCTTCCGCGGCGGGGGCTGCTGGCGCGGCAGGTTTGCCGATCAGGCCTTTGCGCGTCGGGAGGGGAGCACCACCAGGGCCGACTGCTGAGGAAGAGGCGAATGACGGTGTGCGGGAAGGCGGGTAGGGGGGAGGAGGGAGAGAGAAGGTCGCAGATTGCGGCGTGTCGAGCGCACCGCCCGAGTAGGCGCTCGGCGGGTTGGGCGAGCGGCGCGGTGCAGGCGTCGGCGAAAGCTGGCTTGTCGAAGCTGCTGCGCCGAGGCTCGGGTGCAGCGCAGAGCCGTAGGGCGACGTGTCGGCGGGCGCGACGGCCGAGTCGAAGTAGCCCGGGACCTGGCTCGTGCGGGTGCGGTTCGACGGCGGGGTAGTCGGCGGACGCTGCCACGCACCCGGAGTGAAACTGGAGGCGGTGCGTGCGTGTCCCGGCGTGCGTGCGGGCGCGGGAGCGAGGCCATGTGGGGGGTGAGGAGCGGGAGGAGGGCGTGGCGGCGCGGGCGGGTGCGTGTTGCGGAAGGTGACGGTCGCCGTAAAGAGCTCGCCGGCAAAGAAGGCAGACGCGCTCGGGCTCACCGTCACGCTCAGCCCGGGAGCGCCGCCAGCACTCATCGAACACGAGCAGCGAGCAAGCAGGCGAGGGCGGCGAACACGGCACTCTGCGGACTGGTCCGGGTTCGTACAGGCTGTGTACGGTTGGTCCTGTCTGCGCCGTGTGTCTGCTTGGCGCAAGGCGCGACGTGGCAGCGTGAGGGCGAGCAGACCCTCTCGCCGCCTCGTCGGCGCTGCTCTCGTCTGCTTCCGACGACTTCCCTGCCAAGCTCGAGCGATCTGACAGAGTTTCGTCTAAGCTACGTGCTAGACTGCGCTTCACGCTAGTGCTCTTCCGCTGCTCCCACTGTCTCGCCTGTGGCCGTCTCTGCTTCTTGTCCGCTTTCCTCTCGATCAGAGCTGCGGCTCCTGCGAGCTCTGCGCCGACAGCTCCAGCATTCTCGTGCCAGCGTGCAGTCGCGCCGTGAAGACCGCGGTACGGCGCATCACTGAGCGTGTGCGAACGCTACGCTAGCGTCGCCCACTTCAGGCCTGCGGACTTGCTTACCATGCGTTCTGCGCCCTTGAAGCGCGCAATCCATTTGCGCATGGACGCTGTGTGACCCGTCAGGCCGCGGGCCAACTCGGACGCGAGGATTGGCATGCGCTCGAGGCTGCTCAACCCTTGAATCTTCGTGTCCCACCCCGCTTCGACGGCAAGCACGGGCGTCCCTTTTCGCAGTCAAGGTCGTTGACCTGAAGGGCCTGAGCCTGACGAGTATACGCGTCTCGCAGTCCGCTTCAAGTATTGGCACCAGCGGATGAAGCACTTACGCGAGACTCTCTTCGGCCCGTGCGAGGCCAGGCGGATAAGGATAGACGTGCTTGGTATGCGGTGAGGCTCACTCAATCTTGACGAGGACGCCGACAGCTTGCTGAACCGCAGCGGAGAGGAGCCGCCGGCACGGTCTCGTACGGTCCTCCCGCAGACGTGTGAGCGCTTGCCTTGAGTGCGAGAAGGAGCTTTCGGGACGAAGGGACCAGAGCCGGACAGATCGGTGTACACCTGGCTCTCCTGAGCAGTGGCTTTCTTCGTCTTTGCCCGTCTCATCGCTGAGTGCTTGAGCGCGAGGCAAGCACCTCGCAATTCGAGCGTCCTTGTCGAAGTAGTGCCGTCCTATCATGAAAGGTACTTCTCCTTGAACACCCAGCTGAGCCCAAAGTCGCTCGCGCCCTGCTCGATCGCGAGGCGGTAGTAGTGCGCCGCCTGCTTGACGTCCTTCTTGCACCCCTTGCCGTTCGCGAAGCAGAAGGCGAGATCCTGCTGCGCGTCGACGTCGCCAAGATCGGCGGCGAGCTTGAAGTACGAGAAAGCCTGGCGGAGAGAAGGGCCGAGTCAGCCTTGACGGATCTGGGAGCAAGGTTGTCGGCACTCGTACGCACCATCGGCTTCGACTTGTCGACGCCCCAGCCAAAGCGGTACGAGGCGCCAATCTCGTGCAGGGCGAGGACCAGCTCGCTCTGCGGAACAAGGCGGAAGGCACAGTCAGCTTGACGTGACTTGGGAAGGTCGGCGTCGGAGCGCACCTTCGCCGCCTTGGTGTTGGCCTCGGCTTCCGAGAGGGTGCGTCCGCCAAAGACGACGCGATCGAGGTCTTCGACGACCGACTCGGCGGCCATTTGCAGGTATCGGAAGCCGAGCGGGGCGTTGACTTGGCAACCCTGCGGACAGAGCGGGGTGAGCGGGATGCCCGACGGGCGAGCCCATGTCCAAGTATAGAGACGTACCCAGCCGTGACGCAGAGTAAGCCTGTTAACGAAGGAACCGATCGGAAGTGTTAGTCAGAAAGGGGTCGTAGCGGTGAAGCGGCCGAGAAAGTCTCGACGCACCCGTACATGAGCATGCCAGCACCACAGCCTCCGTTGCGTCGTGCACTTTGCTCGAAGCACCACGCCGCGCGCTCAAGCTCGCCAGCCTCGTGCAGGTCGATGCCAAGTTCTGCGCGCAACAGGACGAGTCAGCCTCCTCCCGCCTGATGAGGCATCGCGGGTCCGCGCGAGAGCAGAGCGAAAGCGGGACGCACGAAGGTAGTCATCCGGCGTGACGGGGTCCCTCCTGACCTCCTTCCCACTTGGTGTCCTCGCCATCAAGCTCGACGCGGTCCCGTCCCTCCGGCTCGCAAATCCGAGCTTCTGCATCGTCGACATGTTGGACGGTTGGCGCGCGTGCTGCGATTGTGTCGGAGGAGCCGGGTCGGGCGGCGCGAGGGCGGCGGAGGAGGCGGACGGAGGCGGGACGGGCGAAGCAGGCGAGTCGGTCCCCGCCGATGGGAGCGAGTAGAACGAGTAGTTCGAGTACAGCGACGGCGCGCTCGACAAGCCGCGCTCGTGGCTTTGCCCGAGCGCCGCGCGTGCAACGCCCTCGCTGAGCTGCTCGACCTCGTCGTCGTTGGCGCCTTCGCCGCCGTGCTCGTACCCGCCGCGATGCACAACAACGGCGCGCGCGGGTCCTGATGCAGCAAGCGACGACGTGCCCGCTTGCACCGTCTTGGCGCCTTGAACGTTACGCAGGATGAGGTCGACCTCAGAAGTGCCGTGCCGGCCGAAAGCAGGGCGCGAAGCGGCGAGACGGCTGAACTCGGCCTGCGAGAGTGGGACGGCGGTACCTGACGGCAGGGGCGAGCGAGAGCGCAACCCAGGCGTCGATGCGGGAGAGGGTGAGATCGACGACGGCGAGGGGGAGTACGCGCCAAAGCGGGGTGACGGAGCGGGCAGCGACGACGACAAGCCAGTGACGGTGATCGCGCTGCCGTGCGAGATCGGCATCGGCGGGCGTTCCTGCGCCCACAAAGCCGGGTCGGGTCGTTCGCTCGCACCGCGGCTTTTCGACCGCGAGCGGAAGCGGGACCAGATCCCGCCTTTCGGCGGATGAGCCGGCTCCGACTTGGTCGACGAAGCGCCAGAGTGCGAGCGTGCCATCGGTTGCGAGGCCGAGTCGCTCGCAGCGGACGGCGGGGGTCGCGGCTTGCGCAGGACATTGCGCTGGCGAGGAGAAGCCGGCGCGGGTGGAACGTGCAGCTGCGGGATGGGGAGGTCGAAGGGCGGCTGATGGTGCGGCAGAGATAGAGTGGAAGTGGAGGCGACGGGCGAAGACGGAGCGAGGTAGAAAGGAGCGGGTGTCGTGGGTGAGGCGGGGCGGAAGGGAGCGGACAGCGCAGCAGGCGAATCATGCGGGAGTGGTTCATCCTCCGGATGGTAGACAGCGTATTGCGCCGTGTCACCATACTCGGATACCGAGTAGGCCGTTGCAGGCGCAGGCGGCGGGAGAGACGGTGCAGATGATGGAGGAGGGAAGTGGATGGATGAGGGTGAGTCGTCCACTTCGCCACCATAAGGGGACAGCACCTCCTGCACGTCCTCCACGCTCTGCAGTTCCTCAAAGCTGCCGTCTGCGTCTCGGTCGTGCGATCCATACTCGCGTCCTGCCACCGCCCGCTGGCTTCTGCTCCGCGCCAATGCGATCGCCCTCTTCGCCTCCTCCTGCATCCTCGTTCGGGCGCCGTCGTCCCACGCGAGCGCATGCGTGCTGTGACTCGTGGCGCTCGAGTGGCCCATCGAGGAAGAACGGTCGAGGAGGGACGCGTGGCCAAGCGAGGAGGATCGGTCGAGCGGCGATGAAAGGGAGGTGTCGGCGGTGTCAGTGCGAGGAGAAGAAGGACGTCGTGCAGAAGGGACGATAGGAGCAAGATCGGCGGTGGGACGGAGGGGAGAATGCGTCGGCGAGGGCGGCAGGAACGGGCGAGAGAAGTTCTTTGGCCCGCTCGAGAAGGTCTGCGAGCGAGTCCTGCCCTGACTCTGCGCAAGCGAAGGCGGCGAGGGCGCGTTCGAAGGCGTCACGGTTTGGTCGGACGAGGAAGACGAGATAGGCGGCGACAATTCGGGAGGCGGGATGGACGCGGGCTCGGCGGAGAGCGCCACGTCAGACGACCACAACGTCGAGTCGTGTGGATCTTGCAGAAAGGCTTCGGTTGTTGGCGACGGCGGACCTATTCGCACGATTGGCGTTCGTGAAAAGGGCGGCGGTGCAGTCGAGGTAGACGGAACGAGCGGCGCATGCGAGGGGAAGGTCGAGTCTCGCGGTGAGGGCATCGAGGCGTAGACCTGCAGAAAGGAATGTAAGCTCAATCAGACACGAGATGCACAAAGAGGGACGCACCGAGTAGGAGAAAGGATCGCCGTCCACGCTCGCCGTTGTCAACGTGCTGTCCCTCGGCAGGCCTGCTCGGCCCCTCCTCCTGCCCGACACGCTCCTCTGCAGCGGCTCAAGGCTCGCGACCGAGTCCCTCGCCTCGCTGCCCCACGCCGAGTGCCACGTCGAGCGGTCCTGACCCGGAATGTCCACATCGTCGTCCGGATCCAGCTCGTTCATGTACCGCCGCGTCGAGGTCATGCGGCTCAGGTCGACCGGCGCCGCGCTCAGCGCGACGTCGTCTGCGTCGAGCGACGACTCGGCCTCGCGGAGGACCTCTTCGGGCCCGTCCTCGTCACGCGAGAGTGACGCGAGGGACGACCCGCCGCTGCTGCCGCCTTCCCAGTTGCCGACAACGCCCACAAGCGCCTGTGCCGGCCGCTGCCCCTGCTCTCGCCGCTTCTCGTCGTCTCCCCGAGCCTCTCCCGGCGCCTGCCGCTCCCGGAGCGCCCTCGCCGAGCCCACCTGCACGCCATTCCTCGCGCGGTTCTCGAGCGCAGCCTCGAGGAACGCGCCCCTGCCGTCCATGGCGATGCCCTCGCTGTCGCGGCCCTGCATCCGGAGCGACTCTTTGCGCGCGGGGCGGGACGAGTGCGCGAGCGGCTGCTGCGTCGGCGGGAGAGGCGCGCGGAGCGGGCGGCGAGAGGGCGGAGAGGTGAAGTGCGGCAGCGGGCGCGGGGGACTGCCTAGCGAGCCGTCCATCTGCTCTGCTCGCCGGGCTGTCGGCGCTCGTCGCTCGGGAGCAGCTGGCGGCGAGGTTAAGCGAGAGCCGAGCGAAGCAACGGAGAGGAGCGTGCACGGCCAAGAGAGCGACGGCAGGCAAGTTCAAGCCGCTGCGTGCGTGTGTGCGTGTACAAGGCGGTGCTCGTCTGTGCTGCGCTTTCCCGCTGCTGCGCTCGTTCGCGAGGAAGACGCCCAACTTGTCGTTGTCCGATCGCACCGGGGAGCGTCGACACGCGTCCGTCTTCTCGCTCACAACGCCTCGAGGAGCTTGCCGAGGACCGCTGCCTGCATCTTTAAACTCCTGCGGCACCGGAAACGCGTCCCAAACCGCCACTCGGGGGAGGTCACCACCGGCCAACTCACGCGACTCTCGCACGCGGAAGCCGGGACGGGCCGAAGGGAGTCAAGTGTCTATGCAAACGGAGGGTATCTTGCTCCACGCAGAGAAGAAAGGACAGTGTAGAGGAACGAGTGTAACTAGTGCGAGGGACGTTCAACGTGAGAGAGAGGTAGCGGAGCGCGAAGAGATGAGTAGACACAAGCGGAGAGGGAGACAAGGAGGGATAGATGACGGAGAAGGTCGGAAGACAGCTTGGACGTCGAGCAGAGTGTACGGAAGACTGTCTTTCGAAGCACAAACGGCCATGATGCTGAATCGGCACAAGGCGAGGAGGCGCCCATCCCACCCCCGTCTTGTGCAGCAAGATCAAGCGCACTCAGCCCGCTCACGCGATGACGACTGCCGCGAGACCGACCGCGCCCAACACGCCCGCAAGCGTGACCTTGAGCGCCTGCGCGCCGCTGCCCGGCGAGTTCGTCTGGCTAGCGCCCTGCGCGCCGCCGGACGCAGCCGGGTTGCTCTGGCCGGCGGTGCCCGAGGGCCCGACCGCGCCCGTCGACGCGGCGATGAGGCCGACGTCGGGCGCGAAGCCGGTGCCGGTCGCGCCGACGACGGTCGACTGCGTCTGGACGATGTCGGCGAGCGACTGGTTCGACGTCTCGATGTCTGCGCGGCGGCAGAGACGTGTCAGCGTGGCTTCGCAGACGCGCAGTCTAGGACAGCGGACGTACAGGAGTCCTCAAGCGACTCGCCGAGGCACTGGGCGATCGTCTTGACGTTCAGGACGCCCTGGTTGAGGATGTGCGGGAGGACGTAGTCGACGGCGAGGTCGACCGACTGTGCAAGTTGCTACACGGTCAGCTTTCCGTCACCAAGTCCACAGAAAAGGGTGTGCGCACCTGCTGGTAGAGGTCGTGGGCGAGAACGATAAAGCCGTGCGGCAGGGTCTGCGACGCCGTGTCGACGAACGAGATGAAGTTGTTGTACGCGTCGACGGCACTGACACGGCCACCACCAATCTGCCAGTCCTCGGTGTCTGCAAACGCGAGGCGGGGGTGAGCGGGAACGCATCGGGAGGGTGCGAGCGGCGGGAGAACGCACCGAAGAGCTTGTCGCCCTGCTGCGTCCAGATGATGGGGCGGAGACCCATCTGGAGTGCGATGTAGCGGACACGGTCGTCGATGTCACCGTACGGCGGGCGGAAGGTCTGCGAGGAGATTCGCCGGTCAGACTAGTGTGGCGTCCAGGGGAGGGGAGAATGAGACGAACGTTGGGCGTCACGCCAGTGATGTCCTTGATGATCTTCTTGGTCCAGCCAAGCTCGGCCACAATCTCCTCGTTCGAAAGCGTCGTCAGGGACGAGTGCGCCCAGGTGTGAACGGAAAGCCTGCGGAAGCCTGATTGTCAGTTCGATGCCTCGACGAGACTGCTGGAAGAGGATGACGCACTGGTGACCGAGCATGTACTCAGTCTGCACCATCTCGGGGCGCGAGATGGCGCGCGAGCCGACGATGAAGAAGGTCGACTTGAGGTTCTGCTGCTCGAGGAGGTTGAGGAGACGCGGGGTGTAGGGCGAAGGGCCGTCGTCTGCACGCGTGAGCGGTCAGTATGAGCTGTGCGGAGAATCCAGACGCGCGGGGATCGAGGGAACGCACCGAACGACGCGCCCCAGTCCTCCTTGGTCGGGCAGTAGGTGATGTCCGTTGCGCGCGTGCTGTGCGAGCACAATGGTCGCCAGCGTCAGTCTCGTCATCCTGGCACTGCGGGAAACGCTCGAGAGGCCGTTCCAACGCACCAGCCGCCGCAAGTCCACCAGCACCGACCCTCGCCGCCAGCCTGAGCGAGCGCTTCGGCGTTGGTCGCGTTCGAGCAGCCGTTGAGGCCGGTCGGGCCGTAGTTGGGGATGTTCTCGAGGTCAATCTCGCTGAGCCACTGCTTCATCTCGGGCGAGTCGAGCGGCGGGATCACATCGAGGGCGGGATAGTTGGCCGGGTTGAGCGTCGAGACTGTGGGTCGCGTTTTCCGCATGTCAGTGCTCGTCCTGACGCTGTGCAATCAATCAGGACGCACTGGTCGGAAGTGCGGGCGCGCCAGAGACGGGCGGGGTTGCGCCGGCGCTGAAAGTGGACGGCAGCGGCTGGGTCGCCTCGGAGGTTGTGGCGGTGCCGATGCGCGAGCTGTTTTTCGCGCAATGTATGGTCTGTGTCAGTCCCGTGGCAATCTTGACGGGACACGTGCAGCGATAGGCGGGTGCTGCGAAGCGAGATCACGACCCGGACGAGTGGGTCCGGAGGGCCAAGGACATGGAAGAGCGCGACTGACAGCGATGCGAGCGGCTTGGACGGGACCGAGCCGGTGGGGACGCTCGTCTGCGAGATGGAGGCCGACGCTGCGCCCGTGCGGGTGGCAGATCCCGTGGCGGTAGCGGTAGCGGAAGTGGCGGCTTGGCGGCGAGCGAGGTCGTGACCGCCCGGGGCAGCGGGGACGCGGTGGATCTGGGCAGCGGCGAGGGTGCCGGCGAGCGAGGCGAGGGCGAGAAACTTCATGGCTGCGACTTGAGCGCACACCGAGGGCGAGACGAGACGAGGGCGAGGGGAGCGTGCCCGCGTGTGTTTGCGAAGGCGGAGAGGGGCGCTCCGAGGGGACTGCAGAGGCGAGACTGCCGGGTGAGGGTCGACGGCGACGGTCAGCGGCGAGTGCGCGCGAGTATGTACAAGCTCGGCGGGTGCTCGAGTCTACGGGGGCCAGAGAGGCGCGGGCGGTCGACGGTGCGAGCCTCGAGGGACTGAGCGCGCTTTGCCCTTTGCCCCGCTCCCCGACGCGCGCAACCCCCGCATTTCCCGACACTCGGCTGGCGTGCCTTTTCTCCTGTGCAGACAATCCTGCTCAGACCAGGCTCAGCTACCTACCGTACCTACTAACTCACAAGGCTCTGTCGTTCGTAAATCGCTCCTTTTTGGGCTGGGGACAGCAAATTCGACGCGCGGAAGCAGGAAGTTCGCATCAGGAGAACGGTCACTTTTTCCGCTAGGGTCCTGCGGGCGCTCGTGCTCGTACTATACGAGCAGTTTGAGTACACGTACACGGTGTTCTCGGCCTCGGATGGCGCCGTCGCGATCACAGTCGCCTCATCGCTGTTTCGACATGTTGGCCGTCACCACCACGCCGCAAGCATGCTTGCCCGCCCGAGAGCAGCGCAGAGCGCGCTCAGAGGGTACGTTCAAGACCGAGAAGCAGCGCAGAAGCTCGGCCCTCATCTAGTTCCTCTACAGTCTCCCCACCTCGACGACTCGCCGACCAGCACCTCTCGTCGCCCCGCTCGCAGCGCACTGGAAGCTGCAGCCCGTCCACCGCTCCTACTCGGCCCCTGCAACGCCGCCGTACGACCCGCGCCTCGCCTCGTCAGAGCCCGACGGCCCTCGCCCGCCGACGGAGGAAGAGCGCCCGTCCGCAACCGCCGAGTTCTACCGCGCGCTCGTGCCGTCGATGCTGCACTGCCTCGCGCTCGGGAGCATCGTCTACTACGCTCTCGAGCTCACGTATATGTACCTCCTGCGCGAGAAGCAGGGCGACGATCTCAGGGCAAAGGTTGCGGCGCTCGAAGACGAGTTGGCGGCCGTGCGGGCAGGGCCGCACGATGCGCAGGGCGGAGCAAAGGCGACGCGGAGCTGGTGGAAACTTTGGTAGATCTTCACGGCGGTTGTGCTTGCTCCCTGTTGTAACGCCTTCTAGCCTCGCATGCTTCGTATAGCCCTGTCACTCCGCCGTTTCGACTTTTGCGAAATGGTCAGCAGTCATTGAGAGCCCGGAGAGCCTTATGCAAGGCAGCTGTTCCGCTCGGGACGGTTGAGATTGCGCGTTGAGAGGCTCGACCTTTCTCTGCAACCTGCGCGCACTGCTTTCTTGGCGTCAACAAGCTTTGAAAGCTCGAGCAATTCTGTACTGAGCTCACGACAGCTTGCACTGCCTGCTCCACGATTTCCGGAAACGCTCTACGCCTGCTCGCCCTCCTCCAAACATCCCGCTCCCGCCCCGATCCCGCGGCGTCGCGCCCATGTCGCAGCATCCCGAAGGTGCGCAGATGGTCGCTTCGACTAGCGCACAAGTCTGGGAGACGCCCAGCGTCGACGGAGGCCCGCCGAACGGAAAGAAGCGGCGCAAGGCTGCACGAGCGTGAGTGTCGCTGCACCGGGATGACCCTTGTCTCCCTCCCGAAGACCTGCAAGGGTCGCTCATCAGCTTCTTGAACCTCACAGATGTGATCCCTGCCGCGACCGCAAGCTCAAGTGCGACTGGGTCCCGGGTCGAGTCCCGCCCATCTGCTTCGAATGCGCAAAGGTACGCTCTTCGTCGCCGACCCACTTCAGTGTGCTTACTCATGGTTACCCTCGCAGCGCTCCATCCGCTGCGAGTCGGTCAAGCCCGCCAAAATCGACCCGCGCAAGCGCGCAAAGCTCGAAGCGCAGGAGCAGCACGACTTGCTGCGCGAAAGCACGGCTCCTCCCCCTCTCTCTGCGCCCATCTCGGCACACTGGACGCCCACTGTGGCGTCTCCATCTCTCGCGGCGCCCTTGCCCGTCGCGCCGCACTCGACTGCTTCGCCCGTTTCGGTCGCTTCTGGTGGTCCGGCCAGTGCAACAAGCAGCGGACTGGACATGCTGGCGCGATGGTGAGCTGCTGACTGCCTCCTAGACATGGACGTCAGGACCGCGTCTGATCCGCCTCGCTTGCACGCAGCGTCGACCGCGTCTCGAAGCGCATGCAAGAGCACGACCGCTCGCCCTCTCCCGACACTGCGCCCGAAACGTCCTACACGCGCACGCTAGGCGAGACGAGCATCACACAGTTTCTCGCGCAGCTGCAGCCGAGTGAGGACCTGTCCAAGGTCGACCGCGAGTTTGGGTTGTTCCGCGCGCAGGACGGGTCGGTACGCACGGTGATAGCGCCGACCGCCGTCGCCGAGAGCAAGGTGTCGAGGCCGCACGGGACTCTGACAACCGAGACGGTACTGCAGCGTGAGCTCCACCGCCTGCTTTGGTCTGTACGCAGACTGACTCGCACATGTTTCGCAGTCGTGCAGCACTTTATCGACGAGATCCTCCCGCTCTTCCCAATCCTGCGGCCCGAAGACCTGCGCTCGCTCGACCAGATCCCGCCCGTTCTTCTGTTTAGCATCTGCGCGCTGGCGGCGTCCTCGCGCAAGTTCTCGCACGAGCTGTTCGACACGCTCAGGGCGTTCCTCGAGACGGCTATCGAGATGGGCGATCCTTTCTCAACCTCGTCTATAACCAACGTCCAGGTGCGTGTGTTCGCTCGCGGGCTACATCTACCGAGCTGAGACTGGTCGATGTGCAGACTATCTTGATCATGACCGTCAATTGCGTGTGTCCCGCTTCTGCTGGCTCTACGGCGTGGAACACTACTTGCGGAACGAGCTGATGCGCTGGTGAGGTATGGCAACAGGAGATACACGGCGCCGTCTCGACTCGCAACGGCTCACTGTCCTTCCTCCGAGCCGGCAATGGGATCCGCATGGTCAAGACCTCGTGCCTGAACTTCCCGTCCGCTTCCCTTATCTCGGCGCGCTGACCTCGCTGATCACAGGGCCTGCACCGCCGGCCGACGTGCGACCAGCCGATGGAAGTGCGGCAAACCAAGATGCGGGTCTGGATGTGCTGCGTCATTCATGACACTTGGTCCGTCCCGTTGACGCCTTGTCTCTGCGTGAGACGTACCGGCTGACGTGCCGCGTACAGCTACTCGGCGTCGCCGGGCCAGCCTTCCATGATCGACCTCGACGATTGCTACGACTGCTCTGACCACTTCGAAGGCGATCCTTACCTCGTCGAGATGTACAAACTCTGCATGCTGCTGAGCCGAGCGAGTGCGCGGTCCGCTCATACCCATGTCTGGCTTTGGCTGACCGCCTCAGCGCAGTGAAAGCCGTCAACCGTGTCCGGCTCGCCAAGACAACCGACGAGCAGCTGGAGCGCATTCTGAGCGACTTTGACCAGTGGCGACTCGCAATTCCCGAAGCTCTCCAATTTGCTGGCGCAGACTCGTCGATTCAGGCCGGCCTGTTGCACTCGGTTATGGTCGCTTTCGAGGTTCGCCCATGCCTCCCTCCTCTGCATCTCTCACACCTGGCTCATCATGCTCGCACTGCAGAGCATCTTCCTCTCGCCATTCGTAAAACAAGACGCGACTCTGCCCCCGCACTTGGCTTTTCGCCCGTCGCGCGCGCGCTGGTTCGCCGTCGTCAACCGCTCGCAGCTCGCTATCGACTGGACGCTGCAGTACGGCACATCGCCGCTTGACTCGTGGTTCATTGCGTTCTACTCGCTCATGCGTGCGGGTGAGCTCCGAAATTTCACTATCACAACTGCGCTCATACTGACCTTCTTACGATGCGTACGTCAGCATCGGTGCAGTGCGCTCAATCCCGACGCTTTCTCCTTGAAGCGATCCTCATCTGTTCCCCCATTCGCAGATTCTTCGACCACACCAAGAACGGCAGCCTCCGCAGCCTGCAAGCCATCGAGGCGGTCAAGACCGGCTTGACGCCGTGGGCCGCCTGGAGCTGCGACGGCCCGCTCTCGACCCGGGCAAAGGTACTCAAGATTGCCACGCTGCTGTGGCAGGCGGCCGCGAGGCGACATCAGCCGGCGACCAGTGCAAGCGGGCGAAGCGTGGAAGAGGCGATGGGATCGAGCCAACATGGTCCTGGACCAGTCGAGCGTGAGCCCTTCTTCTGCAAGCAAAATGCGCTCACTCCGCTTACTCTTGCCTCGCAGTAATGGGCACCACCGCGGCGCTCACGTCTACATCGATGACATACACTGCGTCTGCACCCGCTCCCCCGATTCCCTCTCCCGCCGCCTTTCCATCTCCTCCCGTCTTCACCGCTTCTCCCCTGCTTCTACCGACTTACCCCGGCCAGTCAGCTTCCAACGAAGGCGCGTTGCCGCTGTCGCTGCAGAACGAGTGGCAGGGATGGTGCGACGATTTGCTGAGCGCGGGGTCGGGATGGGACTTTCTCGACGAGACGAACCTTCCGGGACTGCTGTAAACACTTTCTCGGAATAACTGAACCGTGCGAACGCGAGACGTGGTGAAGAAGGTGATGGCGCAGTGAGCCGACGCGAAAGGAACAGGAGGAACGGCGCGGACCCCGGGCCAAGAGGACCCATGTCACTCCTCATAAGGTCCCGCCGCCAAACGACTTGATTTCGGGCCCAAAACTTCGCTGAGCGGACGCGAAAACCACCTCAAAACTTCGCCAAAACGGCGGGACATATGTATTCAACAATAGTTTCGATACGTTTCAGTGCAGTACAGCACTAGTCTCGTGTCCCCAAGTAATGCGTGGAGGCGAAAAGGCATTCTATTGCCGGAATTAGATTTGAGCCTTGTCTACCACGTCCGTAATAGCCAAACAATAGAAGAATATTGTATTCTGCTGTAATCCATTGCTCCGTCGGGGTCTCGTCGGGACCCGGATCGCTCCCAAACTTCGCTCTCGCCGGCGGGACCTCATCATTTCTGGGTCTTCCGGGCACCCAAAACTTCGCTGGACCCGGCGGGAGCGAAGCGGAATTTGCGCCCAAAACTTCGCCAAAACCGGCGGGGGCTCCTGAGGAGTGTCATGGGTCCTGGGCCAAGCCAACTCTCCCCTGGACGCGTTGTCCGTCGCTTTCCTACCTTCTGTGCGGTCCTTCTCGCCTGCTCTGCTCTTTCGAGGACCCAGTGCTGTGTTTGCGCGACTCGCGGACCCCTTGACACGATGCTGCGTAGACCAGCCGAACGCGTCCTGTGGCCTCCGCACAGCGCACCGCCGAACCCCAATTAGCGGCCTCTGCTCTCTCTCGCTCCGTCCCTTCACTTGCTTGGTGCTGCACGATGCACTCCTCTCTGGCCCTTGCTGTCCTCGCTGGCGCCGCCTTCGCCTCGGCGTGCGGAGACGAGAAGCACTTTCAGCGCGTTCGCCGTGCTGCCGCTTCTTCGGCTGCGGCGTCCAGAACTGTCGCGGCCGGCACGAGCGCCGCCGCTGCTGCTACGGCACCGTCTCGCACCGACGAGGCCAGCAACGCGCAGATCACGAACGCGGCCGAGGAGTGCACGCCGTACTCGTACCCTCCGGTGGCAGCTCTGGTGCGCCGATCGAGCTGCTTCCCGTCAAATCGAAGGCGCCTGCTAACGCTGGTCAACTCACTCTGACAGCAAGCTGCAGGAGTCTTCCCAGAAATCTGGGAAATCGCAAACTTGTCGTGCGTCCAACGTCTAGTTCGCGCGAGAAGGCCCTAGTCCGCAAGACGCGTTCCACCGTGTACGAGCGTGCTGACGCGATTCATGACGCTCCACAGGACCGCTCAGCCGGATGTCATTGCGCTTTTCCAGTCTCTGAACGGCTCGATCCCGAACATCGCTCCTAAAGGCACTGTGCGTCCGCCAGCACGTTCCCGAAGTATCCGCACTCACATCTTCGTCCGCGTGTAGCCTGCAGGCGATTTCTCCGGCGTCAACTGTACGTTTCTAGCGGCGTCGTTAAGGCAATCGGAGACGTGTGCTCACTACGCTACGTGCTCGCAGACGACGGTGCAACCGACCCGGACTGCTGGTGGACATATGAGCAGTGCCACACGCCCAAGGCGAAGGGCCTTCAGTCAGACGTGTACAACCTAGCCACGCCAGAAACATGGGGGTGCGAAAAGCCCCGGCTCCGTCTCTCCTGCTCCATGGCTGATGGACTCCATTCCCACAGTTTGACCTATGATGACGGACCGAACTGCTCGCACAACGCTTTCTACGACTACTTGCAGGAACAGAAGCAGAAGGGTACGCGCCTCTTTCCCCAACTCTGCGCTCGCGCTGTCTGACGTGTCGATGTCCCTTAGCAACCATGTTCTACATCGGCTCGAACGTCCTCGACTGGCCGCTTGAGGCACAGCGCGGTCTCACCGATGGCCACGAGATGTGCGCACTGTCCCTTGGCGGTCTCACGCGTCGTGCACAGAAGGCAGCGCCGTTCTCGCATCGCTCGGCGGCTGACCGGATTCCTCTCGCAGCTGCGCGCACACGTGGTCCCACCGGTACATGACCGCGCTCACCAACGAGCAGGTGTTCGCCGAGCTCTACTACTCGAAGAAGGCGATCAAGGACGTCCTCGGCGTGACGGTCCAGTGCTGGCGTCCTCCCTACGGCGATGTCGACGACCGCGTGCGCTACATCGCGCAATCGCTCGGCATGCAGACCATCATCTGGTCCGACAACACGTTCGACTACAACATTGCGACGCTGTCTCGCGCGACGATCGAGGGCAACTACAACGAGATCCTCAACGGCGGCAAGAATGGCTCGTACGCGGTCAACGGCACGATCGTCCTCACGCACGAGCTCAACGCCGACACGATCTCGCTTGCCGAGGAGTTCCTTCCGAAGATCAAGGAGGCGTTCAAATACGTCGCGCCTGTCGGCGTCGCGATGAACAACACGGAGCCGTATGTCGAGTCGGGCTACACTTACCCGGTGCGTATCGCTCTTGCTTCGTTCTGCGGTGCCTGTCATGTGTCACAAGGTCGGCGAACTGACCCTTGTCACCTGAACAGAACTTTGCGCAGTGGACTGCTGGAACCACCTCAATCTCGCTCGCGGCGCCGATTGCAGTGTCGACCGATGCATCGCTCTCGATCCCGCTCTCGACGGGCCAGACCGGCTCTGTCTCTGCCACGGTCGCCTACGCCTCGGCAGCGGCGACCTCGAGCAGCGGCAGCGGTTCGGGCGGCAGTTCGGGCGGAAGCAACGGCGCGCGTGGTTCTGCGCAGGGCATCGTCGGTGCTATCACGGCGGCTGTCGTTGGCGCCATCGGTGCAGGCGCCATCACCGTCTTGCTCTAAGCTCACGGATCCCTTGACCTATTCGCATTTCGCTCGTTCAATCCTCAGAATTTGCCAGACCAAGCAACTTGATGACCCACCCTCGCAACCTGTGCAAAGACACTCTCACGCTCGTTCACATCCTCTCGACTCCCGCTTGTTGCGCGAGAGAGCACGAGTCAAAAGCTTTCTTGCGGTGGGTAGAAGAGGACAACAAGCGACACAGGCACTCCCCGTTCAAGCACGCGCCGCTGACCATCCTGTCAGACGAGCGGAATCTCCTCAGGCTCGCTGTAGCGCTTCTTGAGTTCGTCAAGGCGGTCGTTGAGCTGATCGAAGAATGTTCGTCAAATCCTTGCTGTGCTGTACTTCAAGCTCGCGGCAACACATGACGCACCGTCTTAACTATGTCGGCGCGCATCGCCTCAGCGATCGTAAGGCTCGTCTCGCACCAGTCGGCACCCCTCGCGGGCTGATGAGCCGAGAATGCATCGAGACCTGGGAGGGCAAGGCGTCAGCCTGCCGGTCGACATGCAGCGACCTTCTTTGGGCAGGCGACGCACCCTCGTCCCAGGCAAGCGACAGCATCCTGTGTTCCCGGTGCGGACACGCGACGGATCAATCACGGGCGCCGATGCCGGACAGACCAACCTGCGCACCAGTTTGCCTCCTCCTCCGGATACTCGTCCTGCTCGGACCCAGCGAGCGTTGAGTCAGCCTGCTTCTCTGTCCCTCCGACGCGAGATCGCTCGTACCGTGTGCTGCTGGACGAAGTGCGCGGCGTTCTTGACGTAGTCGAGCGCTTGGTCAACGTTGCGCATGCGGACGAGCGAGAAGACGATGGCTCGGAGCCACAGAGCCATCGAAGGGCTGACGAGATGTGTAGTTCTGGTCAGTACTTGCAGCCGCCGAACTGCTCTCGTGGCGCCCTGCGACATACACGTCAACGTCCTGGCGGCTGTACAGGATGGCGAGGGCCTTGCGCAGGATTGTGCTGACGTGCTGGTGCGCGCACAGGGCGCTCTGTGTCACCTTGTCGACGATCAGCTTGATGATTGTGAGCGGGACGTCGCGTTGTGACTCCTCGAACACCTGCTTCAAAGACACGGCGATGTTAGGACTCGCGCCGATCGGCGGCACTTCGGCCAGATGGCATGGCAAGCTCGACGCGCCTCAACGAGCTCAACTAGTCCTTGCCAGCGTTCCAGGTGCACGAGTGCTTCGACCTTGGCCGAGTAGGCGACCTCGAGGAGCTGCTGGACCTTCTCAACTGGGGCACTTCCAGCCGGCGCAGCGGTATAGGCGTCGAGGAAGCCGTCGACCTCGCTCAGCAAGCTTTCGTAAGCGACCTGCGGTCGACGTCGTGTCAGTGGCGGGGAGGAATGAATCCGTCTGGTAGCGCACGGTGTCCTGGTCCGCCAAATCCTGCGCATTGGCGTACTTGCCAGCAATGACAGCGATCTTGCACGTCCAGAGGCGCG
The DNA here is from genome assembly GCA_036244875.1 of Rhodotorula paludigena. Lineage (NCBI taxonomy): Eukaryota > Fungi > Basidiomycota > Microbotryomycetes > Sporidiobolales > Sporidiobolaceae > Rhodotorula > Rhodotorula paludigena. The sequence continues at coordinate 411,185 of BQKY01000011.1, forward strand.
TCTTTTCGACCTTGATACCGGCGACTTCAGCGAGCGAGCCGAGATGCGCCGCTACCTCGAAGAAAGCCGTCGTTATTTCGGTGGTCCAGCCCTCCGAGCATTCGACGCAAATGTTGAAGGCTGCCAGGATGAAAGTCAACATCCTCGAGCAGGTTGCAGAACGCGATTCAGCGAACCGGTCTTGTAAAGCCAGGTCACCTCCTTCCCGAGCGAGACAGCCCCTTCGTGCGTCTCGACCAGGCGGGTCGCGAGCTGGAGGCCTGCGGGACCTTTCGATGAGCACTGGAAGTTCGCTCGAATCCCGACGCCAGTGGTTCTGCGCGTACCTGACTTGAGCTGACTGAGCACGACTTCGACGTTCTTCGTGCTGCGGTCAAGTGGTTCGTAAGGACCCCCCCTCTCGCTCACAAGTCCGAGAGTATTCTGACGGACTACTGATCGAGCGACATTGTCTGGCTCTGTAGGAGCGAGATGTGCTGGCGAATGAGGCTTCTGCGAGGCACGGCGCTTCAGCTGCAAGTTTCGGCACGAACCGAGGGGCTGGCACGCACCGCGTCAAAACCATGTAGTCGAGCCCGATGGCAACAGACGCCGACTTGGCGAGCTCGTGCAGCATAGTGAGAATCGCCGTCGCCATGGCCTTGTCGTCGCGCTCCGAGACGAGCTTGAAGGCCCACTGGAGAAGGCTCGGCGAGAAGTCGGGTGCGGTCGTCATTTTTCGCAGCGTTGTCAGGGCTGTGGCACAGCGATGAGCCGCTGAGCGCACCGTCACAGGAGCAAGGGACTCGCCCTTCGTCGGTTCTTGCAGCCTGGCGCAAAAGCGGAGGAAGTGGTCCTTGGCTTGCTCGTCCTCTACGCGGATGCACTGCATCACCTCCTCAACGCGGTCGGACATGCCGGCGTGTACGAAGCAGAGAGCGGCTTTGCTGCGACCGAAATATCAGGACGAGCCGTTCTGCAGCCGCAACTCGACCACGACTTGAACGCACCGAATCGACTTGGCGTGCGTGTCCAGTGGAAGTGCGCTCAGCACGCTATGCGCCGACAAGAAGTACCAGCCCGCCGCTTCGCAGTGACGCTTGTCCTGCGAAGCCTTGTCGCCGAACCGCCGCAGCTGGGTCGCGCACGTGAACGCTTCAGCAATTGACAAGCGAAAGTTCGGGTATTCTGCAGATTGCGAATTAAGTCAGCATCATGATGTCGGGGTGAGTCAGAAGCAAGCGGCGACGGACTCGCTGCGATGCTACTGAACAGCTGCTCGATCTCGTCTTTGTCCTGCTCGGAAGCCTGGACGACCGCGTTGAGGATCATGCAGCCGAGCACGGCATCTGTCGCGCGCAAGTCGGATGCAGGCTGCTGAGCGGCGACCTGCCACAACGAGAAGCGGAGTTGCCGTCTGCGCCGACATGCCCGTCAGCACGGCTCTGCGACCGCGACGGAGCTGGATTAGCAGACCTGGACTGCGGTAGAGCCTCGAGTGTCGCGAGAAGGCTGTGAGGTCCTGCGTCAGCAACGCTTCATCGGCGAAAGACCTTCGTAGCGAACAGAGCGGCATCCTCGAGTTCGATCACGTTGTGCACTGCAGCGCGAAACGCTGTGCAGAGCCGGGTCAGAAGGAATGGTGGCTCGAGGAACCTCGGATCAGCTAGCGCACTTTGTTGTACCTCGTCGTCGGCTCCGTTTCGACCGATGATCAGCTTGAGAAGGAGGCGGTGAGCGCGTGGCGAGGCGTCCAATTCCTGTCAAGCGGCGTTGTAGGCGATACTCCTCAATCGAGACGCGAGATCCGCACGTACGACGAGCTGCCTGACGGCCTCTTCTGTCTTGCTCGAGTCCTGCGGGCTTGCCTTGGCCAGCTGCACAAGAAGCTTGAGGGCGACGACCTGAGAGTCGACAATGAGCGCTGCCCCTGCTGGAGGACAGTGACGAACATACCCTGAGCGAGCGAACCTCGTCGCCTGGAACTGCCTCGAGGAGCGCGAGCGTCCACTCGAGCATGTCACCGACGGGCTGCATCTCGGCGCCTTCGCCGTCGGAGCCAGCAGCGCTTCTGCCAAGCTCGGCTGCTGCGATGGACATGAAGCTCTTCACACAAGAGATCGTCTACGTGTGCAAGAATCGAGAGGAGCATGAGATGCGAGCGTGTAAGCGAAACAGGCGCCAAGAAGCAGGAGTGGACGAACATCGCGGTGCGGAATGTCGTTGTGCTCGAGCAGGTCTTGTGATTTGTGCACCGCCCAGTGCGCGAGCGCCACATTGTCATTGACCAGCGAGAAGCGGATGCGGAAGCAGTAGTAGGCGAGCAAGGCCTTGACGCGATCCGCCGCGCCCGAAGCCGTCCGCTGTTCGACTTCGGCTGCGATCTTTGCGCATTCAGGCAGGAGCGACTCGACAGGAGCGACTCGGTCGCAGGCGAGCAAGGCGGACGCGGTCTTGACGGCAAGCGAGAGATGCGAGAGACAGTCTGAAGACGCGGGCGTGGGCCACAGCACTAGGCAGAATTGGCAGCTCGGCAGCTCACCGACATCGCTGAGAGGCTCGACGGCACCGATGCGGATGAGGCGATAACCGACGAGTCGGACTGCGGGACGAAGGGAATGTCAACCTTGCGAGGCAGCGAAGATGCAAGCAATGACACGCACGCGCCGCGAACGGAGCCAGCCACGTCTTGTCGTCACGCTGACCGTCATGCACGTGCTTGAGTGCCGTCGAGCGGTTCCACAGACTCGTTCCTACAGCGTCGAGGTCGTCCTTCCAGCCCGCGAGCTCGCCCTCCTCGCCGTTGCTCTGGTCGATTGCCTTCTCGAGTGCTGTGATGCGTTCGTTCAGCACAGACAGCTCGCGCTGCACCTCAGCCGCGTCTCCAGGCGCGAGGGCGACGGTCTGCTCGACGAAGGCCGCCTGGGCGCGCACGCGAGCAAGCGCCTCTGCGAATGTGCGGGTCGGTGCAGCGTCGTGCTTGGCACGCTTGCGGGGCGTCGCAGCCATCCAACCGGCGAGTGGTCCCGTACGGACGTTGCAGCGGAGAGGTCAACGCGAGGTTTCGAACATCCTTGGTTCGCCTCGTTCGTGCAGCCGGAGCGGAGAAGCTTGTGTGCCGAGTGCAGAGCTGTCTCGAGGCTGAGTACGCCCTGCGTCCCGCGCACGACCATGCATGTCTTCATGCTTTCATTTACGCTCGCTTTCGTTCGCCTTGGCCGACGGCCGGCGGTTCAATGGCGGCTGCGCTGATCGTTGAAAGGGTCGGGTCGGACATGACCGACGAGCCCGCTTCCGGTCGAGCGGGCATGCAGGCCGAACGCCTCGATGGCTCTTTCCCGAAGGGGAGGCCGGTCGCCGCTTGACGACTTGCGAGGAGCACACGCAGAATTAGCGGGCCGGTATCAGCTAAGGTCGGTACCTACCGGCAAGTCAGCCCCGAGACGTGCCCGAAGGCGCCTTCGGGGTAGCCCGAGTTTTCCGATTGCACTTTTCCGTCTCGCGGGCGCCTCGCACGAGGCGGACAAAGGCGAGAAAGGACATGGCGCGCAACGGCAGGGCTGCATGCCTGGGCGTGCGTTCCGACACACTGTAAGTAGCGCTGAGGAGCTCCACGAAGAGTTCCCCCGCGAGACTTGGCGCAATTGACGCGCCTCCGCCCGGCGCCTTTGTCCTCCGCAACTTCTCTTGCCTCCTCTGATCGGGTCAAAGCCCTGTTTCGGATCCTCGTGCCGTCTGCCACGTGCCTCTGCTAAGCGCACTAGCCCCACTGATCCGCCCCCGCTTGACGTGCCCGTTTTCGCGCTTTCCCGTCGAACTGCGTCGTGCTTTTCCCGCTGCTCCCTATTCTCGCGGCTCAGGGCAGCGTCTCGTGCACGCCGCTCCCCGCAAGTGCTCCGTACCTAGCCAGGCATTCGGCGTCGGCGTAGTCGCCGGCCTGAGCGATCTGCTTCGGGCCAGCTCAAGTCGAACTGCGTCTTGCGCTCCTCCCATCATCTCGTCTATAGCGCCAGACGGTTGCATCAGAAGGTGCACTCGCTGGAGGACTGCTGCACATCATATTCGACAGTCGCGAAGGACCAGCAGGGACCGCGCAGTCGCACAGACCTCGTCCTCTCGTCAGGGTGCGTAGCACGCGTCTCCACCCCGTCCTGCGAAGCGGCACACAGACCGTTCGTTGTGCAACATGTGCATCTAGCTGATGACTGCTTCCCGTGCCCGATCAGGGTCTGACCTCGTTCACCGCTTATCGTCGATTAGATTTCGCCGCCAGACGTTGCATCGCTCAAGAGCGACTGCTCAACCGCCTTCATCCGAATATGTCGACTCCGAGAAGGACACGTAGCGCTCGCGCGGCCGTCGTTGAATCGGGCGGGGCGGAACAGGACCTCGATGGCACAGCTCGGTCTGCCCCGCCCGAATCAAGCGGCAACTCCTTCAGCTGCAACCCCCCTGCTGCTTGCGCAACAAACGACGCCCCGCAGCTCGCCCCACCAACGCCGACGAGCTTGCCAGGCAGCTCCCCGATGGCCCGCACCGAATCGCAAGCCAGCGGCTCTTCCACGCTCGACGCTGCCCTTGCGGTGCTCAGGAGCCCGCCGCGCGGAAGGTCGCGCGCGAACACGACCCGCTCGCCGCGCAAGAGCGAGCCGTACCCGGATGCCTTCAGCCGCAACGTCGCTCTCGCCCAGTCTTCGCCAATGACGAGCGCGCCCCCGAAGTACGCCTTCCCAAGCGTGCTCCTGCGCTCCGCCTCCGACTCTGCTACGGCGACAAGGTCATCGCTGGCGCTTGTGGGGCCTTCGGAGAGACACGAGCTCCCCGCGGGAGGGTCTTCGTCCCGCGACGTCGCTGAGTCCGGTGCCTCCGCGGCTGGTCCTCCTTCGACGGCCGACGCCGGCGAGCTCCCGGCGAAGCGAAAAAAGTGTAAGAAGAAGCCGGCTGGCTATATTCCTCGTCCGCCGAACTCGTTCATGCTCTATCGCTCGGCGCAACTCAAGGCGCTGGCGGGCTGCAAGGACGAGCAGGGTGCACGCTTGCAGCAGGCAGACCTTTGTATGTCACACTTCGTACTCTTCGAGCTTCAGCCGATATTAACGGTCCATCTGGCCGTGCAGCTCGTTTAATTGCCGGCCTGTGGCGAGACGAAGCACCCGAGGTCCGCGAGGAGTACGCTCGTCAGGCTGTCAAGGAGAAGGAGGAGCACGCAAAGCGTTATCCCGGTGCGTCTTTCCACGCGCTCCCCGGCGACGCTGTCCTTACGACCTGCCATCGCAGACTATGCCTACCGCCCCAAAAGCCGGCGCAAGCCGTCCAACGGAGGTCCGCCGCCGTCGACGCCTGCGAGCGCATCGAATCCCGTCGCACCGTCCGGCCTTGTCGTACCGGCATCGGCGACGAGTGAAGAGTCGATACACGTCTCGCTCCCTGCCGACATGTACGACATACCCTGCTCGGACATGCTGCTCCCGCCGTTCAATTACCCGAACCTCTTGTCGCCAATGTCCCCGCAGTTCGACCAAGAGTTTCAGAATGCGCTCGCTCCACCACGTGCTGCAGCCGAGGCTTGGACAGCCTTCAGCTCGGCACCGTTCACCTGGTTCAACTCGGCTCAAACGTCAGCCTTTGACCCAGCGCTCGTCAATGGGCTGCCTGTCCCGCCGCAGTCCGCTCCCGCCGGCCTGACATCGTTCGACTTCGTGCCGACGCCGCCGCCGTCGAGCACAATGGAAACGCCTTCCCTGCCCAACTACCTCCTGCCGCTGCAGCCGCCGCTTACCTTCGACGAATTCATCACGTCAGCGCCATTCTCGGGCGTGGACTTCTCGACCGCTTGCGGAACTGCGGGCATGCCTTGCGAGACGGGTCTGCCGCCGAGCAATGCTCTGCACCTCGCAGCCCTCCCATCGTACAGCGACTTCTCGCTTCCCGAGCCACCTGCCACGGCCCCACCCAGCATGACGACGTCGTCGGATCCGTTCGACGCGATCTTTCAGCAGCTCGTCTGCACCGACGACAGGGCCCCCGTAGACCCGCATGCTGCATGCAGCTAGATTCTTGCCCGCTCCCTCTTCCTCCGCTTGTACCTTGCAGTCTGTCGTACACACCCCTCTCCTCCACTGTCGTTTATCTCCATTCCATTCGTTTGTGCCCTGGTTGTTCAGCTAGCTCCTCCCATTCGCCCTCATCTCTCTCATTTGCCAACCTCGCTACAGTATGCATCGCCCGTCTCCCGTAAACAGAAATCCGCAGCCGCGGTGGCGAGTGAGACGGTAGTTTCTGTGCAATGCTCTACAGAGCGTACAGCAACGAAGAGACAAAGGGGAAGACGATAGGCAGTATTCTACACGATTGCGCACGCGCGCGGATCAAAGCAGCGTCTCGCGCGCTTCGTCGGCTGTAAATACGTGCATCTTAGTTGGGTGCTGACCGGAGTTGAGCGCAGACCAGTCGAACTGGCGCGAGAGGAACGGGAGGTCTTTCGGGATCAGGGAGGGGAACGCGAGGACCTGCGAAAGAATGCGAAGCGGAGCGTCAGCGTCGTCGGCTCGCTAACGCAAGGCTAGACAAGGACATGAACATACGTGGTAAGGCGTGCGAGACGGGAAGCCGCGCTCGGACCACTGGCTCGACAGCTTCGCTGCGGTGTCGAGCGCGAGGCGGATGTCGTCCTTCTTGCCCTTGGCCTGCTCAGGCACGATGACCCAGTGCTCGGCGTACCCGCCGTCCAGAAGGTAGACGTGCGACTGAGAGAGCTCCGATGTTTGGACGAGCGAGAAGGGCGGAGACGCGGACGGGTCGAGGCGGACCAGAGTGGCACGGAGCGGATAGTGAGGTCGCGCGCGCCAGTACTGCGAGTTCACACGTCAGCGGTCGCTTCATGCTGAGCGAGATGGCACCGAAGGCTGAACTTACGTTCGCCGAAGCATGCTCTGTCCCGTCTGGCATCTGGTGCCAGAACAGTGCCGTCTCCTCGCCCTCGGCAAGCACGCTGACGGATCGGCCATCTGCGATAGCTTCTGCAAACTCACAGCACGCCTGCCGTTCGAGGTCGGTCGAGCCCTCGCCGAGCCAGGCATACACCTCGCCCAGCGAAGAGAAGGTCGTGCAGTAGCCGGAGCAGAGCGAGCGGACAGTCTGCAAGAAAGTTTCATCAGTCTGGTATCTGTACGAGCACGGCAAGCGGAAACGCACGAGATCCTCTTCATCGACGAAGACAACGCCGTCGGACTCCCGCATGGTGAACATGCGAGGCGCGAGGTGGTCAAACTCGTCGCGCTTACCCTGCGCAGGTCGGACAGACCTCGTCAGCGAACGCCAGATCGGTGCGCATGGGTTCAGTCACGAGAGCTTGACGAAAGCCTCCACCACGCACCTTGCAGATGGTAAGCTGTCCCGCAAACGCCTCGGCCAGAGCAGGCGGTTCCTCCCTATGCCCGACCTCGACGAGCTCGACCTTGACTTTCTCAGCGAGCCGCTCGATGCGCTCCTCGGTGCGGCGCGTCTCGCCCGCCTCGGCGCCGTACCATACCCACGCACTCGTGCGCCCGCGGTCGTCGCGGTGCACGATCCCGAGGATCTCGGACCCGAACAGCATGTGGTTGTGGTCGATCGGGTGCGGGTCGTCGGTCGGTGAGTTGAGGTGGAAGACGTCAAGCGAGAGCGTCTCGCCGGGCGGGAGGTGCACGACTTGGCGCGGCGCGCGGACGAGAGACACTATGTCGTCGACGAGGGTCCGAGGCGTAGCAGAAGCCGACGACGTCTGTATCGCTTCACGGGCACTTGAGGTGGGCGCCTTCTGAGCAGGCGAAGGTGATGGCGAGGACGTCATGGAGGGGGTCGCCATCGGAAAGGAGGTCGAAGCCGCCTGCGACTGTGTCACGCGCTCGGGTGCCGTCGGTGGCTCGTGAGGCGGAGAAGGCGCACTGACAGGCAGAGTTGTCGTCGCCGAGACGGGCGGCGGCACGGGCACTTCGACCGAGTGGCTCTTGGTCGGCACCTGCACCTTTTCGAGCTCCTGCTGCCGCACGGGCATGCTCGCTTGGCGAGTCGGGACGGGCGCAGCGCGGACGCCGTATGACGCCTTGAGCGCCTGCATCGCCTCGCTGCTCGAAGACGAGGACGATGCCTTGCCCCAGCGCATCGCGGCGGCGCGGACGGACGAGACGGACGGCGAAGCGGGCGCATCGTCGTCGGCAGCGTCAGAGGCAGCAGTTCCGGGGACGGAGGGCGCAGACGGGCCGCAGATCGGCGCAGGTCGCGAGCCGGCGGGCTTGAGCGGCGCGGCGGACAAGCCCGGGAGGGCAACACCACGCGTGTGGCGCTTCTCCGGCACAGCCTCGTCGTCTTCGTTCGCCTTCGGCGACGAGTGCGAAGGGTCCCTCACGCCAATCGGTGCACCGCTCCAGGCGGGCTTGGTGTAGCCAGTCTTGGCGGTCGAGGGCGCAGAGTCTTCAGCCGGTGGAGGGGCGGGCAAGGAGGTTGACAGCTCGGGTGCCGCTGCAGCTGAGACGCCAGGTGGGTTGGCGGAGGAGCCGGTCGTTCGCGGGGTCGACTTAGTCGGGCGTGCGCGGTCGCGAGTGACCTGGGTAGTCAGGGATGTCAGTGCCAGAACTAGGCGTGTAAAGGGCCCATACGCACGTGCACAAGCTTTGGCTCGATATGCGGTGCAACAGGCTCCTCGGGCTCGTCAACGTGTTCGACCTTGGCCGTCTCGATCGACGCCTCCTCGGTTCGTTCAGGGCTTTTGCGCCCCTCGTCCTTCGGCGGTCCGCCCAGCGGCGGCGACTGCACCCAGCTCTTCGGCCTAACCCTTGTCACCGTCGGGCTCGGCGGTGTCGACGCGCCGCCCGTAACGTTGGGCTCGTCGCGCCCCCAGCGCTCGATGACGCTGCGGCGCTTCTCCGGGCTCGGCGGGCCGGACGGCGCCCGCTGCCGTGGAACAGCTTGCTCCTCTGGGTTCGGCTGAGCGAGCGACTGAGACCACTTGAGCCGGTCAGCGACGATGTGCGAGGATTGGAGGCGCGTGAGGGTGTTGCTCGGTGCGGCGGCGGCGGCGGCGGCGGCGGCGTTAGAGGAGGACGAGGACCCGAGCCGAGGGGAAGCGGCGGAGTCGAGAGGAGGTGAAGAAGTGGACGGGGCGACGGTAGGAGGAGGGGAGATAGCAGTGGGCGGAGGAACAGGCGCGGCGCTTTCGGTCGTCGGAGGCGGAGAGCGCGAAATGACCTTAGCTTCGACGAGCGGGGGCGAGGTGGGTGCCGCCTGCTCGCTCGACGCCTCAGGCTGTCTCGGCTCGGCAGCAGGGGCAGGCGCAGGCGGAATGACGTCCGCGGCAGGCGGTGCGCCGGCCTTCCCACCGCGCATCAACGCCGCGAGGCTCATGGCGCCTTGTGGTGGGCCACCCTCTTGCGCCGCCCCCTTACCGCCCCACCGGGCCCTTGTCGCCGCCATCTCCTGCTCGAGGCGCTCCGTCTCGGCTTTCTCGTCCTCGGTCATGCCCGTCCCAACGCGATGCACCCTGCGCTGGTTCCCGCCGCCCATGAACATGGCGAGGGACGGTGTCGACGAGCCATTTTTGGCGCCTGCGAGGGACTGCTGCCCCTGTGCGACGAGGTTGAGGATATTGGTGCGCGCAGAGGCCGTGTCGCGAGAGTCGGTCGAAGGAGACGAAGCCGCCGTCTGCGAGTTCTGTCGCGAGAGACGGGACGCGCGTTCGGCCCGGGCTCGCACAACCTCCTGTGAGCAAGTCGAGACAGACAGGAGTCAGCTTTTGGCCTCTAAGCAAGGGAGAGGTGCCCGGTCGGATGACGCGGGAGAAGGGAGGGAGCGGGATGGACCACACAAGTCTCGGGCAGTCCAGAGGCAGAACAGGACAGCGTGAAGGCTCCTGTAGCTCGACCTCAGCCCTCTCCCGCTCCGTCGGAAGCTCACCTGCTCGAGATCGGCGTCTGCGGCTCCCCCACTCCCGAGTCGGTCGCGGTTCTTGGGGCCGTCCGACGGGCGCGAGAGGTCGAGGCCGGTCCCGCTCATCGTCGGCGCACTGTCCTGCCCCTTTCGCTGGAACACGCGCGAGACCGAGGGCGAGACGGTAGGCCGAGGCGCAGAGGGGAGCGCGACCGGAGGAAGAGGAGGCAGCACCGGGCTGGGCGAGCGCGGCGGAGAATCGTGCGGGAAGTAGCTCGGGTCGACGTCCATCCAGCTCAGCTGGCCCGCGAGACTGTGTAATAAGGTCGAAGAGGAGCAGCCGACGCCCTTGCTTCCGCGAGAGGGAGAGGTCCGGACCTCTTCGTCTGCAGGACTAGCCACAGTCCCACAGTCTCGCGAGAGATACTCTCACCGCTTTCCAACCCTCACGACGCTCTGGCTCGAGGTTTATTGCAGTCCGCCGGCCGCACTTCTCCCTATTGACCTCGCTTCCACAATCCCGAGTCAGCGAACGGAGCAGCCGTAGCGCACTTTGTAGCGTGGAGGTGCACTTAGCGTGGAGGTGCACTTGAAGAAAAGGGCAAAGCGGCTTGGCAAACAGAGCTGTGCCGAGCAGGTATCGACAAGCTGTCTTCCGAGCAACAGCAGAATGGCAGCGATGCTTGGACGAGCGTACAGCCCGCCCCATCCCCAGTCAGGAACCCCCTGCCTGCCGTCTCGCATCTCTTCTCGCGCCACGCGAGCGCAGACGAGGAGAAGAGACGGCGAGACGGCAGGGCGGGCGAGGGAGAGAAAGGCCAAGTCGTTTTCTCGTCACGGGTCTGGCGCACTCCCGCCCGAAGGCAGAGAGGCCCTGACCTCGAAGAACAAGGATGACAGGTGGGCGGTTTTCATCATTCGGGGTGGAGAGGCGGGCTGCTAAGCGAGAGCGTAGCTCGGCGGGAGGGCGAAAGCGGTGGAGCGGAAGCCAGCAGCGAGGCGCTCGCACGTGCGGCAATGTCGATTCTGCTCGATGCAGAGCCGTTCGTGACCGCTTCGTCGAACGGCTGACGGCGAGGCGAGAGTAAACCGAACCGAGCGAGTCATCGAGAGGAGCGGAGACCGCGTGAGCGGGTGCGAGCAGCACGTGCTCGCAGCAGCTCTACAGAGCGCCTCGACGGCCCGCACACGGGCCTTCGCGCGAGCAAGGCGAGAGTGGTTCGTTCTCAAGTCGCCGCGACGAGGACGAAGACGCGCCGGCTTGATCAGCCTCGTCCTCGTCTCGGTCGCGTGAAAACGCAGCACAGAACTGTTCGAGCTACACACGGGCAGACTGTGTATGCCCGACTCGCTCTTGTGGGAGCGCTACCCGCGTCTGCTCCGCTGTCATCACTTGAGCGCATCCTTCCTGGCCGGACCGCAACGATGCGTGGGAGACTGTCTGCGCGCGAATAGCCCCGTTGAGGTCTTCTCGAAGACTTGAAGCTGTGCCTCGGTCGGTCGCGAAGCGCGCAAACTCGAGCTGCTTTGCTGCTTCTCCTCTTGCTGACGCTTGACCCGCTCCAATGCTTCCAGCGACGGGCTCCCGCACGCTCTCTACTGTAGTTGACCTACTCATACAGTTCACCCCGTGCTGCAAGGCTAGGCTTCACCGGATCCGGCTCCTCGTCCCGTTCGCTTTTCCACATGAGCTGCGTTTTTTTTTCGCTCACAGGCTGCCAGCTGGGACAAGGCGGTCATGCCGCCTGCTTATCGCAGTCCGCTTGACTCACAGCTTCTCGTTGGGCACGGTTGCGTCTCGCCTCGCAAAGGAAGAGGACTTGCTGAGCGCCTTGCACTTTCTGATGCCCTGTCGACTCGCGCGATCGGGCCGACTTGCGATACGCGCGGCGCTGCATGAAAGCGTAGGTGCTGACAGAGCTGTAACATGACAGCGGTCAAAAAACGGACGTGCGAGGCAGTCTCCTTGCGTGGCGCAAAGCGGAACACTTCGGATGAACACGGGGCACGAGAAAGAACACAATGCAGTGGTTGGGCGAGGAAGGGTGAAGAGGACGACGATGAGGACGAATACTACGCAAGCTAGGCATTCAGGGTGATTCCGGCACATGCCCACTAAAACCGCCGAGCGGATCTTGACTGAAGTCGATGGTGGAACTCAGGACTGGCAATTCGGGAGGTGGTCCCAACAAGGCGACCATTGCTCGCGCACGAGCGTCTTCTTGATGCGCACTGTTCGGGCGGCGGGACCCGACTGAAGATCTGCGACGCGCCACCGGCGTGTGCGCCGTCGTGCGAGAAGGCTCGGCGCCCTCGCCATCGGAGTCGTGCACTCCGACGTCGTCGTGATGGTCGCGGTGAGCAACATTTGTTGGATGAGGTTGGCGGTGGTCCGAGCGACCAAGCAGACTTGAGTAGCGATGATCGAACGGCAGTCGCATGTTTTCTGGCGGCGAAGGACTGCGGCGTTCCGAAGCCGATGGAAGCGTGCTACCCACGCTTGCGTCCTGCAACTGTTGCTGGAAGGTGTTGCGCCACTCTGCCGCAGTTGCGTCAGCAGTCGAAGGTCGAAGAACTCGAAGGACAGACGCGGACCTTGCTCTACGGGCGACTGGAGGCTTGCATGCTCCGCTGCAGCCCCGAGTGTGAGTGCGCGGAATCATCGCAATCGACAATGGAAGGGTGCACGCACAAGAGCTGGCACTGCGGCGAGCCGCCCAATCGTCAAGCGCGTCAATGACTACGAATGAGGGGATCAGTCTGAGACCGCAGCTGCAGCCTCGCGAGCCAGTACGCACAGATGGTACGTCGGCGCTCCTGCTCTGCATTCTCCTGAGCATGCGATTCATGTTGATGATGTACTGCATGCGAATAGCGTGGAGGCTGCGCAGCACGGAAGAGTCAGCGCGCGATGGCAGAGAGATGGCCTTCTCGCTCACCGCCTCGGTCGCGTCGACACCCCCTGCATCATACTTCAGCTTACTGCCCTGTCCGAGATGCAAGGCAAACTGACGTACTGATGCTGTGATACAGATCATTGAACTCCGCAATTGCAGATTCGAGTTGTCGGGATTTCTCCTCCTCGGCAATGCGGTATTCCATGGTATTGCCGAGATCTGCGACGCATAATCAGTAGCTAACTAGTGGCCTGTTGAGACAGGACTTACCGTGAGTGAGATCCGCGTGTTTCTGCAGTAACCCCGGCAGCTCCAGTTGCTCCTCGCGCTTGCGGGCAGACACTGCCACGAGATCGTGGTCAGTACATGGCGCTGATACGTTGCAATGTTGTGACACACAGAGCATTCCTGGGTGTAGACGTGAGCGAGGTGGGCCAATCGAAAGCGTCTTTGCATTGACGTGGACTAAGTCGGTGTTGAGTTTGTGCTCCTCGGCCCGCGCCTGCGCTGCGAAGTTTGCGGCGGCAACCCGCTGGACACGTAGCTCATTGACGACATTCTCTGCAGTCTGCGGCAGAGACGTTGGCGCGGAACACCTCAGTGGACGCGAAGGAATCTGACGCGCCGTCTGCCGAATGATGAGGGCTTGGCGTTTCTGCTCCTTTTCCAGCAAGACCCCGGCCACAACCCTCTCTAAGTAAGCATGCTTGAGGTGCTGGCGGCGGCTATCCTCGGCTGTGTCATCGAGTGGCGGTGAGCGGACGGTATGAACAATGCGGAAACCTCAAATGATCTGATTCGGTGCTCGAAAGACACCCGACGAACCTTTCTGCTCCACGCGCTTCGCCTCGTACGGGTGTGTCCGCGCAACTCGCTCAAGGCGTAGCTGCTGGATCTGGTCGCTCCAGTACTGCACTCGCTGAGCAAGCTGCCAAGCTTGAGGCGGGGGTAGGCGCTGCGGTGCTGGCGGTGCCTCGATCTGCGGCGGCTGTCTCGAGCGGGGAAAGAAGCGGTCCATGACCGCAGAAAAGGAGTGAGAAAGCGGTGCAGACCTATTTGGTCCCACCTGGTGCGCTCCTCGGAAGGTCCGGTGCTCCTGTCTTAGCCGAACAGGAGACATGTCGCGGCGGCGTCACCGGATTAACGGCCGTTCGGCAAGCTCACGACTCATGAGTGTCTGAGCAAGGAAGGACAGAATGGCCTTGAAGCGAGGGAATCGACTGCCGAGCTGTTTCCGGAGCTTCGTCCCGAGCAATTTGCACAAGGGACCAACAAGGGACCGCATGCAAGTCTCTGCAGCCCGAGCACCAATCAGATACTTCTGCCTACCGTCGCGTACCTCTTTTCCCGCCACGCGAGCGCAGACGAGGAGAGGAAACGGCGAGACAGCAGAGCAAGGGAGAGAAAGGCCGAGTCGTTTGCTCGTCACGGGTCTAGCGCTCCCGCCCGAAGGCGAAGAGGCCCTGACCGGGAAAACGCAGGACGACAAGTGGGCGGTTATCAGCATTCGGGGTGGAGAGGCGCGCTGCGAAGCGAGAGCGTAGCTCGTCAGGAGGAGGGAAGCGGAGAAGCGTAAGCCAGCAAGTACACGCTCGGCGTGTGATTCCGTGAATTTCGGTCGCGATGCGCAGCTCACAGTCTCGTTCAGTGACTGACTAGGAGACGAGAGGACGCCGTCCCGGAAACCGAGCGGATCACAGAAAGAAGCGGCGACAGTGGGAGCGGTTGCGGGCAGCGCGGAATCGCCAGCAGCTCTGCAGAGCACCTCGGCAGCCTGCACTTGTGCCCTCGCGCGAGTTGAGCGCGAATGGCTCGTCCACAAGTCGCGACGATGAGGAGGACGCGCCGGCTTGGCCTCACTCGTGTCGGCATCGCCGCGAACCGCTGCACGGAGCTGCTCGAGCTGCACGCGAGCTGACTGTGTGCACCCTGCACGGTCCATCCGAACCGCTTTACGCGTCTGCGCCGTTGCGCACAGCCGGCACCTCGTCCGTGAAATCGCTCTGTTCGCACTGCAGCGACGCACCGAGGACTAGGTCAGTGCCCGCGTACTGACGGACACGCTACGCAGCTAGTCCGCCACGAGTCACCAGGTCCTACAGACTCGAGCTGACATTCACCTCGTCGTCGCGCAGGGTGATCGCCATGTCGTCGAACGCCACGCTCGAGTTCGGCAAGTACGAGTGGATCTGCTCGCGAGGAGCACTCATTGTCTGCCCGCTACTCGGCGCAACCGACTATGGCATCGAGCCCGTGTGCTACTCGCGCAATGTCGAGTTTGGCCGCACCCTCGTCTTCCAGCCTGGTGCGCTGCGGCTTTCCCTTGGTTTGGGCGTGTCAAGCACGGCGACTGATCGTGCACTGCGCAAACAGCCACCTCCTTCCTCCACATCTGCGCGCTCTTGATGGTCCTCATCATGATACTGCACGTGCGGTCCAAGTACACGGCGGTCGGCCGGAAGGAGATCCTCATCTTCTTCTACATGTACTTTGGCGAGGAGCTGCTCGCCATCTTCCTCGACTCGTCCATCATCCCCACAAGTTCCGACGTCTACGCCGTACGTCCAACTTGACTTTCCCATGAACGACCAGCCTGACCCGTTCCGTCTGCAGTGGTTCGCCGCCATCCACACCGGCCTGACCTGCGCGACATACTGGTGTCTGCTCGTGAACGGCTTCGTCGGTTTCCAGGTTGTTGAGGACGGCACGCCTCTCTCGCTCTGGGTGCGTTTTGCCCCTGTGGTATTTGGGGGTTTCCGTGACTAAGCTCTGCATCGTCAGTTCCTGCAAGGCAGCTCGGCTGTCGTCGGGCTCATCGTCGGCCTGATCTCGATCGGCACGTTCAAGGATGCCGCCGGCCTCTCGAAGGCGACTCCCTCGGGCCTCTGGGTCCTCCAGTTCATCTTCAACCTCGCCTGCGTCGTCATCTACATCATCGCGCAGCTCGTCCTCGTCCTGCGCACGCTCGACGACCGTTGGCCCGTCGCCGACATCATCTTTGGCACGGCGTTCTGGATCATCGGTCAGGTGCTCCTGTTCGCGTTCAGCAACACGATCTGCGACGCCGTGTCGCACTATCTGGACGGGACGTTCTTCCACGCTCTGTGCACGCTGTTCGCCGTCATGATGGGTGCGTCTTCGTGTCCTTGACAACCGTCTCTGGCTCGTCCCGCCTTCTCCGGCGCTGACCTCCGCATGGCTGGTGCCGCTCGCTCCCTAGTCTACAAGTACTGGGACAGCTTGACCAAGGCGAGTCACCTTCCGCGTCAAAACGTCTCTCTGTCTGCGACTGACCTGCTCTCGCCTCGCCTCCTCCCGCTGCACGCACCTTGCCTCGCGCTACCCGATGCTCACTCGACGCTCACCTCGTCTCACTACTACTTCCACACGCGCAGGAGGACCTCGAGTTCTCGGTCGGGTCCAAGGTCAGCGCGTGGGACGTCAAGGAGACGCTGCTCCTGCGCGAGGAGGACGAGAGCCCGGCAGGGTACGGCGGCGGCGGCGGGCATGGCGCATACGGGCAGCAGGCGTACCCGCCGCAGAAGGGCGGATATGGGCAGTTCTACTGAGTGCGGAGGGTCGCCTTGTGCCGTTCTAGACGCGCAGATGCTGTGCTCGGCACCTTTCGCTCGCCCTCTCCCGCTCGCCCTCTCTCCCTTGTCCATACGCCTCGACGTGTCGGTTCCGATAGCACGCCGCCCTCGTCGATCGCCTGGCCACGTTGCTCATCACGACCACCCATAGACACTCTCTTCACGCGACGAGTCCAGTTCTCCACTCCTTCTTCGACCCTTGGCTCGGCCCGAGGCGCGACTGTCTGTATTGCTAGTGCACCGTCTCACCCTCCCTCGCCGTCGCCTGGGTTGAAGCGGGAGATGAATGCGAAGTGAGGCTCAGGGGAGGCGAGGACCGGCTCGTCGGCGCTCGTTGTCGCCGAAGCAAGTCGGCAGGCTCTTCCCATCTCTTCGCCCACAGCTGGTGTTGCAGCTGCTCGAGCAGAACAGCGAGAATGGCCATACCGTCCGAGCAAGAGTACGGGCCCATCCGGTGCGTCGTCGCTGTTCTCGCTTCCCCACTTTGCTCCCGCTCCGAGGCTCGCGTCGTCTGACGAGGAGAACCGCGCAGGACCCCGCTCGACACGGACAAGCTGCGCGCTTACATCGAAGC
The DNA here is from genome assembly GCA_036244875.1 of Rhodotorula paludigena. Lineage (NCBI taxonomy): Eukaryota > Fungi > Basidiomycota > Microbotryomycetes > Sporidiobolales > Sporidiobolaceae > Rhodotorula > Rhodotorula paludigena. The sequence goes on from BQKY01000011.1 coordinate 428,131, forward strand.
CAAGGTCAAGGGCTTCAAGGTCGACCCGACCGTCTACCAGTTCAGCTTCGGCCAGTCGTGCGCTCTCTCCCTTCCCCACCTCCTCGCCTCTTTCACTCAATTTAATCTCGTCCCCGCCCGGCTGCAGGAACCCGACGTACCTCCTCACGGCCAACAACGGCAAGCGCTACGTCGTGCGCACGCGCCCGCCGGGCCCCATCGTCTCCAAGACGGCGCACGCGATCGACCGCGAGTACCGCATCCTCGAGGCGCTCGGCAAGGAAGGGAGCGTGCCCGTCCCCAAGGTGTACCACCTGTGCAAGGACGAGGACGTCATCGGGAGGCAGTGGTACTTGGTGCGTCTGCAGTTTAGACGAGGCGTCTCTCTCTTCAGTCGGATAGGCTGACTTGACACGCGTCTCTTTGCCCTTTTCCTGGCACACACAGATGGAGTATCTCGACGGACGAAAGTTTGAGGATGTGCGCATGCCCGAGGTCAAGACGAAGGAGGAACGAGAAGCGCTGTGCGTGTGCTGGCATTCTTTCGCGTTTCAGCGGGTCTCTCATTTGTACCTCCGGTGACAGCTGGCTCGCCATCATCAAGACGCTTGCTGCACTGCACGCACTCGACCCGCAGAAGATCGGGCTCGGCGACTATGGCTCGACGGCCGCCTTCTACCCGCGACAGATCCGGTCGAGCCTTTCACAGCCTGTCTGCCTATCGTGCTAAGCTGACTCCGCCGCTCGGAATAGCTCTCTTTCGAAAGTCTCGCAAGCACAGGCGGCAGTGGTCAACAAGCAGACGGGCAAGGCGGTCGGGCCGATCCCGCAGATCGACTTCCTCCTCGACTGGTACAGCCGCAACTTGCCCGGCTCGCCTGCATCCGCCGACACTGCCGAGAAGGATGGGAGGAGCCTCGAGGCGAGGATCGTGCATGGCGACTTCAAGTGCGACAACATGGTGAGTTACGCGTCTGCGGACCTTCTCAAGCCCGTTTTCCGTTGCGGTCTCCAGCGCGCGGCGCAAGGCGTTTGCTCCGCCAATCTGATGCACCCGAGCACCGCACTCACTGTCCCCTTCTGCGGCTCGCAGATCTTCCACCCTACCGAGCCGCGCGTGATCGGCATCCTCGACTGGGAGCTCTCGACGCTCGGCCACCCCTTCTCCGACCTGGCGAACCTCCTTCAGCCCTACTTCATCCCTAGTGATGCGGGAGGGGCGGGCTACCTGACCGGGCTGAGGTGAGTTGTGGTTCGTTCCGCTCTTGGCCACCATCGTGCAGCTCGCTGTTCATGACGGCCCCTGCGATGACGAGTCGAGACTCACGACGCGTGCACAAACTTCCAGGGACATTCCTCCCGCCGCGCTCCCCATCCCGCTGCCCTCTCGCCTCCTCTCGGCCTGGTGCGAGCACATGTCGCTCGACCACCTCACGACGATGGGCGGCGACGCGGGCGCGACGGCGACCGCCGCGACGGGCAACGTCGGGTCTGACCGGCAGCGCGAGATGCTGCGCGGGAGGAAGGCGTGGGAGGGATGCGTCAGCTTTGCGTTCTTCCGGGTACGTCGCGCGGGATTCGAACCCGTCCCTGCCCAAGCGGCGCTCTTGCTCTCCAAGCTCTCGGCTGCAGAGCCCAGGCCAGATCACACCCGCTGACACTCGTACGTTCGCAGCTCGCCGTCATCACGCAAGGCATCGCCGCGCGCGTCGCACAGGGCAACGCCTCTTCCGCCAAGGCCGCGACGCACGCGCGCATCTTCCCGACGCTGAGCAAGCTCGCAGTCGAGCGCATCGAGCTGTATGCTGACGCTCCTGGCTCGGAGGGCGCGTCGACGAGGGCCAAGCTGTAGACGGGGGAACAGGAGGAGACGGAAGAGGAGGAATGCCATATCAGTACCGTTTACTCACTTGCCTGTTCTTGCCATCGTGGCACCGAGAAGTGGTACTCTACGGCAAGTAAAAGCGCGTAGTGAAAGAGGCGAGAAAGGCAAACGCTAGTATTGGCAACAACACGATGACTGCGCCGAGACGAAAAGAGCCGCGCGCAAACGTCCAGATCTATGATCACTCCTCCTCCGGGTCACGCTCCGCGCTTGGACAAGTCGTTGAGCACCTGGCTGACCCGGAGCCCAAGCTCCCGCACCCTCTCGCGCACGTCCTCCTTGTCCTCGGGCACGCGGAGCACGAACCGCTCGAACCGGTCCGGGTGGTACGCGAGCACGGCCTGCCGGAGCGTCGCCTTGTGCTTGTCGGCGGGAAGCGAGTCGGGCAGGAGGAAGGACGAGATGGCCGAGGGGGTGAGGTCGTCGAGGGAGGGCCAGGTGAGAGGTGGGAAGGCCATCGGCGGGTAGAGCGGCCAGGGAAAGTCGGTAAAGCGGAGAGGGTAGGACGACGTGCTGGCTGTGGCTGGTGCGTCGGCTGTCGCGTCCGGCGTCGAGCCTGGCGGGGGAGTGCCAGTGGGCGTCGGCGCGGAAGAGGCGGGCGCCGCGCTTGCTGCTGCTGCTGCTGCAGCTGCTGCGCCCGCGACGGCCTTGTGCAGCTTGCTCCAGCCCTCGTCGTACCTCTTGCGCGCGTTCTCCTCCTCCTCCTTGCTCTTCCGCTTGCGCCGCTCCTCCAACTTGCGGATTCGCTCGCGCTCCTCGCGGTCCCTGCGCTCGTTGTCCCTCCGCTCGCGCTCCTCGCGCTCCTTGCGCTCGCGCTCTGCGCGCTCGAGGCGCTCGACCTCGTCGCGGTTCTTGCGGCGCCACATGCCGGCGCGGACCCACTCTGCATACTCCTCGTCGTCCATCTGCGCGAGGTCGTCGCGGCCCGGGTCGATGCCCGCCGCCGCGCCGGCCGCGCTGCCGTAGTAGCTCGCGTACGCGGGGACGTGGCGGGCGTAGAAGTTGTCCTCGTGCACGCCGATGCCGCGGTCGTGCTGCTCTGCGTCCTCGAGCGCCTCGAGGAACTCGTCGTCGGTGCGGGTGCGCTTGTAGGCCTGCTCGGGCGGGACGCTCGACTCGTCGAAGCCCCAGTCCTCGTCTGCGAGGTCGCGCTTGGGCGGGTTGCGCGGCGGGGTGAGCGACTCTTCGCGGGTGCGCGGGGTGCGCTTCGAGCGCGACTTTTTGGCTGCGCGGTGCTGTGCGCGGAGGACAGCCTCGTCTGCGTTGCTCGTCGCCTTCATGCGCAGCGGCATGGCGGGCGACGCGAGCGAAGAGAGAGGACTGACTACAACTCAGTTGTAATGCGGGGTAAGGACGGGGCGATGAAGGCGAAGGTTGGCGTCACGGCGAGCGCAGCGGAGCAGCGAAGGATGTTGAGGACAGCCAGGGTCGCGGTACAGCCTCGCTGGAGCATCCTGCCAGCCTACCGCCCCTTCTCGTCGTCGTCGCGCTCCCTCTGCCCCTCGTCCTCCTCGCAACCCGAAAAGACTCCCAAACTCCGCTTTGCTCCCTCGCCGACGGGGTACCTCCACCTCGGTGGGCTCCGCACCGCCCTCTACAACCACCTGCTCGCACGGAAACTCGGCGGGAAGTGGGTCCTCCGCATCGAAGACACCGACCAGGTCCGTCGACGTCTCTGTTCTGGCAACCTTTACGGACAGTTCTGATCCCAAGAGACTCTCGCAGACTCGATATGTCGAAGGCGCGGTCGAATCGCTGCTCGGGACGCTCAAGTGGGCAAAGCTCGACTTCGACGAGGGTTCGCCCCACTCTTCTTCGACGCGCATCTTTCTCTGAGCTGACCTTACTCGTCTCGATGCAGGTCCAGGAGTAGGCGGACCGAATGAGCCATACTTCCAGTCGCAGCGTAAGGACGTGTACGATCGATACCTCGATCCGCTCATCGAAGTGAGTCGCGCATCACCCTCGTCGCTCTCGCACGGACGCCTACGATGCTGCGCATTGTACTCGAGCTTGAGCTAGAGTCCAGGTGCAGGACTGAATCGACACTCTGCGCAGTCCGGCAAAGCCTACCACTGCTTCTGCACGCCCGAACGCTTGGCCGCAACGCGGAAACGGCTGCAGAAGGAGGGTTCGCACGAAGGGTATGACCGGCGCTGTCTCGGCCTGTCCGCGGACGAGGTCAAGGAGCGACTTGAAAAGGGCGAGCGCAATATCGTGCGGTTCAAGGTGCGCCCTTTTCTTCTTGTGCTTCTCTTTCACCAGCCGCGCAGAGTGACCTGACCTGCACGATCTCTGCAGAGCTCTTCCGGCGCACTGGAGCAAGAGGATCTGATCTACGATGCGATCCACTACGAATCGCTTCCGCTTGAGGACTTCGTCCTGCGCAAGTCGGACGGGCTGCCGACATACCACTTTGCCAACGTCGTCGACGACTACGAGATGGGCGTCACGCACGTGTTGCGCGGCGAGGTGTGTCACCTTGCGCCTCACTCGGAGAAGCAAGACACTCATGCTCGAGACTCGTAGGAATGGCTCCCCTCGACACCAAAACACCTCCAGCTCTATGACGCGCTCGGTCTGCCCAGGCCGAAGTTCGCGCACCTCCCGTTGCTCATCAACCCTGACGGAAGCAAGCTGAGCAAGCGTGCAGGAGATGTCAAGGTCGAGGACTACATCGTGCGTTCAGCGTCCTCCATGCTTTTGCCGTGCGAGTCGCGCGACTAGCCTATCCAGCGAGCGTCTCGCTATATGTTGAAGATGGGCTCGCTGATTCCTCGCGCACAGGCCAAGGGATACGAACCCGAAGCGCTTCTCAACTTTGTCGCCCTCATGGGCTGGTCCCCCCAATCCTCGTCGTCGTCGTCGTCCCCATCTCCCACCTCCGCTGCGACCGACTCCTTTTCGGCCGCCGCAGTCGCAGCGAGCAACGAAGAAGTCCTTCCGCTCGCCGACCTGATCGCGGCCTTCTCGCTCGAGGGCGTCAACAAGAACCGCGCGACGATGCAGAGCGCCAAGCTCGACTTTCTCAATCGCGCGCACCTCCGCCTCAAACTCGCCGACACGGCGCCCGGGGGCGGGAGGGCGAATGTCGCCGAGAGGGCGAGGGAGGTCGTGCGCGGAAAGTGGCCCGAGTTGGAAGAGAGTGCGGAGGGGAAGAGGCTGCTCGAGGAGGAGTACCTCGCGAGGGTAGTGGACGCGCTCAAGGTGCGCATCGCTCGTCCCCAATGCTATCGAAGAATAATCTCTGCACGGCGAGCTGACTCTTCGAACCGCGCGTACAGGACCGTATCCACACGCTGCTCGACATCCCCTCGCTCGGCGCCTACTTCTTCCACCCGCCCGTCTACGACTCTGCACTCGCGACGCAGCTGTACAAGACCGTCCCTCCGGCCGTGCATGGTTCGCTATGCACCGCCTTGCCCTCCCGCTCTTCAGTCCTGACTTTCTCGCGCAACAGCCGAGTCCCTCCGCTCTGCATCCACAGCGCTCGCCGCCCTCCCCTCCTCAGCTTACACCTCTCCCAGCGCCGCCGAAGCGCCAAGCGTCAAAGACACGCTCGACGAGCTCGTCCTCGCGCGCCCGGGCGGGAAGCGCGCTGCGAAGGAAGTGATGAACCCGCTTCGGTGGGCGCTCACGGGGCAGAAGGTGCGTTGTGTGCGAGCTCTTCGGAATGGCTGTGCGCCGCCCTCTGCAGCTTGACCTGACCGTCCGCGAGCACGCCACACAGGTTGGCGCCGGAGTCATCGACGTCGTTGCTGTGCTTGGCAAGGAGGAGGTCTTGCGTCGCATCGCGGCGGCACTTGCCTGGTCCGAGGCTCAGCAGAAGTGACGGGAGTCGATTACGTGGACTGCAATCCGTGTTGTATCAAGAGTGCATCGATTCGCATCTCTCTTTCGCCATTCTGCTTCGTGCAGTCGAGAAGGCCGCATGGAAGGCGGACTGTTTGCCGTCGTCCACGCTCTCGAGGCGACTCTCTATCGGCAACCTCTTCTGAGTGCATTGTATCGATACAGACCCTGTGCATACGTGCAGCGCGGCTGGGAGGATGCGAGTGCAAAAGCAGGAACAGTGAATGACCCAATGCGAACAACATGAATCGGCGTGCGCACACGTAACGCAAGAAACAGCAGTGTCTGTCTCCCCCTCCCTCCCCGGTTCCCGTCACTCCATCGGGTTCGTGCGCCCCTGCTGCGCGACGCGCTCGTCCCTTTGCCCCGCTCCAGTGCGGAAGCACCCGCACAGCAGCCAGTCGAGCAGCCCGACCCTGTCCTCCCCCTCTTCTCCCTCGTCCGCATGCGCGCGGCGCCCGTAGTAGGCCGTCGGCGTGGGCGTGGGCGAGTAGGGCCGCGAGGAGGTCGACGAAGCGAACGATCCGGTGGGAGAGGGCGCGCGCAGCGGATCTGTCGCGCGGGCGCCGCCTGCGGCAGAGAAGGTCGCGACGCTCTGCTGCGAGTGGCGAGAGACGGCGCCGGGGCGGGTTGGAGTTGCGGAGGTGACGATCACGTCGACGAAAGGGTTTGAGGCCGCAGTAGTGGTCGACGCCAGTTGCGTCGAGAGAGGCCGCGGCTTCGAGGGAGAAGTGGTGGCGGATGGTGGAGAGGCAGGTAAGGGCGGCAGGTCTTCGACAAAGCGCGACCCGGTGCGCGCAGTCCGCTCGGTCACGGTCGATTCGAGCGAAACGAACGAGGCGTTCGAGGGCGAAAAGGGGTTGTCGCGCGCGCGTGCGCTGACGGGCGTAACGAGCGAGTCGGTCTCGGCATGCGTCGAGGTTGTGGGCGTTCGGGCTGGATCCAGGTCGTCGGGTTCTTCGCCGACCCGTGCGAGACTTCCCGCGCCCGATGCTCCTGCGCCGCCTGTCCCCTTCGTTGGGCCCTCTCCACTGCCGTCTATCTTGACGCTCAGCTTTCGCCGGCCTCTTCGCCCGCTGACGCCGTCTTCTGTCGGCGATGCGACAGGCGACGCCGGCCCGCCGAGTTCGACCTCGTCCGCTTCGAGTCCGCCTAACCCATTGCTCCCTCGTCGTCTTCGGCTGCCGGCACGAAGCAGGTGGGACGTGCGGCGTACGAGGCTCGTCGGGGAGGGGAGGTCGACGGGCGGCGCGGAAGGCATGGAAGGGTAGACGAGTCGGGTTGAGCGGCGTAACGAGGCTCGTCGCTGCGCATCTGCGCGGGACCAGCGAGCGAGATTCTGCACGGCACGGCGTCAGTGAGGGTCCACAAAGTGCACAGAGAATGGGGTGCGCACCTCCTGAATTCTGCGCTCCTCGGCAGCCTCGTCCACCTCGGCCTCCTCAGCATCTCGCTCCTCGAGCGCGACATCCTTGCTCGTGGTCCGCACACGACCGTACTCGCGGTCGTCGAGGCGGGCCTTGGCCTTGCCCTTGTCCCTCCTCGGATTCCTAACACCGAGGTCGCCATCCTCTGGCACGTCGGTCAGGTCGCCGCCTTCGCCGGCGTAGGGCGCAGTGGGCGGTGAGTGCTTCAACGGCGAGTCGTAGGGCTCGACGGGCGCGGTGGCGTGGGTGCGAGTGGGTGATGTCGTCGGGAGAGCGGGTGGGGAGGAGCGAGCGGGGGACGACGGTCCTGCTTCGGCGGGTTGCATGGGTCTGGGTGCCTCCTGCAGAGCTGCTGCCCTGTGTCGCAGCCTCGCAATTGGCGCAGCTCGGTGCGGATAGCCGGTTACGACCGGTCGACCTGATGAGGCGGTGCCACAGCCTCGAGCGCAGGTGCAAGGGCCACCGAGTGTGTCTACTGGACGCTGAAGCTAAAGAAAGGGTGCTCGAGGCCCAAGCGCGAGCTCTGCGGTCTTCTGGCGGGTTGACGACCGTCGCTCGTCGTCGCTCGGCTCGAACAGCTCGCGTCGCGGCGCTCGTTTGCCCTCTTCGTTCCGCGGCGTCCTCTCAAGCGCATCGTGCAGGCCCTACGCTGCAGTTCAGACGCGTGACCGCAGTCCGCTACGCTCAGTCTGCGATAGTTCACTCTGCTTCTCGCGTCTCCGTCATCCTCGACGCTTTGAAGCGCCGCCCTCTGCCGGTCAAGCTGCGGACGCATGCTCACATCCAAACGACTGTAAGCCACAGTCCTCGTGAACTCCACGAGGCGCAGCTGGCCCCGGCGCGCCATGTTCGCGACCTGTCCGCACCTGCAAGGTGGCTCCTGACAACTCCTGGACATCCTGAGCGGCCTTTCCGCGGCTTGGGCAACCTGCTGCGTCTTTGTCCTCCTCTTGCTTTGCTGCCTCCTCGTTTTCGTAGCCTACCTGTAACGCCCACGTCCCGCTCTCTCGCGGTTCGCTGGGTCCTGCCGCGCTTCACTCCATGGCCGCCCGTCACATTCACATTCACGTGCCCGACTCTCGGACAATTCCTCAACGCCTCGAAGATGAGAGGGCGAGGGGTAACATGTTTCCTCCTGAGGGCCTTTCGCTAGACGCTACAGGGTGGCCGCTGAAACTTGATGCGCATTGCAGAGGCTCACGGCAGGTGAAACCGCGCTCTGTGGCGTACCTTAGACTGATCACTTCGTATTCAGCTCTCGGATCGCTGCATGCCCTGCACAGTACACGCGGAACAAATGCCATCCTTCGCGACGCAAACGCGCCCGTCCACGATCGTGCAGTCACGGAGGAGACTCGCTTGCGCGACCTGATCAAAAGTATTGCGACCGGTCGTTACGGTCCGTTCAAATTCCCTTGGCTCTCTGGACAAAGATTGACTGTCTCTCCTCGCAGAGCTGATTGCATCTATGCAGCCTGGGCGTACCAAGACGAACGAGATACAGGCAGAGATCCGCCGGCTCGAATCGGACAATGGAGATCATACATACAACCTGTTTCATGTTATCGAGGATCGCCGTGCGTGAGCGTCATCAAGTGTCCCCGTGGCTGACTTCACTAACCGCTTGTTTGCGACAGTTTACCTCAGTCCGTCAGGCTGCCACTTCAGAGCCGCGGTAAATGCTAACATGCCGTTGACATGGCAGTCCGGCAGTTCCGTAACATCCTGAGCGGCCACTTTAGGGAAGAGGACGCGGACGACCTGGACGAAGCCGAGCAAGAACAGCACGAGGTCCGCCTTGCCGTCTTGACTCCATTGAGCGCTTGAGCGCGCCGAACTGATTTCTGCGGCTCTCACAGCACCTTGAAAATCTGCACGCGATGCAAGCCGACCGCGGCGAGGCGAGCCTCGGCGTCGGACGCGTCGGTCCGGGCAACTACCGCCGTGCAAGCGTATACGCCGGCCGCCGCCGGTACTGAAGGCCCTGCCTGGCAAGCGTGTTCACGCGTGAGGTGAGGCAACCTGATTGTGATAGCTCGACTTTCCTGCTGTCGCTGCCCGCAACTAGTGTCGCTCGGCGACCTTCTCAATGGAAGCCGCTCGAATCTGCTGCATTCCGCTCCTCCTTGCAAGAGCTACACCTCCCCTGCAAGCACTCGGTCGCGCATCTCGCGCGCCGTCAGAATCGCGCGCGGCGGCATGCCCGCCAGTCGCGCGATGACGAGACCCGCAGAGTCGCTATTGAGCCCGCGACGGATCGTGTGGACGTAGCGGACCGAGTCCTGTGCACAGCCGCGTCAGACTGACGCAAGTCATGGAGGAGAGAGGAAGAGAGCGCGAGCGCACCTCGTCCTCTTCGACGTCGGTACACCAGAACTCGACACCTTCCCACTCGCCCTTGCCGCGCGGGTCCTCCTCGTCATAGCCGAGCAGCGCACCCAGGCGGTGGTAGTGCGTCGCGAAGAGCGTGCGTGAGCGGTTGACGTGTGTGAGGTGCTCGAGCGCGGCGTAGGCGATGGCAAGACCGTCGATGGGAGAGGTGCCGCGACCGAGCTCGTCGAGGAGGACCTTCGAGCAGTGCTGAGTCAGCGCTTCGCAGCGACGTGAAAGTAGTTGAGGAGCTCACCAAGGAACGGCTTGTAGCATTCTCAAGAATCGACGTGCACTCGTCCATCTCGATCATGAAGGTGCTGCGGTCCCTGTCGAGCTCGTCGCGCGCGCCGACTCGGCTGAATACGCGGTCGAAGACACCCATGCGGACCGATTCGGCCGGGACGTACGAGCCGGCCTGTGCAAGAACGGCGATGAGTGCGGTCTGGCGCAGAAAGGTGCTCTTGCCGGCCATGTTCTGCAAGAAGTGTGTGAGCTTCGGCAAACATACGATGGCAGGGCGCAATAGCGTACAGGACCCGTCAAGACGTGGACAAAGGACGGTTGCTCGGGTTGATCGTCGGCGTGATGAACGGTCACCGAATTGGGCGTGAACGAGCGGTTGTGAGAGATGAGAGCATTCTCGACGGTGGCATGTCGACCTGCGACAACCTCGAGCGATTTGCTGGTGCGCACGGGGGTGTGAGCAACTGTCATTTTGGCATGAGGGCAAAGGCACGCACCTCTCGTCAACCTCGGGTCGCACCCATCGGTTCTCCTCCGCCAGTTCCGCAAAGCCCATGACGACGTCGAGCTCGGCAAGCGAGTCGGCGGTCTGCAGGAGCGGGTCGTACTTTTCGAGGACCTGCCCGCAGCCTCGTCAGATAGTTGTCTCCCGGAGAAAGAAGTCGCACGAACCCGTGCGACGAGAACCTGGGTCGCCTCGACTTCGAGGTTCTGGATGCGCGCCGAGACGTCGACGATCTTGCGGTGGAGGCGAGTCCAGTCCTGCACGACGCTTTGATCAATGGCGAGATCGTAGCGTGCGAAGGAACCCGACCAACCTGAATCACGTAGAGCCGGGTCGAATTGGTCTTCTGGTGGACGAGCGCCTGCGGATCCTTGTCGATCTTGGCGACGCCATCCTTGACGATAACATGTACGGCGGGACCAACGCGCACTGCGACTTTGAGGCGCAGGTTCTTCGACTGGTATCGTTCGCGAAGCGAGTCTTGCAGCGAGGCAGCCTCTGCACGCAAGCCGGCAAGCTCTTCGTGTAGTGCAGCGAGCTTGGGCGAGAAGCTGCAGAATAAGTCCGTCAGCATATGCTGTCGACAGAGTCGCTGGGCGTACGCACTTTGGCCGAATCACCCATGCCTGCGCGTCGCCCCACAGGCCCTCCTCGTGCTCGTCCGCGGCAGCGTCTGCGTCCTTGGCGCGATTCGCAGCCCGCTCTCCCAGCTCCGCCGCCAACGCTGCCGCCTTCTCAGCCTCCTCCGTCCGCTTCGTGAGCGCCTCCTCGTCAATCGCCGCCTCGATCTCGTCTGCGAGCACGTCGTACTCGCCGAGCTGCTCGACCAGCTCGCCAACCGCCTGCACCTCCTGCACCGTCCAGCCGCGCGCCTCGGCGTCTGCAGGCTGGGGCACCGCCTGTGCGAACTCGGCGCGCACCGTCTGCAGCGCGCGCATAGTGCGCTTCAGGCCGAGGAGGTCCTGTGCGGGGTGTGCGCGGCGGAGCGCGAGGCGTTGGAGAAGACGGGGCGTGTCGTCGAGCGTGCGGAGGAGGGCGCGCAGGTACGAGCGCGACGAGGGTATCAGCTCGAGGAAGATGGTGACGAGCGAGAGGCGGGCGTTGATGGTTGGCAGGTCCGTCGACGGGGCGCCTGCAACTGTAGTGTCAGTATCTCGAGCTCCGAAAGTCGTCGAGAGCAACTCACAGAGCCGCTCGCTGAGCAGACGGTGCCCGCCCGGCGTGACGGTCCGCTTGACGGCTCCGAGCAGACTACCCCGGACGCCTCCGCGCAGACTCTCGCGGATCTCGAGCGACTTGAGCGTCGTCGCGTCCATCTGCATGACGCTCGCCGGGTCGACAAAGCGCGCGGCGGTGCGCGGCGGCGGGGTCGAGACGAGCGTGTTGGCGAGGTAGGCGAGGAGGACGGCTTCGGCAGCCGAGCTGGCCGATGGGATTGCAGTCGACGTCGAGGGAACGGCGTCGGTCGAGGTGGAAGACAGCATGATGCCCTCGCGCAACTGCTCGCCCTGCAGCAGCTCGAGGATGCGCCCGCCGAGCTTGCTGTCCGTCAGACGCTCATCGACGACGACCTCCTTCGGCTGGACGAGATGGATGTCGTCTCGCAGCGACGAGAGCTTTGAGACCCGCGTGAAAGACGCGCCCGTCGAGATGTCACGGTACGCTAGGCCAACCTCATCTCGCACGCTCGAACCGTCGGCGACCCCGAGCGCGAGGACGAAGTTGCTGCGCTCGAGCTGCACGAAAGACTCGTCTACGCCGGTGCCGGGCGTGACGACGCGCGTGACCTGCCGAGACGTGACGGCCGTATCCCGCCCGGCCTCCTTGAACTCCTCGACGATGACGACCTTGTGGCCGGCTTCGACGAGGACCGAGACGTGCTTCTGCAGCTGGTGGATTGGGAAGCCGCACATTGCCTGCGGTGTCTTCTTGCCGGCCTTGGTGAATTGCTTGCTCGTCAGCTTGATGCCGAGCAGCTTGGCCACAACCTTGGCTTGGTCGAAGTAGCTCTGATCAGCAGAGAGAGGTCAGCGCGGCCGTCCATGTGATCGCACATGAGTGTCGCACCTCGAAGAACGATCCGACCTGGGTCAGCAAGATGGCGTCCGGGTAGGCGGCGAGGTCTTTGCGGATCGCAGCTTCGAGAGCAGTCATTGTCACCGGCGACTCGGCCTCGACCGCTGCTCCTGCGCCGCCCGCGCTCTCCTTGACTTTTTCTGCAACCGCCTTGGGCGCGCGTCTCCGCACAGTCCGCTTGAGCGGTTTCGCCTGCTCGTCTGATTCTGTCGCAGCTGTCGAGAGAGCCCTGTCAGCGCTGCAACCGCAAAAGGGTGATGCAGGCAACACGTACACAGCGTCGTCGGTTTTCCGTCCAGTCCTAGCGGCGGCAGCCTCCTGCGCTCGACGCCGTATTCGTCGAGCATGATCCGCGAGGGCGGTTCCGTCGACGAGGAGGAGCCGCTGGTGCTCCTCGTCGTCCTCGAACGGGCTCGACTGGTGGTCGTAGTGACTGCATAGCTCCGAATCCTCGTGCTTGATGTACGCAGTAGGCGCACGGGCGGCTCGACAAAGAGCCGTCGTGCGAACATGGTGCGGAGCGAGCGAGGCGGTGTAGACGGAGACACGGCTCGAACGAAGGACCCTGCCGTCACTCAGAGCTTGTTGCTGCGTAGTAGAAAGCTCCTTACGGGCTCAGAACGCTGGCGTCGCGCGGCAACGAGCGAGTAGAAGCAAGAGAAGGACGGGTCCGCTGGGTTCGCTTCGTTCGCTACCTCGTGCTCCGCCGGAAGGGCCTGCCGAGAGCTGCCGAGCCTTGTCGAGCTCACACAGGGCGTACTCGCTTGCTGCCAGCACTCTGCACCTCGAGACTGCCGAGTTGCTCCTCGTTGATCCTCATCAGTCGGTGCGTTCCTCCCGCGGCACACGACGTGTCCGGAGCCAGTCTGGAGGTACTCACACGCTCAAGTGCGATCGCAGAGCTGCCCCAAGCCACCCGCCATGCCCATCCCGCTCCTCCCGCTCGAGCTCATCCGCCTCATCGCCGAGTACGTCGTCGACGACCTCGACGAGCACGCCGGCCGCGCAGAGTGCTTCCGCCTCGCGCGCGTCTGCAAGGCGTGGGGCGCGCTGGTCGAGCCGCTCGCGTGGCGCACGCTCACGGTCGACCCGGGAATCGACATTCGCCCGCTCGACTACGTCCTCACGCATCCCGAAGTGTTGCGAATTGTCGAAGTTGTCGATGCCCGCTGCCTGCGTCTGTCGGTAAACAACAAGGTTGCCGTCGGCGAGATCAGCGAATACCACGCCGCGAAGCTCGTCACCCTGTTGAGGTCGTGCACCAGCCTCACGAACCTTAAGCTCGCGCCCTGTGCGGCGCCGTTCCGCTTGCTCGCCGCGACGTCCGTTCTCCCGCTCGCATCGTCGCTCAAGACTCTCGCTCTCGCCTTCGACGTCGATGTCTTTCATTGCGACTTCCTCGTGTCTTGCCTCGCCCGCTTTGCCGGCCTGCGCACGCTCCACCTCTTCATCGAGTGCGACGAAACGCGCGAGGCCGTGATCAAATCTTCCCCGATCATATCCACTATCGATCTTCGCGAGCTCAAGTTCAGCCTGAGGAGTTCCGCCGATCTCGAGGGCCTTCTGTTCAGTCTCACCTCCCGCATCAACCCGTTCACTCTATACCGCTGTGCTCTCCTCGACTTCTGCGGCAGCTCAATACTTTTCAATTGGCTCGGCAAATGCCAATGGCTATATATCCTTGAGATCACCGCATTCGACGAAGAGACTCTGGACGACCTACTCGAGGACGTGTGCAGGCTCCTCCCGAGCCTGGTCTCGCTCCTCAGCTTGAACCTCTATCCTTTCGACATGTCGCCGTGCAGCCTCTCTTCATCACGGCAGTCGGAGCGGCCGTGGTCGCTGCTGCTCGACACACTCGCTGCGATGTCGGCGCCCCTCTTTTGCAGAGTCGGCGGACTGTTCTTCGAAGCCTCGAGCGCCGCCTATCCGGTCCGTTGCGATCCCGACGGCGACCCCGTAGATCTGATGACCCGAGCCATCACGCTCATCGCATTCGCGTGGACGGACGACGAGGACGACGATTGGTTCGTGGATCTGGAGGACGAGTACTCCGGCGTAAAGGTCCAGCTCTACTACATGCCCGATGAGGGCGGGACTGGGCACAAGCGGTGGTACAGAGTTTCCTTGCCGGTGCGCGCGCTTACGTCTTCTCTCAGAGAGACTCATGCACTGACCTCTTTTGTGGGCGACAGGTTGACGACGCCGACGACGACTAGCTCTTCTACCTCTCTGCACAAGCGCGCAACAAGCGATTAGCTTCCAAGCTGTACAATGAGCAAACCTACGTTCTCGGTCCGCACGCAGTGTCTGCGCGTTTCCCCCAGGACTCTGTCGCTGTGTCGGCACAGCGAGAGGACTCAGAGGCAGCTTCCGCTGTACAGGAGCCCGGAAAGCAAGACGGTGGGGTCTGAAGCAGCTTCGTGACAGGCGGTGCGTGCGTGCGTGCACAACGGAAGCAAGGTCGTGCGAGCAGAGCAAAGAGCGAGGGCTCGAGGGCGAGAAGGGCGCAGTATGGCCCTTCACTTCGGCGTCCCATCCAGACAGCCGTCAGTGGGGCACTGCAGCGGTCAATGGGAGTCTTGAGTCCGAGTGTGAGGCGAGGTTGAGGTGAAGGGCGGATCGAGCGACGAGGCGGGGAGGGAAGCTAGCGGCCGCTCTCGCTTCTCCCGTGCCTTGCTTGTCTGGCGTGCACGACTTTGCTGTCTGTGCCTGTGCTGCCCTGAGCCTGCCCGCTGCCTGCCTGCCTGTCCACCGCGCCCTCGCCGTCCCCGACCCGCTCCCCTTCGCCACCCCGTCCCCCCGCCCGCCGCTCTCTCCGCCGAGACCACGCAGCGCACGCACGAGCTACCCCACGCAGCCCAGAAGACCCACTGAGCCATGTCCGGACTCGTCCTCCCCTCGCGCGCACCCAACGGCTCCGCCCCGGCCCATGCGGAGTCAGACGCACCCGCCGCCGACAAGGGCAAGCAGGTCGCGCAGCAGGGCCAGGATGACGCTGGTGCAGTGATCCCCGGCGTCAACGGCATCGTGCCGACGTTGCAGTGAGTCTCGCGCGCACGCTCAGCCCGAGACGGCGAACCCGGCGGTGGAAGCGCGGGGAATGGGCGGGTCAAGAGGGAGATGCGGGCGGATTGCGAGCGGTGCAGGGGGCGGGACAGCGTTGCACACCGTCTACTGTGACACCGTGTTGACCCTGCGCTGCTCCCACCTTCTCCTTGTCGTGCTCTCCTCCCAGGAACATCGTCGCGACCGTCAACCTCGAGTGCAAGCTCGACCTCAAGACGATCGCGCTCCATGCCCGCAACGCAGAGTACAATCCCAAGGTTCGTCTCGTTCCTGCCCTCCTGCTCCCGCCGTCTTGGCTCGACAGAAGGCTGAACGAGACTTGAGCTGTCCCTCCTCTCGCTGTGCGCGTTCCCCCGTCTCTGCTTCGCTTCTGCCGAGAGTAGCGTTTCGCGGCCGTCATCATGCGTATCCGTGAACCCAAGACGACCGCACTCGTCTTTGCGTCGGGCAAGGTCGTCGTGACGGGTGCCAAGTCCGAGGACGACTCGCGTCTCGCGGCACGCAAGTATGCGCGCATCATCCAGAAGCTCGGCTTCGAGACCAAATTCACCGACTTCAAGATCCAGAACATTGTCGGCAGTGTGCGTGGCGGTTTTCGTATCGAGTGGCCACAGTCGTCTTGAAGCGTGACTGACCCTTCCCGTCGATCCGTTTGTCCTGGGCAGTGCGATGTCAAGTTCCCGATCCGGCTTGAAGGTCTCGCATATGGCCACGGTCACTTCTCGTCGTACGAGCCGGAGGTGTGTCCCGCCGTTCCTCCACTCGTCACTCTGCGTGCTCACGCTCTGCCATCGCAGCTCTTCCCGGGTCTCATCTACCGCATGGTCAAGCCCAAGGTCGTCCTGCTCATCTTCGTCTCGGGCAAGATTGTCCTCACCGGTGCCAAGGTGCGCTGCACTCGCTTAGAGCCTTTTTCGATAGCGAGCAGGTGAGGCTGACGCGCTCAACTCCCCCAGTTCCGCGAGGAGATCTACCAGGCCTTTGCGCAGATCTACCCGGTCTTGAACGAGTACCGCAAGCCCTAAGCTCGCAACAGCCTACGTTAAACTCGGCCGTCCCGGCTCTCGTCCCACTCGCAACCCTCGATACCCCTCGACTTCTTTCCGCGCCCCTCGCTCTTCTTCGCTCCTCGCTTGCCTCTGGCACGCCCTTCGCCTCCTTCTTTCGCCCGCCCACCTCGCACCAGAAAAGTCGTCTCATACATTGCATACCCTTCGGCGCCCCATGGCGCCGTCATTCATCCTACAACGCCCACTATTCCGTTTCGCCGCCGGGGGAATGGGGACGAGAGCGCTTCATTGCTGCTTCCTCGTCTCCGTCCTCTGCGTCCTCCTCGGTTTCCGCCCCTCCTGTCCTGCCCGTCCAACACGCTGTACCCTTCTCTCGCCCCTCTTCCCGCGTCCCTTCTCGCGCACTCGCGCGCGCTTGTTGTACCCCTTCCTTTCTCCGGCTGTCTGGTTGTACAACTCGCGCAGCGGCCGTGCGGTGGGAGGGTGAGGGTCTCGCGAGGAGGGAGGCGAGGCGAGGGAGCAGTTTTGACGTGGATAGGCCTGCCCTGCCAGATTCGCTGGTTGCAACGTCTCGCAGTCACTCACTCGTGATCAGGAGTGTGTTTCCCTCTTCAGTGCATAGGCGCTGCAAACACGAGGGCACGAGAGCGAGAAGAGCAGACGATGGTGTATCTGGTTTGCAGCGAGGAAAAGCCACCGTCGTTGCATCCGTGGCGATCGCACATGCGTGCAGTGTTAGTGCGCACGCGGGAGCCTCGACATGCAAAGTGAGCCGTAAGAACGAGAGCTGTGCGCTCAGGAACGAAAGGGAGCGAAAGTGGCGGCTGCACGGACGAACGACCGTCATCGCGGCGCGCTGAGGGCCTGTCCTCACGTCTACGAGACTCTGAAGCATGTAAGAGCAGATAGAGCAGCGCGACGAGCCCGCAAGCGCGTCGCTGCGAGCGCGAGAGGCGGGAAACAACAAAGCGGCGAATGAGTCAAGGGACGGCAGAGGCGACGAGACTCATCTCGAGCAGTTCCGGGCGCACGAGCGGTTCAGCAGCGCTGAAAAGCGGGTCTTCCGGCACGCTGCACGGAGCAACGGATACCTCTGAGCGGTACAGCGGACGAGGCAGGGCCGAGAGAGGCGGGTTTCGTCAGCTCTCCAGCAGGGCAAGATCGCGCGCTCCTGAGGGCGCACCGAGTGCGTGGATGCACTCTTGCGCAGTGCAGCTCCACCGTGGCGCGGTCAGATTGCGCGTCTGAGCGTGAGGAGGACGACGACAGGCGAGTGAAAAGGTCGACGTGGCGCGTCTCGAGCTCAAAGAGGCAGGCGAGATTGCGGGCCAACGCCGCGACTGGAGCAGACGCGGGTGATGCGAGCGGGTAGCTGGCAAGCGCGTGCACCGCGCGAGCGCACTTGCAGCCTTGCCAAGGCGAGTGCGCGGGTGTGAGGGCTGCGCGGGCGCGGTGGGCTCGGGGAGGCGGGAGCGTCGGCGTTGGGCGCGGGCGCGAGTGGCTTTCGGCGGCGCGCGCGCGTTTGCCTCTTTCCTCTCTTTCCGCACTTCGCGGCCTTCCCCCTTCCCGCCTTCCGCGTCCCTCTTCTCTCTTTCTCTCTGCTGCGAGCGGGTCAGTCCTCTTAGCTGAGGAATGAACGGCGCCCCCTCTCTCTCTCTCGAGTCGCCCGATCCTGCGCACGCTGCTGCAAAGCCCGCCGCGGCTGCTCTCGCGTCGTCGTCGCTCCCGACCCCGCCGACCACAACCTCGCTCGACCGCCCCGCGTCGCCGCCCATGTCGCTCGACGCCCCGCCCGCGCCCGCACAGCCCGAGCCGCTCGCGGGCGCAGTCGAGCAGAAGCACGAGGTGCCCGCCCCCGCCGCCGACTCTCCCGCCGCTTCCCTCCCGCCGCCGCCTGCAGTCCCGCTGCCTGCGCACCTCGGCCTGCCCGCCAAGCTCGAGCACACCGACAGCTCGAGCAGCGTCGCCGCGCAGCCCCCGACCCCCGCCGTCGCCGTTCCGCCTGCTCCTCCCGTGACTGCACCCGAGCAGGACGAGCCCAAGCCGCTCGTCAACGGCTCGGCAGGCGCACAGCCGCCCGTGCACGACGTCAACGGCGCGTACGAGCAGCTCGCCGAGTCGACCGGCGCACACCCAGGGCTCGGCGCGCCCGTCCCCGCCGGCCTCAACGGCGACGGCGACGCGCAGCAGCAGCCGCTCGGTGACGGGCCCTCGGCCGTTGACGTCCTCGCAGACGTCGCCATGGGCGAGGCCGCGCTCGGGCTGGCCGACTTCGCAGCGGGAGCCGGGTCCGCCGACGTGAGGGCTGGCTCGCCTGCGCTGCCGCCCGCCGCGGCGGGAGAGGCCGGCGTGCCGCAGGGCGTGTCGCCGCCGCTGAAGCGGAGTGCGCCAGATGGCGAGGCGCAGGAGGGATACTTTTCGGGCGGGCAGGCGGGAGACGTGGAGCAGGAGCGCGAGGCCAAGCGGCTCAAGGTCGAGGCAGAGGTTGGTTTGCCTTCTCCACCGTGTCGCGTGTTGCTCGCGTACTGAACGAGCGGCACTTCTGCCGCTTTCGCCACCGCAGGCCTCGCCTGTTGCGCCTTCGCCTGGCGCTCCTGCCGAGTCGCCGTTCCCTGGCTCGGCGGCTCCGATGCCTGCCGCTCCTGCGGTAGTCGAGCCCACGCCGGGCGAGACGCCTTCCGCCCTTCCCGCCTCGTCCGCTGCACCCCCCGCCCCTTCTCCCACTCCCACACCCGTGCAGGGTTACGACCCTTCGGCCTTTACGACCGCTCCCACTCTCGCCTCCTCCGCTCCGCCTTACCCTCCCGCTCCGGCGGCAGCAGCGCCGACCATGTCCCCCTCGGACCTGCATAACTTCCACGCCTCGTCCCTCCCGCCGCCTACCTCTGCATCGCCTCTCCCGCCCTCTGCTCTTCCCTCCTCAAGCGCACCTGCCGGTTCACCCGGTCTGTATACTTCGCCGGATGCGTTCAGCTCGCAAGGTGCTGTCGCGTCGACCTCGGCGGCGCCCGACGCCGCTGCTGCTGCTCCTGCCGATGGCCAGAACGGTGCCGACGGTGCTGCCGCCGCGCCGGCGGGCCCGTCCGAGCCCGAGCCGATGCACATCATCACGAAGGAGCAGCAGAAGCACGCGATCAACATGGTGCGCAACCTCAAGCGCAACAAGAACGCGCCGCCGTTCCTCAAGCCCGTCGACGCCGTCGCGCTCCTCATCCCCGACTACTACAAGATCATCCTCGAGCCGATGGACCTCGGCACGATCGAGGCGCGCTTGCAGGCGACGGGCAAGGGCATGGCCGCGGCGCTCAAGGCCGGTCGCACGTACGGCCTCGACTACAGCGAAGGGCGCGACCCCGACGCAAAGTGGGAGGGGCAGGTGCCCGACGGCGAGGAGCCGCACTCGTACCGCACGATCGAAGAGTTCAAGCACGACCTCGACCTCGTGTGGAACAACTGCTTCCGGTACAACGGCCCGCGCGAGAAGAACCCCGTCTCGGCCATGGCCGGCCTCATGCAGGACGCGGCCGAAAAGGCGTACCGTGGCATGCCCTTCTCGCCCATGATCTCGGTACATCTCTTCCGCGCTTTCGCTTAGTCCGCAACGTTTGACTGACAGCGACCTTGCATACGCCGCAGCCCTACCCGCCAAAGTACGTCGAGCCGCCCAAGCCCGTCATGTCGTTCCCGCCCCGCCCGGCCGAGAACACGCGCCCGAAGCGCGAGATCCACGCGCCGGCCAAGGACCTCCCGTACCTCGAGAGTGCTGGCGTCGACGTCACGGCCGGCGGGATCTACAACCTCGCGGGTCTGCCCGGATACGGACCTGCGGGCGGCGCGGGCGGCGGCGGCGGGCAGAAGAAGGTCAAGAGCGCGCAGAAGATTGCGCAGGAGCAGATGCGCTTCTGCAAGGAAGTCGTCAAGGAGCTGTTCAAGAAGGTCCACGAGCCGTACGCGTACCCGTTCTACCAACCTGTCGGTGCGTCCTATCCTCTTTCGTCGTCTGTGACGCCCTCCGCTGACTGCGCACCACACAGACGTCGCGGCGTACCCGGCTTATCTGCAGTACATCAAGAAGCCGATGGACCTCACGACGATCCGCCACAAGGTCGAGCACAACCAGTACCCCTCGCCCCCCTACCAGCACTTCGAGGCCGACGTGCGCCTCATCTTCCAGAACTGCTACGCCTTCAACCCGCCCAACACGCCCGTGCACGACATGGGTCGCCGGCTCGAGTCGGTCTTCGAGGCGCGTTGGGCCGAGCGCCCCATGGCGTACGAGGACGACTCGGAAGACGACGAGGACGGTCTCTCGGTCATGGAGCAGCAGCTCAACCTGCTGCAGCAGAACATCGAGCTCATGAAGCAGCAGAAGAAGGCGCAGAAGGAGGCCAAGCGCTTTGCGCAGCTCCAGCAACGCATCCAGCAGCAGCAGCAGGCGGCCGCCGCCATGCCCATGCCCATGTCGATGCCCTCCGTGCCCAAGCCGCCGAAGAAGCAGCCGAGCCAGTCGGCGTACGCCATGTCGCCGTACGGCCAGCAGCCGGCGCCGCCGCGCCCGAAAAAGTCGAGCAGCAACGGGCCTCGGCCGGGCGGCGGAGGCGGCGCGCCCAAGAAGCCGAAGCGCCGGCGCGACGACGACTCGGACGACTACTACGAGGACGACGGCGGGGCGTACTACGGCGGCGGGTCGACCTCGACGTCGCGCCGGCACACGGCCACGGCGCTCGAGCCGGCGATGGAGGAGTTTGTCGACTTCGAGATGAAGCGCGAGCTCGCCGTCAAGATCGTCGCATTCGAGGGCGACCAGCTCGAGGAGGCGATCAACATCATCCGTCGCGGGCGGCCCGATCTCCTCGGCGCGGCCAACCAGGAGATCGAGCTCGACATCGATCAGCTTGACCAGCGCACGCTCCTCGACCTGTACCGCTACGTCTGCCCCGGCTCGCAGCCCGCCGTCCGCCCCGTCCAGACCGGTGCGGGCGCTGCGCGCGGCGGGTCATCCAAGCCGCCAAAGCCGAACCGCAACGCGCGCAAGAACCTCGACGAGGAGCTCGAGGCGCAGCGGATCGAGGCGCTCGAGGCCCAGCTCGCGTCGTTCGACACGCCTGCCGCTGCCGCAGCGGCTGGCGTCGATCTCAGCGGCGCCGGCCTCGAGGGCGCTGGTGCCGAGGGCGGCGACCAGGCGAGCAGCGACAGTTCGTCGGACGAGGGCAGCGACTCGGACTCGGACGAGGAGTGAACGGCGACGCTTGGTTCCCCTCACTAATCCGTCTTTTATCTCCACCTCCCCTGATGACCCATTTCCTTCCCCTTTCACACTGTTGTCTTCCTCATCGCTTTTGATCCTGGCGGCGGCGATGTTGGCCGGGCTTTTCGACGTCGGCGACGAGCAGCAGAAATATACCCCCTCCGCGTACACAGTCTCCCCCCGCACCCCCTCCCCTCTCCTGTCTAGCCTCGCGCGCGTTGCTTTGCCTTCCGTGGTGCTTGCCTGCCCTTTCCTACTTCCTTTACACCCCGTCGTTTTGGCCTTGGCCTCATCTCTCCTCTCGCGTACCCGCCTCGATCAGGTCGATTGTTGTGCTGATCTCTGAAACTCCAGTCGCAGTAGCATTTCCGTTTCTCTGCTCTCCTCGCATAACATCGAGAGACTGCGTTTGCAAAGCGGTTCACAACAAGCGAGCGACGCGGAAGAGGCGAAGTCACGTCCAGACAGGGAAGCCTCCCTCGCGCAGGTAGTCGTTCAGCGCAGGCCACGGCTCGTCTCCCGCGCGCCGCCTCATCTCGCGCACGACCCTGTCGCCCTCGTCGTCGTCAGCGGCCGCAGCCGAGCCATCCGCGTCGCTGTGCGGCGGCGCGATCCAGCTCGCAGGCATGCGGCACACCGTCTCGCACGTCCCGCCGGCTCCGGACTTTGGCCCGAGCTTGGCACACGGCTGCACGAGCCTCGTCCCGCGCGGAAACGTCTCCTTCGCGTCCCACTCGCGCCAGCTCTCGCCGTCGGCCGCCGTCGCGCGATGCAGGTGGTCGGTCGCGCGCGCGAGGCGCACGACCGGTTCCTGCTGCATCGCGAGGAGCGACAGGCGGCGCACGAGGTCGTACAGCGACGTGCACGCCGTCAGGTCGAGCGGGTACGGCGACGAGAGCGTCGCGAGCGTCAGGTAGGACGACGCGGCGCTGTCGAGTTGAGAGGGCTCGACGTCAACGGCGAGCGGTTCGGGCGAAGGATGCTGGGACGAGAGGTGTGCGTAGGCGCGCGCGGTGTAGCCTGGCTCGACGAGCGAGAAGTCGAGCGCGCGGGCGAGATACGGCAGCGGGAAGGCGGCGTAGACGGGAAGGATGAGCGGGTCGCCCTTCTTGTCGAGCACGTCCAGGAAGGTCGCAGTCGCCGGCGGTTCGAGCGTGCGGTTGAGCAATTTGCTGCGCGGGGTCCTATGTCAGCGGGCCCTCAAGACGGGCACGTTGGTACACTTACGCAGCGGTGATCGCGAGTTTGAGGAGCTGCTTGAGATCCGACCGCGTGCCGACCATGTCCGGCAGGATGAGCAGCTTTGGCGGGTCGGCATACATCACATCGCTCACGAGATGTCCCTGCTTGCACGATCGTCAGTAGGTGCTCATAAGGGCCGGAAGCGGCAAGACGAACCTGCGTTCTCGCCATGTACTCCTGGTACAGGCGATTGTCTGGGCAATGCGGCGCGGCGACGAGCGGCACTTGTTCGAGATCTCTCGTATGACTATCTGGCAAGGCGTAAGTTGGTTGTCACGCGGCGCAGTGAGAGGGTGGACGAACAAAGCCTCGTACGTCGCAAACCGGCTGTGCTCGAATTGCTGAATGCGCAGCCAACCTACGGCCGAAGGGTCCGACTGGTCGACGATAGCGGGCCGTTGCAGACCCTTCAATCGACGGGTAAGCGCAGGTACGCAGTCGGGCAAAAAAAGAAGAACTCACGGCGTTGAGCAACGTGTCGAGCGAAGCAGTGCTTCTCGCCGACTCGTCGAGCATTTTGCGCCACAGGTCGATCGTGAAGGGCGTGCTCCGTGTCCAGATAAAGCCTGCAGAGGTCGGATCAGCCTCTGAGGCGTGAACACAGAGGCAGATCGAATGCACTCGAGCTGATCTCGCCGGAAACAGCACCGCTCGACTTGCCGAGTACGACCAGGTCGGCCTGCTGCGAAGCTCCAACGATTTCAGGGAGCGGGTCTCTGTGCGAGAAGAGCCGCGTCAGCGGGTTTTGCACGCAAAGTCGGGAGGGATGGTGTGGCGTACCCCAGCACCATCGCGCCTGGCTGGATGAACAGGACGTCGCGCCCGCTCTCGAGCGAGTCGACGATGCCTGTGGGATGTAGAATAAGCCACGCAGCTCGGCGGAAAGCAGGGGAGACTCGCCGTTGACCTGCAGCCACGTCAAGCTGTCTCGCCGCCTCGGCCGCGTCCTCGCCAGCCCGCCATGGCACCACCAGTCTTCGTGCAGCCTGCACTCGTCGATGCACTGAGCATCCGCGCACAAGACGACGAGGCGGATGCGGTCCAGGTCAGTGCGCTTCGCGTTGAGGCGGGCGACACGCTCGGCGAGGATAGGCGTCCAAGTCGACAGGGTGTGCGAGCTCGCCGCCGTGAGCCAGAGCTGCCCGACGCTCGTCCCGTTCGACGCAGGCGGGAGCACGGTGTCGAGGTACGTGCGGAACGAGAGCGTCGCGCCAGGCTCGACACGCTGGACGTCAAGGCTGCCGGCGGACGAGTCGTCTCCGTCGTCGGCGTCGGGCGCACGGCGAGCGCGGTGGCCGGGCGGCCGGTGCGAGAGGCCCGCACGGAGGAGCACGCCGAGCTGCACGGCGAGCACGACGAAGAGGGCGACGAGGGCGAGGCGGGCGAAGGGCGAGCGCATCGAGCCGGCAGAGCGAGGCGAGCGGCGCGGCGGGCTGGGAGAGCGCGGCTGGACTCGCTCGGGCTTGTGTGGCTCTGGCGAGCGCCTCGTGAGCATTTTCGGAGCGAAAAGAGCGCAAAGTGCAGAAGCGGACGAGCGGGAGCAGGCCGAGAGCACGACAGGGAGAAGTTCGGAGAGCCGTCAACGCGAGTTGCGCTTCGCCGACGCTTTCAAGCAGTACACAGAGAGGCTGAGATCCGATCTAGTGCTTTCCCGCGAGCCCAGCGCGGGTCAGTAGAGCGGTGCAGCCCGGAAGAGATGAAGACAGAGAGGATCCGAGCGGGAAAGGGCGGGACCTGTTCCTGCGGCCCTGCCCGGCTGCGGGCGCTACTGTACAGCCCACCAGACCTGCGTACTGCTTCTCCTGCGGTCCTGCCGGGTGTGGTGGAGGCGGGACCGCGGCTGCACCGCCTTCCTGCGCTTTGTCGCTTCGCTCTTCCGCGCCACCGCTCTCGCTCTCTCCGGGGACCAGGACGAGCGAGCAGCCGAGTATGTCGGACCCGCGCTTTGCTCGCGTGCACTCGGACCCGCGCTTCGTCCGCCCGAAAGCGGCAAAGTCCAAGTTTGTGGTCGACGACCGCTTCAAGTCGCTCTTCGACGACCAGCAGCGTGCGTGCAGCCACTCTGGGCCGTTCTGCAGGCGTACAGAATCGCTGACTGGAGCGCACACAGCCTCCGGCTCGAAGAAAAGCAAGTTCGTCCGCAAGGTCGACAAGTACGGCCGGCCGCTCGCCAAGGAGGCCTCTGTCAACGAACTCAAGCGCTACTACCGCCTCGCTTCACCTGGCGCAGAGGGAGAGGAGGGCGGCGAGCCGCAAGAGGGCGAGCAGGAGGAGGGAGAATCGGCGGAGGAGGACGACGAGGAGGAGGACGAAGAGGCGCCCGCACCTGGCGCTGGCTTCGTCGACCTTGCGCGTGGCGAGGTCCTTCTCGAGTCGTCAGATGAGGAGGCCGCCTCGGACGACGAAGACGAGGCGGCGGCGGTCTCCGACGCCGAGTCGACCTCGTCCTCGCAAGCCGGCACCGTGACGCTCGGCGGTCGCACGGCGCGGCGCCGCGTCTCTCGCAGCCCCTCCATCGACCTTTCCGAGGGCGAAGGGCCGAGTCTCTTCCCGGACGAGGAGGACGAGGCTGCCGCAGACGAGGACGACTTTGAGGACGCCGAGCCGACGCGCCGCCTCGCCGTCGTCAACATGGATTGGGACCACCTGCGCGCGTCCGACCTGTACCGCGTCCTCGCGTCGTCACTCTCGGCGACGGCCGCGTCTATCGCGCAGGCCAAGCCGCGCAAGCAGGGCGACGACCGCGACGAGGCCAAGCTCTCGAGCAAGCTCGCGATCGCGCCCGGGCGTCTCTTGAGCCTGCGCATCTACCCGAGCGAGTTTGGCCGCGAGCGCATGGAGCGCGAGGCGATCGAGGGCCCGCCCGTCGACGTCCTGCGCGCCAAGGGCGCCGAGTCGAGCGACGAAGAGGCCGACGGCGCGCAGACGCTCAAGCTCGGGAAGAAGAACAAGGGCAAGGGGAAGCAGCGGCGGCGCGCCGGTGACGAGGACGACGACTTTACCGAGCAGGACCTCGTCGACGAGCAGCTGCAGGACGGAGAGGAGGACTACGACACGGAGGCATTGCGCAAGTACCAGCTCGAGCGGCTGCGGTGCGTTACAGATGGACCTATTGATGGCTATCAAAAGCTGACGGGCACCTGGCCACAGCTACTACTACGCGATCGCGACGTTCGACAAGGTGTCGTCGGCCAAGCATGTCGTCGAGCAGATCAACGGCACCGAGTTTGAGCGGACAGCCAACGTCTTTGACCTCCAGTGCGTTACTCTCTTTCTCGACCCCTCTGACGCACTCGCTGATCCGGCTCGTTCCACAGATACGTCCCCGACGATACCTCGTTCGACGCCGACCCTGTGCACGACGAAGCGACCGAAGCCTCGATCGCCGCCGAGGGCAACTCGTATACCGGGCTCGAGTTCCAGACCGACGCGCTGCGGCACTCGAAGGTCAAGCTCACGTGGGACGCCGACGACCCCCACCGCAAGACCAAGATGCAGACGTACCTCGCCGCCGCGCTCGACCGCTCCAAGCAGAAGGGCGCGATGAAGGGCAAGACGCCCGTCGCCGACGACGAGATTGCGCAGTACCTTGCTTCGTCATCGGACGAGGACGAGGGCGAGGACGGCGCGGTGGAGGAGCAGGACGACTTTTTCGAAGCCGCGGAGGAGGACGGCGACGCGGCGGCGGCCGCGAATGGTGCCGCAGGCGGCAAGAAGGCGTCGAAGCGTGATCGCCTGCGCAACCTCCTCGGCCTCAGTGATGCCGACGGCGCCGGCGACTCTGGCGCGAGCGGCGCCATGGAGGTCTCGTGGGACGGCGGCGCCGTGTCGGGCGGCAAGAAGAAGGGCGCCGACGCCGGGATGCAGATCACGTTTGCGCCGGCGTTGTCGGAGCGCAGCGCCAAGCAGCTCGAGTACGCCGGCGAGCGCGAGGAGACGTCGATCGAGAAGTACAAGCGCAAGGAGAAGGAGCGCAAGGAGCGCAAGCGCGCCGAGCGCAAGGCGCGCCGCGAGGGCAAGACGGTCGAGGAGGTGCTCGCCGAGGAGGCGGGCGCAGCGGGCGAGACGTTCTTCGGCGGCGACGGCGGCGACGACAAGGGCTTCGACGACGACTTTTTCGGCGAGGACGGCGGCGACCCCTTTGCGGCTTACGACGCAGGCGCAGACAGCGGCGACGAGATCGGCGTGCCGAAGAAGGCGGCGGCTGGCAAGCTGTCGAAGAAGGAGAAGCGGGCGCAGCGCGAGGCCGAGGAGAAGGCCAACGCCGAGGAGCACGCGCGCCTCGCGCTCCTCGTCGGGTCCGACGACGAGGACGACGTCATGGGCGCCGACGGCGATGGCGAAGGCGGGCGGCACTTTGACATGCGCAAGATCCTCAAGGCCGAGAAGCAGCAGGGCAAGAAGCACAAGCTCCGCGGCAAGAGCAAGAAGGCCAAGGCCGAAGACGAGCCCGTCAACGACGAGTTCAAGGTCAACCTCGCTGATGACCGTTTCAAGAGCTTGTACGAGGACTACGACTTTGCTGTTGACCCGTCCAACCCGCGGTGCGCTTTCTTCTTGCTCGCCTTCTCCCTTTTGCCGGGACTGCCTCGCTGATCACGCTCCTCCATGCTCACAGCTATCAGAAGTCGCGCAACATGGAGGCCATCCTGGCCGAAGGCCGCAAGCGCCGCGCAACCAAGGGCGACAAGGCGCGCGCCCCCGTCGTCGCGCCTGCCGAGGGCGGTGCGTCAAAGAAGCGCGCTGCCGCTGCCGCAGACGGGAGCACCGACGCCGACTCGCTTCGTGCGCTCGCCGAGGCGGTCAAGCGCAAGGCGGGCGAGGTGGGCGGGAGGGGCAAGCGGGCCAAGACGGGCTAGTAGAGTGATGCAACTTGCTTCGCTTTCCTGCAGGTCTTCCTTATGCATGCTTGGTCTCGCTGAAAGGTTCCTCAACTTCCCGCTCTGTGTTGATCCCTTGCTGCAACAGCAATGCAGCTTGCGCTTGCTTGTCTTCTTCACGGCCCAGCTTACCGTCTCCTGCAACTTGCAGTCTTTGCATTGTGCAGGGGCAATAAAGCAGTGTGCACCAAACAGACAGCATCTTGCACAGAGGCCAGGCAAATGAGCAGGTCAAGCACACTTAAGGCAAAGGCGGCCGGCAGGGTCAATCACATGCTTTGTTTTTCGCCACCGGGTTGAGCCCCAAAATGCAAATTTGTGCGTGGCGCGCATTCTTAGCTGAAGTGTGTGTGTGAGAGAGGAATGGGCCAGACCTGCCTGGTCTTCCCGCAAGAGCACGCACAAGTTGGCGTCTTCCAACCTCATGTCTTGGTCCTTGTCTGTTTCCTTGTCCCCATGTGCGCCTTTCAAGTCAGTGTTGAGCTTGTTGTAATGCTGAGGTGGCAAGCAAGGTGTCAGCAGTGCGTCAGTGGCAGTGCAATACGGCCCTGCGCAAGAAGGAGCAAAGGTCGCGGATGCCACTGGCTCTGCATGGCATAATGGCAGGTATTAGTGTCCCCTGTCTCCAGGAGAGTGACAAGAGGGTACGCACTGTTCTCCTTCTCTTTGAGCTGGGTCTTCCTTGTGCTCGTCTTGCCGGTGGCTGTAAGGCCCCGGCCGCCGGCGCCTTCCAAGCGAGGCGCGCCCCCTCCGTAGTCGCGCCCCTACCTCTCTTTTTTCTCCGGCTTACTCCCTCTCGACTAGCCCTCGTATAGATCGCTCTGCTAGAGCTTTCTGAAACCTTGTGGTTGCACCGTCCGACTGCCCGTCGCCCGCTGCAAGCTATACGCCCGTCAGCCTCCGTGCAGACCGACCCCCTCGGCCCTCACAGTGGCCACCGACATCATGCCGTCCTGCCTTGAGGTGCCCAGCGTGTTGATGTGCGTGATGTCCTTGACAATCTACGCAGTATTAGTTGGTAAGCAGGGCTCTCTCACGGACTTTCTTGCTTGCAGGCAGATCTTTCTTCTGTCCCCTCACAACCTGACCGGGAAAAGGGGTTTGGCTTTCTTATAGGCAGATCTTTCTTATAGGTCTCTTTCTTATATGCAGATTCTACTGTACGCAGGTGGCGATGTCCGTGCGCTGGATCTGCCCGCCGCTCTCGAGTTCTTTGAGGCGCTGGCGGATCGCGGCGACGTCCAAGTTGACTGGCAGGCTGTGGTACGCTTGCGCGTCAGGCTACGCAACAATGTCTGTACACGCAAGTACAGTAGAATCTGCATATAAGAAACACATCTATGAGAAAGATACGTCTGCAAGAAACCCAGGTGGCTTCTCCCCAACCCCTGTTTCCCAGCCAAAGTCTGGCGCCTGCAACAAACAAATGTCTGCAAGAAACAGAGATGGGCTCTCCCGACCTGTTTCTTGTAGGCAGATTCTACTGTACCGCCTCCCGCAGTCTCGCTCTCTCGCACCTCCGCATGCTCGCAACGTCCTGTCTTCCGCATTCTTGGCCCTCAATCTCGCTTGTTGAGCCGCCGAGTTGCAAATACGCCGCGCGTGTACAACCAGCTTCGACGCCGACTAAAAGAGCTTCGCTCGGGCTTCAGCGCCTCGCCCCTGCTCCACCATCTCTCTCGGCAAGCCAGTGATGGTACAGAGCACACTGTTGTACAGTGTGTGTCCTGCCACAAGAAGCGTCTGCTCTGCTTGCTGCTGCCATCTCGGCTTTGCACGGCCGACGTTTGCCCGACGGCGAGATGGCACCTCAATGCACTTGGTCGCAAGCTCTGCTGCTAACAGGTGGGTCTCTCTGGTGTTGCTTTGAGCACAGTGCAGCAGCTTTTGGTCCCGTCTCGGGACGTTCCAAAGCTGCATCGTCACCCTCCCGTTCCGCTGCTTCTCTGGGTCGCCATTCCTGTAATTGAGGTCGGGGTTGACATCACTTTGGGAACTTGTGCACACTGCAGAGCATGTTAGCAAGGGCAAGAAGCCTCGCTTGTCGCCGAGAGCATCGGATCTCCGCGTCTCCTCGCCGCTTCGCGTCTCTCTCTGACCAGGCTTTCGCACATTGCTCAATTGAAGGCCCGCCACAGCATTCTGCCCGCGCCTGCACAGCATGGCAAACCCCAGGCATTCGTCAGAGCCGCGCTTGCGCGCAGATTCGCCGCGCCCCACCTCGTTCAGCGCGAGTCCGAGCGGATTGTCCGCTTCGCTCCCGTCGCGCGCTGCAGAGCCCGTAGGATCTGCAAGCCAGGTGTGGCCGCGCCTGCCCAAGCAGGGGCGCGGCAAGGAGGACTCGGGCCTTGATCTCTCGTCGTCGTCCACCTCCACCTTGTCGCGCCAAGGCGACGAACACGCCACGAGCAAGCGTCGCCGCACGGGCGACCGTGTTCCCGAGCCGCTAGCAGGTTCAGATGCACTCCTCCTCAAGCCTGCCGCAAGCGGCGCAGGCAAACCTGTCGACCGCCTCGCTGACCGCCTCGGCCGGATCGAAAATCAGGTGCGTTTGCGCACTTGTATCTAGCCATTGCGCGCTCTCACGCTGTATGTACGCGCGCAGCTTACCAAGCTCAAGAGCCTAGTCGGAGACACCACCAAGACGGACGACGGAATTGGGACTGCTGGAACGTTGAGCCGGTGCGTTCTGTTCCCTTGCTCGCTCTGCGCGGCACAAACCCATGCTTGCTTCCTGCTCAGAATTGAGACTCAGCTCGTCAAGATGATGGACATGCTCTCGCTGCTCCAGGACGGCAATGCACAGCAGTCTGCTGCGACCGAGTACGGGTGTTTCTCGTGGCCTCGTCTGCGCTCGTAGGCATCCCGTTGACTGACATCCCGTACACAACGACAACAGGAACGTTGCCACCGCAATCGATGCTGGGGTCCGTCGGCTCGTCGGTCAATGCAATCACTGCATGCCAGGCTGACGTCGGCCTCGCGATGCTCTTTACTCCCACGCAGTCCCTGTCCATCAGCACTCTTCAGGAGACGTGCAAGATGGAAACGGTGCTTTCTACTGCGTGCAAGGTGTTCACTGCCAGCGCCAAGGAGGAGCTTGCGGGGTTGCTGCCCGAGTGAGT
The DNA here is from genome assembly GCA_036244875.1 of Rhodotorula paludigena. Classification (NCBI taxonomy): domain Eukaryota; kingdom Fungi; phylum Basidiomycota; class Microbotryomycetes; order Sporidiobolales; family Sporidiobolaceae; genus Rhodotorula; species Rhodotorula paludigena. The sequence goes on from BQKY01000011.1 coordinate 459,045, forward strand.
TTGACGTTGTGAGTTCTCTCCCTGACAGCTCTTGACGCGCACGCACACAGACTTGTCGAGACTGCCGTTCGCGAGCCCGTCCAGAAGGTTGCATCTCAACTCATGCGCGAGTTGAAACTGGAGAAGGACTTGGCCGATGCGGCTCGCCTGAGGTGAGATCCCGCATCCTTGCATCCCTGGGCCGCACTCACGGGCCTACTGCCCCAGCTCCTCTCTGAAGGCTGAGAATGAGGTTTACAATTCGGAGATCCAGAGGCTCGAGGGCGTTGTCAAGCACTCGCAGCAGGCGCTGCAGACCTGCCAGAGCAAGTACGAGCGCGAGTGCGCACGAGTCTCCCTGAAATACGGGCGCTGCGTCTGTTGACTTTGCTTGTCCCTTCTGCGCAGCACCTCAATGCAAGCTGACGAGATACAGCGGTGCGTTGGCTTATACGCCGTCTTTCGCGCACGATCTGCGCTGACCTTGGTCACGTGCCCTGCTCGCCACGGTGATTGACAGGCTTGCCTTGTACCTCGACATCGCCGAGCGCAATCTCGACCGTGCTGCGAGCGAGCACGTCAGCTTTGAGATGAAGGTCGAGGAGGCAAAGACCATGTGAGTTCCGCCTCTTCACCTCATTCATCGCCGACTCGGCACTGACGTCCTCCTCTGTAGCCACGAGGATGTGCTCAGCGAGCTCGGCGGCAGAATCAAGAAGCTCGAGGCCGACCTCAAAAGCCAGAAGCTGTACGCAATCGACCTCATCAAGGAGAAGCGCAGCCTCGAAGATGTCGTCGAGGAGAAGGAGTGCGTGTTCTATTTCTTGGCGACTGCACTCTTGGCGTCTACCTCACAATCTCCAACCTCTACAGAGGCCGCATCAAAGAGCTCATCCAGGCTCGCAACGAGGTCGAAGACGACCTGCGCAACACACGTGGTCAGCTCGCGTCCACTACGCGCGATGCAAGAGACGGGTGGAGCGCTGCCTCTGAGCGCAGCCGCTTGCTGGCCGGCGAGCAGGACAAGGTGCGTTGCCTACGCTCCGAGCGGGACGACGCGCGCGCAGACAAGGCGTTCTACAAGTGCACCGTTCTTCCTTGTTTCTCCTCTGCGCCTAGTGTACTGACTCCCTTTGTTGCGCGCAGGGCCAAGGCGGAAGAACAGAGCGGCGAAATTGAGATGCTCAAGGCGGCAAAGCGCGAGCTCGAGACGAAGACGGCGGACCTAGAGGAGCGCCTTGCGAGCTCTCGCCGCGACTCGGACGCCGTGCGCAGCCACACGAGGGGATGAGCGGGTGCTTGTCAATGCTTTGTTGCCCGGAGTGCCATTTCAATTGTGCTTGTGCAAACGCTTTCGCTCGAGTCTTGACCCGCTTCCGCTCGAGTCTCGAAACGCTTTCGCTCGAGCTTCCGCTCCAGTCTCGATCCGCTTCTGATTCGGCCTTAGAGAACACACCTGGCCAGCAGAGAGCCCCAGTACAAATGCAGTCGCGCAAGCCTAGCTACCGGTGGCGAGCTTGATGAAGTCAGCGCCCGCCTCGTTGGTGAAATATGTGTCGACGGCGTAGACTGCGTCAGATTTGCCCTTCTAATCCGCGGCGCTGCGGAAGAAGAAGCCGATCTTGAGGCCGTCTGCCTTCTTTTGACGCGCAGCCGCTTGCACCGTGGTCGAAGTCGTCGATGGCGGGCGCTTGGCGAGCGCGAGAGCCGCCGAACCGGTGCAGAGACGGAAGGAGTAGCTGGATGCGTTGATCGTGCCGTCGTCTTGGAGCCGCGCATACTTTGCCATGCGGGACGGGTGGAGAATGAGGTGCGACGGGTCGATGTTGCGCTTGCGCTCTGTACCCTGGGCAATGGTGCACGCCATGCCGCCAGGCGCGCACAGCTCTGCCTTGAACTCTGCACGTCTGAGCGCACGGATGTGCTCGAGGAGCTTGGCGGAGAGGAGGGCGCCTGAACCCTCGCCGCCGAGGATCTCGTTCAGCGAGGTCCAGCCGGGGAGCGGCAGCGAAGGCTTCTCGAGGAGCTTGTACAGGACGCTTGGCGCGGCAAGGTCGGCGAGGACGGTGAGTGCATATTCCGTCGTCATTGCCCACTTCTTGGCGTCGAGCTCCTGCCCGCTGAGCTGGCTCTGCGTCAACTGTGCGACGGAGCCAACAAGGATGCGAACGCCATTGTTGGCGCGCGACGAGATTGGCTGGCCAGCAAACGCGATGGAACTGACAGGGCCTGAAGTCTATCGTTCAAGCGGGGAGGTCAGCGATGGAGGCGAGAAGAAGGGCAATCCAGACGCAGACGAAGGGTAATCCAGACGTACCTGCAGCGCCGTGAGCGGCCGATCAAGCGCTTTTAGCGTCCTGCCAAACCGAACGCCGATCCAGTCGGCGCGGTGGTCGAGGACGACCTCGCCGGGGACGAGGCTACGATCCGGTCCGAGGAGGAGGGCGGCGTAAACGGCCGCGGCGGAGTCCTGGAAGACCGGATCGAGGTTGAGCTGTCGTGTAACCAGTTCAGAAAAGAGCACTCTGAAGGCCCTGAGCTGGACGGGCGGGCGTACCTCCTTCTGCGTCGGAAGCGAGCGATCGAGGAGGTGGTACAGCAGCACCTTCGCAGGGCGTCCGGTCGCGAGGGCGAGGCTGATGACCCACAGGTCGTAGCGAAGGGTGAGGAGGGAGACACAGTAATTTTGGCGGCCAACGAGAGCGAGGGCGACAGCGACGGCAGGTCGGTGGATGATGTAGAGCAGGTGGACGAGCTTGAGGAGGAGCTCCGCGTCGGTCCAAGCCTCCGTCTCCAATGTTGGTGCGCAGACCTTGGGACCGACTACAACGCGCGCGCGGTCAGCTCAAGTCTGCGCTCGGTTTCCCGTGCGCCGGACGAGCGACGGCTCACTCTGGACGTCGCGGAAGCGTCCGCGGTCTGCGTGCCGCCAAGCAGTCAGCTGGGGGCGGCAGGGGTTCCTGAGCAGTATTACAAGGCCCACCGGTGTACTTCTTGCCCTCCTGGGGCGTGCAGTACTCGTGCGGGGTCGCAAGCCTGCGGACGCGAGCGATGAGGATGAGGCACTGCGAGGAGGGTTTGCAGAGCTGTACACGCACTCGTGGATCTTCTGGAGGACTCTGTTAATCGTGTCGGTGAGGCTCGACATGTGTAAAGAGGCAGATAGAGTGAAGAGGCAGAGAGAGTAAGGCAGAAGCGGCAGGGAGCAGCAGCGGACGCAAGAGAGACACCCGTTCCAAGACGCCAGGAGGGCTCGCCACAACTGTGTACAAGCCAGGAACATGTTACAGCACTGTAGCGCACAACGTCTACCCCCCTCTTGCACCACAACCGTCCGCTCTCTTCCTGACTTCCCTGCGATCGACCCCGACTGCTCTGCCTGGCCGACGCACTTCAGCTCGAGCATACTGGCTGTCCTCCTGAGGAAGACAGGCAACAAGAGAGGGAGTAAGGGTTTGTTTGCGTCAGCAAAAGCAGCCACTTGAGGGTCAGTCACCGGAACGGGGTCGATGTCGGCTCGCGTTTAGGTTTATGCTGTCCGAGAAGACGGAGTAGAGCGGTACTGAGGTGCTGGAGACGCAAGCGCCGGGTAGCCGGACGTCTCGCCACGGGCTATACGTGGCAAGGAAGTCGCGTCAGCGCATGAATCGCCTCAAACGGCTCCCAATACTGACCCATAGAGCGCGACGCCACTCCACAGTCCAGCAGCTAAGCGCCGTGCCCGTGGTCACGTCATACTCTGGCGACGAGGGTGATTCGAGACGGCGAGGAGGGCAGGCGGAGTCGAGGAGGAAGGGCGAGAGACGATTGCGCCGGAGCGGCTTCTGCAGTGAGCTCGAGATGCCCAACTGGCGTCGTAGCAGAATGTCCAGTCTACTCCGAGCGCAAGCATGCGATGGGACAGAGAAGAGCGTTGTCGTCGCGGCTTCGGCGCAGCCTCATGTCTCATCGCTTTGGGTCGTCCGTGACCTTTCCCTCAACTTGGCGCCGCCGTGTTCGGGGTAGTGCTACCGCAGGCAGAGCCATTCCCTGGGTTTCTGTTGAGGCTCTACAGATACGCCCACCGGCAACGATGTTCCGCTCACGCTCCTCCCCCGACTTGCTCGCGCATCGCACCGACTGTTTGCCCAAGACCGCAGGCGTGCATGCATGTTGTGCCCTCAGTACTGGGCCATCTAGTTCAGTCTTGTATGTACGGGCCCAACACACTGTTCAGCTTGCACCAACTTCCGGCTCATCCTCGACCGCCATTCTGTCAGCTTGCTCGTGCTCGGGTGTCTCTGCTGAGGCCCTTTGCACAACTGCGCCATGCATCCTTGCTCTCATCTGCTGTATGGGCAGAGAGCTGCAGAACAAGCTGACCTACTCAAGTACCTTGTGCTCCATGACCCGAGTTTGGCGCGCCGCCCTCGCTGGGCTTGCCGCGGCGTCACTACTGCGCATCGGGCTTGACTCGAGTCATCTCGCTGCTCCCCAACTGTGCTGCTCACGTACTGTCTGCTGCTATGGCTGCGATACAATGCCTGGAGGCGTCGACATCTCGCTCCGACCTTGCTGTGCATGACCAGCTTTGATCGAGCCGCCTTGCTTTCAATACACTGTCCGTCCCGGGTACTGCACCATCTTCTCATGCAGCTCTGCCTCCCGGGCAAGCAACCTGGCGTGAACCCTTTGCTCGACGGTGTCGGTCTTGTCCTGAGTGCGTCGTCACTTTCCCTCTCTTGGCACCGGGGAAATGCTCCAACACTTTCTCTGTGTGTTAAACACCGCCTTCTGTGGCGTTCCATGCAGTTCGGAGGTATTTCCCTGGCGCATAGCAGGCAGCGCAACCTGTGCCGACCTCCCTTCCGCGCGCCCGCTATCCTCGGAATCCCTAGCTGCCTGGCTCCAAATCGACAGGGGAGCTCCCACCAAAGTGTCGATACGCGGCTTTGAACGGCAAGTCTCCCAGTCAAGCGGTTCAGGAGATAGCCTTTTGAAAATTTTGGCAGCAATTTGCCTTGAGCGTCTGAATCCGCCCCCTCCCCTCCCACCACTCTACCACCATCTTCACCAGCTTCTACATCCTCCGCAGTGTTTCTAAACAGACCAGGAAGCCCGGCACGAGACTGCAGAGAAAGATGTAGACCAACGACCGGCTCGCTCAGGTTCTCTGCGCCCAACAGGCGTAATCAGGCACAAACCGGCGGCAGAGTGGGTGACAGAGACAGGTGTAAAGGGGTGCGTCAGCTCCGAGATCCGAGGGGGCGATGGACGAGCACAACGAACCTCACGGTAGCAGATTAGCCACGAGCGCTTTCCGAGCCGTCTTCAGGAGTCTTGCTTCCTGCGTGCAGAGCAACGCATGTCAGTATGTCAGAACAGCGCTGACGTAGAATTTCCGTGGCAAACGCACCGCTTTCATGCTGCTTCCTGCACATCTCTCTCAAGCCGTATGCTCTCAACATCACGCTGCGAATCGTCGAGTCGGCAGAACAGCAGCGGCACCGGTAGCGTCAGCGGTCATGCACAAGATGCACGAGCGCAGAAAAGCCGTCCAGAACGCACCGGAATCTCTCTCTGCCGCTGCCGATGCGACGGCATTGTCGTCACGGCCGAACGTCAACCGGCGCCTTGAACTTGCAAAACAAGTGACTGCACACCCTGCAGCGGTGTATTGCGTGAAGGCGCAAGTCGTCGGTCGAGAGGCGCAACGTCGTCATGGTTGTAATCGCTGTCGACGGATCGCTAGTCGTAGTCGTTGTGGTGTAATCGTAGAAGTCGTCGTTGTTGTAGTCGTTGTCGTACGTCGTAGTGGCCGTATGGGTGTCGTCGTTGTCGCATGGGCGTCGGCGTCATCGTGGTCGTCGTCGTCGTTGTCGTCGTCGTCGTCGTCGTCGTCGTTGTCGTCGTTGTCGTCGTTGTCGTCGTCGTAGTCGTCGTCGTCGTCGTTGTCGTCGTCGTCGTTGTTGTCGTTGTCGTCGTCGTTGTTGCGGTAGTTGTGTTTGTTGTTGCAGTTGTTGCCGTCGCCGTAGTTGTCGAGCAAAGCGAGAGCTGCGGAGGAGGAGATGAGCGGCTGCCCGTGAAGGCCATTCGAGACAGAAAGGGATACGGCCGCCGCCGTGGCGAACGGGCGGAGCCCAAGGTAGCGCACCTCAAACGTTCCGGATGCCCAGACCTTGGTAATTCGAACCCCAGAGTCTGCCTGCCACCGACGGGTGAGGGTACTAGGAAGACTTCGTGGCCGTGCTCGGGCTCTGTTAGGCAATCCCCTTCAGGGATGCACGCTGAGCGTGCGAGTGCATTCAGGTCAAGCAGAACTGGCTCCGGCAGGGTCATGGCGAGTCCGCTCGCCCGCCGGACACCGCAACACCGTCATTACGAGCAGCGCTTCAACCTGCGAGCAGGTGCAGGCTCGCGATAGGTGATCACCCCACCATCGGGTATCCGCTGCCTCAACCGCCGTGAAAAGAGCACAAGCGAGCTCCACCCTTGCCCACGTGCAAGGGGTGCCGAGAAAGCTCTCGGCTCCATCCAGCCCGCAAGACCGCAAACTGCCAACCCAGTGCGCGCGATGGCGCAGCAGACGTAAGAAGCCCTTTTCCCACTCTACGCTCCGTCTTGAAGGTGGCAGAGGCTGTGTTCGGCATGCGAGAGTTGCGAGTCGATTGACGAGCGATGAAGCAAAGGCAGAAGCGGAGACGGTCGGAGCAGCGAAGAGGATGTCAGCGGGGCCTCAACAGGTCATGCACAAGATCTCCCAGACTCACGCAGACTCATTTGGGGGGTCGCTGGGAGAAGAAGAGGACGAGGCCGCCGGAGACGCGAGACGCAGCTCGTCCTCGTTTGACGCGGGCTATTTGGCTCTTGCTGACCAGGAGCGATCTGCTGGGGTCTGTACTCAGGCTGTGGAAGTGCCTTGAACCGCTCTCGCGGTCTCCATCGCGATTTCGACCTGCATCGCCTCCTCCCGCTTGACCGCGATTCTTCGCCGCCTCACGGGACCGCCAGGACAGTCCGGCTTCTGCTCTCGCACCCGGACACCTGGTTCGACGTGCCTATTGCTCAGCCGGACGCCCCGTTGCTCGAGGGCGTACGTATCCGCTCGTCCCGCAACGCCTCATCCCATGCTCGTCGTGTCGCTACAGTCGCCCATTGGCTCTTCTCTTGCATTTGACCCCTGCGAGAACCTGTTACTCGACTGCTAGCGGCACACTCAGGCCGCGACTCGAACAAGTCCGATCGCGCACCTTGATTGCAGTCCACGAATCTGTAGCCCATCCGTTTTGCAGGCACTGCCATGCGCGAATTTACATCTTGCCTTTCACCTGGAAATGCACAGCATTCTGACATCGGAGTGAACCCCTCTGTTGCTCTACACCGTTGCGAGGATGCAGATGTGGCTGTTGATGAAGCAGGGCTCGTCGCCTGCGCCCTCAGGCGGACGTGGAACACCACCATAAAGCATGTTGCTCACTACACCCTACGCTGAAGAGCTTGCAATGCAACTCGCCCATAGAGTGGCAGCGGGAGCAAGGTCCTGCAAAGCATGAGCGCCCACGTTAAACAGCCGACCGGAGAACAGCAGACCAAACGAGACAGAGTCAATCCCGTGCAGCGAGTGAGTGCAGCAGTGCACGGAAAGGGCGTCGGCCCGTCGGAACCCCATCGCGTTGCCCAGATGGAAGCGCACGCAGAAGACCAGATCCCGATCGCCCGACGCAAGGGCAAGCCCTCACGCCAGAGCGAGAAGCAGTTGACCTGACGGCGAAGACATGCCCCTTCTCCAAAGTGCCTGGCTATGGCTGGGCAGCGTTTGCGAGCATGGGGAATGGCGCGCCGTGCAAGTCGAGAGCTTGGGAGACTCGAGCGAGGGGCAGCGACTGGCTATGGCTGGTCTGCGTGCACCCTCAATGCTCGTGGTGCCTCTGAATGGCCCGGCGGAAACGGGGAGGAGAGCGAGGAGTAGTGAGAAGAAGGAACACAAGAGGCGAGAAGAGAGCGTCTCTCGGTTTTAAAGGCCACCGGAAAGATTTCCTTGCTGTGCACCTCGCTCACCAAGCCGTCCGTGCTGCGGAACCGGCCCGGAGCCTCCGTCTCGGCGTTCCTTGCGACCCGTGCGGTCACCCGTACCTCCTGTCCGTCGCGTGGAGCACGCGATTGGGGGACAGCGCAGCCCAGGAGGACTGTGCGGAGCAGTGAGGGCGTCAAAGGCAGCAGGAAGCAGACAAGAAGAGACGAGTCGGGCGAGAGACGCAGAGCCAGCCGGGAGCAGAAGCGAGAACCGGACAGGCCGCGCGAGCCGTCAGTCTGCACGGGGCGCGGCAGGCAGCAGTCGCCATCCTCTCTATGCTCACGCGCGAGATACAGAGTAAGTTGATCCTGCCAGTTCAAAAGAGCGGGTCAGCATGCGATGCCCGCGAGACTACGGCGATGAGGGCTGGACGGGGTATGTCGGCGCGGCGTCGCCCCGTCAACTGGACATGCGGCACAGACTCACGCGGTACATTTTCTGAAGTACTCTGGTGTACGCAATGCGGCCCTCGCCTACGAGCGCAATTGTCATCAGATGTGCCCGAGTCAAAAAAAGAGCGCACGACAACCCCAGCGCACGAGGAGTACGATCCAATGTCATGAAACACCTGAAGCTGGTCAAGCCAAGTAGCACAACGCGCGCAACAGCTCACCAGTGGCGTCAGCTGCCATCAGCGGGTGCGACAACAAGGCTCAACCCGCACAGGAAGGGGAAGATCTTGACCCGAACGGCGAGGCCGGAGAGCGCTGCGGCGGTGTCCCAGCGCTGCTGTTCCGCAAGCAAGAGCGCAGAGACAACAACAGCCCCAAATACGGATTCGCTGCTACCCCTCGTCGAGATGCTGGCAATGATGGGATCGAGGAGCTAGATGGCGGCGACGGCTCGCCCTACGTGCGTAGCGGTCCTCCCTCGTTGTCGTCAGAGTCGGCAGAGTAAAATGCCGGCCAGCAAGCCGCACACGGCAAAGCGGGCCTTGTCGAAGCCGGGACAGACGAGGTGGTCGGGCGCGACGAGGGCGGCGACAAAGGCGGCGACGAGCGGCGTATTGCTCGAGGTGGATCGCGCGGAAGGGTAACCGAGCAATCTGAGTACGCACGCGCCCTTTGCGGTGCTGCACAAGAGGCTGCGCGGGTCGACGAGAAACTTCACTACGTCGGAGAAGACGAAGCAGTCGACGTCGGTGCAACGGACTGCGCCATGGCGGTCCTGTCAGTGTCCCCAGACCAGCACAACGGCTCTCAGCGCCGCGCCCAGCCCCACTGCCCGTGCAAGCTGCGTTGTCAAGGGACAACCAGGTGGGCGAGCAACTGATGAGACTCTCTCGCCTCGTCCCGCTCTTCCCGCTCGCGCCGAAAGTTGCTTAAGGCACTGCACGGTGAAAACCACGCTCGATCTCTCTGCTAGAGGCTGCTGAATTGACTCCGAGGCGTGGCCGCCCCTTCCGCCAATCTCCCCTACTTCGCTCGCACTGGGATCGACTGGGACGGGCACGCGCTCGAGGAGCTGCGGGGAGGACACGCAGTGCTGAGTAGGTGGGCACAATGCTAGGCCAGCGCGTCGGCGTTGCCTTCGAGGTTTGCCGTCCAACGCCGACTCGTAGTCCGGTCCGCGCCAACGTTGAGCGCCGTCTCCCGATCCGCAACCTCCACTGGGTCCGCAAATCCACCGCCAACCGCACCATCCGCACCATACAGACCCTCCCACTTGACGTCCGCCCGCTCGACTCGTTCCGCGGCAAGACCGACCTCCTCGACCACCCGCACCCGCACCTGCTCTTGGCGTTTGCGACGTGCGTGAACATACTCCTCACTGGCGAGCAGACCGCTGACAATTCAACTTGCAGGACAACAAGGTCTAACGCGCGTCAATCTGCACCCAGATCCGCAAACGGCTCAACACAATCACGCCCACCTCGTCCGCCGCGTCCCTCCTCACCGCTTTGCCTGCTTCCCCTCCTTCTGCATCAGCATTCCCAGCCGCCCTCTCCGACCTCCGCCTCCGCCTCCTTGCTTCCGAGGTCCAGCACTGCTCGCGTGACCCCGCCCCCGCAGAGCACTTCCGCAACGCCGTCCTCGATGGGCGGAGAGGGCCCCGCCAAGTCCGACCCTGTCCTGCACGCCTTCGCCCTCTCAATCCTCCTTGCGCACCCGTTCCTCAACAAGCTTTCCCCGCTCGAGCGCCGTATCTCTGCGCTCCTGTCGTCACCCTCCTCTTCCCCTCATCGGCCGCACCTCCAACCGGCGCTGAGCGCGCACCCTCCGGCTTGACGCCTCCAAGGTTGTCCGCCAGGTCCTCCACCTGGCCCTTGACCAGCTCGGCAACCCGGCTCAGTCTGTGCACGACCTCACTGAGCTCTCGCCCACCCCCATTCGCGCCTCTTCTCGATCCTCTTCTCCCACCTCTACCTCGGCAATGCACCTCCCGCGCCCCTCAAGTCGGCCAACTTTGAGCAGGCGCTGACGGACAATGACCACCGCCCGGTCGCCCTCACCGTCGGCGCCAGGTGGAGCAGCCTTGGGGGCGATGGCGACGGCGTGGAGACGCGCGTCGCAGAGCAGCTCTTTGACGTGATTGACCTCATCTAGCGCGCGGGCAACGCTGGATCGTGGATTGCGCCAGCCGCAGCCAAGGCAGCAGCAGTACAAGGAGAGGCCGGCAGGACCGGCGGCGGCAGTCAAGATGGAGGAGGAAGACAAGGAGATGCGCAGCCCTTTGCCCCGCTTCATTGTTCTCTTGTCGGACAATGAGGACGAGCTGCCCGCCAAACCGCGGCCGCGCCGCAATCTTGTGCAGGCGCGGCAGGCGCAGGTGCAGCAGCAACAGCAGCAGCAGGCGCAGCAGGCGCAGGCGAAGGCGCAGCAGGCGCAGCAGGCGCAGCAGGCAAAGGCAAAGGCGCAGGAAGAGGCGGCGCGGGCGCAGACGCAGCAGGAGCGGGTGCAGGAACGGGCGCAGGCGCAACGGGCGAAGCAGGCGCAGCAGGCAAAGGCGGCGCAGGCGAAGGCGGCGCAGGCAAAGGCGCAGGAACAGGCGGCGCAGGCCCTGCAGCTACAGCAGCAGCAGCAGCAGCAGGCGAAGCAGCAGGCGCAGCGGGCGCAGCAGGCGCAGGCGAAGGCGCAGCAGGCGCAGGCGAAGGCGCAGGAAGAGGCGGCGCAGGCGCTGCAGCTACAGGCGCAGCAGCAGCAGCAGCAGCAGCAGCAGCAGCAGCAGCAGCAGCAGCAGCAGCAGCAGCAGCAGCAGCAGCAGCAGCAGCAGCAGCAGCAGCAGCAGCAGCAAGCGACAGCGCAGGCAAAGGCGCAGGCGAAGGCGCAGAAGCGCACCGCGAGCGAGCGTGTCTCGCCCGCGAGACAGTGGACCGACGTGCCAACCATCAGCGACTACGACGATATGCTGCAGAGCATGAACCGTGAGTCCTCAGGCCTTCTTCACCGAGCGCTGTCAACTTACTTGTAGGCTGTACCCGAACGCAGTCCTCGACGTCGGCTGCCCTGTACCGCTACCCGCGCAGGCTCTCCTCACGTACCACTTGCCAGCTGTCTCCGCCTCCCCATCGCCGTCATCTTCGGTCGACTCGCTTCCCTTGGCAACGCCCGAGCAGCACGGGCGCAAGCTCTACCCTGCCTATCGCGGCCCGCTCGGGCTCGAGTACAAGTTCACTTCGATCGATGGCATTGAAGCCGACGGAACCGTGACGGTCCGGAGCGGTTGCGCGACGTGGACGACGTCGACGTCCGAAGTCGACGACACGCCGGCGTACCGCGTCTACCGGAGGAAGGCAAAACGCGCCGCCGCCCTCGCCGAGCACAATGACGGCCTCATTGCTGTGTGCAATATCGTGCGCAGGCAGGCGCGTCACGCAGTCAAGAAGCTGCAGGCCCGCAAGAAGGAGGCGGCGCGGCAAGAGAAGCAGCTCAACAAGCTTCTCGGCGAGGACGGTCCGGCGCCCTCCTCCGACGACGCGTCGGACACATACGCGCCGTCTCAGAATGTTCCTGGTGCGCCTCGCCGTGGTGTGCATTTGACTTTGACTACCGATCAAGCCGGCATCACTTCGTCGCCAACCGCTTCTCCCCCGAAGAAGAAGTCGCGCAAGTCCGCGCAACCTCCGCCCTTTTAGCGCGCTCATTTGCTTGCTCTCCTCTTTCCTCTGTCCTTCTCGTTTCAGCGTCCTTCTCACCTGCACATAGACAGTCGGTCTGTCTCGGTCCCTCTCTGCTTGTCGCGGCTTCTCTCACGTTGCATAGCCCGTCGTTCCCGCAACACGTTGTACCTCCACTGTCAACCACACACGAGAGGGCTCACACTGCTTCCGCATACCTGGAGACTGCACGGGATAGCGACAGCGAGATGAGTATGCAAAACACCTTTCAGTCCTCTTCCACCCTCTCGCCTGGGTTTACGCCCACTCGCTGCTAATCTGAGGGGTTGTACTGCGCACAAGAACGTGTGCGCACCCCTGTACGCGGCAAGGTCTGCCTCCGCCGGCCGGGAAGCTTTCCGACTCTACTTGTTTCGTTCGCGTCGCGCCGCAGCAGCATCGCGCTCTGACTGCTAACGAGGCATTCTGCAGGGTCGACCGTACTGAACAGCTTCAGCTGACTACTAGAAGCTCAACTCCTGACCTGCAGACCGTTGTGAGCGCGCAATACGACCCCTTCCGCGTGCATGTAACTCCCGCGATTTGCCAGCAACCGGCGCCTGAGTTGCTGCGTGAAATACTAGTGTGTGTAACAACCAATGGCTTGACCGTCAAGTCCGCCAATCAAGCGGTTCAGGAGTTACGCATTCTGAAATTTTGGCAGAGGTTCCCCTTGAGCTACTATCTCCTCCGCCTGCCCCTCCCGGGAGCAGGCACTCTCCTCCTCCTCTTCTCCAACCTCCGCAGAGCATCTATACAGAGGCAGACGGGTGTACGCGGGTACCTGATGGCTGCTTTCGAAGCGACTCTCTCGCAGTCAGCTTTCACTCTCGACTCTGCGCCGGCGTAGTGAGCAGGGCATCAGCACGGTCCGCAGGAAGTGAGAGGCCACCACAAACTCACAGCTCTCGAACGCTGCCGAGGGCGTTGTTGCGGCGACTTCTGGAACGAGGGTCGTCTTGAGCGAGTCCGAAAGCGCTGCATTGTCAGGAGCAAGTGGTGCAGGTGCAGTGAGAGTGCCGAAGGCAAGAAGCGTGGCAGCTGATTCTTTCGAGGGCGAGCTTTCGCGTCGAGGTCCGAGTCGAGTCGAGGTCCGAGTCGAGTCGAGGTCCGAGTCGACGTCGCGGTCGAATCGGAGTCGCAGTCGAGTCGAAGTTGTCGAGTCGAAGTCGCAGTCGAGGCAAAATTGCAGTCGAGTTGAAGTCGCAGTCAAGTCGAAGTTGTGGCGTCGACGGCGAGAACAGCAAGGCGAAGAGGCGGTGACGAGGCGAAGAGGCGAAGAGGACAGGGCGCAGAGGCGAAGCGACGAATCGGCGAAGAGCGAGTTGTCGGGCTCCAGTATATCCACCGAGGATGCGTCGATCCTCGGCAGAAGCAGGCCTGCCAGGCGTGTCTCACAGCGAGGTCGCACAGCGAGAAGCACAGGGACGCGAAAGCACAGGTCTGATCCACATGGAGCGGCTGCAGCCGGACATGCCCGGTACCCACGGGTCAGGTCCACGGCGTGCATCCTCACTGCCCACCCTTGGTAGTACAGCTCCGCATGCACCTTCCGCGAGCGATGCTTGAGGTCTTGAAGGCCCTCCCGCCCCGTCTTCCGGGCCCCTCAGCACCAACGCACACTCGTTCAAGAAGCAGTCAAGGAGAAAGGAAACAGTCAATCCTATGTCGTTTGTCGCCACGGCGGAGCCATGCCGTTCGAGGCGGCTCAACGCCCCCCTCATCGCCGTCAAGTGCGCGGGGAGCGGTCCAAACAGCAGCGCACCGCGTACAAGGGCTCAAGACAGGCCTTTCTGCACCCTGAGCACTCTTGCCAAGCAAGCAACGAGCTGTGGCGGGAGGAAGCCGCGGGGGAAGACCTGGAGGCGATAAAGGGACAGCGAGACAGGGAAGACGTGCGGCAGGGAGGGAGTGTCAGTGAGGTGCGCGCATGGACCCTACAAGATCAGCCATGCGCACCACTTCACGTCTGGCAGACCGCGAGAGCATTGCGAAAGGACAACCTATCACGAGGATCTTGCTGCCGCTTTCCTTCCATTGCGCTCACGACAAGGGGGACTAGATTGATGCACAAGGTATGTGCAAGGATTGTGCACAACTGCGGGCTTTCCGGACGCTCGTTGCCTTTTGGCCAGTCTGCCTGGTCGGGTGTCAAAGAGTGTGCGGAAACAACGGCTTGCAAGCTACAGATGTGCCCAGAGCTACAGTGCATCCATTGCATAGACACAAGACAAAAAAGCACAGACACCGGAAGCCAAGCAAAGCCGCCGTTGACGTCGCAATGGCGGCAGAAGCGCAAACAGGGATCAGTCGAGGTGCGCCAACACAGGGATGTAGCCTGAGCTTTGCTCAGCAGGCGCAGAGCTAGGAGCGCAGGCAGGGAAACAAAGACCAATCTGGAGAGAGAGGAACCTGCTACTCTAACTCGCGCCATCGACGGCCCACGCAGAGGACCAGCTCCCGATTGCCCGACGCAAGGGCAAGCCACCACGCCAGAGCAAGAAGCAGTTGACTCAACAGCAAAGACATTCCCCTTCTCTGAAGCGGCTGGCTATGGCTGTGCCGCATTCAGAGCGTGGGAAGCGGCGCGCCAATCGAGTCGAAAGCTTGGGAGACTTGAGCGAGGGGCAGCGACTGGCTATGGCTGTCAGGAGCTATGGCGGTTGCTTCACGGCGGAGACAGGCTTGCCACAATGGCTCTTGACGAGAGGTGACCAGATGATGTGCCTCACCAAGGACGACTTCTGGCAGCGGTCGCACAGGCTGCTGGGCCTCTTGCGACGATAGCGTAAGACGTCTCCCTGGAGCTTGCTTACGCCCATTGCGCATAAGGCTCACACCAGCTCACCTCTTCAATTCTACAGGCTCCACACCCCATTCCTTGTCTTCCTCCGCGGGCTACGTAAAAGCCTACAATATCATCTCGGCTGTCCCACCCTGTACACGCCCTTGGCACAACATTCTGCGAGAGGCTTGGCGCCTTGCCTTGTCAACTTCGCAAAGCGGATCACTTCCAGCGCCTCACATCCTCGCGCCTCCGGCGCCTTGCACTGTGGTCTTTGCGCCGCGTGCAAACTTCTGGCTCTCCCTCTCAACCTCGAGACCGTTGTTGTTGTGACCGGCTGCATCACGTTGTTCCAAGTCTCGCTCTCTCACTTGGACGACGCCGCGGCGTCCACCCTCGCTCCAAGGTAGACGGTCCCCACCTCCCCCTCTCCTTACCTCTTTAGGGCCTCATTTGTACGTCTCTAGACTCAGTTGGAATGGTTCCCTCAGGTTTTCACTCTGCCAAGGCCAGCAAGCCAGAAGCGAAGTCGTGGCCCCGCTAAGAGAGAGCGCACAAGCCAGGCGCTCTGCCGTCCTTGTCACACTACCACCTCGGTTGGAGGTACACGGGCACCAGCACCAGGCTATCGCTGAGTCTGTGGACCAGCCTGAGCACCCAACCTTGCCCGAGGGTGTACGCTAGGCGGGCAGGGACAACAGGGCTTGGTCGCCTTGGAGCAGATCATGCAGACGAGCCTGCACGACGGGCCCGGGGCTGCCAGCGAAGATGCGGAGCGTGGCGTGGGGCCCTCTTACCAAGTCCCAGTGCCCACATTTGTCCAGCATGCTGTGAGTACTTGCTCCCTCTACCCCACTCGGCACCCCCCCCCCCCCTTCTCTCTGGAGAGGAAGCGAGTTGCTTTGCTTGAACAAGCCGGGCTGGGCTATAGCTGGACCCGAGCGCCAGTGCTGACACTTGCGAGCTCACACAGGCCGTTCCGCATAGCCCTCCTCCTCCTCTGTTTCTTCCCGCTCTGCCTGCCCCCCCCTCCTCCTCACCTCCACCACTTGACTGGGCTTGCATTCCCTCCAATTCAGCAACCAGTCGACCCAGGCTCCAGTACCTACAACCCGTACTACGCCCTTGGCTACATCAACCCGTATGGCTGGAACGTCCCTCCGCACTACTGTAAGCCCGCGGGCTTACGACGAGGTGTTGAGTGATCGGACCCAATGAGGAGAGGAGACGCGCGCGGGCGCTTCCTGGGTTTCTCCCTCACGCTCTCGCTGACGGAGGAACCAAGGTGCGTCCTTTCTGTATACAGCTCCCTCACGCTCTCGCTGACGGAGGAACCCAGACTGCAACGCGCTTCTTGGGCCACTTCTCCGTTACAGCGTCGGCGAAAGTGTTGGGCGAGAGATCGTCCTTCCAACT
Source organism: Rhodotorula paludigena (assembly GCA_036244875.1). NCBI lineage: Eukaryota > Fungi > Basidiomycota > Microbotryomycetes > Sporidiobolales > Sporidiobolaceae > Rhodotorula > Rhodotorula paludigena. The sequence continues at coordinate 475,374 of BQKY01000011.1, forward strand.
ACAGGCCCACAAGCCACAGCTTCCTGCCTGTTGGCGGCGGCATCTACCGCACGCCTGCCAACTACCCCCTTCCATTGGCTCCTGCTCCGGCTGCGCCGCCGGCGCAGGCTGCTCCTCCTCGTCCCCCCGCGCTGCTGCTGCAGGTTTTGCTTGCTCAGCCTCCTGCGCTGCCAATGCAGCCTGCTCCCGCCGTTCCGCCCGCTCGGCCTCCCGCGCCGGCGGCGCAGGCTGGACAGGCTGCGCAGGAGCAAGCTGGACGGGCTGCGTGGGTGCAGCGGGAGCGGGCTGCGGCGGCGCGGGTGCGGCGGGAGCTGCAGGAGCGGGAGGAGGGAGAGAAGGAGCGGGAGGAGGGAGAGAAGGGGGAGGACGGTGAACAAAGCCCTACAAGTTGCTCCAGCCATACGGGTTGTACGGGGGTAGGGCCCGTACGGCAAGTAGGGCAGGTGCGAGGGCCCAGGGAAGGGACCGTACTGCCTCAGCGAGTAGGGGTAAAAGGGCAGAGGGGGTGCAGGCGGCGGGAAGGAGTGAGGCGGGGGAGCCTGTGCATCTCAAAGGGGGTCAGCACTTGCTGCAGCACCATCTACGCCAAGGAAGGTCAAGGAGGTTGTCCGGTGGGGTGGTGGGTGAGGAGGAGCAAAACCCAGGCTCACCTGCTGCGAGTGCGCAGCGAGCTGAGCAAAGAGCGCCGGTGGTAGTCCGTCGACTGCACCGGTCACCGCCCTGCCCGAGCTGTCCTCGTGGTGGAGCGTGCTCGGCTCCTCCCCTCCGTCATCAGAGCAGGGACGGCCGCGGTGGGCCTTGTTGCAGGCGCCAGCTGAGCCTGACAACGCCATCGTACTGATGTTGGTCGTGCGAGATCTCTGCAGGTCAAGCCGACAAGGAGCGGTGGAGCGTTTGAGAGAGAGGGAGCAAGACGAGGAGGAGTCTCTGGTGTGAACACCAGCAGCTCACGATTCCTCAGACAAGGGCTCAGCGTGCTGCCACAGCCTGCTCCCGGAAGCTGCACGGCGCATGACCTCGCCTTTGAGGCCTTGCGAGAGTGAACTGTCCTCTCGAGACTCTCTCCTCAAATGACAAACGGCGGTGCGTATGCAAAGCTATACTACGAGAAGCACGCAATCAGAGCCATAGTGTGGAAGGTGCATTAAAGCGCGGCGGGCAGTGCGTGGGATGGCAAAGCGGCGCAAGGTAGGCAGCCGGGACCCTGCCATGTCGGTAGTTCACAACCATAGCATGATTTCTGGAACAGGAAGAACAAAGGCTGTACCGCAGGCCAATTGCCAGCCAACCCTTGCCGTTCGATTCCGGCCTCCAATCCTTCGACCACTCCACCGGTACTGTTATACTTGCTTGCAAGGTCAAGCGCAAACTGGGTGTTGGAGGCGCGCCAGCAGCGTGCGCTGAATAAGGTTAGGCAGGCGTAGACGCTGTACAAGGCAAAGAACACGTCGAGGGTCAGGAGAGCCGCGAGCTGTTCTTGCACAACTGGTCAGCCAATGCAAAGTTGTTCCTTAAGGCGTGTCACTGCACACCTGGTCAAGGGTGACATGCTTGCTGTTCAGACGAGCAAGCTGGTACATGGCAGAACTGCTGCTTGTGCCTGCCAGCCACGGATGTCGAAACTTGCGCCCGCCGTCCTCCAGGAGGAGGCAACTCACGGAGAGAAAATAGCGCCACGTTGCAAGGTGATTGAGTGCAAGAGGGTAGACAATGGCCTTGAGCTTGAGAGCCAACAGCTCGCGCTGCTGATCTTTCAGTGCAGGCCGACAAGGAGGCCGTCGAGGGCGCTTCCGGCGCCGAGGTCCAGTGAGGAGGCCAGTGAGCAGTGCACGATGGAAACAGAGGAGGAGAGTTGCTTGTGTGTCTCGAGGTGATTAGTCCCTGTCGTTGTAGCCTACTCTCACACCACATGCAACAGATCAGCTCAGCTTTCTTGATCTGCCTACTGACGGGACAACCTTCACTTCCAAACAACTGTACGGGATGGCAGAGGTCTGAAGCGGATCTGCTTGCACGGCAGTGGACTAGATGGGATCAGGGTACACTTGGTCACGACACTTTCGTGCAGCGAATCAGAACGCCGGCGGCGGGGGGCTGCAAACAGGGTGGCAACGCAGGCGGCGTGGGACGGTAAGTACGGGTTTGGGGCGGACCAAGTTGAGAAGGAACAGAGCATGGGCTGATTCCGGCGAACAAGAAGGGTTGGTGGGGGGTGGGGTGAACGCGAATGCGAACTGAGACGGGCATATCTGCAAATACTGTGCGTCAGTAGACGAGAGAGTCACGGCAGCAGATGGGCTCACCCTATAAGCTCAGGCAGTCCAGAAGCGGCTGCGAGCGCTGCCAGAAGTCGCACTTGCTGAGCGGGGTCGTCATACTGCCCATGTTGAGCAGCCAGTCCTGCGCTCTGCCTTGAGCTTGGAAACAAGCCGCATATGGTCCATTCGGCTAGGGGAACCGCCTCCTCGCTCCAACGCCGGCGAAGAGGTTGCCACCCTCGCTTGACATGGCGAGTTCGCTCAAGCCGTCAAGCGAGAGGGTGAGGAAGCCCGCTGTCAGCGTGCAGATGCACGGCAGACTGCCGTGGGCGGACCTGAACTCAGCCTTGACGGCTGCGGCAGACAGTGCGGCCAGGCGGCGTCCCGCCTCCTCCATGGCCTCCTCCTCCTGCTCGCGCTCCTCCTCGTCCTTTGCCCCTTCTCCCGCCCATCGCCTGGCAGCGCCGGCAGCGCTCAAATAACAGAGCGAGTAGGGTCGGAGCGGTAGCCGGACCGGACCTCCTGCACCTGCTGTCCCAGCCCAGACAATCGCGTCCGCAACGAGCTCGCATGCGAGAGAGAAGGCAGAGGGGTCGACTCCCTTGCGCTCGAGGCGTTGTCGACCAAGCGCAACGCGCGGGATGTCGTAACGGATGAAGTCGAGATTTCAGGTTGCACTGAGAGGCGCGGCCATACCTGAGGTAGCCGGTCTCGGCTCCTGCGGCCATAATGGCACAAGAGTCAGCACAATCTCTGGAACTGGAAGAACAGAGGCTGTACTGCAGGCCAATTGCCCGAGAGTCCTCGTCGCTCAATCCCTGCCTCCAATCCCTCGACCACTCCGCCGGTGCCAATCTACTCGCTTGCGAGGTTGAGCACAAACTGAATATTGGAAGAGCGCCGGCAGCGCACGCTGAAGAAGGTGAGGCGTGCGTAGACACCGTACGAGGCAAAGGACGAGTCGAGGGTCAGGAGAGCTGCGAGCTGTTCTCGCCCAACCGGTCAGCCAATGCTGCAAAGTTGTTCCTTAAGACGTGTCACTGCACACCTGGTCGAGGGTGACGTGCTCGCCGTTCAGACAAGCGAGCTGGTACGCGGCGGAACTGCTGCTTGTGCCTGCCAGCCACAGATGTCGAAACTTGCGCCCGTCGTCCTCCAGGAGGAGGCGATTTACAGAGAGTCAACAACGCCGCGTCGCAAGGCGATCGAGTGCAAGAGGATAGACAATCGCCTTGAGCTTGAGAGCCAACAGATCGCGCTGCTGGTCTTGCAGAATAGCCGACACCGAGTTGAACGCAGGAGCGACACTCGGATGCACTGCAATGCAAGGAGAAACTCAGCGGGTCGTTGAGAAGACTCGAGGCGAGGAGCAGGGCCCAACAACAGGCTTGTGCGCGCAAGAAGAATGCACGTGTTGGTGGCTGCAGCTGCACCGGTTGCATCAAGTGCACACTGCCGGCACTACGGGCACCACAGGCAAGCCACTCGAGCGCGACAAGAGCCAGGAGTGAAGCAAGCAAGCTAGCGCTGCCCTCGCGCAGAGCAGAGATGAGCGTGACTGCCCCTTCACCGGCAGCAGCAGTCTGTGCACCAAGCCTGATTCGAGCGGCCAGGTGACTGGAAGCGGGTCAGCTTTTGCAAGCAAGCAGACTAAGGATGTCAAAGCCACCACCGGGAACGGCAACAGGAACGGGCCGTTATACCGGGGAGGCACCCCGATATAACGGGGCTCCGGCCCGTTCCCGTTCCCGTTCAGCAGAAAGGCAGCAAGAACTGCCGTTAGGAGCTATAACGGGGACAACGGGATCTAGAGAAGCGTTTTCTATGCTCTGCTGCAACTTGAGAACACCGTTATATGCTCTGCAAAGTCCCGAGAAAGCGAGAGGCTCAGCGGCCAAGCAAGATCGTGAACAAGACTGGGCTGCAAGAGCGGGCTTCTGCTCGCATCCTTCCCTGGAGTGGCACTGTGCTGCATGCACAGCCTCTCTTCCAGGTAGAACACACTGTAGATCCCACTATTGTCTGTGAGAGCTCTCGAGAGCTTCCTGCACCTCTCCCTAGCTGCCAAGGTCAGTGTATGCCCGTTGCAGCCCGTTACCGGGCAATAACGGGCCCCGGTCCCGGTCCCGTCGCCGTTGTCTGGGTCTGGCCCAAAACCCCGGTCTGGTCCCAGTAACGGGACTCCCCGGTCATGGCTATGACATCCTTAAAGCAGACCAGAGCTTGTGAAGCTCTACGCGGCAAGCACAGGCGCTGGGTCAGCCGTAAGCAGACCAGAGCTTGTGAAGCTCTACGCGGCCAGCGCAAGTGCTGGGTCAGCCGTAGCAAGCGCAAAGAGGACGCGCAGGGAAAGAGGGTTGAGCGTTGACGGACGGGGGCCGTTGCGGTGCGATCGAGCGGGACGGCAAGGCGAGGAGCGGGCGCAGCACGGGAGGGCATGGGCGCCCCTTCCCTCTTGCTCGTTCACTCTGTCTGGCAAGATTGGGCTGCAGTGACCCCTGCTACACGGATCCGCCGCTCGACACCTCCACCGACAGGCTCCGCGCCGGCCCCCACCCGCCCGGCCCGCGCTCGGCCCTGGGCCAGTCGGCCGCGCTTCTCTGCTCTCCTTCCTCCTCCCACAGCCATCCGTCCCCTCTCAACCTGCAGCGCAACGACAAAAGCTCCACTGCTACAACCGCTTGTCCGGAGAACGCCGCCCTGCAGTGTGCGCTCTGCTTCCTCCTCTCCCCCTGTCCTCCCTTCCCTTTCTCGGCTCTCGCTGACGGTCGGCCTTTTGCAGAGCAACTTGCCTCGCGCACCGCATCCCTCAACTGCAACTACCTCCTCAACAACCACCGCTACCACCTTGCCCCCCGCCTCAACGAAGTCGCCGCAGACGCCCGTCCTTCCGCCGGGCAGCCGCCTCCACACCTCCACCAGCCACTGTACCGCCTCTGGCAACCTTCCTTCTGCTCCCAGCAGCAATCGTCACTCCCACGCCCCCGTCGCTGATGCCGACCATCGCATTGCCAAGCTCGAAGCCGCAATCGACCGCAAGCACCGCGCGCGCATCCAGGCGGAGACGCGTTACAAGTTGGAGCGCGCGTCCCGCCTCGCTCTCGCAGACGTGGCGGAACGCAACAAGAACGACTTGTCCGAGGAGAACGTGGGGCTCGCGGCGATACTCGAATCCGCCACGTCGGATCTGTGCGTCGCAGTCCTCCTGCACCAGCTTGCGGCGCAGCAGGCGCAGAGCGCCGAGGCCCTCCTGCAGGTCACCCGCGCAGAGCTCGGGGACGCCAAGTCGAGCATTGAGGCGCAGCGCGAAGATTACGAGGAGGTTGTCAGGAGCCTCACGTGCAAACTCGCGACCGAGCGCACGAGGCGCGAGGCGGACGCCGCGCGCATCAAGGACCTGGAGGCGGCGCGCAAGGCCAACAAGGCTGAGGTGACGCGCCTGGCGGACAAGCTCGAGCGCAAGCGCGACGCCCGCCGGCAGGACGCTGCTCATTACAACGCGCTTCATTGCAAAGCAGGCTTGCAAGAAGCGGCAGGACGCGATCCGCGACAGGCACTTTGGCGGTCGCACACCGCCGCCCGACACGCCGCAGGCGGGCGCAGACGACGGGACGCAGACGCAGAGCTGGACGGGGGCTCTGCCGCGCGGAGCGAAGCTCGTCGCTCCCAAGGCTGGACGCCAGGATGCTGCTCACAACCCACTCCCGGCGTTTGGCCCGGGCACCCCCATGACCCACCGCGAACCCGCTGCCATCCTGGTCCCCGCCACCGGCAAGAGCAAGGCGTCAACGCTCGTTGCCGGCACGACGGTCGCCGCCGGCAAGACGAGCACAAGGAAGACCCAGCTCAAGGAGAAGGAGAATAGTGCGTGCCCTGCTGTCACTCTCCTGGATGCACGGGACACTGACATTTGCCATTGCGCCATTGCAGAGCCAATGGCTTCCGCAACCTTCGTTCCGTTGTGCGACGGGCCGTATCGCACTGCCGCTGGCAACCCGCCTCTGGCACCTTGCTTGCTGCCCAAGTGTTGCGACACGGTTGACATTGACTTGACAGGAGTGCACAGGGACAAGGTAACGGATGACAACCAGGACATGGCAATGGCAGAGGCCGACAAGGACAACGAGGAGGAGGAGGACGAGACCGACGACGAGAGCAACGACAAGACCGATGAGGAGATGCAGGACTTTGTCGTGTCCGATGACAACTGCAAGCGGTGGAACAGGTAGGAGTACCACCCCGACAAGTGCGACACCACAAGCGAGTTGTACAGCTTGGATGATCTGCGCGACCCGGACAAGCTCATCATTGCCGTGTCGCGCCGCTGGCACGTTCCCGCGTGGTCCAGTAACAAGGACGAGGTCATTGCGAGGTACGACAAGCGCGTTGCGTTCAGACCCGGCAGGAAGCGTACGTCGCTCTGCCGCTGAACCACCTCGGGCAGATCCACAAGCACAAGCTCAACAAGCATGCTGGAGGCAATGTCTTCACGCAGGATGCCTTGTTGCACGCGCCTTTGCCCGCGAAGAAGTCGGCGACCAAGCAGGCTTGCAAACCCTTTGCAGCCGTCAAACCGAACTGCATGCCCGCCACTATCAGCGTGCAGAAGCGCACTTCTCCAATCACCAATGCCAAGCAGGAGCTGCTGCACAAGAAGGAGAAGAAGGACCGGCCAGAAGAGAGGAAGGCAAAGAAGGCGCAGCCGAGGTCAGAGCGGAAGTGCTTTTGGGACTGGGAGGCCGTCCCAATCAAGGAGGGCTGACTCGCGTGTATGATAGGCATATAGGACCCCTCTACCGCTGTTGCTTGTTCCCGTCTCTTCTTTGCAACTTGTACTGTCGAGCTTTCCGTGTTCTGTCCGTCTTACACTCTTCCGTTGACCTCAGCAGGAAGCGGGGCTTCAGCAAGAGCGACCCTACGCTGAGCAGGAGCAGGTGCAACTATCCCGGCTGAGACTGGAAGGTGACGCAATCGCAGGGAGACATTGAGCAGCCGAACCGGAAATGCTGACTCCACGGCGCGTCTACTCGCCACCAAAGTCGTCTCCTCCGCCGCCATCCTCGTAGCCTTCTTGATAAGCGTTGTCCTGCATGTTGTCTCTGCCGGAACGGGAAGCACAAGGGAAGGCGGAAGAGTCAGCACTGAGGATCTGGGCAACCGAGCAGAGCAGCACCTCCGTGCCATGTCACATCTGGTCGAGAGAGAGCGCAACGCACATTCCGTTGGCAATCATCATGCCTCCCAGCAGACCGGCACCCGCACCAAGGGCTAGCCCGGCGCCGCCACCCATGCCGCCGCCCCTCCCGCCTCGCTGCTGCGCGTACATGGGCTGCTGCTGCATGTATGGCTGCTGCTGCATCATCATGGGCTGCTGGCCGTACGGGCCCTGCGGCATGTAGCCGCCCTGCTGCGGGTAGCCTCCGTACCCGCCGCCGGGACCGCCGCCGTAAGGCGGCTGCTGGGGGCCGGCGTAGCCGCCGCCGTAGGCCTGCGGCGGGCCCTGCTGGTAGCCGCCCCCATACGAGCCTGTGTGAGGCAGCGGAGGTCAGCAAGATGCGAAGTGGGAGCGCGGCAGGCGAGAAACGCACCCTGCTGCGGCTGCTGCCCGTATCCTCCAGGACCGCCGTTGAAGCCGCCGCCGCCGCCGTACTGCTGCTGCTGCGGAGTACCGCTGCGCTGGCCCTGCTGGTGCTGGGCAGCCTCGTAGGACGGCGGGCCACCGGTATCGCCGCCCTTTGCGCCGAGCGGAGGCGGCGGACCGGGAGGCGGCGCGTACTGGTTACGGCTGCCGGCGAAGACCTCGTCGAGGGTCCACACCGAGCGCGGAGGGTTAGCTTTGGTGTCGACCCAGAAGGGCGCGCCGACTGTGCGTGGCGAGGAGTCAGTTGGTCCGTGTCATCGCAATCGCACCGGCCTCGTCACCGCAGAAAGGTGGGTGGAGGGCGTCACGCGTGGCGCGAGCACAGGAGCACGACGCACAGTTGTTGTCGAACTGCTTGATCCAGCCCTCGGGAAGGGGACGGTTCTCGAGGTCGTTCATGCGGCAGGGGAGCGAGAGTGGGGGCGAAGCACGGGTTCCGCGAGAGGGTGGCGAAGCTGCGGCACGCGAGTCTAGCGAGCAATGGCAGGCACTCGCGCTGTACAACAGACGAGGAGGGAGAGCAAGCGACGCCGCCAAGTCCACCCGCGACTTGCGCGCGACGACGCCGAAGGGAGCTTCGGCCGCGTCGGCCCGGCGCAAGGTGCACCGCCTCGTCGCAGTGCGCTCTCCTGGACTGCCCTGAGACGAGAGCCGCCACAAACACGCCTCGTGCAGCGCACTCTCGAGGCTGCCCGCGCTTCCGCTTCCCGGCCTGCTCATCCGCAGCGCCGCCGACCATCGAAGGAAGCGCAAAGACGCTGGCATTCCAAGCTGCGCTGCTGCTCTGGTCTCGACCCTGCTCGTACACACTACACTCCTCACCGGCTCCACGACGACTTGGCCGAGTAGTGCGACTGCGATGCCGAGCCTTGCTGCTGCTGATCGCCCTCGCGAGGACTGGCAGGGCTGAATGAAGGCGAAGTCGGCCTGGGTGCGACGCACAGGAGTCAGCAGAGTGCCTTGTGAGCGTCAGAGGAGCGTGCGGCTCACGAATAAGCAGGAGACGTCGGCCTTCGTGGACGGAGAAGGGAGAGTCAGCACGGCCTCGGAACGCGCTTGAGACGTCAGCGCCGCAGCAACGAAGGTGCACGCACGAGAATTTCGGGCTGGTCGGCCTGGAAGTGACGAGAAGAGAAGCGCAGAATCAGTAACAACTTCAGAGCAGAAGTCGAGGGGAGCGGGAGAGGGCGCACGAGTAAGCGGGCGACGCCGGTGAGAAACCCGCGCGGGGGGACGTCGGAGACATTTTTGGTGAAGTCGGACTTGATATAGGCAAGCGGATGAGCGGGGAAGCGAGGAAAGCGGGAAGAGGGCGCGGTCAGCACGACAGCGTCCCCGAGAGGCAGAAACGCTCGGAAATCACCTGTAGGCCGGGCTAGTCGGCCTGCGTGAGTCTCAGGGGGTCAGTAGAGGTCAAATGATGCAGCAGGGACGGTCGGCGCACGAGAAACGAGGGCTAGTCGGGCTTCGTGGGGCGGGGGAGAAGGAACGAGTCAGCGCGATGTTCACGAGTCGGGAAACGGTTGCAGGGCACCTGTACGCGGGAGAAGTAGGCCTGGGGAGTGTGCACGAGACGTCAGAAGAGTGCAAGCGCGAAGGTAGAGCCGTGAGAGCGTGAGTCGGCAGTGTGCCGCCTCCGCGCCCTCGGGAATCGTTCAAGAGGCTCAAAACGCACGAGAAACGAGGGCTCGCAGGAGAAAATGCAGGTGACGCAGGTGAGAATCGTGGTGACGCAGGCCTGGATAGGAGGAGAACGGAAGGGCGTCAGACGGGAGCAAGTCAGGAAGAGCGGGAGGCGAGCGGGAAGCGCGCAAACGCACGAGAATGACGGAGAAGTCGGAGAGTACGACGGGGACGCAGGGGAGAAATGGGGAGACGACGGGCTGCGATCGTGCGCAGAGCAAGTCAGGAAGAGCACCGAGGACATGCGCGACGGCGCCCGAGCGGGTTTCGAGCCAAAGGGCCGCTCCGAGGCTCTTCCAACGCACCTGTACGAAGGACTGGACGGGCTGAATCGAGGAGACGAAGGCCTGGGCGCGCAGAAACGTCAGCGGAAGAAGCGAGGCGAGCGGAAGCAGAGTCGACGCACGAGTAGGCGTTCGGGCTCGAAGGCGACGCCCGGTTGACCCACGGCGACGCTCCTCCCGCCGGCTGGTATGGCGACTGCCCACCGAACGCAAAGGGCGAGGAACTGCACATGAAGGCACAGGTGAGCCGGGATAGAGGTCTCGAGAGCAGCGGGAGGGATCAAGGACCCACGGAGAGTAGCCCGCCGCTGCGCCAAACGGCGACTGACCGCCCGTGAAGGGCGACTGTCCACCAGAGAACGGACTCGCACCGCCTGCAAACGGACTCGCACCGCCAAACGGACTCGCACCGCCCGAGAAGGGCGAGGCGCCACCTAGACCCTGCTCGTACATGCCCGCACCGTGCTCGGCAATCGGCGAGAATGCCGCCATGCCGAGTCCCTCCTGTCCACCGTAGTACGGCGTCTTGCCCTCCGCCAAGTCGGCGTACGGCGTCGCGCCTCCTCCCGGCGTCCGCCCACCATCCATCACCGCGTCGATCGCCATGCCGACGGGCACGGGTAGGCGGTGGTCGGGAATGACCTCCTGCAGCTTGTGGAGGTCGAGCGCGAGCTCGAACGCGCCCGTGCCCATCGGCGGCTGCTGGCCGAGGAGGACCGCCTCGGCGACGCCCGTGCAGTAGTCCGTCTCGCCCGCCGCCGCGGCCTCCATGAGGATCTCGACCGTCTCCTCGAACGAGCAGCGCATGAGTGCGCCCGTGTCGGAGCGGTTGATGCCGTGGCGGGTGATGGCCATGAGCGAACCGCGGTTCGTCATGATGTCGGTGAGCATCGACAGGTGGCGGTAGTTGACCTTGGAGCCGTCAAACTCGATGACGTTGCGGAGCTCGCGGAGGACGGAGGCGCGCGCGGCCTCGATACCGAGGACCTCGAGGACTTCGACGCACGAGTTCGAGATCGTGCGCATGGCGTCGACGCCCTCGATGCAGAGCACCTTGCGCAGGTTGATGCCGTCCGTCTCGAGCACCCACTCGTTCGGCGTGTGGAACTCGCCAGCGGCGTTGATCGTCGGGCGCTTCTGCTCCATCATGAAGACGCGGTCGATGCCCTCGACACCGCGGAGCGCGATCGACCCGAGCATCTGCGACTCGAGCTGCTTGAGGAAGACGTCCTCGTCGTCCTCCTCGTCTTCATCGGCGCCCTCCTTGTCCTGCTCGGCCGACTTGAGCGCGCGACAACGGATGACGAGCTTCTCGGCGTTGTCCTCGGACCAGATGACGAACAGGTCCTGGTCGAACGTCTCGGCAATCTTGCCCGCCACGTAGTGCATCTCGAGCTTCTTGTCGAGCATCTTGGCGCGGTCGAGCTCGAAGCGGAGGAGCCACGGCGACTGGCGCGTGAGGTTCGCCTCGACGTCTTCGTCGGGAATGGCAAAGAACGCCTCGACAAACTCGCGGTCGTCTTCGATGACCGTTGCGGTCGGGTCCGGGTCGTAGAAGATCTCGGTCGAGGCCGTGACGGTCGCGAGCGTCGTGTACGACAGGCGGGTCTGCACCTCCTTGGCGAGGTTGATGTCCTGCGCGTACTCCGGGTCGAGGTAGACGGTCGTCGACGGCGTCTTGAGGTTGACGGCGACGTTGATAATCTCCTTGAGACGCGGCACACCGAGCGTGACGTTCTTGGACGACACACCGGCGTAGTGGAAGGTGTTGAGCGTCATCTGCGTCGCGGGCTCACCGATCGACTGGGCCGCAAGCGTGCCACACATCTCGCCGGGGGCGACGAGGGAAGCGTTGAACTTGGCCTCGACCTCGCCGACCACCCACTCGAACGCCTCGCGGTTCAGGTGGAACTCCTCGACGATGCGGCGCGAGGCGAGAACCGAGCGGACAAAGATGCGGAAGAGGTAGACGGCGTTCTTCTGCGCCTCGACCGAGAGGTCGTCCTTGCCGCGGACGACGACGAGGCGCGAGAGGAGGTCGCGGACGGTCTCGACGATGTCGGCCGGAGCGAGGTCGGACGGGTTGCGGAAGTCAATGTGGAAGATCTGCTGCGCGTTCTGGAGGATACGGCGCAGGTTGACGGGGAGCGACACGGTCGCGTCACCCTTGGGGAAGATCTTCTCGCGGAGCATGACGCGGTCCTTCTGGAGCTGCCGGTACTCCTCGTCGAGGATGGCCTGCACCTCGGCGTCGGCCTCGGCGAGGTGCACGTGGATGGTGCCCTCGCGGAAGTTCCATGCCGGGTCGGTCACGTCGACGCGGTACCGCTTCTCGAACCGGTCGTCCGAGAGGCGGATCGGCTCGACGACTTGCTCTTCGATGAAGGCGCCGTCCATGCCGTCCTCGCCGTAGACGAACTGGACGACGTCGCCGAGCGAGTTGCGCACCGTGCCGTCGTACGCGACCATGACGTCCTCGAGGGCCTTGACGAGTCGGCGCTGGATGTACCCAGTCTCGGCCGTCTTGACGGCGGTATCGATGAGACCCTCGCGTCCGGCCATGGCGTGGAAGAAGAACTCTTGCGGCGTCAAGCCTGCATGGAAGTGCGCGTCAGCGGGAGAGTGAGCGAGGGGAAGGGGCAGACGTCGAGGACGCACCTCGGAGGTACGAGTTCTCGACAAAGCCGCGCGCCTCGGGCGAGTAGTCGTCCTTGGTAAAGTGCGGCAGCGTGCGGTACTTGAACCCGAACGGACAGCGCTTGCCCTCGACGATCTGCTGCCCGACACAGGCCGACATCTGCGAAATGTTGATGAACGAGCCCTTGGAGCCAGCGACGACCATCTGCTTGACGTTGTTGTCGGCCTTGAGCGAGCGCTCGGCGCTGCGACCGGACGAGTCACGGGCCTGGTTGAGCGCGCGCGTGACCTTGGACTCGAACGACTCGCGGACCGTCATACCCGGCTCGGGCTCGAGCTTGTCGTCGTGCGCGAGGTGGATGATGCGCTCGACCTCGGCCTTGGCCGTCTCGATGAAGCCAGTGATGGCCTCCATCGTGCCCTTGTCGGGAACCGTGTCGCCGATGCCGATCGAGAAGCCGTTGTGCAGGAGCCAGAAGTTGACGACCTTCTGCACGCCCGAAAACCAGTCGCGGCAGACGATGTGGCCCTTCTCGCGGTAGATGACGTGGATCAGACCGCCCTGAGACGTGCCGACCGTCTTCTTGTCGACCGTGCCGAACATGATCTGGCCGTCCTCGATGAACATGCCGTCGTCGTCGTTCGGGCAGAGCGAGGCGCCGCCGGCCGCACGGTACAGGTTGATGCCGGCGGGGAGGCACATCGAGAGGATCTGCTTGCCGGTCCAAAGCGGCTTGGGCTTGAGGATCGCAGGCGGAGGGATGACGCCGTCCCAGTCGGGCACCCAGAGCAGGATGTTCTGGATAAACTCGAGGTCCATGAAGGCGTCGCGAAGGGTGAACTTGCGGATGCCGCACAGCGTGTCTTGGACGATACCCATGACGGGCTTGTTCGCCTGCGGCGAGATGATGTTGCGCGGGACGGCGCAGATGTTGATGAGCTCTGCGCGCGTCTCCTCGCTCTGCGGAACGTGCAGGTTCATCTCGTCGCCGTCGAAGTCGGCGTTGTACGGCGACGTGACCGAGAGGTTGAGGCGGAAGGTCGAGTACGGCATGAGCTTGACGCGGTGCGCCATCATCGACATCTTGTGGAGCGACGGCTGCCGGTTGAACAAGACAATGTCTCCGTCTTTGAGGTGCCGCTCGACGATCCACCCGTACTGCAAGAACGTGTCGGCGCGCTTGTTGTACCGCAGGTCGATGCGGTCGCCCGTGTCGCGCACGACGTAGCGCGCGCCGGGGTACTCGTTCGGCCCGTTGCGGACGAGGTCTTGCAGGTACTGGATGTTGTACGGCGTGACGCGCTCCGGGTACGTGAGCGTGCGCGCGATCGAGAACGGCACGCCGACCTCGTCGAGCGCGAGGTTCGGGTCGCCCGTGATGACGGTACGCGCCGAAAAGTCGACACGCTTCCCCATGAGGTTGCCGCGAAGACGTCCTTCCTTGCCCTTGAGACGCGCACGAATCGACTTGACGGGACGGCCCGACTTCTGCAGCGCCTGCGGCTGGCCAGGCAGGTCGTTGTCCATGTAGGTCGCGATGTGCCACTGCGTACGGCCATTGTCAGTCGGCCATCAAACGAGCACGAACGCGCTGTTCGCACCTGAAGGAGCGTCTCAAACTCGTTGAGTACGTGAGCAGGAGCGCCCTCCTCTTCGAACTTGCGCAGGCTCTGGTTGGCGCGAATGACCTCGGCGAGCTTGTACGTCAAGTCATCCTCGCCGCGCATGGCACCACCGTCGACCGAGATGGACGGGCGGACGGGCGGGGGCGGGACGGGGAGAACGGTAAGGATCATCCAGGCGGGATGGGCCTCGGTCGCCGACAAGCCCATCGTGTTGAGGTCGGCGTCGGAAATCTTGCGGAAGAGGGCGTGCGCCTGCGTTGCCGTGAACGGCTTGCGGTCCGGCTGCTGCACGTTGCCGTCCTGAAACAAGCTCGCAAGAGACGGTAAGCGGGAGCTGCCGACCAAGCTGCAGAGGCTCGTCGGAAGCTCACCTCGTCCTTGCCCCTCCCGTACACCAAGAAGAGCTTGAGCCCTTCCCGGCGCAGCTGCGGCTGCTCGTGCCCGCATCCGCCGTGCCCGGGCGGGACATCCTCGCCGGCCGCGATCTTGTTCTGCGTCTCTTCGTCGATGACGGTCATGTCGCACGTGTTCTTCGTCTTGACGAGCGCGTGGACGATGGCGAGGCGCTTCTTCGGGTCGCGCACGAAGCGGACGGCGTCGTGCAGACGCGGGTCCTCCTCGGGCGTCACCTTGAGCTTGCCGCACTGCACGCAAATGCACTCGGTGATCTTCTTGATCTTGTTGATGAAGCCTGTGCGCGCAATCGTCAGCCTCCAAGTCGGAGCAGCTCGCCGCCAAGTACATACCAACGTGGTAGACGGCCCGCGACAGCTCGATGTGGCCAAAGTGCCCGGGGCATTCTGCCATGCCCTCGCCGCACGTCGCGCACTTGAAGTTGCGGTCGATCGTGCCGAGTCGCGGGTCACTCAGACCACCGGTTTTCTGGTCGGGCGAGCGGAAGTCAGTCAAGCTTCGGGAGAGAGGGGAGGGACGGGGGAAGGTACCGGGTTGGCATTGCCCTCCTCGAACGTCTCGGGGTGCTCAACCTTGCAGACCGAGATGGCCTTGATCTCCTCTGGCGAGAGAATGCCAAACTGAATCGTGCGCGGACGCTTGATCGGCCTGCAAAGGGAGCAAGTGGACCCAGTCAGCCGACAAGTCCGCGTCTCGCCGCCTCGGCCCCCGTGGAATTCAACAGCCGGTTCGAATGAACGCACTGGGTCGAGTGGGCAAACTCGTGGCCGAGCATCGTGTCTTGCGCGAGGCGGCGAGGTGTTGCGACGGGTGGTGGCGCGGACGAGTCGAGCGACGATCACGCGAGCTGTGCGCGGATGGGCGGGGTGCCGGAGCGGCTGTACTGATCGCAGTGCGTCTCCTGAAGCACTCTGGCGGGGTCCAGGCGGTGCCGGCGCAGCAGTCGAGTTGGGCGGCAGTCGGGGGCAAGGGGGGGAGGGCGGCGCCGCGGCACGGGCTGGACGGACGCCGGTACAGGCGTAGTGGGCCTGGCTAGTACGGAGCAGAGAGTGGCGCGCTGTCCCGACTGGGGGAGCGGCCTGGGTCGAGTGGGACAATCCCTCGACCGCGCCTTACACTTGCCCTTACAGCCGAGCAAACGTATTCACTGCAACCGCGTGTATTCCTCCCTCCCTCGAGCTGTCCCCACCTCGCAACGGCTCGACTCGGCTGCTCACGAGCTTGCTAGCTTCCAAGAGCTCCACTACGCGTCAGGACCGCGGCGCTGGGCTTCTCGCGCTGTCGACGCCGACGCTGCTCTCGCCGAGTGATCGCCGTCTGGATCGCTCGTCGCACCGCAGCTGCCATGTCGAGCGAGCTGCGCGCCGCGCTCAAGGACTGGGAGAAGTCCTTTCGGGCCCAGCACGGCCGCGACCCGACAAAGGACGACATCCGCGCTCACCCTGACATCGGTGCGTCTCTCCTGCCTTGCTGCTCTCCGCGGTGTAGCTCACAGGGACGTGTTCCCTGCAGCGGTCAAGTACAAGGAGTACAGCCGAGCCAAGGTGGCGGGCAAGCCAAAGCCCGCAAGCGCGTCCTCGAGCACGCGCACAGCTGCCCCACCGCCAGCACGGCCGCCGTCCAACCCGTTCAAGACGCCGACAAAGGCCAAGCCGTCCCGCTCGACTACTCGCCCTACCGCTTCCACCTCGACTTCGACCGACGCGGCCTCTGCACCCTCTGCGGTGGAAGGTTCGCCCTCCAAGCGGCTCTCGACGGGCAAGGCCTCCTCGTCTTCCGCCGCGCAGCCGACCTACGTCCTCGCCAACTCGCCGTCCAAGCTGCGCGCGCTCGCCGCCGCGCACTCGACCTCGGGCTCGCCGAACCGTCCCTCCGGCAGCGCCTGGTCAGGCGCAACCCTCGCCGCCGGCCCGACGACCGTCTCCGTCTCCCCGCAGAAGCGGGCAGCGAACCCGTTCGCGAGCCCGCAAAAGGGCGCTTTTGGCGAGTTTGAGAAGCAGGAGCGCGCAAAGATGCGCGAGCGCAAGCGCTCCGAGCGCGAAAAGCAGCGCGCAAAGGCTGGCGTGCTGGGCAAGGGCGCGACGAGCGCGGGCGCCGGGTGGGGCATGGCGTCGAATGCGCCGCCCGGTGCGTTCTCGCGCGCCAGCTCGGTCGCCAGCTCGACGGCTGCAGGCGGCGGAGGGGCCGCGATGGACGTCGACGAGGTCGACGACTTCTTCTCGTCGCAGTCGTCGACGCAGCCGTCTCAGACGTCGGGCTTCGCAGCACAACTTGCGCGCGCATCGCCGACGCGCCCCGCAGAGGCTGACGACGAAGTCTTTGGTCCCTCGCCCGTCAAGCCCACGCGCTCGTCCAGCTCGCTCTTCGGCCTTCCCAATCCCCCCCGACGCCGCCGCGCCCGCCAAGTCCAAGCCGTTCAAGCCGCTCCTCGCCGATCCCGCCCCCTCGCGCGCCGCGCCGCCGACCGCCGCTCCGAAACCCAAGCCCTTCGAGTCGGTCCTTCCCGCCTCGTCCGCCCCGTCCACCTCGTCTGCCCGCCCCAAACCCGCCTTCTTCCCCTCGACCTCGTCCCGCCGCCTGAAGCGCGAGTCGGGCGCCGGCACCGCCGACGACGACCCCGAGCAGGCGCTCGCAGACGACGACGACGATTTCTACGCCGATGCGCTCGACGCAGCGGAAGAGGCGATGAACGGCGGCGGCGGCGCGGCCAAGGGCAAGGGCCGGGCGAAGCGAAAGAAGGTTGCCGCTAAAAGTGCAGGCGCGACCAAGGGCAAGGGGAAAGGAAAGGGCAAGGCGACGGGCGCCGAAACGGGCGAAGAGAACGGTACGAGCCGGGTCGCTGCGTCCTCGCAGCGGACGGGCGAGCTTGTGCTCAAAGTCGAGCGGGACGAGGAGCTCGGCGGCGGGACGGAGCGGATCGTGATCCACGAGAAGGGCTGGGAGGCGCGCAAGAAGGCGCTCGAGCGCGCAGAGCGGCGGAGGGCCGCCGAGCGTGCGAGGGAGGAGGCTGGCACAGCGGGGGAGGACGACGCGGCCGCGGTCGACGTGCTGCTCGGCGATGGCGAGGATGACGACGACGAGGCGGAAGTCGACGAGGTCTCGCTCTTCCGCCAGCGACCGTCACTCGACCTCCTCGCGTCGGAGCGGCAGTCGCGTGCCGAAGCGTCCGCGCTCGACACTGACGGCGCCGCCGAACGGCAAGCGCTCGAAGCGTCTCTGCCGGCCGACCTCGCCGCGGTGCTCTCGCTGCGCAACTCGCCGCGCAAGGCTTCGTCGGCCAAGGCGCAGCAGGTTGCGCGATTGCTCGGCGAGCCTGGCGCGCGGCGGCGAAATGCGCACGACGGGCTGCTCGACCTCGAGGAGGAGCGCGAGGACGAGAACGAGGTAGCTGAGGAAGCAGATGATGACGATTGGGACGAAGAGGTGGACGGGTGGAAAGAGACGGGAGAAGCGATGGACGGGTACTACTCCGGCGACGAGTGGTAAACAACGCTTGGCCTCTCTCAACACACTCAGCAGCCAGAGAAGGAAGCACTGATAGCGTTACAACAAGTAGAGGGGAAACAAATGCCGTCGTGGTCGCGTTCACCGCCCTGTCTGCGCCTGGTCCTCGCCCACCAGGCTCCGGTGCTCCTGCTTGACCTCTCCGCCCGTCCCAATCACTCCTTCCATCGGCACGTCCTCGAGCGGCTTGACCGCCTCTGCGACGCTCGGCTCGGTCCCGTCCGGGGCCGTGCCCTGCGGCGGTTTCGCCGGGTCGGCATGCTGCACCTGCGCGATCGGGTTGCCCGACGCTGCGAGGGCCGCAGCGGGGACTGCTGCTGGTGGTGCTGCCGCGGCAGGAGGGGCGGGCGTCCCTTCGGCGGGCGTGCCTACGGCGGAAGGGAAGAGCGAAGTCGGCGCGGTCGAGTCGGCCGTGGCCGCAGCGGCGGCAGAGGCTGATTCGGGCAGGGGCACATTGCCCGCCGTCACTTCTTGCAGCGCGGCCTGCATCTCCTCCTCGGTGCCCTCGGACTTGGCCATGTCGGTGTCGATGACCCACTTGCAGACTGCGCGAGGTGGTGAGACGAGTCAGCCTGCGCTAGCGGATGCAGGTGGGGATTGAGTGCGCACTCTTGTAGTTGGGGTTCTGCCCTGGTCGCAGGTTGGACGGGCGCACCCAGGCCTTCTTCCACCTCTGCAAGGATCGCGACCGGAGTGAGCGGGAGGGAGTTGTCGCCAAGACAAGCGATGGGCACGCACGGGCACAGCGGCAAGGATCTGCTGCTGCTCGAGAGACAGTGAGGTGGTCGCGCCGACCGGAATGGGCTTTGGTCGCTGCCAGCGGTGGGCGTTCGACTGCACGAGGGGAGGGAGGGAAGGCAGAGTGAGAACAGCTCTGGACGGCGGACTGGTGGAACAGGACGCACCATCGTAGCTCTGTGTAGCCTGCAAGCTTGGCCACGCGCTGTCCTGGCGGCGAGGGCGGAGCAGGGTGAACCAAACCCTGGTCGAGTCCCTCTCGCTCATCCGCGTCACCCAAGTCCCGCTTGCACCGCGCTGGCTGGCTTGTGCTACCTTCACTGACCATGTTGAGTCCATCGCGTGCTGACGAGCTCAACCGTACTCGCCTCTGAGCTGTGTACGCGCCATGAAGGGCGCCCCGTCCTTCGGAGGTGATGAAGTCTCGACAGGCTGCTGCACCGCACGGAGGGGTATGTTGGCGCGTCTGTCTGCTAGATCGACCTACAGCTTCCATCCAGCCGCGGCTGGCTACCGCTCCTGGTGACCTTCATCATCACCGTCGCCTCTCTTGTGCTTCTGTCCCTCTCGCCGCTTTCCCCATCGCGCTTGTCGATCCCCATGATGCTGCCTTCTCGTTATCTCAACAATACTCATCCGATTGGGTGTCCTCGAAAGCGGAACCTGCCGCCTTTTCGACGACGACGAGTCGCTCTCGGGCCTCGATCCGCGTGCTTCATCTTCCGGTCTACGCTACGCTTCCGGCAAGAACGGCTGCCAGTTAGGCTATGCGCTCACGACGAAGTGAAACGGCGGATCGCGCGGCATACATCGCAAGACGCGCCGTTGCTGCATTGCGCCCCGCACGGCCCATTCTGCTGCGCCCTCCTTGGCCGCGACACGGCCGGCCTTCGTGCACTCACGCGGGGGGACTGCGAGAGCCTAGTTCAGCCGAGGCTGTTGTCGGGCCAGACGCAACGACTTCCCTGCTTGCGTGCAACAGGGTCTTCGAGCCGTTGTCGAGGGAGACGGCGACGAGAAGCATGAGCGCAGGCTGAGAATAGACCGCAGGCACGGTGCGGAGGTCCAGTGGAGAGAAAAAGCGGAGTCGCCCCCTTTTTCGGTCGCGCATGAGAGGATGAGGGCGTGCAGAGGGCGGCGAGAGCTCAGTGTGAGTGCTGGAAGGCAAGACGTGAACTGATCGGACCCGGAGAGCCCCGTGACTAGGCTCGAGTGAGCACGGGAAGCGAGGGCGAGGGTGCGGGCGCGAGCACACCGTCATCGACGAGCCCGAACCCTCGAAAGCTCGTCGCCTTCGTCTTCGCCTTCCTTTCCTCTCGACCGCGCCTAAGAGCCGCTCTGCACACGCCCACAAGCGCACACTACCACCACTGCCCGCTTGCTCTTCCTTCCTCCCCCCTCGCACGCACACGCACACCCGCTTCCCCTCCTCCGCCATGTCGACTGGAATCACCCGCCCCGAAGCCGTCTCGACCGGCTCGACCGAGTCGCTCCCGACCGCCTCGGGCACGCAGACCCCCGCAGGCGAGGACGGCTTCAGCTTTGCCGTCCCCTCGCTCCCCGGCTCGCGCGCGCCCTCGCCCGGCGGCGTGTCGACGCCCGGCTCGTCGCGCCCGCCGTCGCCGCTCCTGCGCGCCATGGCCAACCTCAGCATGAGCCAGAAGAAGGAGGAGCAGCAGGCCGGCAGCGCCGCGTCCGACAAGGGCGACGACGAGACCGACGACGCAAAGGACGACAAGGAGCGCCAGCGCCGCCCGAGCATGACCGAGTCGCTCTCGCGCAAGAACTCGCTCAAGGCGCCCCTCCCGCGCCGTGGCTCGAGCCCCGCCCTTGCGCCCTTCCTCGCAAAGTACGACGAGTACACCGGCGAGGAGGGCAAGGAGCAGAAGATCTGCGTTATCGGCTCGGGTTCGTGGGGCACGGCCCTCGCGCGCCTCGCTGCAGTCAACGCCGCTGAGAAGGACGGGTGCGCTGCGCTCGCATTGCGTGACCGGGAATGAGCGCGCGCAGAGACTGACGCCGCCCGGAATCCGCAGCTTTGACGAGGAGGTTCGCTTCTGGGTCCGCCAGCGCGAGGTGCGTGCCTCTTTCTGCGTGCTGATCTGGACCTGCGAGCTCACTATTGCATGCACAGATCCCGGGCAAGGGTCTCCTGACCGACATCATCAACGAGACGCACGAAAACGCTCGCTACCTCCCCGAGATGAAGCTTCCCGACAACCTCGTCGCGGTCCCGTCGCTCACCGAGTGTGTCAAGAACGCAACCTTGATCGTCTTCTGCGTGCCCCACCAGTTCCTCCCGCCCGTCATCAAGGAGCTCTCGCAGCCGGGCGTCCTCAAGAAGGGCGCGCGCGCCATCTCGGCCATCAAGGGTATCGAGGTCGACGTCAAGACGGCCAACATCTACACCTACCCGTCCATCCTTGAGCGCAAGCTCGGCCTTCCGTGCTCGGCGCTTGGCGGTGCCAACATCGCGCTCGAGGTCGCGAACGAGGAGTTCTGCGAGACGACGTGCGTTGCCTTTCTTTGCCCTTTCTCTTTGCTCTCCCGTACTCATCCACTCTTCCCTCTACAGTATCGGCTGCCCTACGCCCGAAGACTGCGCGCTCTGGGAGGCAGTCTTCTCGACTTCGATGTTCCGCGTCCACGCCGTCACCGACGTCGCGGGCGTGTCGCTCTCGGGTGCCTTGAAGAACGTCGTCGCGTTGGGTGCAGGATTCGTCGACGGCCTCAAGATGGGCGGCAACACCAAGGCCGCCATCATCCGCATCGGCCTCTTGGAGATGTCGGCCTTCACCCAGGAGTTCTTCCCTTCCTCGTCGCCTCACACCTTCTCGCACCACTCTGCTGGTGTTGCCGACCTGATCACCGTGCGTGCACTTTCTGAGACTCGCCAAGGATCCTCTGGAAACTGACTGGAGGAGTCACCGCACGCAGACCTCGTTCGGTGGCCGCAACCGCAAGTGCGCCGAGGCGTTCGTCACCTCGGGCAAGACGTTCGACGAGCTCGAGGCTGAGCTCTTGAACGGCCAGCGTCTCCAGGGGTGCGTGCTTCCCATTCCCAGCTCCGGAAGAGTAGCACTAATCTCGGTCTGAGCAGCGTCATCACCGCCGAGGAGATCTACTCGTTCCTCGAGGCTCGCGGCCGCCTTGAAGGCTACCCGCTCTTCGCCAAGGTATGTTGTCAGCCCATGCCGGACGAGTGCTGCAGAGCGCTGACCACTTTCCGTCAAATAGGTCTACAAGATCTGCAAGCGCGAGATCCCGCCTTCCGACATTTTCGAGGGCGTGAGTCCTCGCCCCATTGAGACCAGCGGCCGCTGCGAGCGGTACACGCTGCGCGGCTGCTTCGTATGTGCCGAGCAACTCGAGGCTGACTTTCTCGCAACTCGGTCGCTCGCAGATCTAAGCGCCCCGTCCGCGCCAACCCTGTCCGAACTTCGTCCTTGTACAAAGCGTCCCCCATTGTGTGCACATCCAATAGACCACCTCATCCACCGAACCAATCATCGTTATGGACTCGAGAATCCCTGTCCACCCCTCATGGTGCTATCCTTCTCCTGGAATGTCATCATCAGGTCTATCGCGAATCGCGCGCATTGCGCCGGACACGTTCGAACGTTGCAAGAGGCCCTTCAGTAGATCAATCGCATTCGACCAGACGGAGGTCTCCAGACTCAATCCTCCTCGTCCTCCCGCCTTGCAATAGATACGATAGCACGCCCCATCTCGATCGCTGCACGGGGATAGAGACTGTTCCCGTACACGATCTCGGGCCCGGTGCACGTGCACCCACCCAGCTCGACGTGTCCCGATCCGGCGCGTGCGGCTTTGGCTATCTTCGTACTCTCGGGCCGAGTGGAGACGCGTCTGCTGCTGCCGACGTTGCTCCCGCCGCTGCTTGCTTCTCTTGCGATACGTGCTCGCAGGCTGACCAGTCGCCATGGCTGCTCGCGTGCTCGTCTCTGGCGCTGGCATCGGTGGTCCCGTTGCGGCGTACTGGCTCGCCCGTGCCGGCTTCCGCGCGACGGTGGTCGAACGTGCTCCAGCGCTCCGACTGAACGGCCAATCGCTCGACATCAACGGACGGGCAGCTAAGTCGGTCGTGCAGCGCATGCCAGGCGTCCTGGAGTCGATCGAAGCCCGGCTCACTAGGGAGGAAGGGACGGCGACGGTCGACGAGACGGGGCGATGGCGCGCACGCTTTGGCATCTCTGCTGGGCCGACGAACGAGATCGAGATCCAGCGCGGCGAGCTCGCGCAAGTCCTCGTCAACGCGTCAAAGGCGCAGGGCGCCGAGTACGTCTTTGGCGACAGTATCAAGGCGATCGAGCAAGACGAACAGGCGGCGCACGTCACGTTTGACAGCGGCGCAACGGGCGAGTACGACGCGGTGCTGCTTGCGGACGGCATAGCTTCGCGCAGCCGCTCGCTCGTCTTTCCCGCCTCGAGCTTCCAGTACAAGCCCGTCCTCGGCTTCCACGGCTCGTACTTCTCCATCCCGCACCAGCCCGAACTGGGCGACGGAACCTGGTCAGAGTGGTATCACACGACGCGCGGACGGTCCATCTGGCTCCGACCCGACACCGGTGAAGGAAAGGCGCCCCTCGTTCGGGCGTACCTGATCTGCGCCAACTCGACCGACTACTTTGCTGGGTACCGCAACATGTCGGTCGCCGAGCAAAAGCAGCGCTGGCGCGATCTCTATGCCGATGCGGGCTGGCAGGCGAAGCGCGTCCTCGACGGCATGGACGGCGCCGACGACTTCTACATGCAGCAATACGCGCAGCTGCACGCCGAGCGCTGGAGCGAGGGC
The DNA here is from genome assembly GCA_036244875.1 of Rhodotorula paludigena. Lineage (NCBI taxonomy): Eukaryota > Fungi > Basidiomycota > Microbotryomycetes > Sporidiobolales > Sporidiobolaceae > Rhodotorula > Rhodotorula paludigena. The sequence goes on from BQKY01000011.1 coordinate 498,975, forward strand.
CGCGTCGCGCTCATCGGAGACGCAGGGTACTGCCCCTCGCCCATGAGCGGCATGGGGACGTCGTGCGCCATCCTCGGTGCTTACGTCGCCGCGGGCGAGCTGGCGCAGCACAAAGCCTTGCTCAAGCAGCCTGGCGAGGTCGAGGCGGCTTTCAAGGCGTACGAGCGCCTGTGTCGGCCGTACATCGAGGACGCGCAGGACGTCCCGCTCTCGATCCTCAAGTATGGCTTCCCGGACTCTCAACTCGGCGTGCGGGTCCAGCGCAACGTCGTCGAGGCCGGGAGCCGTTTGCTGCAGTCGAGACTGGGCAAGTGGGCGACTCAGCAGTTTGGCGACAACGGGCCGTCGGAGGACACGAAGATTGTCCTGCCGGAGTACCGCATCTAGAGCGCTGTTGATCTCTCCTCCGGCCCGCTCTAGCTTGTGTAGAAAGACTGTCATAAAAGCTGTTTGTTGGCGTTTCTGACGATGCCGCGACTGACTTGACCCTCGTCGAGAGCGCGGCACCGCCTCTTTCGCTTCGAACGTCGTCTTCAACACACTCGTTTCCGCCGAGACCGCCGGATCGGCGTGCAGTGCTTCTGTACAGCGCATCTGACCGTCGCGCGCCTTCTTCGCTTTCTTGCGTCTGCCCCATCGGCCCCATCTCCTCCGCCGGCCCGAACCCGTCCGCACGCTCCTTCGCCGCACCTGGCCAGCTTTGAGCAAGACGCCGAGATCGCAGGATCGCTGTTGAACGTCCGCCTGACCGCAACACCTGCTCAGAAGGCACTCGACACCATGGGGGCCAACGTCCTCATCGCCGCGATCGGCGGAGCGACTTGCTCCGGCAAGACGACGCTCGCCAAACACCTCGGGCGCATCATCCCCGACTCGATTTGCGTCTTTCAGGACGACTTTGCGCCGCCCGCCGAGCTGGTGCCCGTCGACCCGCGGTACGGCTGGCAGGACTGGGACGACGCGGCCGGTGCGATCCTGTGGGACAAGCAGCGCGAGGCGCTCCGGACGCTGCGTGAGACGGGGCGGATACCCGAGGGACATGCAAGCCACGACCACCTGAACGAGCAGGTGCCGGTGCCCATCTCGGAGGAGACGCAGCGGACATGGCGGCGCAAGTTCGAGGAGCTCTTGCAGGGAATGGAGGACAAGCCGTGCGTCTGTTTCCAAACCGTGCAGCCAATCATTCTGCTGACGCTTTGACGCGCAGGACGATCGTGGTGGCAGAGGGTTTCCTCATGCTCGTCGACCCGGAGAGCGTGAGGCACTTTGATGTCCGCTTCTTTATGCGGGAGGACCACGCCGTCCTGAAGAAGCGGAGGGAGGAGCGACATGGTTATGTGAGTCCTGAAGGTTACGCATCGTACTCGCTCCCGCGACTGAGACTTCCGCACGCCGACTGCAGCACACGGCAGGTTCGTCTTCTGCAGCTTGTCATCTCTCCCTTTCAATCGCTTACCCGTCGTGCTGACCAGTGCTATCGAGCGCAGAGGGGTCTCTGTGGCGGGTGCGTACTCTTCATGCCGCGGCTTTCAACCGTTCAGACCTTGACGATCTTGCCTTCTCGTGTCTCCCTGTTCGTCTTGCCAGGATCCGCCCGAGTACTGGGTCAGTCTGCTGCGCCCTCCTCCTGATCTGCAGACCTTTCGTGCTCGCGGTCTATCAGGTGCCCGTATCGCAGCAACTGACTCTCGTTCGCCCCTGCAGGACAAGTGTGTTTGGCCGGCCTACCTCCGCGCGCACAGCCCGCTCTTCCAAAACGGCGACGTCGAGTCTGGCTCAGTCGACCCGTCGGCGATTGCGGGCGTCGAGCTGCTCGAGGCCAAGGAGCTCGGGATGGAGGCCATGGTTGTGCGAGCGTGCGAGCGGATCTACGAGGCGGTCAAGAGCGGGAAGGGGAGGGAGCAATGGACGAAGCCCTAGAGCTAGAATGCTGGTGGTGTAAACGCTGGCACAATCTGCAACTAGACCTTGCATGTCACGACAGCGTGATGTAGCTCGTCGCGGCAGGCTGCTTCCTTCAGCGTTTCGGCTCTCTTCGCCTTCGCCATGCATGTACCCTCTCTAGACCGTGCCCCGACGATTGACTGCTCAACTCGACTTGCACTGCATATGTACCAGGGAGGACCCAGAGGAAAAAACCCTGCGAGGAGGGGCCGAAACCGTCTATACCGTATCCCTAGGCAGTCGATTTGCTCTTAGGCAAGCTGCCGTACGGGTACTGCTGCGCAAAGTGGCGTGCGATGTCCTCGCGCGTCGCAAACCACACGTCGCCGAGGCCGACAATCTCCTCGACCATCTTTTTGAGCGCGGCAAAGCGGCCGGGGCGTCCGACCCAGCTGGGGAGAGACGCGGTTTGCAGTCAGGACTAGCGGCACGGGCGGAGAGAGGGCACAGCAAAAGGGACGCACCGGGTGTGCAACGCAATGGTAATGTAGCCGTGGCGCTTGCCCGCGATTGCCTCGTCCCGAATCGTCTTGACCGAGTCGACGCAGTGCTCGGCCCAGAGCTTGGTCGAGCCATACTGCGAGTGCCAGAGCTTGAAGTCGTTGTTGTCGAGACTGCGCGCAGGCCGAACGGTCGTTACGACGCCATTGAGAGGAGAGGTTCGCAGGGGATGAGAGGTGCCCACCTGTACGGCATGATCAACAGAGCCTTTTCGGGGTCGTCTCCGGGGCGGACCGTCCAGTGCGGAAGGTCGTCGGCGTAGTTGTCTGCGAATCAAGGGATGTCAGCCTGAGGCGCGTGGAGCCGACCTGGGCCTGAAGGGGCGACGCACCGGCCCAGTAGAGGAACTCGTGCTATATCAAGCGGAGAGATTTCAGCATCTAATTAGGCTAGCTTGTCGCGCGGGAACAACGCACGCCAAGCTCCCTGTAGACCTTCTCAACGAGGGCCGGCGACTGGGCGGACGGGCGGCCGTAGTACTGCACGCAACAGACTCGTCAGTCCGAGCTGAACGTGCGCATCGGGCATACACGGTGGTGAGGAGTGCGAGTAGTGAGCGCAGCGTACCCATCCGACGGGGACTTTGCCCGTCGTCTTCTTGAACGACTCGACGGCCTTGCGGATCCACTGCTCCTCTTCCTCAGGTGACATGTCCGCATGTGGCTGCCACTTGAAACAGCTGGATACGTTGTGAGGGAGATCAGCGCGTGCTTCGAAGAGGTTTCAGGGGTCGATGAGCGACCGGCAGGCCCTTCGCGCAGGCAGAGGAACGGAATGCGGACTTACTGGCTGGCGACCTCGTGACCGTTCTCGCACGCAGCCTTGGCGACCTCGCGGTTGCGCTGTCGGGAGGAGATCGGTGAGAGGGAAATTCAGTGACTAACCGTGAGGGCGGATTCTCACCTCGAAAGCGCGAGCGACCGCATAGAAGGTGATGGGCTGAAGGCAGACGTAAAAACGTGATTCAGTTGTGTGAAACAGGCGAGCGACCGAGCGAAGTGCAGAAGGCAGCAAAGCGAGGCCCCTGAAGTGGGAAGCTCACGATGTTGTTCGACTCCATCAGGTCGAGGATGCGCCAGATGCCGACGCGCGAGCCATAGTCAAACTAGACAGGTGAGAGGACGGTCAAAGACCTAGAATCGCAGCTCAGACACGGAAACGGTCGCACCTGACTTTCGACGGTTGGGTCGCGGCGACCCGCAGGCTGCTCAAGCCCCTTGAACTCGTGCAGCGCCTGAGTGCAGATCATTCTGTCAGGCCATACAACTCTGCAGTACGGGCGCTCGGATGGTCCTTTGCAAGCGAATCGGTCGGAAGCAGGACGCACCGTCTCGGGGCCAGCGTCGCCGTCCTCGATCGTGCGCTCACCACCCTCCTCGTAGTTGAGGACAAAGTTGACGGCAACCTTGGCGCCGTTCGGCCAGCTGTGAGTGCACCGAAGCCTTATCAGACGGAGCGAGATACCGGGCAAGAGAGCAGCGTAGGAGGCGCACTTGGGGTTGGGCGGATTGCGGCCGTAGCCGTAGCTATCGCGCTGCATCCACGCGGTCGAGGAGTCGTACGAGTCGGTAGCAACAGGCATAGCGGACGATGAGCACGAGGGAGCGTTGAGGCGCAGAAGCAGAGCAAGGAAGAGCGCCAGCCGAATGACAGACTGGCGGCCGCGATACAAAGTTAGGCGGAGCTTTCGGAACTTGCAATGGCCGCGTTCCGACAAGGCGAAGGGCACGAGGGGGTGAGATAGGTTTCGGCCGAGACGCCCGAAGTGGAGGGCGGATCCGCGAGCTGTTTCACGAAGCTTTGCGGGCCCGCACACGGCTTGCAAGCACAGCGCAGAGCGCAGAGCACACTACGGGGCGCTGAGAAGCGGCCAGCCTGAGCCAAAGATGCGACAAAGCGATGAGCGGTCTGGCCGCGAACGCGCGGTCGAAGGGCGGGCTGCTCCGACTGGGGCCCGAGCAGTGCTTGTAGTCTCCTTTGAGCCTGTGCAGGTCCCCACGGTGCGACGGACAGAGTGAGACGTGCGTCGAGGCTGCACCGCCTCGCCGGTTCCGCGCGCAGCAGCGCGCGAGGACGCAGAGGCAGCCGCCGTCCACTTGCGCTCCTGCTGCCTGTGGCCACTCTAGCACACACTGCAGAGCTCCAGAGACCTCTCGCCATGCCGCACTTCTTTCTCCTGTCGTCTCCCCTTGACCTCGTCGCGCACGCTCCCGCTGCGACCGCTGCGCCCGTCGCCTCGTCCTCTCGCGCAACACTCGCCGATCCGCAGACCAGCTCAGACAGCACCGACGCGCTCTATACGCGCACTGCATCCCTCTTCGCGGGCACTGCGCTGCGGGAACGCCCCCTCAGCGATGCAGTTGAGCGAGGCGGCCTGCTCAAGCGCGCGCTGGCGGCGAGCGAGACAGGCGCGTGGGACTCGCCAGAGCTCGCGAGGAGGTCGCTGGCGCCGAACGACACGCAGAAGGTCACTCTGGGAGTCATTGCTGCCGTGCGTTCCTCGTCGTCCTCCTGCGGGTTTGCCCCGGGCTGACATCCCCGCCGACAGTACGCCGTCGTGATTACCATCCTGTGGAACCTTCCCGTCGTTCACTACGTCCTCTGGCCATTCAAGCTGCTCATCGTCGCGTGGCACGAGTTCTCGCACGCTGCAACCGGCTGCTGCACCGGCGCAAAGATCAAGAGCATCACGCTCGATCCGAACGAGGGTGGGTGCACCATGATGGCAGGCGGCATTGGCGCCATTACGCTGCCGGCGGGCTACCTCGGCAGGTGCGTTCAATAGGAGCTCGTTGGCTTGAGATCCGCACTGACCGTCCTCCCTCTCACAGCTCGCTCATCGGCGCTCTTCTCGTCTTCTGCGGATTCGACATCGTCGCGAGCAAGGTCGCAGGCATCGTCATCGGCGTCTCGTTCCTCTTGACGCTTTGGTGGGGCCGCAAGGACTGGTTGACGATCGTCACCATTCTCGTCGCCACGGGCTTGATCGTCGCGTTCTACTTTATCGCGCATGGGGTTGCGTTGCGCTTCTACGTCCTCTTCCTCGGCGTCATGAGCAGCCTGTATTCGGCCTACGACATCTGCGGTCAGTCCAGTTCCGGCTCGCCGCAATCCACCTCTCAACTGACTCTGTCCCTCGCTCGACCAGACGACCTCATCTTCCGCAAGGTCAACGAGTCGGACGCCTCGGTCTTTGCCAAGCGCTACGGTGGCTCGGCGCAGTGCTGGGGCGTCCTGTGGCTCATCGTCTCGCTGGCGTTCCTCGCCGCGGGCATCTGCGCTGGCCTTGCCGCGTTCAAGGACAGCTTCTCGGAGCAGGCGACGCGCGGCGGCGAGTTCCTCGGGACGCGGTTCTAGGTGCTCCGCAATCTGCAGACATAGACACTTTCCTTCCTTTGTAGCATGTGCCTTTCTCTCCTCTGAGATGACGCTGGCCGCCGTCTCTCGCACACAGACCCTGTTTCTCTCGTCAATGTTATGCTATGCACACACACTCGTCTATCGTCTATTGACCGTCTCTGCACGTCCCCTCACTCGCGCGGCCCGTCATGCGTGACCGTCTCCTGCGCCGGCGGGACATGGCTGACGGCGTCTCCCTCGCCCTCGCGCTCAAGCGCCCACTTGATCCCCTCGAGCACGTCACGCTTGACGACGGTCGGCACATGCTCTGCCTCTTCGGGCTTGGACCCGCGGAAGACGCCCGTCTGCACGAGGATGCTCTCCCACCCGTACCCGTTGGCGCCCGCAATGTCGCTCGCCGGGTTGTCGCCCACCATGTAGACGCGGCCGGGGAGCGACGGCGCGGGACCGGTCGGGCGCAGGTTGATGGACGCGGGAGAGTCGGCCGTGTATTGCTGCGCGAGGAGAGAGGCGGCGTAGTCGTAGGTCGCGCGGGTGGGCTTGCCGCCCGTCGTTCTGCAGTGCGAAGTGTTAGTGAGTGAAGGCCTCGAGTGCAGCGCGAGGGCGGGGACGAACCGCTGCAGCTCGTGCCCGGTCACGAGCTTGTACACGGCCGCGATACTCTCCTGCAACGCGCCCTGCCCGAACCTTGCCTGGCTGAACTCGTTCCCCCACAGCAAGTCAGGGTTCGAAAAGTGCACGGGGATCTGGCGCTCGGGCGCCCACGCCGCGGCGTCGTTTGCTGGCTTGAGCGTGCCGAAGACGCCGTCTTGCGCGCGCACGAGATCCGTCACGAGCTGGATGTCGCGCCCCCAGTCGCGGCTGTCGTGCATGACGAGGATGGCACCGAACGAGATGGTCGAGAAGTCGGCGTCCTGGACAGTGCGGCGGCACGGATCAGCTGCGTGCGTGTGTCGCGAAGTGCTGCGGGACCGCCCACCTTGGCATAGGACCGCTCCTTCTCCGTGAGCTTGTGGTAAGGCCAGATGGCAGGCTTCCATGCGAGGAGGTCTGCAGGGATGTAGGCGTGCTTGAAACCGTATCTGCAGAAACGGCGGTCAGGACTGCTTGCCAGCAGCGCGTTGGAGCGAAACACACGCTTCTGCGACCCGCCGACACCGATCCGAGTTGCCGCCGACGATGAAGACGGGCTTGTCGGCGTATTTGGGCACGAGCGAGCGGAAAACGGTGTGCGACTGGACGATCTGGTGCTCGCCGATCTGCAAAAGACGAGGGGATCAGCCGCGGAAGCAGAAGGGAAATTAGGAAAAAGGGCTCACTTCGACCTCGAGCTCTTTCGTCAGCTTCTTGCAGCGCTCCGACTCGAGACTGCCGCCTGTAGCACGGTGCGCAGGGGTCAGCCTCTGTAAGTAAGGGAGATAGATGGTCAGAGGGGAGGGAGAGAGCGAGCGGACCTCCGTTGGTGACGCAGATGAAGGGGTACTTTTTGCCGAGCGGGTTGTTCCCGGAGAGGATCTGCATGACCTGCTTTGCCTGGGGCAGGACGTGCTCGCCCTGCTTGAGGACGCCGTCGATGTCGAAGCAGAACGCCGGCGTCGAGAGGGCGCGGCGAGGGGCGGCGGAAGCGCGCAGCAGGCGAGGCGCAGCAGCACGCAAGAGTCCCGGCATCTCTGGCCCAGCCCAGCCCAGCAGAACGAGAGCAAGCGAAGAGGAGCAACCCCGAGCAAGCGAGGCGACACTTCGTTCGATTCCGTCATCGCCGCGCCCCTGTGCTCGAGCGGAGCGGCAGACGCGCGTGTACGTCTCAGCTCGCCACACTCGAGCTCTGTGCGCCTCCCCTATGGCCGCACGCGCGGGAGACGCGTCGCTCGCGTCGTCGTCTCGGGATGCGCTCCACCCGCCTGCACCCGCCGACACAGCGCGCGAGAGGACGCGCAGCGCCAGCGTGACCGACGGAGCAGTCGCACGCTCCAACTCGCGCATCGCACAGTCCCTCGACGCCCTCCGCGCCGCCGCACAGCTCGCCCCGACCCGCCGCAGGTCCAGCGGAGGCGTCTCGCTCGTCGCAGGCGCACAGCCAGCGCACAAGGGCGTCCTCCCGGGCTTTGGCAGGCGAGACAGCACCCGCAGCAGCGCCAAGCTCGCCCTCTCGACCTCGTCCACCTCGCCCGCGCCGCCCCAACTGCGCACCTTCGAGTCCTACAACGCCAGGAACGTCGCCGCTGCCCTCGAGCCAGGCGCAGACGCACGCCAAAGCGACGACGTGTGGCAGCAGGTCTGCATCCGCGTCCTCCCGCTCTTGTGTGCTCTTCCATGCTCGCTCCTGTCTCGCGCTGCTTTCGCTCACTCGCGCTCTCCGCAGCAACGGCGAAGGCATCCGCGGCTTCGTCGAGGACCTCAACGAGCTCGTCTTGACCCACGTCCAGCGCACCTTTGCGCGCTACCAGTCCCGTTCGCGCCTGAGCTCCTCCGGCAACACCCCTTCGCTCGACCTCTCGTCCCTCGTCACCGGCCTCGTCGTCGCCGACCTGACCGATCTCATCCGCACGGGCTTGACGACCCTGGCTCACAAGCTTTCGCCACTTGCGCCCGCTGTACCGCTCAGCAACGACCGCCTCCTCTCACGCCTGAACGAGATTTGGCTCTTCTTCTTCACTGGCATCCTCCCGCACCTCGAGGCCATCTTCTGGGTTCTCCGCTGCGACGAACGGTTACGCGCAGCGCTCGGCGGCGGTGGTGAAGGAGCCGGCCGCTCGCGAGTGCGCCCGCGAGGCGAGGAAGGGCGGATCGACGTTCGTCGCATCGCTCTCATCGAGTTTCGCGACAACATCCTACACCCCGAGATGGACCGCCTCGAGCCTCTATTCGATTACCTGTACCGCTCTTCCGCGCCAGGCGAGCGCGACGGTGCCTGGACCGAGGACGAGTCGCGCCCGAACAGCCGACGCCCATCCCTCTCGGTTGCCTCGCCACCTACCCCGCCCGACATTCGGCGCTCCCACTCGCAGCCGCATCCTCCTGGCGGGGCTGCACCGGCACGCGTCCCGCTCGCGGCAGGACCGCACCGTCAGCATTCTTCACCCTCCCGCCTCTCCCCGGATCCGAACCATCTGTCGGCCTTTCCCTCTCCGGCCTTCCCGAGCACGTCCTCGTCCCGCCTCAATACCGCTCCACCCACGCCTTCGACCCCTGGCCCCGCCCCTTCGCCGGTCATCACCGCATCCTCGCCTGCGACCGCTCAGGCTTTCGCTCGCAGGCGGCAGATGGTCGCCGTGCTCGCCTCGCTCCTCACGGCCGACGACCGGCAGAGCGAGATGGACGCTTTGCTACGCATCATCCGCCCCTCATCAGGCTCGCGCTACCGCCCTCGGCCGCCGAGCAGCCGGCGAGGCAGCTCTTCCGCTCCGCAGGCTGCACCGCCACCCGAGACGGGCTACAGCACGCCCGTGATCCTCGGGTCGGGTGACGACGCAGCGGATGGAGACGAGCCCGGATCCGGCGCGACGACGGGCCTGACGGCCTCGCCGACGCTGCTCACCGAGGAGCCGTCGTCGCTCTCGTCGGCGGGCGGCGATGGGCCGCTCGCACCCCCCGTTCCCTTCCTCGGCACGGGCGGCGCGTCGAATACTCACGGACGCGCAGCGCCGCCCGATCCGCTCGTCGGCGTCGAGCGCGTCATCTCGGCGCGGCAGCGCAGCCGGACGATGGACTCGCTCGACGAGGAGGACGTCTTCCCGCCGCCGCTGCGGCCGGCCTCGGCGCTCGCAGGAGGCGCGAGAGTGCGCCCGCCACCGCCGCTGCTTGCGCGCGCCTCCAGCGATGGCGCGTCGTCGTTCTCGCCCGCTCAAGCAGCTGCAGCAGCGACGGCGGGGGCAAGCGGTCCCTCGACGAAACGGCGCAGCTTCCTCCCGCGCCTCGGTCGCAGCAACTCGCAAGCGAGCTCGATCATCTCGACGAGCTCGTTCGGCGGCGGCGAGGGCAGTGCGCCTGCGAGCGAGGACGACGCCTCGTCGCTCTCTTCGTCGCTGCACCCCGCCACCGCCACGGGCGGCGGGTCGTCCTCGCTCGCGGGGGACAAGCTGCGGCGCGGGCTGCTGCGACGCAACAGCTCGAGGACGGCCGCGGCCGACCGGCAGCACAGCGGTGGGAGCGGGCTCGGCGGGCTCGGCATGGCGCCGGCGCTGGGCGTCGCCGCAGGGTTTGCGGTCGAGGATGACGTACTCGACGTAAATGGAGACCTGTGAAACTGGTTCACGACTTCTGCCATTCCTGCTTGGCCACTCTGGTTTGGTCTTACGTCCGCGCTGCTTTGACTTGCCCCCGTACGTTACCTCAAGCACAGCGTGCTTGGACGCCCCGCTCCAAGCCATCATGCTGAAAGACGCCGAAGGCGAGAGATGGCACCCTCTTGTAGCAGGTTGACCAGAACTTGCAAAGATGAAGGTCAGCGGTCAGCTCTCGCTTGGCTCTCGCACATCACGCTCGGAACACTCGAGGAAGCTCCGCACCCGCTATCCGCTATCAAAGGGCTGTGAACACTCGCGTGCGTGTGTGCACACGCCACTCCGGGTCATGTCGGCCACTGCGTGGATCGCATCGAGCGACCTCGCCGTGGAGCATCTCATCCCCATCCTGTCAAAGAGCTTGCTCGTCCAAGCCTTCTTGCCCTGTTCCGAATTCTCTGCTCTGCAGTCGCTCACAGCGCCGCACAGAGGCCCGCCGCCTTGGACACGCCCGCTCGAAGTCTGGTTTCACACCGTCGATCCGCGCTTCTGGGCATGCTTGAGGGAGGACGAAGAGCGTGATACGTCGCTACAGACCTTCTATGAGTCGGAACTCGCACTGGACGGGCGGTGGCTGACGGAGGATCGAAAATGCCGTCTGCGTGCGGCGCTCGTCGTGCTCAAGGAGCGGCGACAGGTGCGCTTCTGCAGCGCTTGGGGTGCGTCTGCTTCCCAGAGGGGTCCTGATAGCTCCCCTGCCTCGCGCTTCCCAACGCTGACGCGGTCCAAGCGCTTTCCGAAATCAGCTCTGTACGATGCTCGCCAGCGGTACTATGATCGACAACGCCGCTTGCGTCCCGACTGGGCCGAGGATGACATCTTGAGAAGCATGCCTGCGAGCACTTCTACGAGCGCTCCCCTCGCTCCGCCTCACTCGCGTGCGTGTCGTGCTCCACTCGGGTACCGTCCGCCGCTCACGCGCTCGTTCCCGTGCAGTCTGGCCTTCGACTCGACTGCCACTGCGCTGTCCGCAGCTCGATCCGCCGCCGCTTATCTACCACGATACGCCCGATTTCGACTGGGAGCAGTACGAGGTCCCGTTCGAAGCGGCGCAGATCGCCGCGCCGCTCGTTTCCACGACAAACACCTCGTCCTGGATGCGCTCTCCCGCACTCGAGGCGATAGGCTACATGTCCAGTCTACTCGGGTTCAAGGCGGAGAGCTACGCCGACAGCTGAGAAGGCGACGATGGCTCGGTTCCGCCAGCATCCGCCACGTGCCGCCGACACATTCGGCACGACTGGATCGGCAGACCGCCGCTACCTGAGCGAGGCGCATTCCGTTGACCGCCTCGACGACCATCCCCTGCGAGGACGCCCTTTCTGCACATCCTTCCCCGGCGCTCAGCGTCTTTCGCTCTCCGCCAACTCGGCCCCGGGTCAGAGCGTGCGCAGTAGGAGGGCTGTACGGAGCTGCGAGGCTGGCGGGCCAGTCTGTAGAGCGCAGGGGCACGGGCTCCTCCGCACCTTTCGAGCAGTATGCTCACGATTGGACTAGCGGAAGAGGGTGCGAATGGCTACGTTTTTGCATGCTCATGATCACGAGAATGTGCGGCGCGCGCGACTAAGCAAGGGAGACGATCAAGGGCGAGAGGATGGAGAACGAGTGTTGAGGATGCGAGTGGGTACGGATAAGTACGACGTGGCAGATGGGGGAGACAGAGGCGAGCAAAGCATGTGGTACAGCGGAAAAGTAAACAAGGAAGTGCGGAAGAGGGGTACGGACGTGGCTCGAGGCCGACAGGCGCTCAGACGAGCAGGTCGTCGAGCATCTGCTGCTCGACGAGCGCCGGATGCTGCGCCGGCTGGTGATGGTACAGCGGCGCGTGCATGCTGGCGGCGGGAGCAACGTGGTGGTGCTGTATCTGTGGCGGCGGGAGTCTGCCGCCTGGCGCAGACTGCGTCGCCTTCATCGCGGAAGAGGCGAGGTCGGTCGAGTGCCACGGGTTGGCGAGCCCGTCGCCAAGCGAGACCTTGCGCTGGTGTCCGTGCGGGTGCGCGGCGCCGTGGAAAGACTGCGAGTGCGGGAGGTTGCGCCGCGGGTTGAGCGGGGAAGGTGGGCGACCGCCATGCGAAGAAAAGGCGTGGTGCTGGTGCTGTTGCGGGTCAAAGAGCGCAGAGGAAGGGTGCGAGGAGGGCGAGTCGCTGCCGAAGAGACGCTGCGCAAAGACGTGCGACGGCGCAGAGTGCTGCTGCATCGAAGCTGCAGCATCGCGGTCGAGCGCGGCGAGGAAGTCCTGAGACGGCGTGCGAAGGTGATGCGGCGTCGTGACTGGCGCAAAGCCGTTGCTCGGACGGCGAGCATGGGACGAGCGCGCGAAAGGCGTGTCCCAGACAGCGGACGAAGCGGCGCTGCCGGGCGTTGACGACGAAAGCGCGCGCGAGGGGGTCATCGTCACGTCACTCCAAGACGGTAGCTGCCACTCGTCGTCGACAAGCGCCGACAGGCCACCCGAGCCCGACGCCGCAACGGCGGAAGGTGCCGCAGAATCGTCCGGATACGCCTGTCCATCCCACGCGTTCATCCACTCGCTCCCAAGGAATGCGCCGCCGCTGACCATGCGCGTGCGCCCTGCGCGCGTGCGGTAGTTCTGCGGCGACGTCGGCGAGTAGTCCCCGGGCGCACGGATCGTCGCTTCACCAAATTTCGGCGTGACCGGGATCGGCAGCTTGCTCGCGCTCGGGATCGGACTGGTTGGCGGAGCGATGGTGGTCGAGGCGAAGCGGCGGATCGGCGACTGCGTCGGCGAGGGCGCAAGGGCCATGTCGGCACAGTGGGAGAAGTTGTTGCCGCGCGGCGCCGAGACCGGCGTCGAGGCGACAAAGGTCGGCTCCTGGTAAATGTGCGGCGTCGAGTTCGTACCGATGCGCACGCGCTTGTTTTGGATGCGCGGCGTCGTCTGCACGTTCGGCTCGACCGGGTTGACGTCCTGCGCGTCGTCCGTCACGACGTCTGCGCAGCGCACGCAGGTCCACGCGTCGGGGAGGAGCGCCGCCGAGACGACGCTGAGGCAGGCGAGGTGGAACGCGACGTCGCATTCGCTGCAACGGGCAGCAGCGTGATGGCCTTCGGCGTCCTTGCCGCAGATGCACTCGACCAATGCCTTGCCCTTGCCCTTGGCCGCAGCGCGAGTCGACGCCCGCGTCGTCATGCCCTGCTGCGGGTCTTCGACCGCCGCCTGCTGCTTCGCCTGCCTCGACTGCTGGTGAAGCTGTTGCTGCTCGAGCTGCTGGCGGTGGTGCGACTGACGCAGCACCTGCACGCTCTTACCGCCGAGTCCGCCCTGTACGCGCGGCTCGCGCTCGTCGTCGCTTGCCGGCGCATCGACGAGCTGCATCTCCGTATCGAAGGACGGCTTGATGGGCGAGGAGGCGGCGCTCGAGGCGACCTTGGCCTTGAGCATGGCTTCGGCGGCTACGCTCCCGCCCGCACCGCGCTTGTCCTCGTCCTCGTCCGAACTCGGGTCGTCGTCTTCGGCGAGCCATGACTGGAGCTTCGACATGCGGTTCGTGAGCGAGGCGGCGGACGAGACGTTCCTCGCGAGGGACGGACGGGCGTCTGCCCGCTTCTCCGGCGACGGACCGGCCGAGAACCCGAAAGCGGGCAGGAGGTTGCTCTGCGGCGTCGACAGCTCGGTGGGTGTCATGGGCGGGACGCTCGGGCGAGCGGGCGACGGCGCGTCGACCGGCGACGAGAGTGCCTGCTGCATCGAGTCGGGCCCGAGCGAGCTGAACATGTTGCGGCGCGAGAGCGCAACGCGGCCCATGCCGGCCACCGACGTGGCGACGAGGCCGGGAACGGCGCCTGGTGCAGCCGTAGTAGGCGACGAAGCGGTCAGAGGAGGAGTCGGGAGTGTCGTGTTGAGTGTTGGGAGTGACGGCATGGAGTGCGAGCGAGACGGGAAGGACGCCATGCGTGTCGCGTGGAGTGCGGAAGGGGGCGGACGAGCGCGGGCGTCCGTGCCGAACGGCGGCGGGGATGGCAGGAGGTGCATGGGCGGCGCGACGGGCTGTGAAGCGACAGCGGGTTTGGGCGGTGGCGGGCTCTGGTAGAGTGAGCCAGCTGTCGACGAAGGCGTCGACGGCAACTCGAGCGTGCTGAAGGTGACCTTCTTGGCGGGCGGCGGGACGGACACCGTGAGATGCGGGAGCGTCGGGCGCTGAACAGGGGAGGCGTTCGTATTCAGCGTAGAGAGCGTGCGGAGGAAGGCCTCGACCGTGAACTGCACGTTTGAGCGCGACATGCGGTCGAGTGCGCGGTCGAGGATGTCCGGCTGAGGGACGATACTGAAGAGAAAGCGAGGGTAAGTCGACAGGTCTGCACGAGCGCAGAAGAGCGAAACGCACCCATGCTGCGCAAGCCTGGCCATGAGCTCGGTCTTCTCGTACGCAAGCCGATGCTGCACCTCGGCGGCGTTCATTGCGCCGACGTTGAGCCCGAGATCGCTCGGCTCGCGAACGCGCTTCTTTGACGGCGTCGAGGCGGGAGCCGACGGAGAAGATTGGTGCCTAACTGGCGACTTGCGTCCGGTCGTCCTGCCGTTCGGAGTAAGCGAGGGAGCCAGCTCGTCGTCCTCGCTCTCGACCGAAGCGCGCTTCTTGCTCCGCACCGGCGAGCGCTTCGACGCCTTCGGGGCCTCCTCGGCGACATCGTCGGCAGGATCGGCGGCCTCGTCCTCGTCATCCTCATCCGAGCTACTCAATTCGGCTTCCTGCATGACGACCTTGGCCGCTGCCCGGCGCTTTGGCCGGCCGGAGCTCGACGGTTGCTCTGCAGCGACTGCCTCGCTGCGACGAGCGGAAGGAGCGGCGGCGGAAGCGAGGGATCGCGGCAGCGTCTTGGAAGCCGACGAGGAACCGGACGAGACGGGCTTCTTGCCGGCCGGGGACGAGCTGCGCGATCCGGGCTTGACGGTGCGCAGGTGTTCCTGCAAGCGGGTCTGGCGCTCCCGCCTGGGCCGAGGCTGGGCGAGGGCGGCGGAAGCTTGCGAGCGAGTCTCCAGAGCGGTCATGGGTGTCCGTTGGGCGGAAGCAGCTCGTGGCGAGGCGGCAAGGCGATGTGATGGTGCCCGGCGGGGAGAGATCGAGGGAGGGTGACCGGCGGAAGAGGGAGGTCCTGCGCCCGCTCGACCTGGCGAAGCGAGTGTGCGGGGTGCTGTGCTGTCGATCGAGGCAGCGCTGGTCAGCTCAGAGCTCTGCGTCGCCTGGACGGGGCCTGGTGGGGATGCTCCGGCGCAGCGAGCAGGGCAGAGGGGTGATGCCGTCCGTGCGCTCCTCCCCGGCGAGCTGCTGAGCGCAGCCAGTTGCAGTGGAGCTCTGCCAAGAGTGCCGGCTCTTCGCTGCGCCCGCCCAAGCTCGTGCGAGGGTGAAAAGCGAGCGAGATTGGACGAGCCAGGTGGTCCAGCGGAAGCGACGCCGAGCTCGAGACAGGACTCACGGGTCGGTACAGGGCTAGGCGAGACCTCGAGAGAGCTGACAGACCCTGTGCAGCTGTGCCCGGGCGCAAGGATGGGCGCGAGGCGGCGAGCAGAGGCAGGAGGAGCCAGCCGCTAAGAAAGGGACGACGGCGACCACGCCCCCGCCGACTTCGTCGGGCGGGACCGTACAGAGCACCACACGCTGAAATATGCTCAGTCTGGTGTACTGCCCCAGCCCCGCAAGTCCTGCTGGTGGACAGCGCACCCCTCCTGCAAGTGCCCCCTCTTTCTCCTCCGCCTCGTTGCACTGCGCCTCTGCCCCTGTGTGATCTTCTGGTCGGGCGGCAGCACTATACATGCTTGTGTAGCCCCGGCAGACAGTGTTCGCTCCTCCCTGCGCTGACATCACGCCGCAAACCGTCTTTTGCTGTCATCACCAATTTCCACCGTTCCTACCGGTCTTCGCACCAACAGATGCGCACTAACCCGCTTGGCTGGCCTTTTGAAGCTGCAAGAAGGACCGGGAGCCGCCTGAGCAACGCCTGAGGCACTTTGTGATCGGAGACGACGGCACACGCGTCGAATCGCGCCTTCCAATGAGTGATCTTCGCTCATCGGGGGCCTCTCCGGCCGTTCTGCTGATCGTGCAGCATTCTTGAAACGTGCTTCTACGAGCGGGCGTTGGCGCCCGGGTATGCAAGGACACATGAGGACGACGTGACCGTTCCGTCACACTGGGAATAGGGGAGGCTGCCCGCACGATTCTGCCATCGAGGCTAACCCCGAGCTCCAGCAGCAATGACTTGCAACCCTCTCGTAGCGAACAGTAGCCTTCAGACTAGCTGCCCGTGCCCTCAAGCCGATTTGGGAGAGCCCTAAACTCGACCTTCTCAACTGTCTCTCGCGTGCAGTAATGTCGACTCCGTCTACCGCTCACGAGTCGAGAGCTAGCGCAAGGTCTAGTACATCCGACACGCTCTACGCCGCCGAGGTCGCGTCTAGCTCCTGAGCACCTCGCCGACGATCCGCTCGAACCTCCTCCTGCGCTCGTCGAGCTCCTCCCTCCCCCTCGCGCCGCTCTTCCACAGGCCCCACACGCCCGCGAGCGCAAACCTGAGACTCTCTGCGTCCTCGCCACCCGCGCCCTCGCTCCCGTCAAGACCGTGCGCTTCGGTAGGAGCACCGGCAGCGGGTCCGGCGGCAGGATCGAGTCCGAACGCCGCCGCCGCACGCAGGTCGATCGCCGCCTCGTCTTGGAACTCGCCGAGGACGTGCGTCAGGCCCGTCGCAGTCGAGTCGATCGAGGCGAGGCGCAACCGCCCCTGGTCCGGCTGTTGATTCAGGGTGCGCGGCGCGGCGGGCAGAGCAAAGCGCGGGAGCGGGAGCGGGTCCGCGAAGGAGGGCGTGTGCGCTTGCGGCGGTGTATGCGCCGATGATGGGCCGGCGAACGTCGCGGTGGAAGGGAGGGGCGACGTGAGCGAGCCGGAGCGGACCGTGATGCGCGGCAGGTCGTCGGCCGACGGCGTCGTCGGCGAATCTGAAGGGAACACGTGCTGCGAGGACTGCTGCGTGACCGAGACAGTCGGGGCTGGGCGAGGCTCGTCGGGTCGCGGAGGGCGCGCGGGCGACGTGGGCGAGACGGGCGAGACAGGCGACCGAGGCTGCTGGGCGTGTATAGCAGGCGGAGGACCCGCTCGCGTCGGAGACAGAGGCGGAGGCGGTGCAGCGCGTGTCGCACCTACGGGGAGGAAGTTTGTGTACTGAGGGGCGAAGGTGGCGGGACGGTTGGGCGAGGTGAGAAGCTTCTTCGGCGGGGCAGGCGGAGGGGAGGTTGAGCTGCGCGGTTCTGCGCGATGCGGCGACGACGATGGCGACACTTTCTCCGTCGTGAAGTAGCCTTGCGAGCCGGCGGATCCGTTCGCGGGCCCCGACTGCGACGAGGAAAGCCCGACCGGTGTCGAAGGCGCCGACGTGGAGTGCGCCTTCGGCCGAACCGGAAAGGCAGGAAAGGACGGAAGCGCCTTGAGCACGTCCGAACCGAGCCTCAGGTGACGCGGACCACCGCTGCTATGCGGCCGACTCTGGGAATGTTGCGGAGAAACTCGCGACTTAGACGGCGGCGCGTGCCGGCTAGGCGAGGTGCTCAAGCGATTCGGCGACGCTTCGCCCCGTCCCTGAGCAGAGACGGGAACGAGGGAGGTAAAGGGCAACTGGTGCGGAGGTGCGCTCGGACGCTGCGCAAGAGACGGACGATGGGGAGGAGGAGAGATGGGTTGCCCGGCCAGCGTCGGTGCAGACGGGGCTGGCCTCAAAATTGGAGCCTGCATGGGCTGCTGAGGCAATGCGAAAGTCGCCGCCTGAGCGGGAGAGCGTGGCGAGTCTCCGGATGGGGAGGACGGGTTGTTTCGGGAGGGATTGGGCGAGTATTGCGAAGTGGACGTGACCGAGAAGCGCGAACGATCGGGATCGGCCTGTGTCGGCGAGAGGCCGAACTGAGACGGAGTGAGCGGAGGAAGAGTGGTGGAGAAGTAGAGCGGGCCTTGGGACGAAGACGCCGCGGGCTGAGGAGCGCGAGGCGCCGAAGCGGCGGGCAGATTCGCTGTTGCCGGCGTGATAGTCGATGAGCGGTGCACTCGGCCCTTCACTCCCACTTCGCCAACGTCTTGGGCGGCGGGCTCCTTGAGAGCACTCGCATCATCGTCGTCACCGACCTGCGAGTCGACCGAGCCATACGCCGCCCAGTACCCCTCGTCGTCCGACCCTGCTAGTTCAGCACTCGCGCCTGCCGCCTCCGCAGCACCCTCTTCGTCACTCCAGCCCGCCCAGAAATCCTCGGCAGACCCGATGGCGCCCGGCGTGGTGCCCTCTCCCTCGGCCATCTCCATTGCCGACTTCAGCCGGGCTTTCTCCTCGCCTCTCCCGCCGTCCGCACTCGGCTCGTCGCGCAACGCAGCGAAGTCGAGCGGCGCAGGCGGAGCCGCCCGTCCGCCTTCGTCGCGCGAAAGCGCGTTGGCGAATCCGTCTGTTGCGGCGTTGAGAGCGTCGCCAACGGTCGGGTACCACGACTTGCGCCGCTGCCCATTCGGGGCGGGGACCGTGAGCTGGTCGGGCGGCCTCGCGAGGGATTGGAGCTCGAGGAAGGTCCATCCGGGACGGACGTCGTCCTGCTCGGCTGGCGAGTCGGTCGAGGCGGCTCCACCCTGCGCCGCCGCCAGGGGTGAGGTGTTGTCCTCCCATACGAGAACGACGCCGAGAGATTCTGCACCGGCAGAGTGCGGAAGCGAGAGCGAGATGAGGCAGCGCAGCTCCTCGAGGTCGAAGTGGAAGTGCGGGAGCGAGAGGATGAGGTCGTCGAGGTTGCCGGCTGCTCTGATCGACTGTGAGCAGTGTCCTCCACCAGCTCGCCAGCCTCTTGAGTCGTGAGCAGACTTCGACGTACCTTCGATCAGTTCCCTCCGCTTGAGGGCGACAGCCTCGTCCTGACGCCCGAGAGTCCAGTACGCCTCGTCATCGGGCGACACAGACAGGTAGTGGATCGCCTGGCTCGCTGCTTGGCTCAGCAGCGCGGTCGGGAGCGGCGACGGGAAGGGCGCGAGCAGGAGCGGGAGGATCGACAGAAGGAACGGCTCTGGGGGCACAGTGGCAGCGGTGCGCTCGCCCTTGAGCACGGGAGCCTGCATACTGCTGCGCGCTCTGCACCGGCAGGTCCACGGCGGGACTTGACGAGGTGCGCGGAAGCCGACCCGCCTCCCCACTTCGTTCTGCGCAACGACCTACCGGCCTTTGATCGCCGCTTTCTGGCCAGCCTCGACCCGCCCTCACCTGACAGCGTCTTTCAGAGCAGATTCGCCTATGTTCAAATGAGCAACGTTGCAGGCGGGGGCAAGGAATGTCCAGAAGTAATGGAATCGAGATGTGCCGCTTCGCTCATTGTACAGCTCGTAAAGTAGTCGCTCATTGCGCGCGCGCGTGCGGAGAGGTGGAAGAGCTAGTCGTCGACGGCATCATCAGCCTGTTGCTGGACAGAAGTAAGCAAACGAGTCTGCCCGAAAGACAGCGAAAGCGCGCGCACCGACGACGAGACCCTGTACCACCGCTTATGCCCAATCCCGCCCTCGTCAGGTATGTAATAAAGTCGGACCAGCACGCCGCAGTACTCGTCCTCCAGATCCACGAACCACTCGTCGTCCTCGTCGTCCGACCATGCGAAGGCGATGAGCGTGACGGCTCGACCTAGCAAGCTGAAGCGATCGGTGACGGTGACGTGATCGCGATGAATCGAATAGGCGGCGCTTGCAGCCTGGAAGAACAGTCCGCCGATTCTGCAGACCAAGGGCGCCGACATCGCGGCGAGCGCGTCGAGAAGCAGCGTCCACGGCCGCTCCGACTGCCATGATGAAGAGGGGTTGCGCGGTGACATATTGACAGGAAAGAGGTCCAGGCTTACGAGCGAGACCAGGCTCGGGAGGAGCCTGCACACGTCCTCAAGTAGGTCGTCCATAATCTCTTCGTCGGGTGCGGCGATCTCGAGGACGAACAAGCTTTCGCACTTTACGAGCAAATTGAACAGTACTGGGCTGCCCCAAAAGTCGATGAGAGCGCAGTGGGCCAAAGTAAGCGGGTCGATGCGGGAGATGAGACTGAGGCGAAGACGCTCGAGATCGGCGAAACTCCTCAAGCTGACCTTGAGCTCGTCCAGAGGGATAGTGGGCGTGGTCGTGGAAGGATCGATCACGGCCTCGCGCGCTTCGTTGCACTCGATGAAGAGGTGGAGCGTGCGCAAGCCGGCAAAGCGGGCGAGGCAAGATACGAGCAAGTCGCAATGCAGCGTGTCGACATCGAAGGTGATGGTGAGGGTCTTGAGCGACGATGCGAGCGGGAGAACGGACGTCGCGGCAAGCAAGCGGTACGGCGCCGCGCAGGGCGCAAGCTTCAGGTCCGTGAGACTGGTGCACGACCGCAGCAGGGTGACGAGCCTGGCGGCCTGGGATTCGCTGATTTCGCCAAAGGTGACCTGACCGATCGCCGACAGACGGAGGCAGTAAGCATCGACAACCTCGACAATCCGCAGCACTTCGGGATGCTCGAGTACGTAGTCGACCGGGCGCATGTCGATTCCCGGGTCGACCGTGAGCGTGCGCCACGCGAGCGGCTGGACCAGCGCGCCCCACGCCTTGCAGACGCGTGCGAGGCGGAAGCACTCTGCGCGGCCGGCGTGCTCGTCGAGGTCGTCGACGACGTACTCGGCGATGAGGCGGACGAGCTCGAGCGGGAGGAGCGGGATGGGCATGGCGAGCGGGTCTCGCTGACTCTGAGGCTGGATATCAGGCGTGTCAGGTGGCTCGCTCGCCTCTGCAAGGCCTCAGTGGTAAGGTCGACGTACCAACTGGTGAGGTTCTTCGAGCAGAAGCAGCGGGCAACCGACGGTTCGAGTGACTCGCAGACGAGGCTCGATAGACTCGTACAGACTCAAGCTAGCTTAGCAGACGCAGAAGAAGCAGCTCGAGCGAGGGACGCGTGTGTGGTCGAGGCAAACGTGCGGGCTGCCCTCCCTTGTCCTCCTCATTCGGTCCTCAACTCGCTATGCCGGGCCTGACGACGCTCCTTCGTAGTGACAGACCTCTTTTGAAGGGTTCGACGTCAGCAAGCGACAGTCCGGGGCCTCTGAAGTCCGAACTCTCGCTCGAACTTCGTCCAGCTCGTCGTTGCCGCCGGCGACCGTCGCCTCATCACCGGATGAACGCGTCGAGGACCCTGCCAGTGCAGCACTTGAGAGGATAGAGTGGCTTGCTGGCGCAGCGAACAGCTTTGGCACACGCGCGGACGGCGAACCCTGCCTTCCTCACCTTGCACGCTTGGTTCCAAGGTGCAAGAAGCCGATCGTCCCGTCGGATAGTGAACATTGGGTAGCCGTCGTGTTGTTCGGATGGCGTTCGGGTCACACAGGCTGCAAAAGGGGACAAGAGGGCAAGACTGGTACTGCCAGTGCTTGGACAGACGGAAGGGAGAGAAGAACAGGCAGGCGAAACAACAGGGCGAGGGGTGGGTTGGATGTTACACGTCGCTGAGAACGTTGCTGTCGACCGACAGGACCTCCCAATCATCCTCTTCCGCCCGCTGGGTGCGAGGCGAGGCCGGTGAAGCCGGTTCGACGGCGGTCGCGAAATCCTCACGTGATGGCACGAGCTCGAAATCGACAGAACTTGCTTCTGCAACTCATTAATTGTCAGCTCGGGTGATCTTCGTCATCCAGAGGAGGCGGCTCACCGGAGTCACGACGCGGTCGGAGCGGAACGGCTGACTGCGTTGGAGGCTCGTCCTGCGACGACGCAGCTTCTGCCGGTCGTGGTGCCGCTGCCGGTATTTGGCGAGGTGCTGAGCGCCCCGTTGAAGGTGTGCGCGTTCGAAGGATGGTCGTAGTCGGCGGTGTGTCTTGGCCGCCGTTCACCGTGTCGCTGGCAACAACGATCGTCTGCGTTTCCCAGCGACGCGCCGACGGTTGCGGGCCCGCCATCCTCTTCCCTGGACCCGTAGACGCGTCGGCGGCGCGCATGCGCCCCGTGATGGACCCGGCTGACGCGAGAGCCGAGGCAGCGAAGGGGAAGCAGGGTGTGTTGCGCGACGAGAGAGCGTAGGCGTGCAGGCGCGTCTGCGGCAGCGTGCGCGTGCGGCGCGAGTCGTGGAGCGTCTTGAGCGAGTGCATGGTGTTGGGAGTCAGGAGGTAGGAGCGCGAGAGGGTGACGCGATTGGAAGAGCCGGCCCGATAAGCGAGGTGGGGCAAGCCATTCAAAGCACGTGCACTCAAAACGAAGGCGAAGCCCAGAAGCGAGACTCAGAAGCAAAGCATGAGTACCAAGAGTCTGAAGAAAGAGTGTGTCCCACCTGCATCGTCGCCACTCCGCCTCTACAGCTCGTCCCGCGGCATCGAGTCCGCCTCGTCCCGCTCCGCACGCTCCTCCTCGACGAATCCATATTCTTGCTGCTGTTCCGGCGAGTACGCCTCGAAAGACTCGTCCTCGAGCGAAGGGTCGTATGTGTGGTCGTCCAGGACCTCCTCGACGTGGTGCAGCCTTTCGTCGGCGGCATGTCCTGACGCCGGGACCCGGTCCTCGCCAACGCGATCCTCGACCGCCTCGTCCGCTGCCGACGCAAAAACGGGCGGCTCCTCCTCGTGCGCGGCGTTGCGGACGTCGGGCGAGTCGTCGGCCTCGGCGTCGTCGTAGTCCTGCTCGACCGATGCGTCCGGGTAGACCACGTCCGAGTTGGCGACCTCGTCGTCCAAGTCGTGCAGGACGTACTCGTCGTCGCTAGGCAACGAATGTGTCTCGGACTCATGAGCCGGAGGGTGCTCAGCCCCGCCGACCGTCGAGGGTTCCTCGGGCTCGAACTCCGGCTCGACGGCAGTGTCGCCCGCCTCGGCCGTGTGCTGAGCCTCGGCGCGAGGATACTCGCTCTCCGAGTGGTCCGTTGCCTCGTCTGGCTGCGACACATGCTCGAGGGGCGACTCGTCGGAAACTTCCGGGTCCTGCTCGATGCGCTCGGTATCTTCGCCATGTACGATGTCGTTATCGCTGTGCGGTTCTTGCGAGGGACTGGCGGTCGGCTCCTCGGCATCTCCAGCGTCCTCGGCGGAAGACGAAATAGCCTCGTCGTCATCAGAGTGGTGGTCGGAAAGGTCGGGCCGGACGCCGCCGTCCTCCTCGTCCTCCTCGTCGCGCTCGTCTTCGAGCGACTCCTCCGGCTCAGATATCTCCGCTCGCGACTCATCGAACGACTCGGGGCGGTCCGCCGCGAGCTCGTCATGCTCGTCATCGTCCTGCTCGAGGTGAGCCTGCTCCTCGTCGAACGATGCCCGCTCCTCCTCGCCGCCCTCTGCAGGATCCGCAGGTGCGCTAGGAGCAGTTGGCTCCGGCGCGGCTTCTGCCTCGGCAGGAGGAGCCGGTGCCGGCGCCTCGACCTCCTCATCCTGCGCCGTCTCCGCCTCACGCCCTTCGTGCAGCTCCTCGTCGATCTCGCCGGAGACAGCATGTTCCGCCTCGGGCGCGGCCGAAACGGGCGGCTCGGGCGTAGCAGAGGCAAAGTCGGTCTCGATCGGCGTCGGTTCGAGCGTCGTCGCCGCCGTGGGCTGTTCGACACTGGGACCGGGTTCCGCCGCGTCCGCCGGCTCGTCGTATGCGACCGCCGTCTCGTTCGCCACGATGCCGCCGACAGCGCCGCCGTGCCCGAGCTGCGCCTCGAGCATGTCGTCGAGGAGCTGCGCCTCGTCGTGCTCATGCTCGTGCTCGTGCGCGTGCAGGTCCTCGAGCGGCTCGTCAGGCACGCTAGCCTCCACCTCTTGCCCCTCTTCCTCTTCCTCCTGCTCGGGCACGAGCGACACCTCCCGCTCAAAGTCGACCTCGAGGCGCTTCGCGCCCTCTGCGCCGTCGTGCGCAAGCGCCTCGAGCTCCTCCTCCTCAAGCACCCTCGTCCCGCCCGGCCCGCCGCCGTGCGTCTCGCCCACGCGCGCCTCCTCGTCGGCGCGCGCAACGAGCCCCGCGGGCGTGTCGGGCTCGAGCGCAGGGTCGTCGAGCGGGAGGCGGGCAGTCGACTCGCCCTCGGCGGCGTCGTCGGCAGGGGGAGCGGGCTGGGGCGTGGGCGAAGGCGCCGTCGTCGACTCGCCGGCGAGGTCGAGCTCGTGATCGGGTACGAGCGGCTCTTCCGCGGCAGGCGGAAGCGGAAGTTCCTCCGTCTCAACGTCAGCCGACTCCGCCTCCTCCTCGACAGGTGATGCTGGCGCGGGCGGCACAGCATTCTCCGCGACGACTCGCTGCGCATCGAGCTGCTCGTCGAGGTCGGGTCGCGTAGGACGCAGACGGTCCAGCGGCTCGAACACCTTCTCCTCCCCCTCCTCCTCGTCGACGTGCACCCCCTCGACCGGCTCACGAGGCCCGCTCGGTCCCCGCTCAAACTCGACTTCAGCCTCCGCGTCCCTCGTCGGCTCAGGCGGGTGCTCACCCCTGAGCAAGACGTGCTCCGCTTCGCGCGCGGGCGCATCGAGCGGCATCGCCTGCGCCTCGTCGCGCTTCAAGTCGGCGTCGCCGACCTCAAAGATACCCTGGCCGTCCTCGGGCGCAGGCACTTCGTCGAGCGGGAGCTGTGCGCGTGGATCGGACGGGGTGTCGGCGGGTTCGGCGGGCGGAGCGGGAGGAGGGGAGGGTGCGGGCTCGTCGGAGGGCGGGGAAGCGAAAGTGGTAGTCTCCGGCTCTTGGACGGTCTCGGCAGGCAAAGGCGCGTCGTAGAAGACGTCCTCTTCCTCCACCGGCTCGACTGCCGGTTCCTCCTGCACAGGCGACTCGTCCTGCGCCTCAACATCCGACACGTCCTCGCTCGGCTGGACGGGCTGTGCGACCCTCCTCTCCTCGTCAGAAGTGAGCGGCACGAAGCCCTCGCCAGGGACCGTGACCTCGTCCTGCCCGTCGCCCTCGGCAGGCGGGAACGCCCTTGCACGGAGCTTCTCAACCGCCTGCCACGCCATCCCCGCAGCTGCACTCGCGGCACCGACGACGCGCGCAAGTTCGCCGCGGACCTCGCCCGCGACGGCGTCGGTCGCGTCGTGCGCGGACCCGCCGCCGCGGACGACGCCGACTGCGCGCGAGCCGAGGTGCGTGAAGGCGCTCGCGACGCGCACGCCGCGGTCGAGGACGCGCTTCTTGAAGATGTGGGCGCAGACGGCGACGAAGAAGGCAAAGGCGCCAAAGAGGACGAGGCGGTCGAGGATGTTGGAGCGCTCGAGAGAAGTGATGAGCGCGCGAGAGGTGTGGAGGAAGGAGGAGAGGGTCGAGTACTGCGTCGAGGTCATTTCCATCGTCTGCGTTTGCGACTCTGCAGGAATGAGACTGGTGAGCGAGCTTTGCAGGTCGGCATGAGACGAGACCGGTTCGAACCGAGCAGCTCATTCGAGACGAGCGAGCGGTCGACCTCCTGCTGCATGAGCTGCAGGGTTCGTCGCAGCCCTTCGGTCACATCCGAAGTCGCCGACATGAGCGCATCATCGGCACTGTGCGCGTCAGGGAGTGATTAAAGGGGTCAGCCAGGACCAACTTGTGCGCGATGTTGCGGAGAGCGTGAACGCACGACTGATTCTGCGTCCCTCCTCTCGTAGCTCCATACGGGCTCGGCGACCCTCGTCCGGATGCGCTGTCCGCTGTTGGCCCCTGGGACGAACTCAGGAGCTCATCGCGCGCTGCGAGGTGACCATACGCGTTGATTTGGCGTTTCGAGGCGACGACGGCCTGGCGGTAGAGCTTGGTGCAGCTGCGCGCGGTCGAGCGTGTTTAGTGTTACTTCTACGAGCGCGCTCGCACCCACGGAGGGACGCACTGGTCGATGCGAGCGACAATGGCCTGGACGTGGTGAGCAGCTGCGTTGCGGTCTCGCGCGCGCTCGAGGTCGTCGACGTCGAGCTTGAGCTCCTGTTGGCCCGAGAGCACTTTCTGTCAGGTCCACCCACTCCAGGCAGGCGGTGCGCGGGCAGAGTGACGCACCTCGACGTCGCGCTTGCAGGCGGCGAGTTCGGCGCGGACGCCCGCGGCAAGCTCGTTGTGGAAGGCGAGCGGGCCCTGGCACTGTGCGAGCTGCGGGATCTGGTACTGCTCGAGGTCGGCGCACCTGCGGTGGAGCGAGTCTGTGCGGTCTGCGAGGTGCGGCGCGAGGGCGACGCTGGCGGGGGGAGGTGGGGAGCGCGCCTTTGCCGGGTCGGGCGTGTGCGCCGGCGGAGGCCTGCAGCGGGAGCGAGTGGTGAGCGTGCGGGTGCGCGTGTTGGCCAGAGCTGCCTACATTGTGCGCCGAGTTGCTGCCTGAGGGCGACGCGAGTACAGTACGAGCGAGTACCGTACAGAGTACAGACAGATGGACGCTCGGCAGCGGTTCGGGGGAGGCGCCGTTCTCGTGTGCCCCTCAGCCCGACTTGCGACTTGCTCGGCTCGCTCGTACTGCCTTCGCTCGCCCTGTTCTGCCCCAAGCCGAAGCTCAGCCATGCTCCGCTCCGCCACCGCCAGCCTCCGCGCGTCCCTCCGCGCACCGCAGCCCGCACTCGCCGCCGCGCGTGCACCGCCGCAAGCTTTCCTCGCCGCTCGCCGCGCCTACTCGGCACAGCCCGCCGCCACTCCCGAAACTCAGGAGCCCCAGGCCGCCGCAGATGCATCTGCAGCGCAGGGCGCCCAGCCCGCAGCCGACGCCACCAAGGCCACCGACGAGCTCCAGAAGGCCCTCGAGGAGCAGAAGAAGCTCGTCGCAGAGTTCAAGGTCAGCCTCGCTCGCTGTCTGCAGGGGCATGCAGTGTCCTGGGTGATCGTACTGACTCGCTCGACCCGCGCACAGGACGCCCGCCTGCGCACGCTCGCCGACTTTGAGAACCTCCAGAAGCGCTCCGTCGTCGAGAAGCAGCAGGCCAAGGACTTTGCCCTCCAGTCGTTCGCAAAGGACCTCATCTCCGAGATTGACGTCCTGCACCTCGCGCTCAAGTCGATCCCGGCCGAGCGCGTCACCGAGGCCGCCAACGCCGACCTCACCGGCCTGTACGAGGGCGTCAAGCTCCTCAAGCGCGGCATCGAAAAGGTCCTCGAGCGCCACGGCGTCGTCGCGTTCGACCCGACGGGCGAGCCGTTCGACCCGAACCGCCACGAGGCGCTCTACCAGGCCCCCGTGCCGGGCAAGGAGCCTGGGTCGGTTCTCGAGTGCCAGGAGATCGGCTGTGCGCTCCCGTTCCTCCTCGGTTGCTGCAGAACATATGCTGATTGGAGCTTGTCCTGTGATCTTCCCCCGCGCCGCAAATTCCTTTGCGCCTCGCCAAACCTCCATCTTGCCACCTCTTCAGACATGATCAAGGAGCGCCTCCTCCGCCCCGCCAAGGTTGGCGTCGTTCTCTCGCAGGAGTAGACGATACGCATCGTCACCAAAAGCGCTCAGCTCGAGCGCGTGTGCTTCCAAAGGTTCAGGAGTGAGGAGGAGGACGGAGGGAGATTCGCCGCCGCGCCGCCACCCCGCATAGATACCCCGGCGGCCATCTCCCTCTCGCTGGCGGTGTGGCGTGATGCGCCATTGTACGATGTATAGACCGGCTCGGGGCTCGTTCGTCAGTTGTGTTCGCCCCCTTCGCTCCTTCCCCTCGTGTGACATTAGCTTCCGCGCATTTCCCCTTACCAAGATGTCTGAAGCAATCGCAACTCTCTCCCTTCCCTCTCTTTTGTTCTCTCATTGTCTCAGAGAGGCTGGGCACGGCTTGACTGCACATGACGAGGCTCACTACTTGCGCCTGCTCTCGCAATTGCTTTCTCGCTTTCGCTTCTTCCTCTCGTCTCTCCTTTCGCAATGTCGTGAGACTGCGCTCTCTCTGACTACCATCCTGACTTCGACTGACTTGCGACTCGGCCAATCCTCGCCTCCCTCGCTGGTCTGCCCTCCTCATCTCCTCGCCTCTTCAGCGCCTCGAAACGCTTTGTCCAGTCCGTCTGGGCCTCCTTCCACCGCCAGCAAGGGCACGACTTCAACTCGTTCGGGCACGTGCGTCCCTGCACCCCCTTCTGCGTTGCGTGCATCGCGCAGAGACGGCCCCGGACTGATGTGGGGGTTGGTTGCTCGACGGGCGCGACACAGCTCGTCGTCAAGGATGCAAAGCCGGGCAAAGTGTGGGCCGAGATGGAGGTCAAGAAGCACCAGGGTGCGCGTCCTCACCTTCGGGATTGTGTCGATACAGGGCTGACATTCACATCAATCTGCCGCGGCTCATGCCTGGGTTTCGTTTCGTGCAGTCAATCGACTGGGCGTGGGTTGTTCTGCATCCGCTGCTCTCTACAGCGGTCAGCTGACGATGTCCAGCTACCTCAAACCGCAGGGTCTGCACGGCGGTTTGATCGCCTCTCTGGTCGACACGGGCGGGTCCCTAGCGCTCGCGTCCAAGGGGCTGTACATGACGGGCGTGAGCACCGACATGAGTCAAACGTGCGTGAGCTGTACCTCTCACAGGCCGGTGCGAGGGCCTTGGGTTTAGCAAAACGCGAACGCCGCGCTGCGTCGGCCCTACTACTGTCCGTTGACCACCTCGAGCTGGTATGCTTACGCACTGTCCGGGCTCGCAGATTCGTGCGAGGCGCCAAGCTCGGCGAGACGGTTCGGCTACAGAGCGAGGTGATCAACCTGGGTGCGTTCGCGCGTGCGCGTCCTGCTTCCCTTATCGCAAGCGGGCGGCAGAAGCCCTCCTGCCTTCTTCGAACGGATGGGAGACATACTCGTCGACAGCACACTGACGAGATTGTCCTCGCAGGCAAGACACTGGCGTTCACCCGGGTAGAGCTGCACAGCGCCGCGACGGGCAAACTCCTCGCATATGGTGCGTTCCCCTCGTCGGCTCACGCGCACATTCCGACTCGCACTCTGACTACCTTGCTCTCTCCAGGGTCGCATACCAAATACATCGCCGACGCGCGCAAAAGCGAGAAGAACGTCGTCTTCTCGGAAGACGGCGAGAGCGTCGTCGAGGGGACCATGCCGGAAGAGTAGACGGTCCCATGTTTCGCAATAGAGACACTCAGCTGGAACTCACAGCGAGCACACCATCACGGCGATACTGTACCAGGAAGCTGTCCCTGGCGAGTCAAAGCCTCGGTCGCTGGAAGATGCCGAAGTGAGCGCCTTGAGCGACCTCCTGCAAGACCTGTGGTAGTTGTGGAGACCCATTTCGGACACGAGTAGACTTGTATGAGGAGACAACGGCAAGAAAGAACGAGGCAAGCAGAGACAAGCGAACATGGCAGCCCAGCGAGCAAAAGAAGCGCGAACTCGTCCAGCGCGCCCGCGGGAATGGAACAGAAAGTGCACTGCTCGAGATTCAGGTTCAGGAACGGAGCGGGAGAGAGTCAGAAGAGGCAGAGAAGGCAAGAGGCGGATAGGGGTAACTTGGAGGTGGGGATGAAGGGGAGAGAGGGGCAAGGAGGATACGACGGACCAAGAGGTGGTAGGGTGGAGAGGGGAGGTACGAGGCGAGGCGGGGGTATGGAAACAGGGTGGAAGGAGTAGGGAGATAGTAGTGGACAGTCCGACGAGGAAGAGCGCGCAAGCGGAGGAGGGGCTGCGTGGCGAGGCTTCATGCATGTGTCCGTGTTCGTCGACCCGCTCCTTCACATCCGCGCTCAACGCTGCACTGCCCGCTCGCAAGCGTAGGAGCGCTTACTGCGAAGCGGGAGCGGGGGTCGTCGTCGAGGTGGTGGTCGACGTCGGGGCGACCTTGCGCTGAACAAAGAGGGGCTTGAAGACCTTGTCGTAGACGACGACGGCGCCGCGGGTCGAGGGGAGGACGAGGTAGAGGATGAAGAGCGTCTTTGCGACGTAGTAGTAGGGGAACCTGTGCGCGACAGGAGGGCGCGAGTCAGTCTCTGGGCGCGTCTGAGTCGCTTTGACACGTAGGGAGACGTACCACGCGACGATGACCTTGGCGAACGTCTCGGCAAACGTGAAGCCGCCGTACACGATCCAGTACGTGAGCCACTGGACGTCGTCGTCGTGGCCGGGCGACTCGAGCGCGCGCAGCGAGAAGTAGGCCGGGAGGCCCCAGCCGAGGAGGTTGGTGAGGAAGCCGGCGGCGATGTTAAAGAAGACGAGGGTGGTGAAGACGGCAGCGGCACCGAGCGTGGCGTAAGCCTTGGGGACACCGGTCTGCGCCTCGAAGTGGTTGAGGGACTGTGTAGAGAGCATTTGTGTCAGTGGTGCGGCGGAGGTGGGCAACGGTAGCGTAAGACCAGTAAGCGCACAGGGTACTTCGAGAGCTGCACAAGGTGCACAAACGTGTGGTCAGTTATCCGAGGTTGCGTGACCGGGACGACGCAGGAGGACGGCTCACCTCCTTGTCAACCTGCGAGATGTAGTAGTCGAACTTCTGCTGGGCGGTGGCCATTGTTTGCGAAGATCTGCAAGCGTACGCGGTGCAGGACAGGCAGGGAGAGCAGGAGAGGGCGATGACGAGGGGAGGACGATGATGATAAGCGATCTTTTCTCGCGCCACGACGACAGCAGCGGGAAGCGTGTCAGTTCCTCCGAGCCACCGTGGCCTCTGTCTCCGCCCTGCGAGGGCAGTCGCGACGCCGCGCGCGGTGTGCAGCGGGCGCGGGACGCTCGGCGGGGCGGGGACGAGGGTGGTTGGCTCGGGGACGTTCCCAGAGCGCGGGGAGACTTACGGGATGTGCTGGAGGGACGCAAGGGTCAGTCTGAGGCAGTCTGGGCGGGTCTGGGCGGGTCTGCGCACTTGGGTGGGCGAGGGCGCGGTGTCGTCTGAGCGGGAGGAGCAGGCCGCAGACGCCGACCGAGAATGACGAAGTCGAGAGACATCACTGCGCACCCTCGCCTGAACAGGGCTGCAGGGTTTGCGGGGTACACTGCTAGACGTAGCTTGCACTCGTACACCAGGTCCGCCTCGGCACGAGCAACTGCAAGTGACCTCCGCCTTAACTTGCGCGTGATCCGCTTGTCCTGTACAAGCAACAGCTCCACGAGGCCTATCTACAGCGCACAGTGCTACACTTCTTCGTACCCAGACTCCAGCACTGGTCCTCTCCGCGACTGCTGCAACCCGACCAGGGCGGTCGCGAGCGCCCGCTTCGCCCTCGCCACGAGCTGCGCGAGCTTGAACCGCAGCCAGTCGAGCCGCAGGTACCGTCTCGGCGCAGGACCAAAGCGCACATCCGCTTCGGTCTTCACGACGACGCGAGCGGCAGGGCGAAGCGACGAGTGCAGCGACGAAGAGGCCGACGAGCCGGCGGAGCTGCGCGCGCGGCGCTCGAGCGGCGCACCGGCCGCATCGTCGCTCTCGTCCCCTTCGTCGCCGTCGCCGTCCGAAAGAGTCGCGAGGTGCGACGGGAGCGAGAGCGCGGGGTCGGGTCGCGCGAGCGGCGAAGAGCGTGCAGGCGAAGCTCCCGCTCCCGGCGCCCTCCTCCCGCCAACGCCGCCGCCTCGTGTCGGCGCTCGGCCCTGCCTCGACGGGCTTGAACCGCTTGTACCGCCTACCCCGCCCGGAGCGCCGAGGGAAGACGGGCGCGCCGGCCCGACGGCGACCGTTCCGAGCGCGAGCAAGCCGGCCAACTTGTCCCAGAAGCCGCCAGCACTTGCCTCCGCATTCCGCAGCGCCGCATCCGCGTCCTCGCGAGATCTGCTCCTGCGCAGTGACGCGAGCGCCTCCTTGCGCGCCTGGGCCCTGCGCGCCTCCCACCTCGCGCGCTTGAGCCGCTGCTGCTCGACGAGGTCATGGTACTCGAGGCGGCGGTCGAGCTCGCCCTGCCCGTCGCCGACATCGTCGTCGCTGTCGTCGTCGTCCGAGAAGGGCGCGAGGGCGTCCTCGCCCGCAGCGGCTCGTCCCGCGCGGAGAAAGTCTTGGAACGACATGCTCGCCGCCGAGCGCGAGCGGCGTAGGCCGCGCTGAGCGGTCGTGCGGACCCAGAGCGGGTTCGGGCAGTGCTTCGAGGGCGGCTGCAGCGGGGCATAGATGGACGAGCAGGGCGAAGATGAGCGCGAGGCGCCGTATGACGCAGGCGAGGTCGAGTACGAGTAGGGATACGACGCAGCGTGCAGGTGCGCGAAGGACGACTGGCTGATGTACGACGAAGGGTGAGACTGTATCGACGGGCGTCGTGAGCCAGAGGCGGCGGGCGAGGTTGAGCGGGAGGACACGTTCGAAGGAGTGACGGCGGCGACGAGCAGGTTGGACGGGGCGGCGGCATTGCGTGGAAGCGAGGCGAGCAGCGCCGTGCGCTCCGTAGCAGCGCGGCCCTCGGCGTGTCGATGGCGGTGCGGACGGGAAGACGAGCGCATACCGCCCGAGATGCGCACCGTGTCGCCAAAGGTGATGCGGTGAAGCGGGGGGACGGAAGCGTCGAGGGCAGCTTCTTCGTCCGCCACAGCGTGCACTGCATCTTCGTCGTCGCCCTGCGGGTCGGGCATGCGATCTCCTTCTGCGGCTTGTGCGCCGAGTGACCCGACAGCGGAAAGCAGTGCCCGTCCCTCTTCGGCAGAATCTCCGGCGGCGGCTCCTTCAGGCTCTCCTGCCTCGCCATCCTCCGACTCGCCGATGAACTCCTCGACATCGCTCAGGTCAGCCGGGTAGGCGAGAGCAGCGGCGCTGGGTGAAGCGGGATCGGCGAGTCGGGCGGGAGCAGCAGCGCGCAGCTGGTGCAATCTCGCCTCTGCAAGCGCGAGGGGTGAGTGCCGTCAGCCGGGAGCAAGATGGCGGAACGCACCGAGCTTGTCCAGATGCTCCTCGCTGTCAGTCTTGAGTTGCCAGGGTGCCCCACCCGGGTCGCGTGCGTTGCCCTCCTGCCGCTCCGGTTCAGGCCACTCGCCATGTCGTGCCGTCTCGTCCGCAGACGCTTCGTCGGTGCTGAACTTGACCGCAAAGCGCGGCGGCGGCGGAGGAAGCAGCGGCTGATGAGGCGGGGACATTTCGCGCGGCGGCAGAGCGAGAGCGACAGCAAGGGCGGCGTCGTAGATGCGTGTGCAGCGCTCACTGCGTCGAGCTGAGCATCCTGCCCGCTGCTCGTCCGCGGCGAGGCGAGGTGAGGTCGATCGACCTTCGCGGTCCTCTCCGCGTTCTTGGTTGTCTTCGGACTGAACACGACTCGGGCTGAAGACGCTTCGCTGATGGCTGTGGACAAACGAACACTCTTGTGCGGATCTGCTGTCTGGCTTTGCCGCTTCCCGCGCGTCGCTTCTTCCTGCCTCGCTCTCGCTTTCCATCTGCCTCGCAAAGTGCTCGCTCCTTCAACTCGCCGGCATGTATTGTAGGTCCTCGTACCAGTCTGACATGGACATACGGCAACCAAGAGCTCGGCTTTGGGCTCGTTCCCTCGGCCTCGTGCCGGATGTACGGTCAAGCTCTCTCCTGTACGCTGCAACCGTCTGTCCCGACCTGGATCTACGCCCTCACCATGAGCCGAGGGGACACGAACAGGAGTCACGCTTACGAGCTCGCTGCGACAGACCGCTCTGCGCTGCTCTGTTCCGTTCCTCTTCCTTCAGCTTCACTTTCCTCCACTTTTCCGCTCGCAATGGCGCATGATCAGCAGCACGGACAAGCACACGAGCCGATTCTGCACCGCTTATCGCGTCACTACTCGATCCCGGGTCCGCCTTCCATCGATGCCGACCGGATCTTTGCTCAGCGCTTGCAGGAGCATGTCGGCGAAACCTTTGCTAGGACAAACCAAGACGGGGTACAGGTTTCGCAAGGTGCGTCGAATCAACTCCTGAGCCCGCACTCTGCATGCTGACTCGAAGGAGCCGCAGCCGAGTTGTCCCGGCGCGTGGCACTCTACACTTCGGCGGTGTCGCGTGCCCGACATCTTGTCGATTACTACGACAGGACGCTCAAATCGATGCTCGAGAGGAGCCCGACCGCACTCGTGAGCTTGCTCTCACTACTCGCAACATTTCGGGGCTAATGCGCTTGCATCCTTCGGCTCTAGCAACCTGAACAAGCCAGCAATTTTGTCCAAAATCTGCGCACACAGGCTGAGGCGCGCCTGACTCAGCTGAACACCAGCCTTGCGCACAACGACAGGAAGCTGCACAAGGTCAACACACTGTTGGCACTGCACCGTCTGCACCCACGGCGACTTTTGCACGGTCCGTCCTCAGCGTGTCCCTCTTTCTGTCCTTGACTTACGGTTCAGTCCGCAGCTACCGAGGATTTGCATCGTGGGCACGCCAAAATGGCGCACGGTACGTCGTTCACATTGAGCGCAACATTGCTGTCTCGATCTCATGCCTCTTCCCCCCAGATATCGGCAACATGATGGGCAAGATTGCATTTGAGCGCAATCTCGTGCGCAACATTGAAGCCATAGCGCAGTTTTGGAGCGAAATCGGCACCGGCACGTACCCTCGTGTTTGTCTGACCGTGCTTTCCTCGCTGACCTACCTGACTTCCAACAGGGGAAATGACATGGCCTCCTGTATGTTCACATTGACTCCATCCGTACCGGCAGATCAGCACTGATGCGGGCTTCATTCAGGTGCCTGGGTATGACGCTCGAGGTTCGGCACCGTCCTATCGAACGAATGCTCCCTCCGGTCACGCGGGGCCGCACAACCACGCCAGCTTGTCTTCGCAAAGGCGCAGTAGTCGCTCTTGTGCGTGTTTCATCGGCGGCACATTCATGTCGATAACGCTGAGTGCATCGAAACGCAGCCGACACGCCTGTTCGGTCGCCGGTCGAACAGCTTTGGAGTCGTGCGCGACCCTTTCGTGATGCTTCACCGCGCGGGCGATTCTGACGTCAAGCCCTATAGACCCAACGAGCATGCTCTCGGCACATCTTTCAGCGGGACAAGCGGGCGAACTCGAATATCTGCACTTGCAGCCGTCGCACGAATCGCAGAATCTCGCCTACATCGACTGGCATCTTTCGGTCGAGGAGGAGCCCGCTCAGTCACGCCCGGTATGTTCAAGCGACTCGTCACCTTAGCTTCACGGCCTTATCTACCGGCTTTCCAGGTCGTCAACGCGTACGACCCTGGCGACCGCCGTGCTTCGCGCCCGGATTCGCGCTCGTCCTCCTCCTCGTCGCTTCACGACGAAGAGAGGCGCACGCACGCTCGCGACGAGGCTATGGCGGCACTGATGGGATACACGCCGTTTCCTCACGGCGAGGAGGAGGAGGAAGAGCACGCTGGGCCTAGCGCGACCGCGGGCCCGCTCGACATTCACATGCCCCATGCCTTCCACCACCTCGACTGAAGTTCCTCTTCCGACGGCAGTAGTGAGACCTCTACCATAGCGTTTTCAGGCAATCACGTGCGAGAATGCAGAACAAGACACCGGATGCAAACTTCACGGCCATACAACACAACCGATAGAAGACTACCTCGAACAGCCTCACGACCCGTCTAGTCCCTCGGAGCCCTCCTCGTGCTGCTGCTCCTCCCGCGCTCCTCCTCCTCGCCGACAGCTGCGACCGTCTCTGTCCGTCCACGGCCCTGCGGTGCCGTCCCGTCTACGACAGCCGCATACGCCGGTGGCGTCTCTCCCGCCGGCGTCGTTTCGCCCGCGATGAGCCTCGCGAGGAGCAGCGTCTGCTCGAGCGTCGCGACGGGCGCAGCCGTGCCCGCGTTCTGGCGGTGCGTCGAGCCCGCACCGAGTCCGAGCGGGATGTTGGAGGGGCGCGACGAGGGGGCGGGGCCGTGCGCGCCGCATTCGTGCGTCGAGCGCGGAGCGTTGCGCGAAGAGCGCGAGTTGCTTGAGCCGGAGCCAGACGGGCCCGAGACGGAGGCTGTGGCGTCGGTGTAGGCGGGAAGGACGTTCTGCGCGAGTCGACAAGAGAGCATGACGGCGCCAGCCTCGACGACAATGTCCCAGAGCTGTACAGAGCGTGTCTGATCAGCCAGGCTGACAAGCGACATGTTAGAAAGGGGACTCACCTTGCGGTTGCCCTTCGAGTCGAGATACTCGTCGTCGCCGCGCTCGACACGCATCATGATCTTGAGCGTGTGGGTGATCGAGATGTTGGACTTCTCG
This sequence comes from Rhodotorula paludigena, assembly GCA_036244875.1. Lineage (NCBI taxonomy): Eukaryota > Fungi > Basidiomycota > Microbotryomycetes > Sporidiobolales > Sporidiobolaceae > Rhodotorula > Rhodotorula paludigena. The sequence continues at coordinate 535,012 of BQKY01000011.1, forward strand.
TGGTTCGTGCTGACCGCGAGCTTGGACGAGCAGTCGGGCAGCTGCAAGATGCCGTCCATGCACCACGGTCCGATTGGGTCGAGGAGAGACGGCGTCGAGTCTGCGTTCGAGGCGAGGAATTAGCATCGCTTCCGAGTCATCGCGTTTGTAGAAGACGCACCGTCGGAGGACGTGGCGTTGATGAAAAAGTCCTTGAGCGGATGCGTGCTCAGCACGTCCGGGTCATCTGACAAGATGGGCAGCAGCGGCTCCTTCGGATCCTTGTTCTCAATCCGCAGCAGCTGGAAGCGCTTCGGCGTCTCGTGTCGGGTGAGCTTGCGGCCAGAGTGTGCTGTGAAGCGGCGAGAGGGTCAGTCGATGGAGACCCAGTCTTCGGCGGAGTCTGGACGCACCGGATGCAAAGTAGCTCGTCTTTTGCTCGAGTTGGGCAGTGATGCGATATAACTTAATCTTAGCGAGTGGGTGCAGGCGGATGCTAATGGGGATTTGGCCGCCGATGGGGAAGCTCTGCGATGTCCCGAAAGCCTGGTCAGCAGTTGTCGCGGGCCCGAGCGAGCGTGATGCGCACCTTGCCACTGAGCGCCACGTGATACTTGACCTGCGTCTCCCAGAAGCGTTCAACGACGATCGACTCGCTCTCCTCGGTGTCCTCCTCGCCGGGAGTCGTGACGAGCGTCACCTCGGTCGACGCCGTCAGCTTGCTCGTGAGCGCGCCGGCGCGGTGCACGGTCGCCTTGAGCGTGTAGCTGACGTGCCCAAACTCGCAGTTGAGCGTCGGCGGGAGGCTCGCCGGGACCGTGATCGAGATCGGGTAGGTGTACGTCCCCGCCTTGAACTCCTTCCACCCGTCGCCGTGATGCGCCTCGCCGCCCCCGCCACTGCCGCCGCCGTGCTTGTCCTCGTCCGACCCGCCATCGCCGTGGTGGTGCGAGTGCCCGACGATGAGCGCGTCGCGCAACGCCTTGAGCGCCGTCTTGCGCCCGCGCGACTGGCTCCGCACGCGCGCCCCGCCCGCCGCGCGCACCCCGTCGGGGCTCGCCGGCCGGCGGCTCGTCGACCCCGCCCGCGCAGCCGCGACGGCGTCGGCTTCGGCCGCGTGCGCGGGCTGCCGCGCGCGGCTCGAGCTCTTGCCGCGGAAGACTTCCGAGATGCCGCTGAGCGCAAAGCGCGCGCCGCGCGAGACGCTGCGCCCAGCCGCGCTCGACGAGCCGCTGCGCCCGGCGCCGCTCGTCGACCCGCTGCGCCCGCTGCTCCCGCCGCTGCTGCTCTTCAAGATCGAGGGCCGGTCCGCCGTCGACGACCGCCGCGCCGTCTGGTTCGACGAGGCCGACGATGCGCGCCGCCGTCGCTCGGACGTGAGGCTGCCCGCACCGATGGGCGACGGCGAGATGGACGCGCGCGAAGAGCTCGCCCGCGGCTGGAACGTCATGCCCGCCACGCCATGGACGACCGTGTCGAGGCTGCCCGGCTGGTCGTGCCCTGCACTGCCTGCCGAGCCAGAGCCAGCACTCCCGCGAGACGGGTCGCGCACGGGCGGCCGTCCGCGCTCGAAGCTCGACGTCGTCGAGCCGGGCACCGGCGCGCTGTTCCAGCCCGTGCCGAGCTGGTCCGGGTCAGACGACAGCGACGCTGCAGTCGAGTTGCTCGACGAAATCTGGCGGTCGAGTGTGGGACGATCGGTCCCGGTGCTCGAGTGAGACGAAACGGTTTCGTGCGAGTCGTGCGAAAGCCGGCTCGTGCGCGTCGAGGTGCGCTGGAGCGAGAGCTGGCTTGCCATGGGCGACTCGACAGGCGAGGTGATCGGGTGGTTCGTACCGAGGGGAGAGCGGGAAGGCGTGGGAGAGCGCTCGAAGCGGCGCGAGGAGAGCGCGGCGTGGTGCAGTGGCGTGCCGAGGTCGAAATGGTCGATAGAGTTGTTGTGAGAGATCGGGCCGTGCAGAGGCGAGTTTGGGGCAGTAGGGACGGCGACTTCGTAGGCAGGCGCGAGCTCGCCTGGCTGGATTGGCGGGACGCCCTGATTGAGCAGATCCTCCTCGGACGCGATGCGCGAGAGACCTGGCGCCTGAGAGGCGTCGGCAGCATGCGCGGGAATCGACAGCGGGGTCAGGAGCGCATCGCGAGCGTATGAGGGTCCCTGGCTGAACTGGCGGCCGGGTACGACGCTCGCAGCCCGCCGAGAAGACCGGCCGCGCTCCTCGTCGCCGTGCTCGCGTGTGCCGGGACCGATCGAGGCCGCTCGGCGCTGCATGGGCGCTGTAGCAGCGGAGAAAAAGGTGTGGGTAACGTTGATGAGGGGCGTCTCTTCCATGACATCGAGGCGTCGGGGGCCGATGCCTGTGTGCGATCGTCCGTCAGCGGTATTTCAGGAGCATGTGGTCGCGGCAAGCACACCCTCGGGCCAGTCTGTGCGGGCGCTGCCCTTGAAGCGGACCGAAATCTCCTTTACGCGTGTCGGCTTGCTGAGGTGGACGGTGAGCAATCCGCGGAGGAGCGCGGGCGGGGGCTCGTCGAGCGCAGCCTGGTCCATCTCTGCCTGAAGAGCGAGCTGCGCCTCTGTCATTTCGCGCACGAGGCTGCCCTCGCGCCCTCGCGAGATGCTGTCGCCGCGGCCGGACGGCGTCGGTGCGCGCGTGCGGCTGTGGCTGCGCCCGCGGCTGTTGGGCGGGATGAACGCCTGCGCCTGCTGCTGCTGCTGCTGGTGCTGGTCGCCGCCCTCCCCGCGTCCGCGCGATGCAGGCGCCGGCGAGGCGGTGCGTGAGCCGGGACGAGAGCGCGAGCGGGCTGCGCGGTCCGGGGACGCAGGGCGCGAGGGCCCAGGCGTGCCTACGCTCGCCTGCGCCGTGCTCGCAGCCGTCGCCGTCGTCGTCTCGGCGGCCGCTGCCCGCGCGGCCGCCCGTCGCTGGCGCTGGCGCGCGCGCTCGTAGTCGAGCCCGCCGACGAGGAAGACGACGGGCTCGGTGAGGCGGATGCTCGCGTTCGAGCTCATCGCGCGCGAGACTCCGAGGACGAGGCGAGGCGAGGCGAGAGCGCACGCGGACGAGCAAAGGCGCGATCGGACTCGACGGCGGAGATGGCGGGGTCCTCACGCCGCGTACAGGGGCTCGAGGGGTGTGGACAGCACGAGTCGCTCTATCGAACGAGTTCCCGGTGAATCTCGCGCGCTCTCGAGGCGTGCGCGGACGCCGACGGCAGCGGCTGACAGCGAAGCGCGCGGGTTCCACTCCGCCGGCACAGATAGCTGCGGCCCGACCCGGGAATAACCGCATTTTCCCAGTCATCACCCATAGTACTCGCCCAGGCCCTCCTCGTCTAGCACGACCGGCGCATCCTCGCCCTCCTCGAGATCCTCCAGGTCGACCTCGTCCGCCGCGCGCTGCGCCCGCCCGCCCGCAGACAGGTACTTTGCCCGGCTCCCGCGCACGACGCCGAGGTCCCACCCAAACTTGGCCGTCGTCAGCGCTGCGAGTGCGTCCCATCGCCGAATCACCTCGTTCCAGACGCCTGCGACGGCCGCGTCGTGCGCGCCGAGGTCCTCCCACGCTGGGAGCGCGTCCGACAGTGCTTGCGACAGCTCGGCGAGAGAGTCGAGCAGGTGCTGCTCAAGCGAGGGGAGCTGCGCCGAGAAGAACGTCTCGTCGAGAAAGTCGACCTGGGCGTGAAAGGCCGAGAGGAACGACGCAAAGAGCGGGAGCGACGTGGTCGACAGCAGTGGAGAGGGGAGTGACGTCGTGGTCGGGCGGGAAGATGGCGGGTAGACGAGCGTGGCGGAGCGGCAGATGAGGGAGAAGAGCGACTTGTACGTCGACAGGGACGAGAAGTTGTGCACGAGCGAGAAGAGCACGAACGCGAGCTGCAACTCGGCGAGCAGCTCCTTCGGGTCTGCTCGCGGGCATGTAAGTCAGTACTGTATATAGAGGAGAGAGGGCCTCAAGCGCACCGTCGTTCAGCTGGCTCCGCACGACCTCACTCAGCTGCCAGCTCTTGTCCTTGCTCCAGTGCGTCAGCTCCTCCCCCACCGCCCCTCTCGGCCAGCTGCGCCTCTCGTCGAACTTGACAAACTCGAGCAGCTCGGGCCCGCCCTCCTCTCCGTCCTTGTCCAGCTCGACGACCTCGCGCACGTCGGGCTGCGGATCCGCCGCGTCGACGTCCCCCTCGCCCGCCGTCGCTGCGCCGCGCGCCTTGCCCCACGTGCGCTGGGCGCTCGTTTGCCCCGCACCCGCCGCCATGCCAGCCTCGTCCGCGGCCGAGCTCGTGAGCGCGTCGACAACGCCGCAGCGCTGCTCGTCGAGCCCGACCACGCGCGCGACCGTCTCTTCCGTTACGAACCCGGCGAGCGCGCGCCACTGCTCTCCGAGCGCGTCGGACGGATACGGCGCGAGGCTCGAGTCGAGGCGCTTGAGGTAGTCGTCGGAGACGAGCGTCGCTTCTGCCTCGCTGCCTGACGAGGCGCGCGCGGTGCGCCGCCGCTTCTTGGGCGGCGCGGTCCGCTTGAGCTCTTCGTGTGTGTTGTCCCACTCTTGCACGAGGCGCTCGCCCGGCTCGAAGAAGCGCAAGAGGCCGTGGCGGGCTGCGACGCCTTGCGAAGAGGACGGGTCGGAAGCGGCGGAAGCGGGTGCGGCGGAGAAGACGAAGAAGTGGAAGCCTGCAGGGAGCATCTTGACGCCCTGTGTGCATTCTGCTGGTCAGCCGGAGCTGCGCGAAAGCTTCAAGGACGATGGACGCACCGAGAAGCGGTCGACCTGCCACAATCTCCCGTCGAGGCCAAATTCGGACCCGCGGGGCAGCCCAGTGAGGATCAGTGCTGCATCCTTGAGGAGCTTGCGTTCAAGCTGGTCCATCTCGAGGTAGGGCGGGGAGAAGTCGAGGTCAAGATCCGCATGCGCTCATCGCTCCATCACGCGCGTCTTTCTGTGAGCTGTCGGGGCCTGCAGCGCAGCGTGCAAGACCTGACTCTATTGCGTGAGCGCCAGCGCGGCTCTCCTGATCAAAAAGTGAGCAAAGCACTAAAGCCTCTCGGCGAAGTGAGCAAAGATCTGGTAAATGTCGTCAGATGCAGGGCAACAACGGAGTGTGGAGACCGGCAGAAGGTACTACAACAAGGATAGGCGACCGTGCGCACAGCAGAGACAAGTACAGCAAAAGGAGGATAAGGAAAAGGCGACTCGGCTAGCGACAGCAAAAAGGGGGCGAAAGGGCACAGCATGCGATAGATGGCGGCGCGCGAGTCACTCGCCTGCGCGTCTAGAACGGGATGCCAAAGCGGCGGCGGATCTCCTTGCCGACGGCGCGGCGCTCCTCGCGCGCGCCGCCGCGGCCCGACGTCGGGTCGCCCTTGAGGATGCTCTGGTTCTCGCTCGCGCGGCGAGTGAGGTACGGGAGGCCCTGTGCGAGCGACGCGTACGGCATGTACTTGACGACGAGCGGCGCGAGGGTCGGGTCTGCGCCCGGGCCGGACGGGTGCGGGCGCATGAGGTTGATGAGCGAGATGGTGAGGTTGTCCGACATGCCTGTGGTGCATAATCCCGGTGAGACTCGATTGCGCTTGAGCACGCCCAAAGGGAGGGAGACGCACCCATGAGCTGGCCGAAAGCAACGCGGCCGCGGACCCGTTCGTCGACGCGGAGTCCGCCGTCCTCCTCCTTCGCAAGCCCGTCGTCGCGCAGCGACTGGAGGAACTTCTTCATGCTCGTGCCGTTGTGGCTCGCGAGCACGACACCGACGCCCGGCTGGTCGGCGGCGTTCTTCTTGGCGAGGTCGGCAACGAGGCGCTTCTCGAGGATGCCCGCGCACTCGTCGTAGCAGTTGTCCGTGTCGGCCTTGGTGCCGTGCACGACGCAGTGCTCGGCGACGGGGTTCTTCTCGTGCAGCGCGCGCTCGGCCTCCTGGTACGCGCCGCGGACGAGCTTGGCGCCGAACGAGTAGCCGTGCTTGTCGGCGTGCGCGAGCTGCTCTTTGATGCGCGCGGGCGCGTCACGGAGGTAGCACTGGTACGTGTTGTAGACGATGGGCGCCGACGGGGGCGCGTCGGACGAGCTGGCGGGGCGCACGCGGTTGTACTCCTCGCTGAGAAGGTCGACAAAGCGGTCGATCGCCGGCTGGAACCACGACTGCTCGGCGTCGACCAGGAGACGGAGGTTGTGCTTCTGCGCCTCGGACGCAACCTTGCGGAGTCCAGCGTAGAGCTTGTCGAGGAGCTCGTGGTCCTCGGCCGAGAGCGCGTCCGACTTGGGGAAGAGGATGTCGGACGGGACGCGGCCGCCCGCCTTGACGGCCGGGTCGTTGATGAGCGCGGTCGTCGCGCGAGCGAGAATCGAAGCGTCGTAGATCAAGCCGGTGAGCTTGATGGCGAGGAGGGCCGGCTTGATGGCGGCAGCGTCGGCGGTCGAGGACGACGGGATGAGGCGGGCAGCCTCGCCGACAGCGTTGGTGATCTCGGTCATGGCGGCCTCGTCAATCCCGCCGCCAGCCTTGGACGTGCCGAGCGGCGCCTCGGCACTGTAGTTGAGCATCACGCCGATCTGCGAGAGAGGGGAACCGATCAGGGGAGGCTCAAGAAACGACATCCGAAGAGGACCGGTGAGAGACTCACCCCGCGGTCAGCGTAGCGCTGGACCTGCTCGGCACAGCCTGGCACGGTCTCGCCACCAACAAAGACGCGGTAGAAGGTGCTGTTCATGCCCTGCGAGACGAGACGAGCGAGAGTGAGCACGAGGCGACTTATCGGGCATGATATCACGCGCCAAGGAGACGAGCGCACGGCAGCAAAGACGGCCCAGGCGGCGGGGCCGAGGACGGGGACGTTGTCGTTGGCCCACTGGAGCTTTGCGACGAACCAGGGCCCCATCGAGACGAGGAGGGACTGCTCCGAGACGGCGTACACGACCCACTGGCGCATGAGGTCCGAGAGGCTGCTGGCCTGGAGGTGCGCGGTCGTGCGCGAGAGGTAGGCAGCATCGAGCGTCGCGAGCGGGTCCTGGGGCTTGTAGTCGTCTGGGAGTGCGGGCGCAGCCTCGTGAGCGGCACCGGACGCAGAGAGGTGCGCGGTGCCAGCGGCGGGCTGGGACGCCGAGGTGCGGAGGGAGCGGCGGGCGGCCGCAGCGTCGTCTGCGGGTGCGGGAGTCGTCGTCGGCGAGGCAGCCTTGCGGGCTACCGACGGAGCCGAGTGGACGAGGCGGCGGAGGGCGGGCGAGGGGAGGGTGGCGGGGCGGGCGAGGAGGCGGGCCTCGAGGGCGGCAGTGCGGAGCATGGTGTGGTGGAGCGTGCTCTCGCAAGGGGCAACGACGGGCAAGGCGAGAGGAGAGAAGGACGAGGGCGGGCAAAGTCGAGCGCCTCGGAGACGGCGGCCGGCATCCTTCGCATGCGACACTTGCCGAGCTCCGCCTCCCGCTTCCGCGTCCCTCGCGGTGCGCCTGCATCTGCTCCACTCTGCCAGGCCCTGTTCGCAGTGGCTGATCTGCCGAATACTCTACGGGCGATTCGCACTCGGCCGAGCACTCCCCTCGCTCTCCGTCTCGCGCAAGCAGCACCCACTCCAGGCTGGCACTCCGACGCTGCCTCGTCTCTTTCGCTTGTTTTGCGACGCCGGACGCACTCTGAGATTGTACAGATACCGGCTAGACTGAACCGAGGCGCCCTAGGGCGACGGCGGTCGAGTTGCGGCCAAGCTGGGCGTGTGCGGCCAAGAGCGGCGGCAACGCCCTCAAAGCATCTTCCGCTCTTGCTGCAAACCCGCACGCTGTCCTTCGAACTGCTCTACGCTTCCCTCTCGTTGCTTGACTCAGAGGGGCAGCTGCGGCAGATCACTTAGGTTGAGAAGGTCGGCCCGTCTCTGTGCCCGCCGTCTCGCTGCTGTGCAGCAGCGAAATCGCTATACGACATCGTCTCGCTACGGTCGTCATGCTGCTTGAGTCGGACTCGCATGCTCCGGCGCTCCTCTCCTCCTGCTGCGCCTGCGAAGAAACAAGGACTGCTACGTGCCAATTTCGCTGTCTGAATGCCTCTCGAACGCCGGCATGCTCCTCCACCTGCCGTTCAACGACAGTTATCGATTTGGGCAGCTTGCGTAGATTGTGACTCCCGTCCGTCCCGGCAGGTGCTTTCTCCAGCGACCCAGCTCCTTTTGCAGAGGCCGATCTCAGTGCCACGCCCGCTCTTCGAGCCCTCTACAGGCCGGTAGAATCGCCGTACACGCCAACTTGGTCCACGGTACCCTGAGAGATCGTCGAAGCAGTCTTTGGCGCAGTTGACCAAAGGCGACTGGACCCTGACCCTCTCGCCCTCTGGCGACTTGGTTGATCCAGACGGCAACCTGTACGGTTCGAGCGACCAGTCTCGCCGCCCTGACGAGCTCTCTCAGACTCGCGTGCGGGTCGTCCCTCCGAAACGGAACCAGCAGAACTAGTCGGAGTGGAAAGAGCAGATCCTTAGCCGCTTGCACTCGCGCAACGGGCGCGGCGTGATCAGTGAGAAGGCTGAGGCCCTCCTCAAACCGAGAAACCTCGTGGCGTACGTCCAGGACAAGGGTTTCGCGACGCGGAAGAAGACAACGACGGCGGACAACGGTTGCGCGCACCAAATCGTATCCTTGTCGCTGTCACCGCAGTGTCTGGAGCAGTCGCTGCCTGCTGCAGCTTCCCCTGGTAGCCCCGTCGTAGCGTCGATACGGGCAAGGTCGTCCAGACCTGCGAGCGCACACGGGAGCGGTCGTGCGCAAGGCGCTCACCACAGACGGACTTCTCAAGAGAGCAGCCTCTCTCTCCTAACCAACAGCCGTGCACTGAACGAACGGACATTGGCAACGCGTGACAGAATGCGAAGAGTAGAGCGAGAGAAAGATAGGAGGCAGGAGATGAGTCGAGCTCGGGGTACTCGTCGTCAAAGAAACAAGGGGCCGCGCAACGAAGAAAGAGGGGGGTATAGGGGACGTGCGAAAGGGGTCGTCGTTTCTCGAGAGGCACACTGGTGCTCACTGCATACCGTCGTGGCCGTTCTGCCCGCCAGGCGTGAGCACCGGATGCGCCTGTCCCTGCTGCTGCGGCGAGACGGGCGTAGGCGAGTGAATCGCCGGAGGAGGGGGAGGGGGCGGCGTGCCGCCGCTCGCTTCGGCGGCGGCGAGGCGCGCCTCGAGCGAGCGCAGGAGCTGCTCCTTGGCGAGGAGCTCTTGGCGGCGCTCGGCGATCTCGCGCTGAGAGCGGAGCTCGAGCTCGCGCAGGCGCTCCTCTGCAGGCAAGCCGTAGACACAGGTCAGTCTCGAGGCAGGAAGTTGGACGAATCTGAAAGCGGCACGCACCCTCGCGGCGGATCTGGTCCTCCTTGAGGCGCACACTCTGCGTGGCGAGGTCTTCGGGAAGGACGCTCGCGTCCTGGCTGTCTCCGTACTCCGGTCCACCGGGCTGTCCACCCACCACGCTCCTGGAGAGCTTCTCCGTTCGGTACTGCTCGTAGAGGAAGTCTGCGGGCGTTGAGTGGGCGCAGAGTCGACGGATGATGAGGAGTCGGGGAGTCAAATGTCAGTGCAACGTTTTTCGCTTGAGCATTCCGAGTACGTACCGTGCTGAAGTCCGAGATACCGTAAGAATCAAGCCAGAGACGGTGCGGGATCGACGAAGGAGGCGCAAGCAGGGTCAGTCTCGCCGCACGCGCACCCGACAGCACGTGCCCCACGCACCGTGATCTCCTTGAGGTCGGTCAAGTGGGTCGAGAGGAGTGCGTTGCGGAGGCGCTGGAAGTCGCTGTGCTGCGGGTTGTCGACCTCGACGATGCCCCACGGGTAGCGGCGCGCGCGCACGGGCTCGCCGTTGACCTCGATCTCCTCCTCCGAGCCGACGATCGCAAAGGGCATGAGGGCCTGCACGGGCACTGGCGAGTCAGCAAGGCGCGAGGGAGAGTGGGCAGAGAAGCGGCACGCACCCGGAGCTCGCTGTTGTCCTGGATCGTCTCCTCCTCGTCCTCCTCGACGTCGTACGGGAAGTTGTAGATCGGGATCGAGTAGTACTCGATGTCCTCCATGACGCGGCGCTTGAACGCCTGCAGCTCGCCCGGCGTGAGCGTGTCCGACTTGCCGATGACGGGGATCACGTTGACGCGCGGCGAGAGGCGGCGCATGAGCTCGATGTCGAGCTCGCGCAGGCTGTGATGAGGTCGATGTCGAAGTGATCAGCCGTGCTCTCACGCATGTGGGAGAGGTACGCGATGAACGCTCGTCAGGCAGGACTCACGCGTGACCGGTCGGGGTGATGAAGTACAGGAGGGCGTGGACGCGGTTGTCGCGGAAGCGCGGGTTACGCTTGATCCGGCTCTCCTCGGCGAGAATGTCGTCGTACTGGCGCTCGAGGTAGCCCATGATCTCGTTGAAGCTGCGGGTCGGGGGGTGGCTCGAGTCAGCGCGGTCCCGGAATCGGTCCTACGAGCAGCCGTACGTGAACTCATTGTCGATCTGGTCGCCAAATCCGGGCGTATCGACAACGGTGAGCGAGATGCGCACACCGTCCTCCTCGAGCTCTGCACAGTGTGGGCCCGTTAGCTCCGAGCCTCGACCGAGAGACGCGCACTCGAGCCACGCACCGACGTTGACGGGGTTGATCTTGATGCCCTCCTCCTGGTGCGCCATCTCGGGTGCGACGGGCGCCTTGTGTTCGATGACGGGCGACTCGCAGAGCGTGTTGACGAAAGTCGTGCGACCCGTTCCGCTCTGGCCTGCGATGCGGCGATGCATAGAGCTCGTCAGCGCGGCCCTAGGACGGACTGGGAAGGGCCAGGGAGGCGGACGGACCGACGACCATGAGGGTGAATCCGAGGCCCTTCTTGACGACCTTGCGGCGGCCGCCGAAGGAGGAACCGGGACCGGCCATGCTGAAGATGGTCTTCTGGTCCCGCGCGAGCGAGTGTTGTGGCGCCAGCGTGGCGAGAGGGCGCGCGGGGAGGGCGATGCGCGGAGAGGAGGACGACGAGAGGGTCGAGGGTGCGACGGGTCAGCGCGGGAAGTGCGTGCGGCCGAGTCGTGCTCGATCAAGCTCGTCTAGCGGTGCACGTGCTCGCTCAGCCCGCAGTCAGCGTCAGTCGCGGCAGAGACGAGCGCGCGAGTGTGAGGTGGAGCCGGATCGCAGCAAGGCGACGGCAGAGCTCCAGAAGCACGGCAAGGGCGAGGGAGGAGCAGAGAGGGCGCTTACCTGGGTGCTGACTACTCGCAAGGGACTGCCTGCGTCCTCTCTCGAGGCGACACGCTCGCTCAGGCCACCCGCGTCTTCGCGCGAGCCAGAGGCGCCCCTCCTCTCGAGGGGAGGTCCCGACGCCTTCCCTCGCCATCTCACACAGGGTGCAGCTGAAACAATGCAAGTTGTTGCGCGATGCAGAGGGGAGCACAGAGAGAAGGAGCGGCGCAACCCAACGGAGAAACTCGTACAACACGATACCCGCCTCCCTCTCTCTCTCCCCTCGTCGACATCCCTGTCCTCGTCTATGCGCTCGCAGCAGCCGCCTGCTCCTCGGCCGCCTTCTGCTTGATGAGGTTCAAGGCCGAGCCCGCGGAAATCCACTCGACCTGGTCGCGCGAGAGCCCGTGCACCGTCTTGATCCGCTTCTCGCTCCCGTCGCTCTTGCGCACCACAATGTCGACGTCGGCGTCGAGGTGGCCGCGCAGGAGCGCGTCGAGGCCCGACGTCGAGACGACGTCGCCCGCGGCGACGTGCGCGTAGTCGGCCTCGTCGGCAAACGTGAGCGGGAGCACGCCCTGCTTGGTCAGGTTGGTGCGGTGGATCCGCGCAAACGACCGCGCGAGGATCACCTTGCAGTTGAGGAACCGCGGCTGGAGCGACGCGTGCTCGCGCGCCGAACCCTCGCCGTAGTTGTGCTGTCAGGCCACGGAGGGGGAGAAAGGGTTAGCGCATGACCTGGAGAGGAGCGACCCATCACAACGGTGCGGAAACGCAGTCCTCCTGCGCTCGACGCTCTCATGAGGGAACAAGGGTTGACACGCACGTCGGTGACAATCATCCACGGCTGGCCGCGCGCCTTGTACGCCTTGGCGACCTCCGGGATCGTGCCCTCCTGGCCCGTCGCAAAGTCGATCGCCGAGTTGACGCGCTCCGTCTCGTCGTTCATCGCACCAATGAGCGTGTTCTCGCTGTGTCATCCAGAACGCGACAGCGCATTAGCCAAATGCACTGAAGACAGCAGAGGTAGCCGCACGCACGCAAGGTTCGACAGGTGGCCCTTGTACTTGAGCCACTTGCCCGCGGCCGAGATCTCGTCCGTCGTGCACTTGCCGCGGATGCGGAGCAAGCACCGGAGGTCCTCAAACTCGAGCTGGGCGCCCGGGTCGGCAAACTGCGCGGGCGTAAAGTGCGGGTCGAACGGCTCGAGGAGCTCGAGGCGCGTCGACGTCGGCGAGATGGCGAGCGGCGTCGACGGCTCGGGCTCGGGCACGGCCCGCGGGAGGTACGACGTGTTGCCGGCCGTGAAGCCCGACGCGGGGAGCTTGTCGCCCGAGGGCGGGTCAAACTTGAACGGCTTGCCCTCGGCGTCGAGCAGCTCGTCGTGGCGCGGGTCGAAGCTGAGCTTGCCCGAGAACGCCATCGCCGTGACGATGTCGGGGGAAGCGAGGAAGTTCATCGTCAGGCGGTTGCCGTCGTTGCGCGCCTTGAAGTTGCGGTTGAACGACGTGAGGATGGCTGCATACCGTCGAGTGAGTTTTGCTGCGCTTCCCGCAACTCCGAACCGCCTGATAAGCACAACGCACCGTTCTCCTCGCCCTTCTTCTCCGAGCGCTCCCACTGGCCGATGCAAGGACCGCACGCGTTGGCGAGGACCTGGCCACCGACAGCCTCGAGGTCGGCCTTGATCCCGTCACGCTCGATGGTCGCGTTGATGAGCTCGGAGCTGGAGCGCAGGAAAACGAAGCAGAAGAAAGTCAGCCTCGTGGATTAGGATGACCTGCGGGACTTCCGGGCCGGTACGCACCCAGGCGTGACCATGAAGCTGCTCTTGACGTTCAGGCCCTTGGCCTTGGCCTGGCGGGCGATGCTCGCCGCGCGCGCCATGTCCTCGTACGACGAGTTGGTGCAGCTGCCGATGAGCGCGGCGCTCAGCTCGTCCTTCCACCCCTTGTCCTGGACCAACCCGCCAAACTTGCTCAGCGGCGTGCTGAGGTCGGGCGTGAAGGGCCCGTTGAGCTTGGGCTCGAGGGTCGAGAGGTCGATCGAGACGTGCTGGTCGTACTCGCACCCGGCGTCGGCGCTGAGGAAGCCCGCGGCCTGCGCCTTGTCGGCCTCGTCGGCGACGGGCCCGCGGTTCGTCGCGTGCAGGTACCGCCGCATGTTGTCCGAGTACGGGAACGTCGACGTCGTCGCGCCCATCTCGGCGCCCATGTTGGCAATCGTCGCGAGGCCGGTCGCGCCCATGCGCTCGACGCCCTCGCCGTAGTACTCGATGATCGCGCCCGTGCCGCCGCGCACCGAGAGGCGACCGACGACCTCGAGGATGACATCCTTGGCCGAGCACCAGCCCGAGAGCTCGCCCTTGAGCTCGACACCGATCAGCTTCGGCGCCTTGAGCTCCCACGGCGTCGCCGTCATCGCGTCGACGGCGTCAGCACCTCCGACACCAATAGCGATGGCGCCGAGACCGCCGGCGTTCGGCGTGTGCGAGTCGCAACCGAGCATGAGGAGACCGGGTGCCGAGTAGTCTGCGTAAAAAGGTCTGGTGAGTCTCGGTCCGCTCCTGCCACTGACCGCGCAGTCACCCTTGTCTGGGAAACCAATACAAATCGGCCACAGACCGAGAGAGACAAGGACAACTCACTCTCGAGGACGATCTGGTGGATGATACCGCTGCCCGGGCCCCAGAACTCGATGCCGTACTTCTTGGAAGCGCTCTGGAGGAAGTCAAAGACCTCTTGGTTCGAGTGGATCGAGCGCTGGAGCGATGCAAGCCGAGCAGGGTCAGCCTTTTGACGGCGCAGAGCAAAGGAGGGATGGTCGGGGGAAGCGCACCTTGAGGTCAGCCTCTGCGCCCTCGTACGCCGAGATCAGGTGGTCGCAGTGGATCGACACGGGGACAGCCGTGCGGTCGCGCCCGCAGGTCGAGAACTGGAGGATGGCCATCTGAGCGGAAGCATCTGCGAGCGGCGGCGGCATTAGCGCGATTCCTCATTGTGCGGACGTGTCGAGGGAGCACGGTCAGCTCACCCTGGAGCGCCACGCGGTCGGGGCGGAGTTTGAGGTGCTTCTCGCCGCGGATGGGGTCGCCTCCGGCAAGGCCCTCCTCGACGTTGACGAGGTGCGAGTAGACGATCTTTTCGGCGAGCGAGAGCGGGCGGGCGCCGAGGACGCTGCGGACGGTCTCGAGCTGGCGCACGAGGTGCGCGTACGGCGGCGTGATCGAGGCGTAGTCCTTTGGCGGCGCAGGCGGGAACGCCGTGGGCGTCGCGAGCGAGCGCGACTGGCGCGGGTGCGCGTGCGCGGCTGCGCGGGACAGCTGCTTGCGGAGGGCCAGCATCGCTCAGACCGCGTCCTGGAGCGCTGCGAGTGGCGGCGACGAGAGCCGAGCGCGGCAGAGTCAATCGAGCACGCGAATCCGCGGAGAGCAAATTCCCTTCCGGCCTGACCCACCCCGACCGAGCACTCTCTCGTACAACACAGGACAGAAGCGTATCTATGTGCCATGCGAAGACAAAGACTACACGGACACCGTCTTGCCACCCATCCGTAGCCGCTCCTCAAACTTGGCAAACTCGTCCTCTGCAACCGCCTCCGCCGGACCCAGTACCTGTGGCGACAAAGCAGCAGCGTCAGTACGCGGTGCTTCAAGTGGAACGCAGGTGCTCGCGGGAGAGCAGAGGCGGAGAGCGGGACTGAGAAGGTCTGGCGTAGTGGGGCGATTGCAGACGAGGGGGCGAGGGCAGTAGATTCTGTGGAAGGAAAAGCTCACCTGCTCGACCTCTTTGACCTCTGTTGCGCAGAAGGCGACGAGACAACCGGAGTCGCGGTCAGCAACCGACTTAGTTCTGCACTCTCAGGCAGAACGGATCCGCCACGAGGCGACGCACCGGGAATGTAGTGCATGAGCATGCGCTCGATGCCGCTCTTGAGCGTGACGGCCGAGCTCTCGCACCCCCTGCAGCTGCCCTTGAGGCTGAGCTGGACGACGCCCGAGTCCTCGTCGAACCCGCGGTACTCGATGTCGCCGCCGTCCTCCATGATGGCCGGCCGCACGCGCGTCTCGAGCAGCTCCTTGATCATCGCGACCACCTCGCTGTCCGTGTCGAGGATGCGCGTGTCCTCGGCACCGCCGCCGCGCCCCTCCTCGAAGAGCGGCCGCCCGGCCGTAAAGTGCTCCATGATGATCGAGTAGATCTCGGGCTTGAGTTCGCTCCATTGCCCGTCCTCGGTCTTGTTCACCGAGATAAAGTCGGGGCCGAAAAAGACAGACTTGACGTCGGGGAGGTGGAACAGGCGGTCGGCGAGCGGCGAAGCGGCGGCGGCGCCAGCGTCGAGGAGCTCGTGCGTGGCGCCGGGCGAGACCTCCTGTCCGGGGATGAACTTGAGCGAGTCGGCGTTGGGGGTCGACTCGGTCTGGATGAACATGGTGCGGCGCTGCGACGGCGCTGCAAAGAAGTCCGACGGGATGAGGTCAGCCGAAGTCTCCTGATTCAGCGCTGTGGGGATCTCGCGACGCACCAGAGAGCTGCCATGCTGCAGTAGCGTTCGCTGGGCTCCACCGCGGCCTGGCCCCGGCGCGTGCGAGCGAGCGAGACGGTGCGGCAAAGGCGGCGGCGGAAGAGAGAGCGCGGTGGGCACTCGCTCCAGCAGACGCCGTGGGAGTGGACAGGCGGGCCCGCAGCGTGCGGGCGGCAAGAGTGAGCGTAGTCCTGGCGGTGCTCTGCGCGGCCATGGCGAAGGCGCGGTAAAGTCAAGGAGACGAGGCCAACCAGCGCAAAGGCGAGGCGTCGCCGGCTGCACGGGTTCAGGAGGATCTGCGGGCGCTCGTAGGAGTCATGAGACTGCTTCACATGGCTGATCCGACCCTTCACTGCTTTTCTCTGCAGTGATGATCGCCTCGAGGCGGTGCACCCGCGAGGTTGGCCTCCCCTCTGCCTCGCTAGCCTAGCGCAGAGTGTCGCAGTGCTACACCCAGACACGCTTCGGAGCTCGAACATTTCCCGCTAGCGCCTCCCAGCTAGTCCGCTCGCTCGAATCCCCTCGCTCCCTCGGCTCGCGCATCGCCTCGAAGTCATGGGCTCGCGCATCGCAACCAAGCGCCTGCAGAAGGTGCGTGACACGCTCAGTCCCATGGTACCACCCTGACGCAACTGCGCGGACAGGAGCTCACCGAGTTGCAGACCAAAGGGGCACCGGCCGGTGCGTATGTGGTGCCGCGCCTTGGCCATGCACTCCCGCGCGCTCCGAGGGCGCACCGATGCTGACCTGACATTACTGGGTCTCGACCTGCACAGGCTGCCGCGTGCTGCGCGCCGAGAACCTCGAGGAGTGGGTTCTCGCCATCTCGGTCCTCGGAGAGTCGGTCTACCAGGGAGGTGCGTCCAGCTCGAGCTGGCCCTTCCCGAATCTCGACCGCACCATCGTACCCGTGCTGACTGCTGAGCGCGCTTGCAGAGGAGTTCGCGCTGGTACGCCGCTCGAGGCACGACCCGACCTTGACCGCGCACCGATTCTGACCTGTCGCCGCGCACCCACCGATCCAACTCTCGCAGCGTTTCCGATTCACAACAAGCTACCCGATAGAGGTGCGTTGAGTCTGGTCCGAGGCCGCTCGAGCGAGTGCTGACGGCTTCTTCATGTCGCCTGCTTCGTCAATCATCTGAACGCAGTCGCCCGAAGTCACCTTCCTGACGAGCGACGGCTTCTCGCCTCCCATGCACCCACATGTCTACACGAATGGGTGCGTCACTTTGTCCGGGCCTCCCGTGTCTCCTGACAGAGCGACACGAGAGGGCTTCATCCTTTGCGCATCGTCGCCCTCGTTCGAAGAACCGGCTAAAAGAGTCCTTGCCTGCCCGCTTTGGGAACAGACACATCTGTGCATCCGTGCTCGGCAGTGGTCCGTGCCTATTCCCTCCTGCCACGCGCAAGGGCGCCGCAGACGGAGAGCCTCTGGGTACTGACGCGCCTTCGCACAGGATGGTCGCCCGTACTCAACGTTCAAAGCTTGTTGATGTGCGTCTCGCCGTAGCCGTGCATGACGCGTTTGCCCTTCGACAGGCTGACACAGCCTTCCGAGCAGAACGATGCAGTCGATGCTGGCGAGCTGCAAGAAGAAGGAGCTCCCGCCGGATAACGACCGCTATGTGCGTTCTGCGGGCATCGTCAGAGCCTCCGATACGGCGGCGCTGACTCTGCATCCGTCGTCCAGGTCCGCAACGCGCCGAAAAGCCCGAAGGACACGCGATGGTGCGTCGCCGCTGATAGCTTGCGCTTCTCCAGCCCGACTGACGCTCGTCCTTCATACGCAGGGCATATCACGACGGTACTTCAGATCTTGTCGTTCCGCAGAGCCTGTACTCACCCCAAGCGATTGCAGACACTGTCTAATCGCCGTGGTCGTCGACGCGCTCTTCGCTTTCCTCCCGCCCGCCCGCCCCGTCCCACCCTTGTACCCACCACGATACCCATACCTGTGTCCTACGCACTCCCCTCGACCTTCTCACAGCTCGGATTTTGCCCGGCGCCGGCGTCTTGACCGCCCCCTGACCGACCAGCGAACTGGTGAGGCTCGCGCGTGATTGGCTCCCGGCGCGTTCCGACCCCACCGGCGGGCGAGTTGGCCGGGTCCAGCTTCCGCGTCCTTTCGCCTCGCGCCTTGCCCGGCGCTGCTGCGCTGCCGGGTCCTCGGGGGTGATCCCGACACATGTGCAGGGCGGGATTGACCAGCGCCGGGACTCGCGAGTGCAGAGGGGGGGGGGGGGGGGGGGGGGGGCAAGCGGGGTTGGCTGGCAGTCTCTACGGAATCGCACTTCGTTGCCGTGCACTAGCAGGAGGGAGGTTCTGAGAGTTACAGAATCGCGCGAGCTACTGGACAGAGTGATTGAGCTGGGCAAGGAGGACAACGGCGATTGAGAAGGTTGCGATGACGAGGCGAGGGGGAGCTCCAGCGTTGCAAGGGCGGGGCCGAGACCGCGATAGGCAGTGAGCGTCGGGAGGACTCGTGAGCCAAGGAACGGGCGCGCGAATGCGCTCAGCGGCGGGCGAGGGCACGAGGGGCGGCCAGCCGTCCCCACTTCCGAGCGTCGCGACGACACTCCCGCGTCCCTCTCTCGCCCTTCTTCCCACTCTGACTCTGAGCCTCGCACCGCACGATGGCGTCCGAGCACCAATACAACGCCCCGACCCACCCCATCTCGAAGCGCAACGACGGCTCGTCGCACAAGCCGCATGTGCACGAGGAAGAGTACCGCAAGCTCTACGCAGAGTCGGTCGAGCAGCCCGCCCAGTTCTGGGACCGCGTGAGTGCACCCCTCTCTTGCCCTAGCACCACCCCTCGACTCGCACGGCGTCGTCGCGGGCGCGTTCCCGCATCTCACGCTTCCGAGCTCGCGAGATTGGCACGCGTCCACTCCCTCTGGGAGGGCGCATCGATGCACGCACGGGCAGAGACACTGCCTCTGGTGCTCGTGCAGGCGGCAGACTTGAAAAAGGAGCCGCCGTCGCCGAGTTGTGCGCGATCTTGTGTCGAGTTGGGGGAGGCGCGAGTCCGCGCGCTTTCCTCCCGCTCGCTGCAGCGCTTCCGGGCGGGCGTGAATCCCGGCACTGGAGTTTGCGGATCTGCCTGAGCCCGTGGGACGGCTCTCGTGCGGCCAGGAGCTCTGTGGGACGCTGGGCAGGTCGATGCGGGGACGTCGCGCCTCCTTCCGAATGTTGGCGCTGACTCTTTCTCGCTCTCCGGGGCACGATGCGATGCACAGATGGCCAAGGAGCACCTCTACTGGTGCGTTGCGCGCTGCGCTGCTTTCCATCGCGCCGATCGCAGCCATGTGGGGAGCCTGACGAACTGTCGCCGTCCCGTAGGCACCGCCCGTACTCGACCGTCCAGGCCGGTTCGTTCGAGGCCGGCGACGTCCAGTGGTTCCCCGAAGGCGGCTTGAACGTCTCGTACAACTGCGTCGACCGCTGGGCGTACAAGCACCCGAACAAGGTGCGTTCCTCCCTATTTCCGCTGCTCCCGCTCCACCAGATCCGCTTTCTTACGCCTCTGTGCTTCTCCCGCAGACTGCCATCATCTGGGAGGCCGATGAGCCGGGCGAGCACGTCGAGCTTACGTACGAGCAGCTCTTCCAGGAGGTGTGCCGCACGGCCAACATCCTCAAGAGCTACGGTGTCAAGAAGGGCGACGTGCGTGCTCCTCCTTTCGGCTCTACGATCTGCGACTGACGCGATCGAGCGCAGACTGTCGCCATCTACCTGCCCATGGTCCCCGAGGCGGCGATCGCCTTCCTCGCCTGTGCCCGTCTCGGCGCGATCCACTCGGTCGTCTTTGCCGGCTTCTCGGCCGAGTCGCTCCGCGACCGCGTCGTCGACGCCAAGTCGCGCGTCGTCATCACGACCGACGAGGGCAAGCGTGGCGGCAAGACGATCGCGACCAAGTCGATCGTCGACGCGGCGCTCAGCGAGTGCCCGCTCGTCGAGCACGTCCTCGTCCTCAAGCGCACCGGCGGCAACATCAAGTGGACCGAGGGCCGCGACCACTGGTGGCACGAGGAGAAGCTCGCGGTGCAGCCGTACTGCCCCGTCGAGATTGTCGCTGCCGAGGACCCGCTCTTCATCCTGTACACCTCGGGCTCGACTGGCAAGGTATGTCTCAGTGCCCTACCTGTTTCGTACGAGCTGGAGCTGATTCGATCGTGCGCGCAGCCCAAGGGTGTCGTCCACTCGTCCGCAGGATACCTCCTCGGCGCCTTCATGACGCTGAAGTACGTCTTCGATGTCCACCCCGAGGACCGCTACGCCTGCATGGCCGACGTCGGCTGGATCACGGGTCACACCTACATCGTCTACGGCCCGCTTGCCAGTGAGTTCTCGCTTGCCATCGACTCCCGTCGCCTCAGGCCAGGGCGGTTTCTGCCGGTCGCATCAGTTGTTGACCGATTCTCCCTGCAGACGGTGTCACGACGACCATCTTCGAGTCGACCCCCGTCTACCCCACCCCCTCGCGCTTCTGGGAGACCGTCGCGAAGCACAAGCTCACCCAGTTCTACACCGCCCCGACCGCCATTCGTCTCCTCCGCCGCCTCGGCGAGGAGCACATCAAGGGCCACGACCTGTCGACGCTCCGCACGATTGGCTCGGTCGGCGAGCCGATCAACCCCGAGGCGTGGGAGTGGTACTGGGAGCACGTCGGCAAGAAGGAGTGCGCCGTCGTCGACACCTACTGGCAGACGGAGACCGGCTCGATCATCATCACGTGCGTTGACGTTCGCGAACGGTGTGGCGTTTCTGCCGGCGGCGGCGCGCTGACTCGCATCTGACCTGCAGCCCTCTTCCCGGCGCGACCAAGACCAAGCCCGGCGCGGCGACCCTCCCCTTCTTCGGCATCGACCCGGTGCTCCTCGACCCGACCTCGGGCGAGGAGATCAAGGGCAACGACGTCGAGGGCGTGCTGTGCGTGCGCAAGCCGTGGCCGTCGATCGCGCGCACGGTGTACGGCGACCACAAGCGGTTCCTCGACACGTACATGAACGCGTACCCGGGCTACTACTTCACGGGTGACGGTGCCGGGCGCGACCACGACGGGTACTACTGGATCCGCGGCCGCGTCGACGACGTGATCAACGTGTCGGGCCACCGCCTCTCGACGGCCGAGATCGAGTCGGCGCTCATCCAACACAACGGCGTTGCCGAGACGGCCGTTGTCGGCATCCCAGACGAGCTCACGGGGCAGGCAGTCGTGGCCTACGTGACGCTCAAGCCGGACTTCAACTTTGACGCCTCGGACGAGCCCGCCCTCTTGAAGGAATTGGTCCTCCAGGTCCGCAAGACCATCGGCCCGTTCGCTGCGCCGAAGAAGGCAAGTCCCTGAGCACTTCCGGGAGGTCCTGGGGGGTGTTGAGAACGTGTCGGGGTCGTCTGGGACGCGTACTGACCTCCCCGTCCCCTTTTCGCAGATGGTTCTCGTCCAGGACCTGCCCAAGACTCGCTCGGGCAAGATCATGCGGCGAATCCTGTGCGTGCAGACCCTCGCGCTGCTTCAGATCGGGCGCAGGCTGACCCGTCTCGAGGAAACAGGCGCAAGATCAGCGCCGGCGAAGGCGACCAGCTCGGCGACCTCTCCACCCTCGCGGACCCGTCTGTCGTCGAGCAGATCAACACCAAGTTCTCCCAGCAGTAGCGCTCCGTCGTGCCGTTGTCGTGCCGTCGTCATCACCGTCGTTTGCAGTTCCTTCCGCTCCGAGACGTCGAAGCCTGTATAGTCTCTCTTTCCCTCTCGCTCTTGGTTTCTCGAACGCGCGCCTCGTGAAATGGGTATTGTAGTTCGTAATCGCCGCACTCGCACGGGTAAACGAAGAGAGAGTGTCGGAATGCAGCTTGATCGCCGTCGCCGGCGGTTTGTCGGAAGCGCTCCGACGCTGCTTTCTGCTCGTTCCCTCGTCCCGATCGCTCGCTAGACGGGTTGTTCTAGATACTTACAGGCTCTGCTAGGTTCGCTGTGTGCTAGAACACTGCCGAGCGCGCTGTGCGACATTATCCAGTCGAGAACGCTCTCCTCTCTTTCGGCGCAACTACTCTGATCGCCACCGGCCTCCGGCACGCCTGTACAGCGACTGGACGAGCAGAAGGAGCTCCGCAAAGACCGCTCGGCGCATCGGAGTAGCTTCGGCGGGCAAGATGAGGTGAGTCTGCGTCTCTCGAGCTCTGGAGGGTCCCCCGCGGGGGCGTGCAGCTGGCGAGACAGGGCATCGAGGCGGTCGTGCGCGACGAGTGCAGGCTCAGGCATAGTGAAAGGCTGCAAAACAGCTGACGATTCTCTTCTCACACGACACAGCGACTCCGTTCCTCCGGTAAACGAACTGATCTGGATCAGCGTCAAGCCGATCCTCAAGCTCGCCATTCCAGCCTCCCTGGGGTTCTGGATGACCCGGGCAGGTCTCTTTCCTGTCGCTGCCGCCCGGGGAGCGTCGCAAATCATCCTCAACGTCGCCCTCCCGTCCCTCCTCTTCTCGAAGATCACCCCCTCCATCAACGGCGACAACGCGAAAGCCATCGGGCCCATCTTCCTTGTCGGCATCATCTACATGATCCTGTCGTTATTGATGGGCATCATCGTCCGCGTGCTCTTTCCGACGCCGCGAAACTTCCGCTGGGGGTTGCTTGCCGCGGCGACCTGGTCCAGTGCGTCTCTACGCTCTGTTGCCCGCTATGACAAACAGACTACAGATGCTGACACGCGAGGCAATGCTGCGACGCAGACTGGGGCGACTTGCCGACGAGTGTCGTGCAAACGGTTTGCGCTTCGGCGCCTTTTTCCGGGCAGGCGGACGCGGATCTGGCCGTCGCCTATGTCGCCATTTTCATCGTGAGTGAATCGCTGACATGGCACAGAAGCTCATTTCTCATGGATCTACTTCCACAGCTCATCTTTTACATCACGCTCTTTCCCATGCGTGGGATCCACCTCATCGAGCGCGACTATACGCACCCGCCGCGCGAATTGACGGACGAGGAGAAGGAGGAGCATGCCGCGCGAGGTCCGCTCCACAGCCTGCGGGTAGCCGGGCGGAACGTTGGCGGCCTGGTGAGGAGGCGGCGAGGGGGGCGAGTCGGCGTTGACGACGAAGCAGCGGCGCCGGCGGGCGCCACCGCAACCGACGAAGCGGAGGAGAAGCGATCCACAACGCAGCACCCGCTTCCCACCTTCTCGCCATTGCACCGCCAGACGACATCCCGCTCGATAGACTCGGCATCAGTCCGCGAAATTGCTGGCGCAGCTCACGCGGCATCGCCTCCTGAAGTGCCGGGACAGTTTTTGGGGGCAACTGCGACGCCCGTCAGCGAGCTCATGCGCACGAGGTCGTTCGGACAGCGACACGTTCGGCACGTCCTCGCGGCCGAGCAGCGTGCACGCCTGCAGCCCATCGCGGGCAGTCGCGCCGTCTCGGTCGCGGACGACGAGGATATTACGGAGGTGGGAACGCAGATGACGGACGACACGGATGAGCGCACGGAGAAGAAGGAGATGCTGCTCGCACGGACGATGTCGCCGCCTTCGGTGCCAGAGGACAGGCATGCCGACACCTCGTTCGAGCGCGAGAAGGGGGACCTCGACCACAACGTCGCGTCGAGCGAAGTCGACAACGAGGACGAGCCGCAGCGAGGTCGCGCAATGCGGTGGCTCATCAGCGTCAAGGGTTTCGTGCTGTCGCTGCTCACGCCGCCGACAATCTCGCTCGTCATTGCCCTAATCTGCGCCCTCGTCAACCCGCTCAAGGCAGTGAGTACGATTACTTTCGAGGTAGGAGGCTAGAACGCTTACCGCCCACCGTGTCCAGCTCTTTGTCACTGTGCCCGACTACGGCTGGAACCCTACTGCGCCCGATGGCCTGCCGCCTCTCAGCATCCTGCTCGACACTGCAACATTCATCGGCAATGCGTCGGTCCCGCTCGGCCTCCTCGTTCTCGGCTCAACCCTCGGGCGCATGGAGATCCCGCGTCCTATCTCCCGCCTTCCGCTCTACAGCATCTTTGGCCTCGCGCTCTGCAAGGTCGTCATCTTGCCCATCATCGGCTACCTCTTTGTGCGCGCCTTGACACTGCACACAAACCTGATCGACGAGGACAACCACGTCCTGCAGTTTGTTGTGCGTTATCTCCCGCTTTTCACCACTGCCCTTGCAACGCTGCTCGAATGTCTTGACGCATTCTGTGACCTGCAGATGATCTTCTTCTCGGTTGTGCCGACCGCAACAACGCAATGCGCATTGACAGTGGTGCGTTCGCTCGTCCTCCTCGGTGCCAGGGCGCCCGCCTGACGGTCTCGCCCTGCTTCTCCCCAGATCTTTGCGCCGGAGGATGGCGAGAATAATTCGTCAACTCTGTCTGCGCATCTGATTACGCAGTATTTCATCTTTGCCTTTACGAGCGTGATCCTCACTGCGATCACGCTGCGTACCATCTTCTAGACCGCCCTGCGTCTCGTTCTACACCCGGTCGTCCCCTATGCTGTAGCCATTGTCAGTATCTGTTGTATGGGTGTTCAGATTGTCACCATACGGTAGAACACGTCGTGCAGCGGGCGTGGTTACTTCGTTCCGCGTACCTAGCGTCCGACCTCCGTCACGTTCATTCGACTCAGGCCAATTTGCCATGATTCTGCGGTGACCGTGCAAGCTACTCACAGAGCTCGACGCGCTGTCAGAAGAGCGAGAACAAGTGTCGACGTGGAGTCAGCCGCTCCGCCGATGAGCGGCGACCCGCGTGGTTGCGGCTGACTCTGCTCTTCTCCACACTTGCTTCCTCCGCGAAGCCTGCGTTACCTCACAGCGCTCACCAGCTATACAACACCTCGCCCGTCCTCTTCCAGCCGGTACGTCTCGTACACGCGACATCGCTTCGGCACCCCCACTCGCCCGTTATCGGCCCGCCTCGTCGTCGCCGCTCACTGCCACTCGCCACGCTGCAGACACCGCCATGGGCAACACTACCAGCTCCCAGACTCCCTCGTACTCGGAGAAATACTCCGCCGCATCGGACGAGCGCCGCACCGCCTCGTCGTCCGCCGCCGCCGACCTCCTCGCCCAGCTCTCCCTCAGGGAGGGCAGGCCCTCGCGTGCCGCGCCGGGCATCACGGCGGACAACTTGAGCGCCTGGGAGGATGCGTTCGCTTCCAACCCCAAGCACCGCCTCGCTTCCACCGTCCTCTCCAAGGGCTCGCTCACCGACACGCTCGTGCGCCGCGAGGCGCAGCGCGAGGACAAGCAGGTACGTGTGCCGCGCTTGGATTCACGTGGAGCGGAGTGCTCACGGCCGGCGCCGCCCGCAGGTCTTCAATGTCAAGCTGTCGTCCGAGGGCAACCCGGTTACGAACCAGAAGTCCTCTGGCCGCTGCTGGTGTGTACATCTCGCTGCGCCCGGGGATCTCAGTACTGACACACAGCTACGCAGGCTTTTCGCGTCGACGAACCTCCTCCGCATCATGCTTGCGCGCAAGCTCGACCTCGAAGACTTCCAGCTCAGCCAGTCGTACCTCTTCTTCCACGACTCGGTGCACAAGGCGAACTGGTTCCTCGAGCAGATGCTCGAGCTCGCCGACTCGCCGCTCGACGACCGCACCGTGCAGTACCTCATGACCCAGCCGGAGAACGATGGCGGCCAGTGGGACATGCTCGTCAACCTGTTTGCGACCGTCGGCCTCGTGCCGCAGAGCGTCTATCCCGAGTCGTTCAACTCGTCTAACACGTCCAAGCTCGACGCGCTCCTGACGACCAAGTTGCGCGAGTACGCGCTCGAGCTACGCGAGCTGCACGATGCCGCGCTCCGCTCGCTCGACGAGTCCGCGAGCGCTAAGTCGCAAGCTGAGAAGAAGGCGCTCGCGGTGCAGGCGGCGCGCAAGCGCAAGGAGGAGCAGATGAGCGAGGTGTATCGCATGCTCGCCATTGCGCTCGGCCAGCCGCCCAAGCCGACCGACTCGTTCGTGTGGGAGTACTACTCGAAGAAGGACAAGAAGTACCACCGCGTCGAGACGACTCCGCTCGATTTCTACCGCAAGCACATCGGCATCGACCTCGGCCGTGCGTTCAGTCTCGTCAACGACCCGCGCCACGAGTTCGAGACGGTCATGACCGTGAGCCGCCTCGGCAACGTGTGGGGCGGCAGGCCCGTCAAGTACCTCAATTGCGTCGCGTCCGTGCTCAAGCAGACGGCCATCAAGCTGCTCCAGGCCGACACGCCCGTCTGGGTGCGTGTCTCGCTCCTCTTGTCGTGACTCATGCTCAACCTTCAAAGCTGACTCTCTGTGCTTACAGTTCGGCTGTGACGTCGGCAAGTGCAGCAGCTCTGCGCTCGGCATCATGGACACGGCGCTGTACGACCTCGACGAAGGGTTCGGCGTCTCGCTCAAGATGACCAAGGCGCAGCGGCTCGAGACGGGCGACAGCGCCATGACGCACGCCATGCTCATCACGGCTGTGCACCTCGACGACGCGGGCAAGCCCGTGCGCTGGCGCGTTGAGAACTCGTGGGGCGCAGACGCGTGCGACAAGGGGTGCGTCCCCTCCTCTCCGCAAGACTAGACTCGCTCGAGGGGCCCAAGACTGACGTGAAGAGCGGTACAGCTACATGCTCATGAGCGACGACTGGTTCACGCAGTACGTGTACCAGGTCTGCGCCGACCGCCGGTTCATCGACCGCCGCCTCGTCGACCTGTTCGACCACGCCGAGCCGATCGTCCTCCCGCCCTGGGTGCGTCTCTACTCCGACTGCAAATTCTGAACGATTGAAGGCGTGCTGACAGTGTTATTGACAGGACCCGATGGGCACGCTCGCTTGAGCACCATCACCCGGCAGCGCTCGTGGTGGTGCTGCGCACCTCGCGCCCCGCGCTATTCTCGCCGCGCCCAATTCTGTGTTCTCCGGTCTCGTCCGTCCCTCTCTGTAGTCTGTTGTCTGGCACACTTTCGAGTCCTTCTCTGTCACCCGGCCATTGCCCCTTCTCCGAGCTGTCACGCCGACCTTCTGGAGAGTCGCGCTACCTCGTCTTCCGAAGCATCGGTCCCGTACCTCGTTCGAGCTCGCATCACATCGCGTCAAGCGCAGACAAGCGCCCTCACACACGGATGCATCCATTCACGTTCAATTGCATTGACGGGACGGAGAGCCGTTGTGCGTCGCGAAGGGGACTGAGCGCTCTCATTGCGACGAGCACGGGACGGGAGCGCGCGCCTGCAGAACATTGTGACTGGAGATCGCCCTACTCGGCACGGTGCTGGAGCTCAATGCGATCGCTTGGGTCCAAGGAAACGCGGAAGCTCGTCGGTTGGGCGCTCGGGAGCAAGGTTGATGAACAGACGCGTCGCGACGAGGACAAGGTTGGGCGAGGTGCTTCACTCTCGCATGTTGTCGGCTCGGTGGACGCGTTTCGTGTGGTGCACAGAGCATACAGAAGCGGCAGAACGAGTTGAGCAGTGCAAGAAACCGTCGGAGCCAGTCGTAGGAAGAGAGCGACCGTCGAGACGCGTCGAAGGCGAGGCGGTGCAAACGGGATGGTGAGCTGGGTGCTGGTGCGTGTGCCGGGGCTGCTCTGTTGTGATGGCGATGAGTGGACGGGACACTTGGAAGGCGATCTGAGCGGGCCCGAGACCCGGGGCTGGGCGGCGCGGGGCGCGGAGCGTGCGAACGGACGTTGGCCGTTGGCACGCGCCGAGCGAGACGAGGCGAAGAAAGGCCGCTGCTGGCTCGAGCGTCGCTGCTTGTTCTCTTCTCCTTCCTTCACTCGTCTGTCTGGCTCGTCTCGGTCTCTCCCGCCCTCTCCTTCACGCCCCCGTCGCTCGATACCGCTAGCCGGATCCCGCGTCGCCCCCTCCTCCTCCTCCTCCTCGACTCCTCGTCACACTCCCGCCCTCGTCCGCCCGCCTGGTGCCCGCGCTCGACTACGCTCCCGACCGTACAGCTCACACGACAGTCGCAACCATGCACTTCACCACCCTCGTCACCCTCGTGACGCTCGGCGCGTCGTCCGTGTCGACCGTCGCCGCCGGCTGCCACCGCCGCCACCACTCCAAGGCTGCGTCGCAGGCCATCGCCTCGGCCACTGCCGCATCATCGGGCGACTCGTTCGTCGGCGCCGCACAGGTCAGCGGGGGCGCCGGCGCGGCCGCAACCGCCTCGTTCGCTTCCGCGTCCGCAGCAGCGTCCGCCTCGTCGTCGTCTTCCTCTTCCTCGTCCTCGTCCTCGTCCAAGCGCTCGCTCGGCTGGGGCCTCCAGGGCCTCAAGAAGAACAACATCTACTTTGGCTGGCTCCCGGATGACGGTGCGGCGTCTTGCCCTTTGTCCCCCTTGCGAGGCGTCCGTCTCCTCGGGCTTGGCGACAGACGGACTGACTCGTTCACTCAACACGAAACAGGCTCGGGTGGCGGCAAGGCGCACACGATCCAGACCATTGAAGACCGCGTCGGCCACAAGACGTCGACTCAGGGCTGGTATGCGCAGGCACAGTCGGGCACCCTCTTCGACGGCTCCCAGCTCAACTACCGCAAGGACCAGATCCTTAGCGGCGGTGTCTTCCAGCCTGCCGTCATGCCCACTGGCGGCTGGTGGGGTCTCAAGTACGACGACAACCAGCAGGCCGTCGCCATCTGCAAGGTCATGAAGGAGTACACCGACGCTGGCGTCGAGGTCTGGCTCCGCTTCGCCCACGAGGTCAAGTGCGTCAGGTCGCCTGTCGCTCACAGACTCACGCGCTGACCGCCGGCCTCCAAACGCAGCTACTACCAGTCGGACGGCACGTACCAGGGCGACGTCAACGACTTCAAGGAGGGATGGGACGTCGTCGCCAAGGCGTGCCGCGAGATTGCGCCCGAGGTCAAGATGTTCTTCACGCCGAATGTTGCTTCTCTCGACGAGTACGACAAGTACTTCCCCGACGACGCCTCGACCGTCGACCTGATCGGTGTCGACTGGTACCCGAAGCAGAGCTCGGGCTTTGGTGCGCTTCCACTCTGCTGCAGTCCTTTGACGAGCGCAACTGACGAGATTCCGCGTGCACAGACTTCCAGAACGGCCCGGGCAACATGAAGAAGTTCCACGATAAGTACACTTCGGCCGACGGGATCAAGTTTGCCATCGGCGAGATCGGCTTGGGCGTCGGCGCCGACATCAACGCACGCATCGCGTGGCTCAAGAACATCATGGACTCGCACGAGGGCATGCCCAACATGCTCGCCGTTTCGTGGTTCAACTACGACAAGGTGCGCTTCCGCTCCCTCTTACTTCGCAAACGAGCCCTCGCTGACCTGCTCTTGGCTGCACCTGCAGGACCACGGCTACCGCATTGCCGTGTGCGACGGCGACTCGGAGACCAAGGCATACTTCGCCTAATCTCGCCTCTGCGCCGCGCTTTGTTCCTCGCCTCTTTCCGGTCTTCTTGGGTCCTCTTCGCCGTTCGCAGTACCTCTTCATTCCGGGTCCATCCAGTCGTTCATCCTCCCTGCCTCCGCCCTTCCGCCCTCGCAACCGTCCAGCCAGACGACGCATCCGCATCTCCAGCATTTCCGCCTTCCAGTCGGAAAACCCTACACCCACGGTCCTTACATGTATCTCACGCCTCGTGGTCTCGTCCCGCCCTTTCATGTCTTCATACCCTAGCTCGCCGGCGGCGAGTGTGCCCCTGTTATTCCCTTCACGACGGTTTACCCCCCTCTCCTCTTCCCCTTTCCCCTCTGTCCTGTGCGCGCGGGCTGGCCCTCGCCGCTAGACTTTCTCGGCCGTCGCTCGGCCTCGGCTTGCCTCCCGCACGCTCGCCACCCTAGTCTTCCCGTCCGCCTCGCCTCGCACCGCCGGTCGGTCGCGCGGCGGGCGCTCGGGCAGACGGGGGTGTGGGCGTACCCACGGTGCAGTCGTGGCTGCAGCCGTCGAGCCTCTTCCAGACCCACTCGGTTTGCCCTAGACCCCCTTCATCCTCCCGACGCTATTCCCCCCCTCACCTCTTGACGCGTGCTCTCCTCGAGCGTTTGCAACCAGCCTTGATGGCGCTTGCTCACTCTCACAAAGGCTGTCTGGCGGCGAGCGAGTGTGCGAGTGACGAAACGGACGTGGAAGGAGATGAGCCTGAAGGAGCGCCGGCAGAGCAAGTGCGCTTGTCGCGAGCTTCAGTATCGGCGCTTTCTGGCCGAGGTGATGTCAGCGATTGGTTTGTGAACGTCGGCGCAGCCAGGGTGAGCCCGATGGCTTCCAGCGGGAGGTCAGCAACTTGGGAAGGCCCTGCTTTCGGCAGGCTTGTTCGTGTACAGCGCAGCTTCTGGTGCCGGTGCCGCAGGACAGAGGAAGAGCAGCGATCGGAAGTGCGCAGACACGGCAGCACATTGATCGCAGAGCAGCGCGAGGACGAGAACCGGGCCGGATGCAACGACTGTCGCAGCCGCCTAGCAGGGGAGGCAGTCCTCACCGCTGGGCCCCGGGCGGGCTAGCGCCAGGGGGACCGCAAGCTGGCAGGAGATCAATGCAGGCGCGCCAGAGAAACGAGCGCCGTCGGACAAGATCGAGCGGAAGAGGCCAAGGCTCGTCGCAGCCTTGTGCACCCGACGGAGGCTGAGCGTCGGCACGTTGAAGCGGAGCAGATTCTCGAGTGTGATGGCCTGCGAAGCGTCGTAGAGGCTCAAGCCGAGGCAAGCTCGACCTCTGTTGTCCGTCCGCCCTCCGCTCTTCTCCCTCGGCCGACGGAAGCGGACGAGTGTCGGCGGAGTCTCGGAGCGCACTGGTCTGCAGGCAGGGCAGAAGCGCAGGGCGAGGCGAGATGGCGTGAGCGGCGAAGTGCAAATGACCCAGTGCTGTTTCTGTACGCCCGCCGGAGCGTGCGAGAGAGCAAGAACGAGATGCGAGGGAAGCGCGCAGTGCGCCTTTTTGTCCTCGCCGGCACGGTGCAAAAGGGTGCGCGGGCGAGACGAGCGTGCAGGCATTGGGTGCCGCGGGGGATTTGCGCGCGGAGGCCGAGGGTCGCCGCCAACCTCCCGTTTCGGGCGCGCGAGAGCGCCAGGGCGCAAGTGCGCGCCCCAAGTGCAGTCTTTCTCGCCCCCTTCCTCTGCCCCAGCTCGCCCTCGCCTCCAGCGCTCGCTCCAGCCCCAGCAGCAGCAATGGCCGTCCCCGTCGTACGTCTGCCCGCTCGCTGCGCCCGCCCCGCATCGCGTCGGCGGGCCCCTCGCGCGTCTGCGCCGATGTCATGCAGACGCCCAAGCCCGACGGGCTCAGCACTCGAGCGCCTCGCGCTGACTCTCTGGCCCGCATGACCGCTCCTGCGCGCACAGTCCCGCCCCTACCTCGGCCTTGTTGCCCTCACCTGGGCGCTCAGCGTCGTCTCGCTCGGCCTCAGCGCCCACGCGATTGCGGCTGGCACCATCTTCCCGAACGGCGAGTTCCACGGCATCCTCATCCAGTCCGTCTTTGCCTGGACCTACAACGTGCGTCTCGCATCTGCTACAGCTTGCTCTCCTGGCCTTGACGAGGCGGCGCGAGCGCGATGGCTGACCGAACATCCCGCGTCCGCGTCCAACCAAAACAGACCCTCTTCTCCAGTGCGCTTTCGTCCCGCGTTATCCGGCCGATAGAGCGATGCAGTGACTGATCGCGATTCATGCACAACAGCCGTCTTCCTCGTCGGCTCGCTCGTCGCCAGCACCTCCGTCTTCTTCGGCGCTGCCGCCCACTTCGTCGTCTTCTTCCTCGGCTTCGTGCGCTTCGAGACCGCTTTCGAGCATCTTGTAGCAGTCACTGAGACATTTGTTGGCGTCTTCAGCTCCAGGCCATCGTTTCGGCCGGCTCCTTCTCGGCGATCATCAACAAGGTGCGCATCGTTCGGGACTCGCCGTTCCTCGACTCGAACCTGACAAACCTTGGCGCTGCAGCTCGGCTACCCCGAGATGACCAACATCTACAAGGCCTTCTACGGTGTCGGCTTCACCGCTGCCGTGAGTTGCGGTTTCGGCAAGGCCGCGGAAGGTTGAGCGAGACTGACCTTCCCCCCTTGGTTGCAGTTCATCGTCATGTTCACCGCCATCTGGGCCGGTCTCACCTACGTCTCGGGCCGCGCGACCGAGCCGGCGCCGACCAAGCCGGAGAAGGAGGAGCACTTCTGTGCGTCGTCTGAACCGCCTCACTCATCGGCTCTTTGCGCTTACACCTTCTTTCTTTCCCTTCGCAGAAACGCTCTCTCACCCTTCTTCCCCGCCCCTCCCTCACACTTGCACCCACCTTTCCGCGCACGGCGAGGCGCGCCCGTCCGACAACTCCCCTCGGACCGGGTCCGCCGTCATGTCGCGCTCCTCCCATCCCACCCTTCCGACGACGGACTAGACGAGCGGGCTAATGTTCCTTGGCTCCCACTTGTGATCTGCAAGCCCTCTTTCGGCATCATCCATCACCCTTCTTCGCTTTCTTTGTATGCAGCGTCTCCTGGCTCCCGCTTTTACTCTCAGTCCCCGCTCGTTGAAACGTCGTATCCTCCTGGTTTCCCTATTGTCCGAAGCGAGGAAGCTTGCCGAGAGATTAGTGCCGTATCGCTGCTTTGAGTCGGCATACCGCACATGCGGACGGACTTGAGGGGAGTCAAGTCGATCGAGACCGCTGCCGAAGGTGCCGGCCGAGAGGACCGCCTTCTCCCCGTCTTCCTCTCCAAAACACAGAGATATCTGCAGGAGCAGCCATGCCGCGTCTCTCGCTCGCACCTCTGCGCCACGCCCTGCGCCCGCGCGCCGCCGCGCTCCCCTTCCGCGCCGCCGCAATGCACGTCTCTGCGCGCGCACTCGAACCCGCCGTCCCGCCCGCGCCCAGCGCCGCAGGCGCGCCCAGCGTCGGGTCGTCGGCGCCGGGGGCTGTCGACGCGTTCACGGGCGAGATCACCCGCCGGGCGGACATTGACGTGAGTCTCGAGGCGCACGCGACGGTGCGATGTGGGTGATGCGGGATATCGGCGACGAGGCTGCGTGGGCGCTGCTGGAGCCGTGCAGAGCTTGCACACACGGTCTTGATTATGCAGAAGAGGCGGCGATCTGGGACAGCCACGAAGGCAGGCCAGCGGAACGGGAATGCACGGCGACGGGGATAAGATGCGGTGGAGGGGAGAATGTTGCCCGCGCAGGCTAGGCTTCTCCAAGTTGCTGCACAGGTCACTGACAAGGTCGTGAGACTGCTCGCAGCCGTCGCGCCTCGAGATTGAGCTCACCAAGAACCCCAAGACCATCCCGCCTACCTCGCAGCTCGTGTTCGGCCGCCAGTTCACCGACCACAGTACGCTGATGCGCTGCTTTCTGGACGTGCTCACACCTGCTCACTGACGCTGCTCTTCCTGTAGTGCTCTGCATCCCCTGGAACTCGCAGACCGGCTGGGGCGCACCCAAGATCCAGCCGTACCAGCCTTTGCAGCTCGACCCGTCCTCGACCGTCCTTCACTACGCTCCCACACTCTTCGAGGGCCTCAAGGCGTACAAGGGCAAGGACGGCGTGCCCCGACTGTTCCGCCCGGACAAGGTTCGTCGTCGCTGGTCGTCCTGCCCGAACGCACTGCTCATCCGCTTTTCTTGCCCAGAACATGGAGCGCATGAACCGCAGTGCCGCTCGTCTTGCTTTCCCCGTGCGTGTCGTCGCAGAGTGTGCTATAAAGGACGCAGAACTGACTTTGATGGGCCCATAGACCTTCACCGGCGAGCACGTTACGGAGCTCATCAAGAAGCTTGTTGAGGTTGACTCGGACTGGGTTCCCACCGACCCCGGCACGTCGCTCTGTACGTCAAGAGCCTCCCATCGCAGTGATCGAGTGAAGCTGAGGAAGGCTGCTCGTACAGACATCCGCCCGACTATGATCGGCACCCAGGCTGGCCTCGGTGTCGGCGCATCCACCGACATTCTCCTCTTCGTCATGTGAGCAGCTGTCACGAGGTGGGCTTACAAGCGCAACTAGCTTGGCTGACCTCTCCCACGCAGCATGTCGCCCGTCGGCCCTTACTACTCGACCGGCTTCAAGCCCGTCAAGCTCTACGCGACGACCAAGGACGTGCGTGCATGGCCGGGAGGCACGGGCGGCTACAAGCTCGGGAGCAACTACGCGGCGGGTGTTGTTCCGCAACAGCAGGCGGCGGCATTGGGCTACCAGCAGGTGAACTTGCAATCCACTCTTCAAGCACGGCATCTGCTGTGGCGAGAGGCATGCCTCGACGCCTCAGGAGGTAGACACTGCGTCGAAAAGACGGCCAAAATGGATCGGAACGCACTGAAACGTCAAAACCTCGCAGATCCTCTGGCTTTTCGGCCCCGAACATCGCCTGACCGAAGTAGGAACGATGAATCTTTTTCTCTCCCTTTCCTCCCCTTCCTCCCGCGCTGTCGAAGTCGTTACGCCTCCTCTGGAGGACATGATCCTTCCCGGCGTCACCCGCGACTCGATTTTGACGCTCCTACGTGACCACGCGAGCGGCAAGAACAAGCTCGATGGCTTGCCGGAGAAGCTCATTGTTTCGGAGCGGAATATCACCAGTACGTGTCGCCATTGATGTCGGGAGGAGGTGGCCCTGTCATGTCGGGACGAAGGTGGCTCTGTGCCGCCCCTTTGCGCGCTCGTCGGGAAGGAGCTGGCTTCGTGCTGCCCCTTCCCGCGTATCCCCCTTCCGCCCGCTTACCCTCCTCGACCGCACACAGTGCCCGAGGTTGCCGAGGCCGCCAAGAACGGTACCCTCCGCGAGATCTTTGGCTCTGGCACGGCGAGTCCTCTCTCTCCCCTTGTCGATGGTCCGCCCGAGTTTCCCGGCTGACCCTGCCTACATGACGATCCGCAGGCCGCCATCGTCTCGTGCGTCGACGGCATTGGCTACAAGGACGAGCTCGTCCCCGTCCCCTGTGGCTCGGATGGCCGTGCGTTGCGTCTCTCCTTACCCTCCCATGCCTCAACCACCCCAAGAGACTGACACTTCTGAGTAACGCCTTCCCATAGTCGGCGACATTGCGCGTGTCATGCTCCGCGAGATTGTCGGGCGCCAGACGGGCGCGATCCCGTCCGACTGGTCGTTTCCGGTCGAGAAGTCGTCGTAGACTCGCACTCGATCTCTCGCTACCCCTCCCTGCCCTTTCCAGCTGTTCGTAACTCGCAATCTTTTGGTCTCTTCTGCCTCATCATCAGCGTCCGTTTGAAAGGAGCTGGATCGCGTGTCTGCAAGCGGGTGCAAAGATGTCATTCTCGAAGCTGGCAGGACGAGCTCGTCGCCTGGGCACGTCTCCCTCAGCTGATGATATCGCCACGCTTCAACCTTCACTCTCGGACAGACAGGAAAAGCCGCACACCCCGACCGACGCAGAGGCAGCAAGGAAAGGGCAATCGTATAGTACAAACTGCAACGCTCCGTCCCGACCTATAACGCCAGAGCGCGCAAGCCGAGAGGAAAGGGGGAATGAGACGAGGGTCGTGACAGACGGCGACGAACGACGAGAGCTAGCGCAGAAGAGGAGGACTACGGGAATGGGAGAAAGGGAGGTCGGCGGAGGGACAGAAACGGGAACGATGAGGGACAGGTATGCGCAGCCCGTACGGCTGCAGCGGAAGCGACGAGAGCGGATCGGACGGCAGCAAGACGGAATTGCGGGTGCGCGGGCGCGCGCGCTCAGCAGCACCCGCTCTTGGCCTCGCCGTTGCCCTGCCCCTGCCCGAGCCCGACGCTGCTCGAGCCCGCTGCACCGCCTGCGCCCGAGCCGCCCGAGGGCGCGGCCGTGTCGATGAGACGCGCCTTGATGTCGCTGCGAGGGTGCGTAGTGGCGGCGTCAGTACGGACAACCGCGAGGAGCCGCGCAGCAGGCTTCATGGACCCAGATGCGTCGAGAACGTGGACCCTGCGCAAGACGCACCTTGCCAGCGCAAAGAAGGCCTGCTCGACGTTGATGTTGCTCTTCGCCGACGTCTCGAGGAAGCGGAGGCCGAGCTCGTCGGCGAGCTCCTGGCCCTGCTGCTCCGAGATGACCTGCGAGTGCGGCAAGCATTGTCAGTGCGTACTCTGGGTCAATGGCGGCACCGCGCAGCGCGAAGCAAAAGCTCTGAGCAGCGCGCAGGCGTGGCCGGGACACGCACCTTCTTGTCCGTCCAGTCGCACTTGTTGCCGATGAGGATCTTGTTGACCCCTTCGGATGCGTGCTGCTCAACGTTGGCGTGCCACGTCCGGATGTCTGGGTGGTGTCAGATACAAGTCAGTAACCAGGCTGGGAGCTGCATTTATAGCGACCCCGAGACGGAGCAGGGTCGAGTGGGATGAACGAGAGAACGCACTGTTGAAGCTCCGCTCGTCGGTGACGTCGTAGACGAGGAGAATGCCCATCGCGCCACGGTAGTAGGCCGTCGTGATAGTGCGGAAGCGCTCCTGACCCGCCGTGTCCCACTGTTCATAGATGCGCAGTCAGCAGCCGTCAACCGGAATCTGCGAGTACGGGGAAGGGCGGGCGCACGATCTGCAACTTGATGCGCTTGCCCTCGAGCTCGATGGTGCGGATCTTGAAGTCGATGCCGATGGTCGTGATGAAGCTGGGCGTCCAGGCGTCGTCGCAGAACCGCAGGAGCAGGCACGACTTGCCGACACCTGTGTGCGCGCGTATGGGTCCCGTCAGCTGTCACGAACACGCGGAGCACCACCGTCTGCGGAGCAGAGAGGCTGGGAGTGCCCGGAAGCGCAGCAAGGCCATCGGGCGATGGGGGCGGTGAGGGCGCGAGATGGGCGGCGACGCACCAGAGTCGCCAATCAGCAGCATCTGCAGTGGTGGAACGTGGTCAGTAAGTCCTCTGGCCTGTCACTCGCTCCCCTCTCGGAGCGCTGCTGCCTCTCGAGACAAGCACGCGGACTGGGAGCGTCGCATCCTGCGGGCAGCACCTCGCAGCGCGGGCCGGGCGGGAGGGTGCACACCTTTGCGAGCATGTCGTAGCTCTGTTGCGGTGCGGGCATCTTGGGCGGGCTGAGCGAGGGACGAGGCGGTCGAGGAGCCGAGGTGGAGCGATGCGGATGGGCGGCGGCGAGTCGCGCTCGAAGCGGCAGACGAGCGGGCTGGTGGTGCGCGAGGGTGTGTCTGTACGTGTGCAAGCTCGGCGCACTCTCAGCCGGGCAGCAAGGGCGAGCTGGAGCGAGCAACCGCTTCGACGTCCGCCGACGACGAGGCGGGCCGCCGACCTTGCTCTCCGTCACCGCCCGGCGCGGCCAACGGTCCAGGTCAGTAGCTATCTAAGCTCTTCACGAGGCCTCTGCCGCGTGCAAAGAAATCCTGGACAGGGTTGCGTAAAGGGTGTCTCGGCAGATCTCGACACCTGCACGAAGCTGGACAGGTCTGTTCGCGCGTTTCTGGCGAAACAGACGCTCGTAAACTTGCACAGAAACTCTCCGTCACTCTCCCGGAAACACGCTGCGGTCGGTCGGTGGCCGCCCCGCCTGCAGCCGCGCACCGCCATCGCTTCCGCGCGCGCTCGCGTTTCGTCTCCCGTGCTTTCTGTTGCTGCCGTGCTCGATTCTGCAGGCGTGCAGACTATTCCGCAGCGTACGGCGGATTCTCGCCCGCTTGCTCCGCCAGTCGACACCGTCTCGTTCCCCCGCGCCGACTCTCGAGCCCGGCATTCAACCGCGTCCGTCCGTCGAGCAGGCGCGCCACAGGCGCAGGAGCGCTGACAAGGGATGTCGCTCGACCTCGCGCACCCGCGCGCCCTGATCCCGCTCGTCCCGCCCGACGAGCCCGCCCCATCAGCTGCGTCGGGATCCGCCTCGCACGCACGCAGCGGCGGCCCCGAAGGCGCATCGGAGCGCACGCCGACGCCGAGAGCGTGCACGGCAGTTCACCTGCGCCTGACCGAAGAGGTCCTCGCGCAGCTGGTCGAACTTGCAAAGAAAGGGCCGGCCGGCGTACCGGACGGGAGCATCCAGGTCGACTTTGGCGCGCACCCTGTGCGTCTCGAGGGTCTCGAGAGTCCTTCGCGAGGCCGGCTGACCGAT
Organism: Rhodotorula paludigena; assembly: GCA_036244875.1. Lineage (NCBI taxonomy): Eukaryota > Fungi > Basidiomycota > Microbotryomycetes > Sporidiobolales > Sporidiobolaceae > Rhodotorula > Rhodotorula paludigena. The sequence continues at coordinate 572,663 of BQKY01000011.1, forward strand.
CGCTGCCGCGCTACAGGCCCTCCTCGTCAATGGCGTCCCCCACCCGCTCTCGCTCCATCCCGAAGCGCCGCACACTGAGCTCGTGCGCCTCACGCCCGCCTCGCGAGACCTTCAAACGGTCGCTGCCGTGACGCACAAGGGCAGCGTACAGCACAGCAAGGCGGATCTCGAGAAGGCGGCGCATCGCGCGAGGGAGAACCGCGAACTCGCAGAGAAAGAAAAGGACAGCCGACGGTGCGCTCTTTCGTTTGATCTGAGGCACGCTGCAGGTCACTGACATTTGCGGGACGTAGGGCCGTCCTGCTCGATTCCGCTCCCTCCGCTTCGCATTCCCGCTCCAACTCCCTGAACCGCGCTGCGCCTTCTCGCCCGCACACCCCTCTCTCGGCTGCACTCGGCAACGGCTCCTCCTCCGCACCCTCTTCTCGCACATCCTCGCCCGCCGGTACCGCGAGACACCCGTCGCGTCTGACAGCCGTCCCGCCAAAACCGCCTACCGGCACGACGTTCCGCATCGGCAAAGGCGTCGCGCCCAGCTCGACTGCCCTGAGCCGCACGAGCACGAGCAGCAGCTCTTCGAGCGAGCAGCAGGGCGCGGCAAAGCCCAAGGACGCGGAGAAGGCGCAAGGCTCGCCGCCCCGGCCTACGCCCTCTGCTGCGCCCGCGCCCGCACCGGCACCAGCGCCAGCACCAACAGCGCGGCAAGCTTCTGCGTCTTCGGCCTCGTCGTCCTCTTCCGAGCAATCGCTCCTGCAGCAGACGACCGGCGCCTCGACCTCGGGCGCGAGCGTCACGAGCCCCGAGTCGCTCCCCTTCCCGCTCGCGGCCGTCGCCGCCAACGAGCGCGCCTTGGCTGCTGCTCCTGCTCCTGTACCTCCCGCAGCGGAGAAGGGCAAGAGCCCCGTTCGCGCTGGCGGAGGCGGCGTGCTCAAGGGCAAGGACTCGCTGCGCAAGGAGAAGCGGCGCGACGAGCGCGCAAAGGACCGCGCGTCCGCTGGTGCGGCGACCGCTTCACCCGGCGCGAAGGACGAGCCGCCCGTGGCGAAGCGCAAAGAGGCGGTGGCTGCGCCCAGTGCGGACGAGGGCGGGGACGAGGACGCCGAGGGGGAGGCAGAGGATGCGCCGGGCGAGATCGAGGAGGAGCAGCCCCGGGCAGCAAAGGCTCCCCCGCCGTCCAACAAGGCGGAAGCGGCTCCGGCTGCGGCGAAGAAGAAGCGACGGCTCGACGCGGACGAGCGCGACATGGGCCGGACGACCCCGGCTCCTGCCTCGGGCGCGAGCAGCCGCGCTTCGTCGTCGTCGCGCCCGTCCGCCAAGCCCATCGTCACGACTTTGGTCGTGACGAGGGTGGTCTCTACGGGCGCCCGCAACGGCCGCGCGAGCGACCGCGCTGAGAGTGGGAGCGACGCGCCCTCGTCGCGCAAGTCGTCGCTGTCGTCGACAGCCCGGCGCGAGGGGGACAAGCGCCGCGCGCGCCCGGACGACTCAGACGACTATTCGCCGCCGCTGTCCGAGGCGACGGCAGCGGGAGGGCGGAGCAAGAAGAAGAAGCGCGTCAAGGAGGCCAAGACGGAACGGTGGTACTCGTCGTCGTCCGAGGAGGACGAGCGCGAGTCGGTACCGGCACGCTCGGCGGCTTCGTCGCGCTCTCGTCCTCCTCCAGCAGCAGCGGCGGAGAAGGACAAGCGGCGCTCGGGGGCCGCCGCGACTCCGTCGACCAGCACCGTCCCGCTGATGGGCTCGCCCCTGCGCAAGTCGACCTCGTTCGCCGCGTCTCTTTCCGCTATCCCGACACCCACCGCGCCGCCCGTGACGCTCACCTCGCGCGAAGACTTTGCGCCCGCGCGGCTGCGCTTCCTCGAGGCGTACGCGCAGTACGCCGTGCTGCACTCGCGACTCGCCGAGGCGCGCTTCCGCCTCGAGCGCGGCGAGCGCGCGCTCGAGGGTCCCGAGCAGGTCAAGCGGCTCGTGCGTGAGCTGGGGCAGCACCGGGCGGAGCTCGAGGCGCTGCGGGAGGGAATGAGGAGGTTTGCGGAGCAGAGTGCGGGTCGCGAGGGGGCATAGAGGGACGAAGGAGAGAACGCGGGTCTCGTATTGCGCCGTGCGCATCTGTCTTGTGTTGTCTTGTTGCCACTTTGTCCACACTTTGTTCCGGCCTGTCTGCCACCACGTCGTAGATCTAGAGACCCTAATCCAGCCGTCGGACCGCATTTACAGCGGTCGAGTCTGGTCTCCGTCGCAAGCAATCCCGGTGCCAGGCATCGCTCAGCCACAGATCATCGCGACGAGCTTCGGAATGTAGGCCTCGGTGCACGCCGCAGGAGATGAGCGAGCGCGAGCGGAGCGGGAGCAAGTTGGGAAGGCCAGGTGGTGCGGGTGACTGCAGACCGCCAGATGCACGGGATCGCCGTCATAGCGGAAGAACGCGACCTGGGCGCTCTGCGCGAGCAGCAAACGTTACAGACTCGAGAAAGCGACCAGAACAAGCCTGGCCCTCCTCCCTTCCGCGTTGTGCATCGCGCAGAGTGCATTACCAAGATGCAGCAGCGTCTCCGTGCGCGTGTTCCTCGGCAAGTGTGGCTGGTCAACGAGCAAGGGCGACGCGCAAGACGCGCTTTGATCGAGAAGAGGTCGCCGGGCACGCGCTGAAGCTCCGGGAGGGCGCGCGACAAACAGAGGGCGCCGACCCTGCTGCACGGCTTGGCCTGCGCCAACCTTCTTCTTAACGTGTAACCCGCTCCTCAGACCGCCTTGCGACGACAGCAGCACTGCAGCACCCGCCTGCGACAAGCGACAGCACAGCACCGACGCGACGCGAGCCTCGTCGAATCGCACAGACAGCCGCGACTGACGACGATGCCTGGCGTGTACGGCGCGTCCAGCAACTCGTACGTGCAGTTCCCGTGCTCGGCTCGCGAGTGTGAGAGGATGGGGCACTCGAGATTGCGCAGCCCAGCCCAAACGCGGCAAACGCGGGGAAAGTCTGAGCGGGATCGAAGCTCACGCTCCTGCGCTCCCCTTTGCTCGTACGCGCACCCAGCTACGCCCAGCAGAGCTCGGCAGACTACCTCCACGAAGGAGAGAAGCCCGCCTCGCACCCGCCCGTCCGCTCGTCCTTCGCCACCTCGCACATGGTCGCTCGCTCTCCCCGCCGCACCTGGTGGTGGATCGGCGGCATCACGGCCGCCATCTGCGTCATCCTCGCTGCCGTCCTCGGCGGTGTCCTCGGCTCGCGCGCCGCCAATGACAACGACGACGCCAACAGCGGCAACGTGAGGGCCGCAGACTCGAACAGCGGCGGGTCCTCCGCGTCCGGCTCTGCCTCGCGTGCCGCCAGCAGCAGCAGCAGCGGCACCGCGACGTCGAGCAGTGCCGCCGCGTCGTCGACTGCGGCGGGCCCGCTCGTGCAGATCGTCGACCTCCCCGCCTGGAACTGGGGTACTAACAAGTCCGTCGGCGTCTGCCTCGGTGCGTACTCTCTGCTGCGCTTCCGTCCGGCGTGTGCGTACTGACGACATGGACTGCGCGCAGGCAACTGGCTGCAGCTTGAGAAGGTGCGCGACAAAAGTTGCCTACGTTGTGTCGAGCGAGGGCTCACCTCTTTGTGCTTTCTGCTTCGTCCCGCTCGCGCTCTCCGCGTCGCAGTGGATGGCACCTGGTACGTTTCTTAGCTTCAGAGCTGCTCGATCGAACTGAGAGCCGTTGAGACGGTCGAAACTGATCACGTCTTCCTCGTCTAGATTGGTTCAACGAGACCGTCAACGCTGTCCAGCCTGGTTCGGGCGCGACTGCGCTGGACGAGTGGTCCATGAGCGAAATTCTCGGGCAGGACCGCCTGCGCACGGCGCTCTCGCAGCACTGGGAGACCTGGGTCACCGAGGACGACTTTGACACGATGCACGAGTACGGCATCAACCACGTCCGCGTGCCCGTCCCCTTCTGGGCCTTCATCTCCACCACGGGCGATGAGCCGTACTTGAACGACCAGGCGGCTTATCAGGCTCAGATCGAGCGCGTCCTCGGCTACGCCTACAACCGCGGCATGTATGCCCTCCTCGACTTCCACGGCCTCCCCGGCAGTCAGGTGAGCTTCGCGTTCCCTTCTATGGTCCTGTTATTCGCTTTCCTCGATATAGCAGAAACCTCGCTTGTACGGAACCGTAGCTGACTCCGCCTCGCTACACAGAACGGCGAGCAGTCGTCCGGCCACCTCACCGAGAACCCGTCGTGGTTCGGCGGCTCTGCCGACACCGAGACGCCGAACCAGCTCCGCTCGGACGAGATGGTCAAGGCCGCGACCGAGTGGCTCGCGCAGACGCCCTACCGCTCGGTCGTCTCGGGCATCGAGGTTATCAACGAGCCGCGGCCGTACACCGACGACCAGATCCAGCAGCTCGAGAACTATTACGAGCGCTCTTACGCGACCATTCAGAGCTCGGCGTGGCCCGTCGCGACCTTCCTCCACAACGGCTACACGAACCTCACGTACTGGCAGTCGTTTGCGGCCGCGCACGCGACTCAGCCGCCTTCGATGGTCATGGTTGACGTGAGTTGTGCCCTGTGTGCTCGCTCTCTGGTTCGACGCTGACCCGACTATACCCGCGCAGCACCCTTACCCGTTCGTAATGCTTTTCGGCGTCTCGTTCGCTCCGTCGCGCTGACCTTCTTGACTTGCGATCGCAGGGGCAACTTCCCGCCGCAGACCGATGCCGACAACATCCTTCAGCAGGTCTGCAGCGCTGCGGACCGCTACCTCGGCTACCCGATCCCGATCTGCATCAACGAGTGGTCGGTGCGTTCTCACCGTTCCGCTCGAGCAGCGAAGCGCGCCATCTGATCTGCTTGGCTGCTTCGTGCACCGCTCTTGGTGAACGCAGATCTACACCGGTGTCAAGACGCAGGACTTTGAGAAGGAGTTCTACGAGCAGCAGCTCGTCACCTGGGCCTGGTCGGCGGGCTCGATGTACTGGTCGTGGCGCCTCGAGACGAGCGCGCAGGACCTCATGAACGGCCTCGACTACAGCCAGTACTCCTTCGGTGCGCCCGCCCGTTCCATTGCGAAACGAGCGATTCTGACCTGGCGATTTCGTCCGTCGCAGTCACGCTCCTGCAGAACAGCTCGTCCGTCATCCCCAAGCCGTCCGACTACGGTAGCGCGCAGACGACGTCGCTCGAGGGCACGCAGTCGTTCCTGCAGTCGGTCGCATCCGACCTTGACTCGTCGTGCGGCACGGCGCCGAGCAACGTCGCGCCGTACAACTCGGGCGACGTGCCCGCGTGGACGGCCGAGGTCTCGGCGCGTTCGTCGGCGCAGGGGCAGACGCTCACGGCGACGTCGACGACGGCGACGACGACGGCGACGGCGCGGCTGATGCACAAGAAGCGCGCGGTGCCGATGCGGGCGTGAGCGCGCCTCTCTCGTGGACCTCGCTCGTCGCGCACCCTCTCTCTTTTTTCGCAATTCTCTATCACATGTATGCCTGGCGCGACACGTCTCTCTTTTACGCCCTGCCCTTCTTATGCACTCGTTTGGTATGCTGCCATGGACACTTTGCCACCAAAGGGATGCCCTCGCGTCTCAGTGCGAAGCGGAAGGGGTTGGGAAGGGGAATTGCGACAGAGTTTCCGTGGTTTCATTTCTGAGGCGCAGCGACGTGGCCCGATCGCTGCGGCCTGTTTCGGCAAGGAGGCCGGAGAGCGGGGTGAAGAAGGGGGGACGAAGCGGGGGCACCCTCGAATTCCGCAGCCTCGAGAGTGGCAGGACGCGTCGCCGCTGCTGCTGCCTGCACTCTGTGCGCGCTTTTGCACAGGACTGAGGCCTGCACGAGCCGTCGACGCGCGGCGCTATTCCTGCTTCTCCGAAAACGCGCAGCGCGCTCTCCTCGTCTCCCGGAACCTCGAAACTCGTCGCCTCGCCGCGTCCGCGACTCTCTCGAGCAAAGCGAGACGGCGTAGCACCGCACAAGCACAAGTCGCGCGACTGCCTCCCCCGCCGCGCCGGCGCACGCACCGCCCGGCGAGCTGTGATCCCCGGCCCCTCGCTCATTGTTGCCGCCCCTTCCGCGCCGCCCCTCGCCCCCTCTCGCCTGTCGCCTGACCGCCATGGCTGCCTGCGTGTCGACACCTGCACTCGTGCTGCCCGTGGAGGGCCGCGCCTCAGACGTGGACGTGCCGGAAGAGGAGACCGGCGCGGTGGTCGCGGTCACGGGCGCAGCAAGCATCGCCAGTCCAGTCGAACCCAGGACGCCCGTCTTCCGCGAGATGCTTGATGACGTGCACGGCGCCATCCCGACCCTCGATGAGCTCAACGTGCGTCCGTCCCGCCTCTGTTCAGTCAAGATGACCTGTTGACATCTCGTTGTTTTTGCCCGCATCGTGCAGCGTTTCGGCCTGTTTGACTTGTCGACATCCGCCCGCCTACTCGCCGAATATCGCCGTCTGAACCCAGCCCCTTCACCCACGTCGGCCGTTCCTCCGTCGCCGTCTCCCTCGTCCGACGCCGAAACCACTCCTTCTCCTCGCCGTCCGAGCGAGCCCCAGCACCGCCACTCGGTCGCCATCTACCCACTCTCGAATCAGAGCACCGCGGAACCGCTCGCGAGCCCATCCTCCCTCGCGCCTCGCCTCAACCCGTTCAACCTCGTGCGCAAGTCGACAGTCCGTCCAAAGGCTTCGCCGCGCGCAAAGAGCACGGGCGATGTCCCGCTCGCGCCCGTTACCTCTACATCGGCCAACCCTGCGCCGTTTGACTTCGTGGCGGGCGTGGCCGCCGCGGCGTTGTCGCGCAACGAGACGGTCAAGGAGAACCGCGCGCCGCGCAAGCTGCGCAAGAACGCGCCGCCCAAGATCACACTTCGCACCGACGACGAGTACCTCCTCCGGCCGTTCAACGACGCGACGAACCCCTCGGTCGAAGATGCTGCGCCCGGACTTTCCGTCTCGCTTCCCGCCTCTTCGCCACGTCCTGTGCAACCTGCTCGTCGGCACAGTTGGCGCTCTTCCACGTCCTCCTTCGTCAGCTCGCCGCTCGCTTACGAGCACCCCGACGTCTCGCCATCTCGTCAGGACTCGCCCTCGCCCCTCAGCGCCTTCCCTGCCGGCATCCGGCGCGAGACGCTGCCTCCGGTCGAGCGCAAGAAGCGCAACTCGACGGTGTCGTCGAGCGAGAGCCTGTACCTCGCCGACAATGAGCGCGTCGCGCGCTTATCGCCAAAGGCGGTGCGCAACCGCTTCAGCTTGAGCGCCGGCCCTTCGTCGCCCATACCGCCCTCGCCAACCGGCTCGGCGTCGGGCAGCGTCTGGACGCGTGCGCTCAAGCTTGGAAAGGGCAGATTGGGGTCCGGCTCTCGGCCATCGAGCATGATCAGCATGGACTCGCCGCTCACGCCCGGGTTTGAGGAGGCGGAGGCGCGCGGGTTCGAGGTGATCGGCCGACCGGTATCGCGCCCGGCAGTCGAGCGCAGCGTCTCGGAGGATGTGGTGCCCGGGCGAGCGCCGCTCGTCTCGCCGGGCCTGTCCGAGGCCGAACACCTGCCGACGTCGGCGTCGCACCCGAACTTGAGCCGCATCACCGAGCAGCCCGAGACGCCCGACAAGCGTCGCTCGCTCGGCTCGACGGACTCGGCAGGCTCGCGACGCCTTGTCAACGCCGCGTCGATCGAGTCCCTCCCGCCCTCGAGTGGCGTGACGACGCCTGCCATGCTGTCGGCTTCGTCGAGCATGACTGCGCGCGATGCGGCCGAGGGCTTGTCACGCCGACCACCTCTGTCGCGTTCCCGTCGGTCGTCGAACCTCGCCCTCGCGTCGTCGCACAAATCGTCGACCTCGTTGCACGAGCTCTACGTCGCCACGCAGACGCCGCCCGTCTCGGCGACGCACCTCCCCTTGTCCTCGTCGGCCTCGCTCGTCGACTCGTGGCGCGTGCGCTCGTCTTCTTCGCGCTCGTCGTCGCGCTCGCACGACTCGTACTTCCTCTCGGGCGACGACACGCCCGCGTCGTCGGCCGACCTCGACGACGAGTGCACCGGCGCCACTTCTTCCGCACAGGACGACGACGAGCATGATCGCGCCCAGTACTGCGCGCACAGGGACGCGGACGACGTGCTCGACATGCTGCCGGGCGCGTTTGGCGACCCGTCGATGGCCTACGGCCGGTTCTGAACCGCCCTTCCCCTCCAACTCCCTCTGATTTATCGCTTGCACTCCGTCCTTCGCACTTCTCCGTATGATTCCCTCGTTATCACTCTGTATGCACTCCTGCCTCTCGCCTCGTCGCGCCTCGCCTCAGCTGTCGTAGTTGTTCTCCCCCTCGCCTCGAATGGTCGCAATCCTTGTCGTTCCGATCCGCATTCTCGAGGGGCTCCTTTTCGACGATGCCACGGTCATCGAGAAAGCACTGGAACATGCTAACATGATAGCGGGCACGTGTCGAGATCGCCTCGAGTCGCCGGCGCGGCGCTCCTCGTCGCCTCCCTTCCCGCCGCTTCTCAGATCAGCTCAGAATGGCTGCCAGGTTTGTATGCGCAGAGCCCGAGGGCGACTCGCTCGAGCCCACGCTCCAGAACATCTTGGACCAGGAGTCGCTCCGGTGGATCTTTGTCGGAGGAAAGGGCAAGTCTCGTCGCTTCTGCCATGCCTCGTGCGCCGCGTGGACGCTGACGACGACTTGCGTGCTCTCAGGCGGTGTCGGCAAGACGACCACGTCGTGCAGTCTCGCCGTGCAGCTGGCCAAAGTGCGCGAATCGGTCCTCCTCATGTGCGTGACCCCCACCTCTGCCCGCGCCCTCTCCCCTCTCCTGACGCGGTGGACGGGTGCCCCGCGACGAGGACAGCTCGACCGACCCGGCGCACAACCTCTCGGACGCGTTCTCGCAAAAGTTTGGCAAGGAGGCGAGCAAGGTCAATGGGTTTGACAACCTCTTTGCGATGGAGATCGATCCGAGCGCGAGCATGCAGGACATGGTCGAGTCGGGTGCGCTCCAATTGTCCCTCGTGCTTTGCCAAGTCAGCTGACACGTGATGAGGGTACGCAGGCGAGGACAGCGGCATGAACGGCATGATGCAGGACCTGGCGTTCGCCATCCCCGGTATCGACGAGGCGATGGGCTTTGCCGAGGTCATGAAGTGCGTTCGTATCCAGCCACCTCCTCGCCTTCCTGCGCTTACGCTCCGGGAACGCGCAGGCATGTCAAGGCGATGCAGTTCTCGGTCATTGTGTTCGACACGGCGCCGACGGGCCACACCCTGCGCTTCCTCTCGTTCCCTTCGGTGCTTGAGAAGGCGCTTGGCAAGCTCAGTGGGCTGTCGGGGCGCTTCGGGCCGATGCTCAACCAGGTGCGCAGAGGGTCGCAGAAATGTGAAGGTTGTGCCGGTGCGTGCGCAGCTTCTGACTTGGTCATCCCACTGGCGTGCAGATTGGCTCGATGATGGGCGGCGGGCTCAACACGGGCGAAATGTTTGAAAAGCTCGAGAGCATGCGCGAGGTCGTGACGGAGGTCAATGCACAGTTCAAGAATTCGGTGAGTATTGCAACGCGACTTGACGATGAAATCTGGGTCACAATGTGTAGACGTTGGGCCTCTTGAGTATCCTGCGGTGACCAAATCGCTGATCTGCTCGTTTTCGCAGGACTTGACAACCTTCGTCCCGGTCATGAGTACGTCTTGGCCGGCCTGCGCTTGTCGACTTGCCCTCACCCTCTATCTCGCGCGCAGTTTCGGAGTTCCTGTCGCTGTACGAGACGGAGCGCCTTATCCAGGAGCTCACGCAGTACCAGATCGACGTGCACGACATTGTGGTCAACCAGCTTCTCTACCCGGATGACGGGGCGCTTCGCCTCCGCTCGGAGCTACCTCCTACTCTAACTGACGAGTCGCGATCTGCAGACTCGTCGTGCAAGCACTGCCAGGTGCGATGGAAGCAGCAGCAGAAGTACCTGAAGGAGGCGTACGAGCTGTACGGCGAGGTGAGTATCCCGTTCGTCTCAGCCTTCCTTCCTTTATTCAGCTTACAATTGCACTTTTTACAGGACTTCCACATCGTCAAGATGCCGCTGCTCAGCCAGGAGGTCCGTGGGACGGAGAGCCTGAAGAAGTGGGTTCTTGCCCCGTTCTCTAGCTAGTCGCGCGCTCACAACGCTCTCGTTCGGCCCCCTGCAGGTTCAGCGAGCTTCTTATTCATCCGTACAAGGCAGGACAGGTCGTCGAGTTGTAGAGGAGGGTCTCGCAGAGTGGGTCGTTGTTGTCGAGTAGTCGTCGTTCCTCGTTGTCGCATGGATCTCAAGCTGTTTCGTCCAAGGCTGGACTGGTGTGCGCTTGCTTCAGTAGTGCAGAGCCACAGCTACGCAGAGTGAACTACGATGTCCTGGACTACCTGACGATCACCTCTTCCGCTCTTGACCATCCTCCTCCTCACCTCAATCATGTCGGAAGACGCTGCTGCTGCCGCGCGGCGCGAGAAGGCTGCTGCTCGCCAAGCCAAGCTGCTCGCAAAGAGCAACGAGCGCCTGGCCAAGATTACGGGCGCTGCAAAGGGCGAGGGCCGCATCGTGTCCGAGTGTGCGTCGTCGCTGTGTGGAGCTTCGAGCGTGCATCGTGGGGCTGTACAGGTCTGACTGCTTCGCTCACAGCGACCGGCGGCATCCCTCCTCGTCCCGCCAACGTCAATCCCGCTCCGCCGACTTCGCTCGCTGATGTCAACGACGATCCCGCCGAGGTCGACCTGGCCGCGCAGAACCCGCTCTCGCTCCTCGCAGGCACCGGCGGGGCAGGTCCGGCGGGCGCGCAGAACCCGTTCGCCGCACTTGGCGGCCAGCCCGGCGGAGGAGGGGCAGACGACATGTTCGCCCAGATGATGCAGCAGATGATGGCCGGGGCAGGCGGCGCAGGAGCTGGTGCAGGCGCAGGGGCAGCGGGCGCAGGCGGCGCACCGCCGGGCAACCCCTTCATGCAGCCGCCCACCTCGCCCTTCCCTCCGGCACCAAAGACGTTCCTCGACCGCGTCTTCCCGCTCGTCCACCTTGTCGCCATGGTCGGCCTTGCCGTCTACGCCGTTTTCGTGTACGAGCCCGCCAAGCGCATGACCGCCTACGGGTGGAACGGGTCCGACATCGGCATCGACTGGAAGGCGTGGTCCGTCCTCCTCGACCACCGCCCGCAGGAGACGGCTGTGCTGCAGAAGATCGGCATTCACTCGCTTGCGCAAGTGGTGCGTCCGCAATATGTCCTGTCAAGCAATGACACCCGGCTCACCTCGTTCCACGCTACAGCCTCTCCTGTGGATGTTCGTCAGCGTCGAGCTCGTGCTGCAGACCACGCGCCTCTTCCTCGTTCGCGTGCGTTACCACGATGGGGCTTGCGTATCCGCAGAGTATTGACCTCGCCCGGCAATCTACAGAACCGCCCTGCACCTCCCGGCATCCTCAACTCGGTTCTCCCGCTCCTCTCGCAGTTCTCGCCGCAGCTGGGACTCGCCATCCAGACAGGTGTCCGCTACTTTGACCTCTTTTCGACCTGCCTCAACGACCTCGCCGTTCTCATCTGCTCGATTGGGCTCGTCGTCCTCGTTGCGCGGTGGAAGGTCGGCGAGCCGCATGGCCTGGTCGACATTCTCGAGGATACGGCGAGCGGCGTCGTGAACAAGGTCAAGGGCGAGCTGTGAAGGGCGTGAACGGAACAGAAGTATGAGTAGCATCGCATCTGTAATGGCTGCTGAAGTGTCCCGCTTGTCTCGCCGCAACAGGCTCGGACCTGCCGCTTTCTCCTGCTGGATTTTTCGGCTCATTCTCTGCGTCCTGCTTCTCATGCCTATGCGCGCCGCTTGTCTCAGACCAGAGGCAACGTCCATCGGTTGAATGGACTGCTGTTGCGCCGCGCCTCGAGCTTCCAGCGCGGTCACAACGAGTCGCGCACTCCGGTCACTGCTTACAGGACTCGTTCAAGACACCAAGAAACGACCGCCTGCGCACAAGAGCCGTGAGGCTCCAAATGCACCACTTTTGAGGTCGCCGCTCGCTATTCCGGTCTGGTCGGGCATCACGGCGACCGCGCACTTCACCTTCCCCTCCTACACAACCTGCCTGCCGGAGGTCAGAGCGCGCATGGGCGACAACTACAAGGACTACAGCCGGAGACCGGCACATGTCGACCACTCAGCGCACCCAGACGTGTGCGCTTCGACCACTGCCTTCTGTTCGCCGATCCCCACTTCGGCTCACTGACCTCGACTTTTCTTGCCCAGCGCGCACGAGTCGGGCGGCAACACTCGGGGCATGCCAGATGAGAAGAACTGGCAGGATTCGAGCACCGGCGAATTGGAGCGCGCTGCGCAGGACAACCACGATCGTCCGTTGGGCACTCTTGTCGGCGACTGGCACGTCAAAGAGGAGGACGGCCAAGACGACGGGGTGCGTTGAAAGCTTATATCCCCTGCAAAGCCCTCAAGCTGATTGAAAAGCGGTCTTGCAGTATCTTGCTCGCTCTTCGCCTTTCGGCGCTCCTGTTCACGACACTGAATACGGCGACGTAGGGAGGGCATACGGTCGGCCGGAGGACCATGCGGACACGTGAGTACTTCCAGTGGCTCGCGGGCCCGCCGTTTAACCTGACACGCCTGTGAAGCAGGGACGATCCCTTCGCCTCCAGGCGAAATGTGAATCAGCTGCGCTACGAGCCTGCGGCGTCTGCGGCTTCTGGCGCACACGACTGGTTCGCAAGGTCCAACAACTTCGCTGCGACGACAGACGACCGGTGCTTTGTTCACGAGCTGCCGCGCCCGAACTACCCGACCCAGACCTTCTACCGCCGCTGCGTTCTAGCCGGCTTCCAGCTCGCATCGGCGATCGGCACAACGCTAGCGTTCTTCCTTATTGTCGGGCTGTCGCTCTTTACCGCCGGCTGGCACAAGGTCAACCCGTTCCACAAGGGCCCGCCGCGCGCGCGCGTCGAACGCGAGTACGCCGAGCGGGTCTCGGGCGAGCGCTACTCTGCGCGTGCGGCCTACTACGCCGAGTACTGGGGCTGGCGCTGCGAGGACGTTGATGTCGAGACGGAGGATGGGTTCGTGCTGCGCGTGCACCACCTCAGCGATCCCAAGCGCGAGAAGCCCGGTCCGCCCGTCATCCTGCAGCACGGCATCTTGTCCAATTCGGTCACCTTCAGTGCGTGCAACTCTGACGTTGCTTCCGAGTGCCTCATCCGATTGCCTCATTGATCCGCCTTCTTGCGCAGTGGTCAACGAGGAGCGCTCGCTCGCATTCTGGTTGCTCGAGCAAGGTTACGATGTCTACTGCTCGAACATTCGCACAAACATCCGCATGCCGCACCGCACGGTTCGCAGTTTTATGCTTTTTATTCATGAACTTGCATGGCCTGCTGACGCGGCGTCCGACGTTATGAACCGTTCCAACATGCAGTGGCCGCGTTCCGACCCGCGCTACTGGGCCTGGGGCGTGCGTTGCCCTTCTTTCCTGTCATCGTTCGAGCAACGGCTGATATCGTCGATGCTATTCACAGGTGAAGGACATCGCAATGTACGACCTGCCCGCCATTGTCGACTATGTCGGCAAGAAGACGGGTCTCAAGGTGCGCAGCTATGCCTTGCGTTCTACCTCGCCGATGATCAACTGAACCGTCCCTTTAGCCCGCCTACATCGGACACTCGCAAGGCTGTGGAACGAGTGCGTCTGTTCCATCCAGCACAACCGTTGTCTGTCCGTCCGCTGACTCTCGTCCTTTCAGTGTACATTGCTCTCTCGCGCGGCGTCCGCCCCGACCTCGGCAACAAGCTGTCGTGCTTTATCTCGCTCGCGCCGGCCGTCTACGCCGGTCCTTGCCTGCGGCACTTCCCCTTCTCGCTCATGCGCCGCTTCGCCAAATCGCGCAAGGTGTGGAGCCTCGTCTTCGGCGGTGCGCCGTGTTCCACCCCGTCGATCCTTTGACGAGCAGCGCCAGACTGACGAGGAGGAGTGCGGCAGTGCGCGAATTCATTCCGGCCATCTCGCTCTTCCAGCGGTACCTCCCTGGCTGGCTCTTCGGACACCTCGCCAACCCGGTCTTCGCGTTCATCTTCGGTTTCCACGACCACAACTGGTGCGTGCCTGTCGACACTGACTTTGGGAGAGTGGAATTGACTAGGACGAGTCGAGCAGGCTCAAGCGTCAGGTCCCGAAGTTCTTCCGCACCGTTGCGGTACCGAACAGCTCGGAATTGCTCTTCTGTACGTCTCAAGTTGCGTTTCTACCGAGTGTTGAGCAGTGCACTGACTGGATTACTGCTTGCCCGCAGACTGTGCGTCTCGCTGCCTCGGCCTCCTCTGGCTCGCCGCTCGTCCGCCCATTGCTCGATTGCCTAGACTGACGCTTTGCACCTCGCCAGACATGAGCATCTTCAGCTACAAGAACTGCGTCTTTGACACGACGACGACCGAGCCATGGTTCCCGCCGTCCATGCCGCCGCTGGCAATCTTCTACGGCACCCTCGACACGCTCGTCCTGGGCAAGCCACTCGTCGAGCGCATCCGGAGTCACGAGCCGCACGTACGCCTGGTCAAGGCCGTTGCCCTGGAGAACTACGGTGCGCCCCGGCACTGCCCTGTGCTTGTCTCGACTCGGACTGACGGTCCCGCTTGCTGGGCTCGTCTGCGCACACACAGAGCACCAAGACCCTATCTGGGCGCACACGGCCATCAAAGAGGTGTACCCGGGCATCCTCGAGGTGCTCCAGCAGACGGCACCGCCGGCTTCCGCGCGGAGAAAGGTCGAGCGGGCTTACTAGCGCCGGTGAACGGTGGACCTACCTGCTGCGCCTGCTTGGTAGGAGTCTGTAACTTTCCCTCTGTAACCTGTTGGACCCCTGCGCTGTCGAGTGGGCGGATGAGAACGAGAGCCGCGAGGAAAGGATCGTCGGGCGTCTTTCAGGCGAAAGACGAGCGGTGCACGTTGTTTCGCGGCGAAGTGCCCGCCGGGCCCACGCGCTTGCCGCCATTGCACACGAGAGGGAGAGAGGTGCGGGCATCCTGGAGCGCTGTTCGGGCTCGAGTGCGGGCAGACGAAGGCTCTTGGAAGATGCGCGTGCTTCGTGTGCCTCCCCTTTGCCGTCGTCCCGCTCTCCCCCCCGAGCGAGCGCAGGCGCTGCCCCAAAAGCACCGTAGAGGTGCACTCGGACCCACACAGGTGCGCACTGCTCGTCCCGCGGTGCTGCTGTCGCTCGACCCTCGCTTCCTCGTGCTGCGAGCTGAACCCGCTCGCCTCCTCCCGCTCACGCCGCAGCAGCCATGCCGCCGTGGTCGCCGTACGAGCACGAGCAGCCGCAAGCGCCCACCTCTGCGTCGCCCCGCAAGCCCGCGTCTCGCGCGCACAAGTCGTCGTCGCACCCTCTCACGCCCAACCCGACGCCGCCTCCCTCGCAGCCCGCAACCGCTCCGGGCTCGCCCGAGTCCTCGCACGCCGCCCAGAACCTCCCACGGGTCAGCCCGATCCGGTCGCGCGTCGTCGAGGGGGGCCTCGCCGACTCCCCTTTGTCGCCTTACTCCGAGTCGGGTGGTACGGGCGGTAGCAGGCGCAGACGCGCGGCAGGTAAGTCCCGCTACGAGGACGATGGCGACATCGTGATGGACGACCGCGCAGCGCCAAGATCCGCGAATGTGTTCTCGCCCATGCGGGACCTCGACGAGTGCGGGCAGCCGTGGGAACCGTCGACTTCGGCAGGCTGCAGCTCGTCCCGTACCGCCACGCCGAGCCGCGCCGAGGGCAAGCGTATCTCGTCGCATGCGTCCGTTCTAACGACCGTCTCGCGCAAGACGGAGCGGCGCCATGTCCGCCTGTCGCTCCCTTCGATCGACCAGCTCTTCGACGAAAGTCGCTACGACACCGCTTCGCCTGCTGCGTCTCCTGCAGCTCGTACGCCGAGGAACGCACTCTCTCCTGCGCGCTCGGCGTCGCGCGCGCGCTCACCGTCGTCCGCAACGTCGAGGACGCGCTCCCCTGCGGGAATGCCTCGCCGTTCCTCGCTGTCAAAGAACCGCTCGTATCGCCGTTCCGCCAACAAGTCCGACTCGTTCCATTCGTCGAGCAAGCCTTCGACGGGGGCACGTTGGCGCGCTGCGTCGGCGACATCGATCGGCCCTGCGACTTCTTCTCCCTTCTTCCGCCGCTCTTCGACCGCCTCTAGCCTGATCGTGCAGCGCCGCCAGCCCGTTCTCAATCCGCCAAAGGGCGACTTCGACTTCCTCTCGAGCTCCTCCTCCGTGCCGTACCTGCAGCCGCTCGTCAACGCCTTTGCGCTCTTTGTAGTCGCGGCTGTAGGCGCGGCGACCATCACAGCCGTCCTCGCCGCCTCTTTCAGCCTCACCTTCTACGACGACTGCACGCGCCGCATGGGCTACGTCCAGCGCCGCATCGGCGGCAGCATCGAGGGCGTGCGCGTTGGCGTCGAGCGCATGATCGGGAACGCGCGCGGCGCGCTCGACATCGCTGTCCGCGCTGCGAGCTCGACACGGGTGGCGCGCGAGGACAGCATTGGAGCAGAGCAACTCGGTGCGGGAGGGTTTAAGCCCGAGGAGGAGCCGTTGCCGAGCAGCGGAAGCGGCAGGGCGAAGCGCTCTCGCACGACGAGCGCGCAAGCAGGGGGGTCGAGCACGGCTTCTCCAACGAAGCGCCGCCGCTCGTTCTTCCGCTCGCACGCCGCCTTCACCCCCGTCGACACTCCTTCGCCCTCGCCCTCGCCCTCGCCTACTCCCCCCGCTCCGTGCACGCCCGAGGACACGATGGACCCGGGCTGGCGCACCGACGACGACGCCCTCCCGTTCGACGTGCCCAACTCGACGCCGCACCGCTCGCGCGCCGCTTCTCCGCAGCGTTCGCGCCAGCCAAGCGGCGCCAGGTCGACGCCGACGATGAGTGGCCCGTCGGCGCTCCCGCCCCGGCCGCACCTTGCCGTGCTCATCCCGTCGGTCCTCCTCGCGCTGCTGTCGACGCTCGTCAAGGTGCTCATCGAGGCGTGGAAGCGCCGCGCGGCGGCGAACGAGGCGGCGAAGCCTCGCGCGGGAGGCTCACCGCGACGCGCGAGAACGCCGCAGAAGACGCCTGCTTGGTGAGGTTGCTGGCCCCCTCCGCTAGACTACTCGCTCCGGTCTCCTCGCCCGACAGTACATACCTCGGTCTTTCCACTCCCCTCGTCAACTTCGCATGTTCATCCTCTTCCAGTCTGTCTCGCATCAGTACCGTACATTCCCCCTGCCTGTCTCCGCCCTGTTGATGTCCTCTCATTCGCTTGTCTACTCTTGCACCCCTCTCAAAACCCTCGCGCGCTCTCTCCTCTAGCTGACCGCCCAGCATGCCTGTCACTGACGACATCCGTAGCTCGCTCGCGCGAAAACGTAATACACGCCGCCCGCCTGACCTCGCTCGCTCGAGCTACATGAACGAGCCGCCCGAGAAGCGCCCACCAAGCCCCTTTGCGTTCTTGATCGCGTTGGCGCGCTGGCCGTCGTCCATCAGTCGCCCGCCGACGCCCATCATGCTGTCGCGGTCCCAGATCTGGGTCGGCGCGCGCTCGTCGTCGGCGTTCTTGGGCTTGGACTTGAGGTCTTTAGTGTGCTTGTCCACCAGAGACTCGGACCGGGCGGAGGCCTGCGAACGGGGAAAGGAGCGTCAGATCTTGGAGCATCTGCGGGCCAGACAGGCGTGCGATCCTGCTGCACAGCGAGGAGCCCGAGTAAGCGAGCGAGAAAGAGCAGAAGGCGCACATTGTGTCGCTCGACCTCTGCGCGCAGTTGCAGGTCGCGCAGCCGCTTGCGGCGCGCGTCGTCCGACTCGTCCTCGACGGGCGCATTCTCGGCCTTGCGCTTGCGCCCGAGCATCTCGTCCTCGAGGCGCTGCTGGCGCTCGGCGGGCGTCTCGGTCCAGAGCGTCGACGGGCCCGACTTGGCTGCCGCGGCGGACTGGGCGGCCTTGCCCGTTGCGAAGCCGCGAGACTTGAGCTTGGTCGTGTCGATCGCTGTCGTCCACAAACCCGAGCATTCAGCTGTCGTGCTGCGCAGGAGAGGCGCAGACCAGTTGAGCAGGAGCCGAACGCGGACGCACAGCTGAGCAAGTCCATCTCCTTGGGCGGGACGAGCATCCACTCCTCGCGCTTGACCTTCTTGTCCTCCTTGTCCCGCTTGGCCTGCTCCTTCTCGCGCTCCTCGCGCTCGCGGAACTGCCGCGCGCCCTCGTTGTCGTCGACCGTGTACCCCGCCGGGAGCGGCATCGGCCCAACTGCATCGTCGCCGTCGTCGTCCTCGTCGTCGTAAGCCCGCCGCGAGCTGTACCCTGGTGGGAGAGCAGGACCGACGGAAGGTCCTGCGCGGGCCTGAGCGAGGTGTGGCGGGAGTTGTGGCCCTGCAGCCGCCGCTACGGGAGGGCGAGACGGGCCGGCGACTCCTTCGGGCAGCGACGGCCCAGCGACAGGGCCCTTGGACACGCGCTCGGCAGCTAGCTCGGGCGGGAGCGCGGGGCCGTAGTCATCGTCGTCGCTGTCGTCGGCTTGAGGAGGAGGAGGAGGTGCGGGGCCGACTGATGAGGATGCAGACGGGCCGGGAGAGGGCTCGCGGGCACGAGCGAGGTGCGGAGGGAGCTCTGGGCCGATTCCCATGGCAGCAGAGTCCGTAAGAGAATGCGCGAGTGGATACAACAAGCGGAAGAAGGCGAGACTACAAGTTGGTGAGGACAAGGAGCTACTCCTCCTCGGCTTGCAGCGGGTTCCAGTGGTTCGCTTCGAGCGCCAGCTCGAGGTCCTGCTTACGAGCGAGTCAGTCCGGCGGTTGAAAGGGCGCAAGAGGCGAAAGCGCACGTCTTTCACCCGCTCGACTGCTTCGGGAGAGATGAGGACATGCGTCTCGTCGAGGTCCGCAATCACGAAGCGCCGGTTCGAGCGGTTCTCCTCGTCGAGCTGCAGCAGGATCTGCTTGACTGCGGGATCGCTGCGAGATGAGGGCGGGTCAGGACCAGCGCCTCGAGGTGAGGTGGGGCGGTCGGGCACACCAAGTCACGAGCACGCCTGCGCGAGTCGACAGAGGTTAGCAATGGTCCAGACGGGTGACATTGTGCAGCTCACCTCGTGTCGCTTTCACCATGCTGTCATGTGCTGACGGTCGAAGGAGAGCTGTGAGCGGCAGGAGGGAGAGTTGCGCGTGTGCATCGTGGATTTCGACATCTACCATTTCCCTCAGGAGCGAGACACTGCTTTGTACTACAACAGATCTATCGGAACAACGTACTGGCGCAGCGGGCACGAGAAGAAGTGTACACTCGTCTCTTGTCTCCCACTTCGTTCCGTGTGTCTTCGTCTAGACTGTCTTCATCCGACTCGCTGCACACCGACGATTCCGACGAGCTTGCCGAAGTGTTCGATACGCTTGCCGTACGCTTGAACCGGGCAGGTCTCGCTGTTTCGGCCAGAGAGACTGCGGTTCGAGCTGGCCGGGGAGAACATTCGGTTTGTTCAGCAGCGTGATGCGCGCGCCAGTAACGCCAGATCCGCCTGCGAGAGTGCACTGTCATTAGTTCGGTCTCCTCGCACAAGGTGGGAACGCTCGACCAACAGAAGGACCAGGTCAAGCGCGAGCAGAGTCATCAAGCCGGCGACAACAACGGCGACAGTTGAGATGACGGGATCTGCGCGGCGCACACTTCTGAGCACGACAGTTTCGAGGAAAAGCAGGGATAAGCAGGGAAGGGTACTCACAGAATCGGAGCCCTGGCTAGTGTACATTGCGCCGGCGTAGAGGAAGACCAGTTCTTCGGGAAGGGCGAGGCAGCTGAAGCGTGTGCAAGCTTGCTTAACAGTTACTTTTGCCGAGCTCAGTCATTGATCTTTGTGGATGGACGCACAGCGCCAGAAAATAGACCCAGAAACGAATGCCGATTGTCGCCGCCACAGCCGTGATGATACGCCCAGGGAAAGCGGAAAGGCGCATGCACACGAGACTGTGTGAAGAAGCGCCGTCAACGCAGATCCCACTACCGTTCCGAGCTTATCGCTGTCTTCGCCACGACGCATAGAAGAGGGCGCAAGACTCACTCAAATAGATTTGCTCCGCGGACGGAGCGGGCAAACAGCGCATAGACAGCGTTTGCGTCTTCAATGCTATGAGGCTGCTAGATCAGTGTGGGGAGCCTGAGGCATCCCTCGATGAGCAAGGAAAAGAGACTTAGACGCACCGCTCTGCTCGTTTGCGCAGAAAGGTTCTGAATGCTAAGAAGCACAGCGTCTCCCCGAGCAGCGTCCCGCCCAATGCAATTGGCATGCCCTGCTCGAAGCCCCAGAACGCCCCTGTCGCAACGACCGTCACGGCGTGCCCTCCTAGCGGTGGAAACTCGACCGCAACGAGCACGGTGACGGGGACGAGCCAAGAGAAGCGTGCCGCCACGATCGCTTCCCGACGGGGTTTGACAAAAGCGAGGATGTCGGAGCGAAAGATGGCGGCGAGGGAGGCGACGGCGACAAAGGCGACGAAGAGGAGCCACCAATCTGCTTGTGAGAAGGGCGAACGTGAGCTCGCATTTCAGCGAGAGCGGCATTGAGGAGACTCGCACCAGTAGCGCAAGCTGCATGCCTTGCGCAGCAGTGCTAGCCATTTCGTCCGTCGCAAGACGCGCCAACCCGCCTTTGCCGCTTCTCGGTGGTCTTCGCGCACGCCACGCCACCAGTGAGCGACGCTCATGCAGCACAGCAAGTACCGCGCGGAGCCTCGGAGTGGTCCAGCAGAAGGAAGCGTCTGTCGGCAAGGAAGGCGACAGGAGAGCGCGGGGCATCCGCGGAAGAAGCACGCGACACGGTCTTCCAAGCGGCAGAAGGTACAGAGTTGGAATGCTGGCCCGCTCGCGCGAAGGAACTGAAGTCGGTGTGTATCCTTCATAGCGGCACGGACGCGACCAGCGCCCACTCCTCTGGTCTCCCCTCGCACCGCCAGATCTGCACCTCGCTCACGGCCATCCCGTCGTGCCCGCGGATCTCACACCGCTCCTCGCCCTGTCCCACTGTCTGCTCGAGCACGCGCACCTCGCCCTCGTCCACGAGCGAACGCATGAGGGACGCAGCCTGGCGGTCGGGCGTGTCGACACCGTAGGCGAGTGACAGGTGCGGCATGTAGTCGTCCGCCTTGACTGCTGCCTCTTCGGGCAGCAGCGCCTCGCGCACGGCGCTCCGCAGGGACAGGAGCGGCGCGTCGGCGCGGATATGCGCGAAGAGGTACTGGAAGAAGACACCCTGCTCGGCTTTGCTGCCCAGGCGGGTGAAGCGCAGCTTGAGTGGTGCCGCATGAGACGCAGTGCGCCAGGACTGAACGGCTTGCTCCAGACGTGCGAGAATGGGAGGGAGCGGAGAGGAAGTGGGGATGCCCGAGAGGAGCGTGACGTGAGGGCCGAAGCGCGGGCAGTCGTGCCGCTTCGCGAGGTCGTCGATGAGCCCGCCGAGATCTGCCTCACAGCCGTCAGCCGGCTGCAGGCGAGCGTGGGGACGAGACGCACCGGACGAGGTCGACGGATCCGACGGAGCGAGCCAGAGAGCGAGGCCTGTGAACGAGCCGAGCGGGCGCCCTAGCACTTCAGTCAGAGGCAAATAGGGTCATGGCACCGGGAAACAAGTGCACCCATGCCGAGACGAGCGAAAGGTGCGGAGCGAAAGAGGCACCGCAGAGCAGGAGGAGGCCACGCTAGACTCGCGCAAACCCTCTGACGAACGACAGGACGGACATGGGGTCGAACGACATCGAGTCAAATGCAGATGCGAGCAGACAGACAAGGATGTACAACAGGAACCACTATCGCCGCGCCGGGATGATGCGCAACCCTGCAAGCGGCGCAACCAGGTCAGCGCATGCATTGACGTCGAGGTGACACCAGCAAGCGCACGCAGATCCTCGTACCGTGCCCTCCGCATCGGGTCGACCTCCTTGAGCTTGTCGAGCATCTCGGCGCACGCGACGTTCAGCTCGTCGCGTTCCTGCCGAGTCGCCTCGCCTTCGGGCTCGAGCAGGCGGACGAGAAGACCCTTGTAGTAGACGAGCGAGTCGAGGCACCCTGTAACGACAGATGTGAGCAGCGTATTGTGCGAGAGCTTGCGAGAAACGTACAGCGGCTATCGGGCTCCTCCTCCAGCAGCTCCTCAATGCCTGCGATTTCTCGCCGCACGATCGGTACAGTGCCTGTATAAGACAGCTTGTCAGCGATGTACGCGATGAGCCGCGCAGGCGGAATGCACCGTCTCCTACCAGCCATCGGTGGTACAGCCAGGCGCTCTGATCGTTCGGGTCCGACCACACGGCCTGTTTCACGAGTTCAAATTCTGCAAACACAGATTGTGAGCGAGTGAAGCGGGGCAGGAAACAGCAGACGGCGCACCCTGCTCAACCCGGTCGACCCGCTCCTTCGCCTCCGGTCCCCACTCCTTCTCCTCCCACAGTTTCGCCAGCAGCTTTGTGCGGTAGTGCCATGCGCTGAAGTTGCTAAAGTTGGCCGAGATCTTGCGCGTCGTAAAGGCGAGTTCGGATTCGGTTGTGGGAGCGGGAAGAGGCTTGGTGCGAGGAGTCGGGGTGGGAGTCGAGGCGAGGTCAAGGATGGACGAGATCAGATAGCGGCGATAATCCCAGCTGTGGACTGGGCGTGCCGAACAACCCGTAGGTCAGTGCACATGCTTTTCTGCGGCGCAGACCAGGCAGATTAACGGACGCACAGTTCCGCCCGTCCTTCTCGAGGTACATTTCGACCATCTTGATCTCCATCCCCCAATCGGCGTCCGGCATCGTCTCGAGCACCCACTTTCGATGCTCCCACACGCTGTAGTTCTTCGGGTTGAGCTTGAGTGAGCTGTTGGTCAGCTGCAGGTCGCCTTCGAGGACCTGCTGCCGCGTCGGCGCGTCGCTGCGGACAACGTCGTCTCGTCAGTCGCTTGGAGTCAGCTTGCTCAGGCTATGAGTCGCAACGCACGCGTCTTTGAGCGGTCCGTCGAGCAGAATTTGCCGCCGGATGCCCCACCCCGTCTGGAACTCGGGATTGAGCGACAGCAAGCGGGTCGTCGCTTCGAGCGCTTCGTCCGAGCAGTCGTGTGTTGCAGCCTGTATGGTTCGAGCGGGATCTAGTCAGCATGAGCGTGGTATTAGAGAGCAGTGCTCTCATCAGTTGACATCGTCTGCGTCGAGCGAAGCAGCCTCATGGCAGAGATGAAGCGGCCACGTACGCGGTCCTGCACGTCCTTGAGCAATGTCCGGTACTCCTCGATGCGCTTGAGCTCCTTCTCGCGCTTCTTGCGCGCGACCTCCTCCGAGTCCGGGACGGGCGGGATCCGCGAGCGCTTGACGCCGTGCTGAGACGAAACGGAAAAGCGGGTCAGCAGGTCGGTGCTCAGACGGAGCGTACGGGACTGACCATGCTGTCACTCCGCCGTATGGGCGAGGTTGCGAGGTTGCGGTCCGAGGTGGAGCGACAAGGAGGATCGGGTGTCGCGAGGAAGCGCGAGTGTGATAGGGCCTCGTTAGGCTCTGCCGGTATGCGCAAGCGAGATCACGAGTCCGCAAGGCCGGTGCAGCACGATCTCGACGAGCGCAAGTGGAGGCGCAAAGTGTCGGCTGGAGGCTGACAGCGACGGCAACGCGATTCCGCTCGCCGCTCTCCTTCCTTCCTGCCACTCGTGCACCGCATTCAGCGTCGCAATGGCCCCGATCACGCACGTCCTCTCGTTCAAGTTCAAGGAGTCGACCTCGGACGCAGAGAAGCACCTCCTCGCGTCCAGCATGATGGCGCTACAGGATCAGTGCCTCCTGCCCGACTCGAACACCAAGTACCTCACAGTGACAGGCGGCAAGAACAACAGCCCCGAGACGTTCCACAAGGGGTTCGATGTGAGCGTTTCTTTCGCTTGAGACCGTTCAGCGTGAGTACCGACCACTCTTTCCTGAACTCCGCAGTGTACCTTCGTGGTCCAGTTCGACGAGAAGGACCGCCAGTACTACCTCGACACGGACCCGGCGCACCAGAAGTTCAAGGAACTTGTCGGACCGCACGTCGATGACATTTTCGTGTTCGACTTTACCCCTGGAGTCTTCTGAGTGAGCGTCCTCCCGGTGTTTGGATCCCATTCTCTGTAACGCTGGTGCTGTCATGTTGTGGTAGTAAGAGAGATACACCGCTCTAGGGAGTCAGTCGTCTCATGCGCCCTCCCTAAACCGCTTCCAGCTCCTCTCCCTCCCCTCATCGCGCCAGTCGCGCTTCTCCCCCGCCGCGCCACCACCACCTCCTCCCAGCTGCTCAACACCGACAATGAGCGGCTTGCTGCCCAGCCCGGGTCGCGCCTCACCCGCTCCCGCACCCGCTCGTCCGCCACCGCCAACGCCGTACGTCCTCGCCTCAACGAGCGTCCCCAGCCCCGCCCCGCTCCCTCCTCGCACCTCTGGCGCTCCAGACCCCGAACCAGATCCCCCGCCCAGCTTGGACAGCAGTTTCGCGCCGCGCGAGTCATGCGCGAACGGGTCCCCCACCGGGGTCGCTCGCGCCGACGCGGCGGCGGACGAAGCCGTCGCGCCTGGGACGGTGAAGAACGGGCTCGGAGCTGCTGCTGCTGACGCTGCGGCAGATGCGAGCGGTGCGCGGCGGGGAGCGGGAGGCGCAGACGACGAACCGGCGTCGCGCTGCCGACGTGCCGCTGCGCGGTCGATGAAGGTGGGTTTGGCTGGCGATTGGCCGGGCTTTGAGTCGCTTTTGGCTGGCGATGGGGCGGCCGTGCCGTTTGAGGACGAGGAGGAAGAGGAGGCGGAAGTTGCCGAAGAGGGCTTGAGCAGCTTGGCGCGGAGACCGGCCATCTGCTCCCGCCGGTCCTGCTCCTTCTGCTCTTTTGTCTTGGTCAAGAAGGTCGGCTTCGTCGAAGACTTGTCCTCGCTTGGTGTGGCGATGAGCGGGATCAAGTTGGACGAGTCGGATGCGACGGAGCAGGACGAGCAGGCGAAGGAAGCGTGGATGTGTACGCGGAAGGTGGTCGAGCCGGCGCGAAGCGTGCTGCGGGAGGGTCAAGTGAATTCGAGGTTACCAGTGAAAGACTCGGTAGCGGGCGCACTCAAAGTGATGCAGTCGATGCGGCACGCTCGCGACCTTGGGTTCAGACAGGCGGATCTCGCGATCCCCGCGGTCGCTGCTGAGAAACGTCCCGTGCGTGCTGGCGTTGTCCACGACGGCCCAGTACCCGCCGTCTTCGGTCTCGGGGTCCAGCGCCCAGAAGAGCGTGCAGTGCGCCTTGGAGACTGCGAGTTCACGCAGGCGGATTCGCCGCTCGAACGACTTGTCGCGCCCGATGGACACGGGCTCGCCCGGGTCAATTGAGGCGACGCATTGTGCTGGAGGAAGGACAGTGCTGTCTGCTCGCTTGTCGACTACGAGGCGGAGGAGCGGGGCTTTGGCGAGAGGGTCGGGAGGAGCGGGAGCATCGTCGTCGTCCGAGCCGGGCCAGACTTGTTCTGGCGGGAGAGCGTCGAGTGCAGGGCCGTCGTCGTCGTACTGGAGCAGCTGGCGTCCCTGCCCTTCTCGTCCGCCACGCTTGTCACCCTCGTGCACCTCCTCCTTCGCCGGATCCGCCTTGTCTGCGGGCCTCTCCTCAGCCCCCTGGGATCCGTGTTCACTCTGCTCGGCTGACCCGCCCTCTGTATCCCCGCCGGCGCCTTCTTGCACGCCGTCTGCATACTCCCAGGTCCCGTCAGGCTTGGGTTTGGCCCACTGCCTTGTGAGCGCATTGAAGTAGAGGCCATAGGCGGGCGCCCACTGCCACGCCGAGGTGGAGGGAGCCTGTACGGGTTCTCCGTCGTACGGCAGCATGCCTCGCAAGCGGAAGAAGCGCGAGCTGGTCCGTGGTCGACCTTCGGAAGCGAGAAGTGGTGCCGGTTGCACCGCGACGTCTGCCTTTGCGACCGGGGAAGCACTCGGGCAGAGCACAGTCAAGGCGTACAGGCTCGGCAGAAGCACCGCCTGCTGTCCTCAGACCCCTCACGCGGTCCCGCTCGGCCCCCTCTCCTCCTCGACATCATCGCTTGCTCGTGCTCGCTGCTGACCCGCTCGACGCGTGGATCGAGCCTGTGTGCGCGTGTCGCAGCTGCTCAGGATCTGCGTGGCCTCGCTCGCACCCGCGCAGACACGCTGTGCGCGCTAGCACCGCCTCTGCTGCGTCCAGACTTAGCGCGTGCAAACGGTGCCCGCACCTTCGGGTCCCGCGCGTCCGTCTCCTTCCTGCCACTCGAGCGTGTCGCCTTTGCTGCTGGCCGTACACGATGCTGCTGCACTCGACGCTCCTGCTCTCGCTCCTCGCCGCGTCGGCCAACGCCGTCTCGTCTCCCACGCCCGCTGCCTCGTCGCCTCGTCTCGCACGCCGCCAGGCTTCCGCGACGGGAACGCAGAGCGGAGCAGCGGCCGGGTCGGGTGTCACCGCCGCTCCGTCCTCGAAGGCGACGGCCACGGCGGGCGGCGAGTCGGCAGGCGAGGGAGGAGGCGCCGGCGTCCCGCTCATTTCGCGCACGTACGCGTACGACCAGATCCCGTACAAGGTCGACCCGTACCAGTCGGAGCGCGGTCCGCAGTCCGGATACAACCAGTGCAACGAGACGACGGCCGGCGACGACGCCCTGTGCCAGACGCTCGTCGCCAACGACATCAAGGACTTCTGTCTCTGGGGCAGTGCTTCGACCGGGGACCAGCTCGACGTCATGGGCGACAGTACGTTGCTGACGTTCTACACTCGCGCTCGAAGGCCATCCTGATCCCGCCGCCGTTTAAACCTCCAGTCGAAGCTGCCGTCGTCGCCTACTGCACGCTCGACGAGCACGGCGCACGTGTCCTCAAGCCAGGCGCGCTCACGGCCGTGCAGGTGCTCAAGACCGAGGCGTACACCCAGTGGACCGGAATCATCGACCAGACGGCGCTCCATCTCACTGCAGACGACGAGGGAGGCGAGCTTGGTGAGTGCGGCGTTCTAATTCATGCAAGAGCAACAGCGAACCGCATGGTCGCCTCGTCCCTGTAGTGATCTAAGAAGTCGCGTGCTCACGCTACTGGGGACTGCCCGCAGACCCGCACGGCGCTGACCTCCTGGGCAACCCGCTTGGCGGCCTGGTCTACTCGACCAATCTTCCCGGCGGCGACAATAGCACCTACGTCCAGGCTGGCGACTGGAACATGTTCAGTGCGTGCAATTGCTCGACGGGTTACGCGAGTACAAGCTGATGCCAAGCGACTTGCAGTCGGCGCCGGCCTGTGGTGCCTCAAGCTCTGCGACAAGGACTACCTCGATCGTACCGGCACGCGCTTCTGCGAGAACAAGTACGACCGC